>OX421860.1:2432142-3648214 GCA_949127965.1 Pandemis corylana
TAAAAATTTAATTTGGCTAGCTCTGTATCGTCATTTCAAAACTCATTAACAGTATTAATTAAAAAAGTCTTAAATTTGTTCCTTCCAAGCTGGTCTGGAATTAAACAAAAACATAGAATGTACCAGTAGCTTCTCTTCCCGCGCAGATGGTAAAAGCCCATCGACGGAATGGGCGAAAATCATAGGAATCATGGTATAGGCGATGCGGCTAGTTACCCATCACTATTTTGATTCCCCTTTCCACTTATACACCCACAATCCCGCAAGGGATAAAGACGTGATTTGTCTGTGTGTGTGTGTGTGTGTGTGTAGTATTTTTTTTTTAATTTTTAATGTACAGTTTTAACGCAATTTTTGTTTACTACAATAAATGTTTAAAAATATAGGATACATTTCTTCGTTAATCTAAAAGCTCGACTGTCTGTGGCAATTTTATATTAATACAAACCTCGCTTATAAATAAATTAATAAAATAAAAAATTAAAAATGTTTTTATTTCAGATTAAAAATCCATAATTATGTTATGTTAGTATCAGTGCTTACAAAACTAGTGTTAGTCAACATTAATAAATAACTAAGCGGGCTAGTCACTGACCCAGAGTGCAGAGTGAGTGAGTGAGTTATTCATTATCCCGTGGGAATTTAGGCAAATCCCTTCGTGCACCTCTTTGATCCAAAGAATAGTCTGCTGGGCATTTTCAAAAAAACATGTACCCTTGACTTTTTTTCCAAAATGAATGAATGGGTTTTCTGAATCAGAATTATTAGCACTATTCATTTTTGTAAAGAAAAAAAGTGTCCATTGGTTTTTTGTCAGCTATTTTCATACGATTTATATGGGGCGTCACAAAACCGACACGAAAAAGTTGTATGGGAAATTAAGGTAATCTTGTTGGAAAAAGGGTACACGTTTTTTTGAAAATGCCCTGCTAAATATCAAGCCTGTAGTTTCTGGCTGTGCGTTGTCCGTCAGTCCGTCACGTTACTCTTTTATACGACGGCCGGATAGCCTGGTGGCTAGTGACCCTGACTATGAAGCTAGAGGTCCTGGGTTCGAATCCCGGTAGGTGCAGACAGTTGTATGGTGAATACGAATGTTTGTGCCCGAGTCATGGATGTTGTATGTATTTATCTACATTATATAAGTATGTTTATCCGTTGCCTGGTACCCATAGCACAAGCTTTGCTTAGTTTGGGGCTGGGTCAATTGGTGTAATTTGTCCCAAGATATTTATTTATTTATCTATACTAATATTATAAAGAGGAAAGATTTGTACCTATTTTTGTATGTTTGTAATGAATATGCTCAAAAAGTACTGGGCCGATCTGGATGAAATTTGGAACATAGATAGATTATAGTCTGGAATAACACATAGGCTACTTTTTATCCCGGAAAATTGCGTGATTCCCGCGGGATAGCGATAAACGAATTCTACGCAGACGAAGTTGCGGGCAACTGCTAGTTTATTTATAAGAAGAGATGAGCGTAGTCAGTCTGTCTCTTCTTGCGTCTTTACCGATCAGCAAACACAACAGTAGCCTTTGGGCGCCCGATACGCATCTCGTTGCGGTAACAAGGCCCGTGTTCCTGTCAATCGGGCTAATGTTGTGCACAGTCGGTTAAATGTATGTATAATTTCAATATGTAGGCGGTGATGGAAGCGAGGAGTCGTTTTTTCGTCGAATAGTTTCTGCGCTCTGGTTTCTTGATTGTACTAGCTTATTGGATCGCGAAGTTCCCTTTTCTTTTTATTGTTCCAAAATTCAACTTTAACTTTTTGCAAATAGGCCAAGGGCTCTTTTACATATAATAAGAAATAAGAAACATTTATTGTATAAAACCGTGTACAAAGGTGATTAACATGATTTTTATAAGTTTCAACAGTTTATCCATTTCGGACGTACAATATTTAGATTTATTATTATGAATTATTGGGTAACATTATGTATTTTTACCATTTAGGTAGGTACTACATACAGACAGAGCCTAATGTGACAAGAAAGACCACGTTAAGCATGATTGTGGGCGAATGGATGGATAGGGGAATCAAAATAGTGATTTGCTAGCCACATCGCCTATATAACATGATCCCTATGATTTTCGCCTAGATGGGCTTTTAGCATCGGCGCGGGAAGAGAAGCAACTGGTACATTCTATGTTTTTTTACCATTTACTAAAATACTTAAATTCTACTTAACTTGTTATACATTATAAATATAAGGTCCCCAAGTTAAGTAGATACCTTAAATTATATTAGTCTATAATACAGATGTATATGTCACGGAATGATGAGGATCCGGGTTCGATTCCCACCCTATGGCTTTACTTTTCGGATTTTCCTGTGTTCTAATTTTCATTGTCAGACAGAGCCTGAGGTAACAAAACCTAAAGGCCACGTTTAGCATGATTGTGTGCGTATAGGTGGAAAGGGAAAACAAAATAGTGATGGGTTGCCAGCCGCATCGCCTTTAACATGATTTCTAAGAGTTTCGTCCATTCCCTCGATAAGCTTTTACCATCTGCGCGGGAAGAGAAGCAACTGGTACATTCTATATTTTTTCTTTACCAGACCAGCATGTATTTTATCTCTAATACATTAAATAGAACACCAGTTGGTACAAGGCATGGTCTTCAAGCCAATAATGTAAGGTACGTTTACAGCGACTCCGAGTCCACTCCTGCGCATGATAGGACGCGAGCAAACCACACTCGCGATACCGATCTGCGTTTGAGATTGGGGTTGTTCCTATACCACATTGCAACTCTCGCTTTTATGAAAAACATGTTTTGTAGCCTCATGTAAATAGGTACAAAGAGGCGATTTTTAAAACCACATGGTAAAAGACTGTTTATTGCTATAAAATCGCCGTTTAAAATGTTATGTTATGGGTGGTGTAGGGGTATAGCACGCGTCACGGAATAACGAGGATCCGGGTTCGATTCCCGGCCATAGCTTTATTTTTCGGATTTTTCTGTCTTCTAATTTTCAGTGTTATTCAGAGATTTTACGATTTACCTGTTAGAAAAATAATTTAGAGCTGGAATTTTCGATTACTAGTATTTTTAATTATTTTATATCAAGATTAGTTTTAATTTAGTTCTTATTTTGTTTTTAGTTTAGTCATACCTAGTTTAATTTGATTTTGCTTCCCATTCGTACTCTTTCATTAATAAATTATTCATTCTAACTATGAAGTACCCTATGCGAAAAAGGAATCAAAATATGATGGGTTGCTTGCCGCATAGCCTATGACATAATTCCTACGATTTCATCCATTCCCTCGATGGCCTTTGAACATCTGCGCGGGAAGAGAAGCAACTTGTACATTCTGCTTTATCTTTGCTCCCAGACCAGTGGCGTAACTATAACTTCTGGGGCCCGTGGCAAATTCATCACATGGGGCTCCTTCCTCAATATAAAGAAGTGCATCAGCTTCTGCGCTCTAAACCAAGCCAGTTCGGGGCCCCGCAGAGCTAGGGGCCCGTGGCATTTTGCCACCCCTGCCACCCTATAGTTACGCCACTGTCCCAGACCATATAAGATTAACTTAGAAAACATCTGCGCGGGTACTTTCTTCTTATCTTGGACCCATAGAAGAGCATAGAAGATTAACTTTTAAACATTAACTTCAGGGTCCATGTCAAGAATAGACCCATGGACTACGTCCCGCCGCGTCCCTGTCACCACGACGTGACGTGTGTCCATTGTAGCCCGATGCCCGGCCAACAGATAGCGACACCTGAATTTTAACGTAGGCGAAGTTGCCAATTAGGTACTAGCGCATTTCTAGGGTCCTGCAAAGTTGGGTGCCAACGGAACCTAGATACCTTGCTTCTCATTGGACTGTACTTTAATTATACATACATACACATGCGCACACACACACAGAGAGAGAGAGAGAGAGAGTTTCTGCTTTGCTCATTTTGATTAGCGATTAGGACTCGTGTATGTTTTCTTTTGTTGTGAATCTATACCATATCTGTTTTTATGGTCACAAAAACGAATGCTCTTGTTTGTGACGTATCTATATACTGTGGTAACCTATAATTCGCCATGTAACTTTTTATCTAAGTGTATATATAACTGTAACTTAATTAAAGCTGGTTGGTTCCCTGAATAAATAAATAAATACACATACACAAATCATGTCTATATCTTTTACGAGGTAGACAGAGTCCTGAGGCAACAAAAACTAAAGGCCAGGTTTAGCATGATTGACTTCCATGCTGGTCTGGGAGCGAAGAACAAACATAGAATGTACCAGTTGCTTCTTGTCTCGCGCAGATGGTACTTTAAATGTACTTGAAATTTAATATTAACAGTTTGTATTATAGCCTTGAAAACAAATGGGTTATTTCACATTTTCCCATTATTTGGTTTCATCAGGTCAATTTTAAAATATTTTTAATTCATGTTGCGTTTCTATTTAAATCTGATTTCGTATTGGCAACCTTTTTTTAACTTCTTATATTTCTACGTAATTTCAAAAGGCAATTTCTATCCATCTTTCTACCTACAAAAGACGTATTTTTCTTGTTCTTTTTAATATTAAAATAGCAGTTGCACAGAGTGAAAAAACTCTTCTAATTAAATTTATCAATAATCATACATATATACATACATATATCACGTCTTTATCCTTTACGGGGTAGACAGAGCCTAAGGTAATAAAACCTTAAGGCCACGTTTAGCATGATTAACGGCGTATAGGTGGAAAGGGAAATCAAAATAGTGATGGGTTGGGCGCATTGCCTATAATATAATTCCTAAGACTTTCGCCCATTCCCTCGATGGACTTTTACTATCTCCGCGGGAAGAGAAGCAACTGGTATCTATGTTTTTTCTTTACTCCCAGACCAGCATGGATGAAAGAAACGAAAGAAAGAAGGAAGATTTATCAATATATTTATCTCCAATACACCTTGTATACTTTTCTACCCATCCTCTTTATCATTGCCGTCGTGAGCGATACCAAACAGGATGGTACCAGCCATCCCCGAGGTAATGGTATTGGTACCACATAAATCCCATGACAATAGCCTTTCTATTATATTTGTACCATTAGCGGTGTGACGTCACGCGTATTAAGCTTTCATCTCGCCGCCATTGTGGCGAGCTTCCGTGTGCTTTGCGAAAAGCTCTGGCAGAAGGGTGTAAGTCAAGAAATTAAAAAAACTTTACTAGCACGTTTGTATGAAAATACGTTTCATAGCTGTACTTTTTAAAATGTTTATTAAACCGAAAAAAATCTATGTAGAAAATTTAAGCCTAGAAAAAGTTTCTATGCAGAAAAACACATCCAAAGACCATCATAAATCAGAAAAAAAACCAAGAAATTCTATCCTTGTGTATATTTTTCAATAACAATTCAGTTATGTATGAAGATATTGATGAATGCGGATGAAGCGAAAGAAGTATGTCAGGATCGTAGCAAGTGGAACAAAGTAGTCTCTGCCTACCCCTGTGAGAAAGAGGCGTGACGGTATGTATGTAATTCAGTTATTGTTAACCATACATTTGACACTAACGAAACATTTAGCTCTTTTTTACCCCTTTCGATCAAAGCGGCCTCTTTTGCAACTTCACTGCCTGTAAAACCCATCGCCCTGCAATCTCCGCTTTAATCTCGCTCCATTCTGTTTCGACGAAAAAAAGTAAAAAATCAAAAAATGTGTAATTGAAGATGCCACCTTTTACCCTTCGGCCGCTGCTCCCATTCTAACTGCAGGCCAAAATAGGCATAGTCTTGTTATTATATTATTAACGGCTACTTAGAAATTACGACATAGTATTGTGCGCTAATCGTGTGCCCGGTTCGATTCCTGGTGGTGTAATTCACCAATTTAGGTATTAGGGTTCTTAGATTGTTATTATACTTCATTTCATTTAACATTAGGCAGATTCGGCAGTTACAAAAAATTCAACAAAATATTTTTGCAAAGTGGCCGCCGAGGCCTCTTTTACGTGTATTTTTTGAAACTACCAGCGCATTCGGAAATACCATCATTGCCAAGAATAGCGCCGCAAGAAACTTGGCAGAAAGTCATTTTTTCAAAATAAAATACATTAAGCTATATATAGGTACTACTACAATACTTCAATTCTACTCAGATTAAATACAATATAAAAGGGATGTATAAGGTCCCCGAGTGTACTATAGAGTATAGTAGAGATATATAAAATCTCTACTAGACAAAGTAAAACAAAGTAGTTACGCAAAAAAAAAGAAAGAGAAAAAAAAACAACAAAAATAATTTAGGTTTAGTAGAGGTGTAAAACGCCTCCACCGTCAAATAAATTAATTTACGGAGCATGAGGTAGGTACTGACTATTGGCTTTGGTGTGCATTGTCATATGGATTATGTTATAGTGTAAATGTTTTAAGACTGGTCACGTTTGTCGTTACATCTCCAGCTGATTACGTCTCACAGCTGGGCACAGGCCTCCTGTCAAAATTAGATGGCTTGAGTTATACTTCTCACGCGAATTGGAAACTTCACACATACATACATACCTACATAAATCACGTATTTATCCCTTACGGGGTTGACAGAACGTAACATGATTCCTAAGATTTTCGCCCATTTCCTTGATGGGCTTTTACAATATGCACGGGAAGAGAAGTAACTGGTACATTCTACGTTTTTCCTTAGCTCCCACACCAGCATGGAAGATAGCTTCACACACACCACTGATATGCTTTGCTGATGTGTGCAGGTTACCTCACGATGTTTTCCTTCACCGAAAAGCTCATGGTAAATATCAAAACAAGTACCTACTTAATGAGGATGGATTTTTCAGAATTCCCGCGGGATAGACAAGGAAGAAGCTTTGGGCGCAAGCTAATAATAATTATTTTTTCTCAAAAATGTCCGGTAAAGTCGTCATTGTTAACTACATAATATCAGAACAGGAAGTTAATTGTTGCCGGTCAGTCCAAAATTAAAAAAAAAAAAACATTACTGTCGCGCTAAACTCTCCAGTAATGTTGCATACAAATTCCATTACTGTCTAGTTATTAACTTTTTAAAAATGCAAATCACCATTATAAAATAAAGGCACAAGACTTAAAACACCAAATTAAAAAAAAAAGCTAGTACGTCAACGTGTTTATCTGTGTCTGAAATAGCTTTAAGTGTTCTGGGTAGAAAAATACTCTCTTCAAATGCCATTGATAGAAAAAGGCGGCAAAGCAAAACAATTTTTACTATTTTGTATTCTTTTATTTTTGTTCTTGTTTATTTTAGATTTTTGAGAAAAGCACTATACTTGCCTCGGCCAAAATAGCATTGCTGGCTTCGTATTCAAACCAATACTCAGCCAGCAATTGCCTACTTCCTGGCCTAGACAGTAATGTACTATTATGCGCTTACATTTACGTTCATAAAATGTTTACGATCCCCTAAAAACAGATGCGTAACTTCCAAAGCCCAAATGAAGCTCAGTATTATGCCTATCGGGAACGAAAACAACACATTGTTAGGTAAGAACGTAATTTGAATAAGCCCATACTTAAGATAATTAAGTAACGGCTTTGATTGTGTTTTGTTTCTCGAAAATATGGAAACTCACAAGCCTTAGGAATGTAGGAAATTAGGTAGGTATAGGTGAAAAACTTAATATCCTGTGTGAGTAATGTGTGCGAAGGAGACAAATTGAGGTTCCAATTTAGAAAAATAACTTAAGTCGACGACGAAGAGTTTACTGACCCTGACATCCAAACATCCATACTCACAAACTTTCACATTTATAATATTAGTAGGATAGGATACATCCATACTCACAAGCTTTCGCGTTTATAATATTAATAGGATAGGAAGTAGGATAATGTACATTTTTCTGCTACAGCCATTTTTAGTACGACACTGATCGATCAGTACAATTTTCGAGTTGTATTTTCTTACTCAAAAATGGGCCCCCAGTGCGGGCCGTTACGATTCACACCGTTCCCGGCCCCGCCCCCGAAATATGCGCCTGCGCCGCGAACGTGACGAATCCGAGTCGACGCGGAACGTGCAAACCGAAGAGGATGCGGTATTTCGTGTTTTGGGATCTATATTTACTTCCATGCTTGTCTGGGAGCAAATAAAAAACAGAATGTACTAGTTGCTTTTTTCCCGCGCAGATGGTAAAAGTCCATCAAGGTAATGGACGAAAATAATAATAATATCTTGGGACAATTGACACCAATTGACCTAGCCCCAAACTAAGCAAAGCTTGTAATATGGGCACTAGACAACGGATAAACATACTTATACAGATAAATACATACTTAAATACATATTAAACATCCAAGACTCGAGAACAAACATTCGTATTTTTCATACAAATATCTGCCCCGACCGGGGATCGAACCCGGGACCTCAAGCTTCATAGTCAGGTTCTCTAACCACTGGGCCAATCGGTCGTCTTAAATCTTAGGAATCTTGTTATAGGCGTTGCGGCTAGCCCACAAACATGGTAGTGGCCTTGTTACGTTAGACTCTGTCTACCGCGTATGGATGGAAAAGTAATCAAAATAGTGACGGGTTGCTGAAGACTTTAAGTCAAATATTTTCTTTTGGAATTGCTTGGTCTCTTAACACAGGTCCCTTAGCACCTACTAGGAAGTCTCAACCTTAACCATTGTAACAACAAAGTTTAAATCAAAAAACATTGTTATTGTTATCTGTATATTTATTTTTATCTTAAGTTATGTTCTTATAATAATATTCATATAAAAAAATAATAAAACAAAATTAATACAAAATATAAAAACATTATAAAAACCTAACCAAGGATGCCGCCGGCAGCGAGGCGAGGCCTAAGCTACCGGTGGTCAGGGCGACAGAGAAAGGAACCTCCTGACTATCGGAGCCGTGTCCAGGAGTACCGCCTTCTGTATCTGGCCCTTGACCCAACCACCTAGCGAGAGCCTTTTAAGTTGATCAAGGCTCTTCGCTATTAGACCGTTCGCCGAAACTACTATCGGGACAGTGATCGTGGAATCAACAGGCCACATGGCGGTAACCTCGCGAGCCAAGTCAAGGTACTTGCTGACTCTGTCCTTTTCGGCCTTCACGAGGTTCACGTCATGGGGGATCGTGATGTCTACGAGCACTGCCTGGCGCTTCGAACGATCTATCAGCACGATATCAGGTTTATTGTTATTATTGCTAGCCGTATCGCCTCTAACATGATGCCTAAAATTTTCGCCCAAATAAATAAATCTAAGGAAACATTTGCGTGAACTAGGTTAGGTCCATAAAGTTTAAGTCATGGTAAGATCTAGAAAATAGCTTCTCTTCGTAGATGCCTAGCATCGTTCAAACACCAGCCAATCACTGGTGGCGATGCCGGGGTCGCCACATCGTGCCGCCCGCGGGCCCGGCCGAGGCCATACAACCCTGGATGGATTCCACTGGACTTTGTGATCCATTGCTCATACATAACATCACACGTTAGAAATAGCAATGGTCCGATCGAGTTAAAAGATCAATACGCGATTTAAGAGGGTTAATTAACGTTAAAAACGACGAATCAAATTCCAAAAACGCTTTACCATGTTTTTACGTATTTTTTTATAATTTATAGAATCAGGCGTTACTTTGCGGAGGTCCATTTCAGTAGCGGAGTAGCAAGGTAAATATTTTTAGTTATATTTTTTCCTGTAAATTATAGAGCAATCTTAATACTTAGGTATTTATTTCATTGTTTAAAAAAAAACTATTTTCACAACATAGCGTATTTTTTTCAATGTATGAAATGTTTAATTCTGATTAACGTATTTTATTTGCCAGGGTATACTTTTAAGTTAGTCCCATTTACACTTGATGTGTTCGTGTAAACTGGAAGACGCAGTGTTGGCAGGTCTCCCACTAGGTGGACCGACGACAACGTGAAAGTTGCGGGAAACCGCTGGATGCAGTTCGCGAGTTGTCATTCATTACAAGAAGAAGAAGAAAATATTTATGCGTGGACATTACATGGCATAAATTACAAAAAAAGAAGTAAAAACGTACGAACATACATGTCACGAAATGGTCGCACCTCAGCTTAATACTGGCCTTACAGCCAGCGCTGGTCTTCCGTGGGACCATGGATTATGGTGTGCTAAGGATGTGCCTTTGTTCATCAGTGTACGTCTTCTGGCTGACGATGAAGATGAAACTTGGAGTTATTCACCGTTAAGTACAAGTTAAAATAAAGTTCTGGCCGTTGGTTATTTCTGTTCATTACGTTCGGATCTATGGATGGATTGGCGTTTGCTGGATGTTTGCTGACCTTTTTGCTACAAAAATCTGAGACTAAGTGCTCAGAGCAGCAGTGTACACCGACTCGAGCGGTGTACAGTTATCACAATGAAATGTTGGGGTAATCGGGCACGTTCGCTCCGATAAACAGTTCACACTTGCAAGCGCTGCTGTAAGTAGCTGTGAGAAATGTAACAATACTTTTTAACTGACTTCAAAAATAAGGAATACCTTTTGGCGATGACAGTCGACTTCCCCGTCAACCGAACTCTGTGTTTATTTTTTCTACATAAAAACGGGCTGTCGAACTGATAACTTCTCTATACATACATACATATATCACCTCTTTATTCCTTACGGGGTAGACAGAGCCTGAGGTAACAAAACCTTAAGGCCACGTTTAGCATGATGAAGGGCGTATAGCTGGAAAGGGAAATCGAAAACGTGATGGATTGCTAGCCGCATCGCCTATAACATGTTTCCAAAAATGTTCGCCCATTCGATGGGCTTTTACCATCTGCGCGGGAAGAGAAGCAACTGGTACATTCTTTGTTTTTTCTTTACTCCCAGACCAGCGTGGAAGAAACTTCTATATACAAGCTTTTATTTTACTGTTACGTGTCTATTTTGTTCGTGTGGAATCTTGCTGAGCTCGGATGACAATACAATAATCTGGTAGTAGGATTCTTGGTGACGCGGCCAGGATCGTCTCCGCAGGCGGGAACTCTTCGACAATTGGTCCGATTGACTTGATGTTTGGTACACATTATGTAGAACAAACGACATTGCAAGTACAATTAGCAAAACAATCGGCAAAAAAAGATTGCGTTCAAAATGGAACATTAAGAAAGACTCATTTTAAAGTAGGCTTGATTTTAAAACTATGTTTTTTGTTTGGTGGCAACTGGAAAAAAAACGTGTACCTACCTATAATTTTCCCAGTGTTTTTTTTTGGGTCTTTCTGAATCAGAATTCATTTTTATAAAGAAAAAAAGTGTCCATCAGTTTTTTGTCAGTGTAGTAACACCATCGTCGTCACAGAACAGTTACGAAAAAGTTGTATAGGAATTAAAGGTAATTTTGTTGGACAAAGGGTACCTACAGCTACTTGCGTGAGCGGGCGGCACGTGGGAGCTGCGCGGGCGCCGCCGGCGACGCGTGCAGCAGCACCGCGCATTGCCAGAGTTTAGTGAACAAAGGCGCAAAACTTGGCCACCTTTAATACTAACATAGTCTTTCTTTCTTTGCTTTTATTTAACTATACAACAACAATCACAACAACAACCAACAACAATTAAGGGATCAACTTAGGGAACAATTTAGGGATCTTTAAAAAGCGAGCCTTCCTGTTCCTGAAAGGGCCGGCAACGCACCTGTGATTCCCCAAGTCTTGCAGGTGTCCCTGGGTGATGGTGATTACTTTCCATCAGGTGACCCGTCTGCTCGTTTGCCCCCTCTTATATATAAAAAAAAAACTTACACTTTAAAATTTACAAGTCTTATTTGACTTCAAAATCAAATTAGTACGGTACGCTTACTAAGGTACGTAGGATGGTACAAACTGCAAGTGACTAGGTATGGTCGAGGAAAGTAAATCTATGAAACTGAGTGTATGGTAAGTAGCGTTGCCACCTTTTTTTTGAAGAAATATAGTATTTTTCTCAGAACCTTGCCAAAATATAGTAATTTTGGGAAATTTTGGAAAAAAAATAGTACACATTCATTCATTTATCATGTTTAAACATTATATACAAATTACAATCCTATATCACTCGTGAGTGCGTTTCGTTCTAAAATTCACAACGCGTCACTATGGGTACGTTCCAATTTAGTCGATGTTTATACAAAAAAGTGCAGCAGTGGAGTTAGCAATGAAAATATGGTATTTTTCGTACTATATTATATTTCTATAATATATAGTACAATTGACCGCAATATAGTACGATACTATATAATATAGTACAGGTGGCAACCCTAATGGTAAGTCGTCTTGACATTTTCAGTGATAAGGTTCCACGGTGAACGAAACATTGGCGATATCTCCAATTAATTTGACGGTGGAGGAGTTTTACACCTCCACTGAACTTAATTTTTTTTTTTTTCGTTTTTTCTCTTTCTTTCTTTTCATACTTTGTTTTACTTTAACTAGTAGAGACTTTATACATCTCTACTATAGACTAATATAATTTAAGGCTCGGGGACCTTATACATCCCTTTTATAAATGTATCTAATTTAAGTAGAATTTAAATATTGTAGTAGTTTATTTTGAAAAAAATACTTTCTGCCAAGTTTCTTGCTGCGCATTCTTCTTGACAATGATGGTCTTTCCGAATGCGCTGGTAGTTTAAAAAAAGACATGCATAAGAGCCCTTGGCGGCCAATTTGCAAAAATATAATAAATAAATAAATAAATAAATAAATAAATATCTTGGGACAAATTACACCAATTGACCCAGTCCCAAACTAAGCAAAGCTTGTACTATGGGTACCAGGCAACGGATAAACATACTTATATAATGTAGATAAATACATACTTATATACATACAACATTCATAAACTTTGTATTATTGTTTTTTTTTTGAAAAATCTTGCAAGCGTCTTTTACGTATGCAGATTCAAAATCCCGATAGACTTTTAGTAGGGTATTTCCAAAATATTATAGTATTAGTCAAACTATGACGGCTAGAACGTGGTCAAGTACTCCAAGTGGGGCAAGCAATGACCCACGATCTGTTGTCATTGCAACGGGCTCTGTCCATCCCATTTGATTTAAGGGCACCATATCTGGGCCCCGGGGCGTCCCGCGCGATCTGACAGGCTGTCCATTGAGAATAATTAAGTATTCTCGATATTACGGGGGTTCACAGGTTACGCTGGTTCGCGGTACAACTGTTACTAAACACCTTTTTACGAGTACATGCAAAAAAGGGTAAATGTGCTTGTTATACAAGTAAAGCTCCCTTGGCTCCCTTTGCGTGTTTTATAAGTTCTACAACGGGGAATGCTCTGAGGAACTCTTTTACCTCATTCCAGCTGCGGGGTTCCATTACAAATCTACCCGTCGTAAGCGCTCATTCCATCGACATCATGTTGATGAATGGCAGTCTTCGACGGTGCGGTTTAATCGATATTTTTTGCCACGAACTTGCAAAATCTGGAACGAGCTTCCCGCTGGGGTTTTCCCATGGAATTACGACCTGGGTGCCTTTAAGAGGCGAGTGTACAATTTTCTGCAGGGCCGACAACGCACTGGCATCGCGTAAAGCGCTGCGGATGTCTATGGACAGTGGTGATCATTCACCATCAGGTGACCCACTAGTTCGTTTGTCTGGCCTCTCTAACATAAAAAAAAAAAAAGCTATGGCCGGGAACCAAACCCGGATCTTCACCATTCCGTGATGCTTTCTTTATTTTTCTGGATTTTTCTGTGTTCTAATTTTCCGTGTCTTTTAGAAATTTAATTCTAACAAGTAAAACCGTAAAATTAATTTAAAATTTAAGTAAAATTCTTGATTCATTTGATAGTACCTATCAGTTTTTAAATACAAATTTACGCGGATGAAGCCGAGGGACGAAGTCGCGGGCAGAAGCTAGTTGAATATAAAACTATAAAATACCGACCTGGATATTCAGATGAAAGTGATTACTTACTATTTATAACTATAACGATACAAGTTCTAATAAAGTCATAACTCTACAAAAACAAGAATTATTTCCGTCCACCCACCGCTACCAGAGCTCTAAATTTAAGCATAAAACACTAAATAGTACAAGCACAGTAAACTACATAGAATTAACTGTCGTAAATAACATCGGAACACGTGAAGCAAATTAAAACTTGAACAGACGGTGTAAGGAATGAATTTGAATGCAAAAGACCGTAGTGTATTTTTGCGTATGAAACGTGAAATTATTTAAATTGTGTCGTAAACTACTGATCTACATACGATAGTGTTGGTGTAAATCAATAGAGAACCAGCCGCTACGTGTTTGTTTAATGGATCGCATTATCCAATACATTGATCGGTGCGCGAGCGCCGCTCTGATTATTTAATTTTCGGGGGCGTGGCGGTAGCGAGAAGTTAGATGGATGGTTTTATGCACGATGTAACCAAAAAAGTAAAATGTAAGTAAGTAAATGCTTTATTGTACAAATATAAAGAAACAGATACAATTCACAAAAAAATATAATATTAATATATGCACAAATGCAAACTTCCCTATGGACCGACTAAGTGTGAGTTTAAAATTCCAGATAGTGAAAGCCAAAATAGAGTAAAAAGTGTAGTCTTTTTTATTTTAAGTACTATGCTTTTTGTACAAAGTAACAAAAGTCATGTGCGTTGTTCTTGTAGGTGGAAGTAGACAGATTGAATTAACAAAATTTATAATGAATTCAGGATGAAGTAGTTTGTAGAAGCATTTTAGTACGACGTTTTGTTTATAAATTTTAAAAGGAAGTAGGTACTTTTGATGCTAATCTTACTTTCGCTTCCAATAGTACTTATTTATGTAGGGACCCAGATAAAATAAAAAGTAAAGACGGAACCACAAGCATCAAAGTGGGGCCTAAAATAATGTAAGTATGTATAACTCTTTTAATTCCGAAATGAATTCTTTGTCTACGCTTAGAAAAAGCGATCCATTTCTGCTATATTTTCGATGAGTTCAATTAGTTGGTGCAATTGCGCTTGCAACTATCCAAAATAAACGAATTGGTGCAAGCCAAAGACTGGCGCGGGAACGTAATTGGAGAAAAAAAACAGTGAAAATACTTTGAATACGTATTAATCACGTATTTATCCCTTATGAGGTAGACAGATCAGAGTAGCAAAACTCCTTTAAATTGTGAATAATACTCAAATGAAAAATACTAATTTTTATTTTTAAAGCATGCAGAGCCTAGAGTGTAAGTTTTTGACATAAAAACGTCTCAAACGCGTTCTGACTAATCTTCTGGCGGTCTAGACATACATAGAGAACGTAACTTAGATTGAAGTAGAGACTTAAAATTTGATATCAAAAAGGTACCTAATTAAACGAAGGAGGGATTTTGCGTTCGGGATGGGATCGGGGGTTATACTACAAAAATATGATCGTTTTTCTTATATAAAGAGAGCTAGGGCCCTTGGCATTTCGCCAGTCTTACCACCACCGTCTTACTCGCTAACCCTGCCGCCAAGCAGCAGTGTGTGCGCTGCTGTGTTCCGGCATGGAGAGTAAGACAGCCGGTGAAATTACTACCACAAGAGGTATTTCATCCTAGCCCTCAAGGCTGGCAATGCATCTGCAATCCTCTAGTACTGCGGGTGCCCATGGGTGGTGGTGCTCGCTTACCAGCAGGTGACCTAACTCACTCGCAATCGCCATCGTGTTCATTTTGACAGCTCAAGTACGGGCTGACAATTGGCATCGGAATCAGCTAGCTGTCACATTCATACAAGAGCTGTCAGAATGAACACGATGGCGATTGCGAGCGAGTTAGGTAATAAGCTTACTGATCGTTTACATTCCTTGTTGTATAAAAAAAACCTATATTAGCGCCATTGACAGCGTAAGTTGATAACTTGCACCACAGCAGCAATGCGCAGGCGGCTATCTAAATGTAAATGTGTACGCGCCGCCTGATAGATGGCGCTCTTCTTATTGCACGCATTCAGGATTTAATCGACTCCGTTTTTTTTCTGCTGATTTTTAACAAATTTTAAAATTATTTTAAAATTAAAAAATTCCTTTAAAATACTTGTTGTGGTGGAAGAATACAATACACACATACATACATGATGGGTAGACAGAGCCTAAGGTAACAAAACCTTAAGGCTACGTACCCATAGCATGATTAAGGGCGTATAGTTGGAAAGGGGAATTAAAATAGTGATGGGTTGCTAGCCGCATCGCCTATAACATGATTCCTAAGACTTTTGCCCATTCCCTCGATGGGCTTTCACCATTTGCGCGGGAAGAGAAGCAACTTTTTCTTTACTCCCAGACCAACATGGAAGAACAGAATACAATACAGGCCTATAATATTTAAGGGAGTTGTATATTTATGTAATGTACCAGTTGCTTCTCTTCCCTCGCAGATGGTAAAAGCTTATCGAGGGAATGGGCATAGGAATCATGAATTTTATAAGCGATGCGGCTAACAACCCTTTCCACCTATACGCGATACGCCCACAATCTGGCTAAAAGTGGCGTTTTAGGACTTTTTGGATTGGGCTCTGTCTACCCCGTAAGGCATAAACACGGGATTTGTGTAGGTATGCAAAGTAACTTAACCTAAAATCAAGAAGTAAAAATTTTTGATTCATTTGATAGTACCTATCATTTGATAAACAGCGCTTACTCTCGTCCCTAGTGAGCAGTAGATGTTCCACGGGAGTTTGTAATTGTGTCGTACAGACACATCATTCAAACAGATGACGCTTCGCGACAAAGATTCGCATAGTAACAAGGTCACGTGATAGCTAGTAACAGATAGAAAAAATCGAAAGCTTACCCACCTGCTATAGGTGGTGTAGGGGTGCACGCGTCACGGAATGACGAGGATCCGGGTCCGATTCCCGGCCATAGCTTTACTTTTCGGATTTTTCTGTGTTCTAATTTTCAGTGTCGGTTAGAATTTTTATATCTTTTCTTTCTAGAAATTGTTGTTAACTAATCCTATTTGTCCCGAATAAGACGGAAGATATGCCGTCTCGCTCTCTCTCTAATGGCGTCCGCGCTGTGCGCATCGCTCTGTATTTAAAAATTGTTTAATACGTGCACTTTGCTAAAAAAGAATAAAATCAGTGTTAACCTGTTTCTGCATATAATTTGCCCTGCAAAGTTCTATTTCACTATTAATATTATAAATAAGAGTAATTAGTTATACACACTCACACTTATATTAAAACATCTTCTATCATGCTCAGCAAAATCATACTGTGTTAGATTTTTAACAAATACCCGATTTTACTTTAGTTTTGTTTAGTTTAGTTTATTTATTCTCTCAGCATAAAATTACTGCATAAACGAGTTTGCTACAATGATTTATGTTGAGATCGTCAATGTCGAATACAAAGCAATATATTTATTTAATTAATAAAGACAATACTCTGTCCTCATGTCCCGATGTATGCTTATATCTTCAAAACTACACAACGGATTTTCATGCGGTTTTTTTAATAGATAGAGTGATTCAAGAGGAAGGTTTATATGTATAATACATGCATAATATACCGTGCGAAGCCGGGGCGGGTCGCTAGTTTTTATATAAAAAAACATTATGAAGTCTTTCTTTAATACACATGATCATAATTGTATGCAAGGGAGGAGCGGTGCGCCCTGACACAGGCTTTCTTAAGCCTAAAAGGGTGTTCCAGCCACTAAAATAGTTGTGTTAAAATTTTGTGACAATAAATCATTTTTCATTTTCATTTTTTCATTTTCAAATTTGACCTAACATTTTAAACTATCAGCGATATACACACAAGATCGATGACTCAAAGTCAACAATCCTTCCGTCCCTTCAATGTACAATGCAATCATGATAAAAAAAGATCATTGGAATTAACTCGCTGGTTGACCATCACAT
Source organism: Pandemis corylana (assembly GCA_949127965.1). Lineage (NCBI taxonomy): Eukaryota > Metazoa > Arthropoda > Insecta > Lepidoptera > Tortricidae > Pandemis > Pandemis corylana. The sequence continues at coordinate 2,449,955 of OX421860.1, forward strand.
TTTTCCATCTCATCAGACCTCAGTGTCAGAGACATAAATCACGGTGACAGTTGACACGTCAGGGCGCGAGTGACGCGTGTCACGGTGACCCATGGTCAGTGGTTCACGTGAATAAATCGGTGACGGAGTTCTCAGGGTGTCCGATAAGGAGTGATGGCAATTAGGACACTATGAAACATCATTAACTTTTATTTCGCTGTGGCTTTCGTTTTTTACGGTTTCGTGTCCCAATAATGGTCCAAACTGAGGTCTAATGCTTTAACTTATTCGTCTGTCCGTATCACAGGGCTTCATCTTCTGAACTGTAATATATTACCTACCTATTGTTTTTTTTTCAAAGCCTGTAACGATTTTAGCGCCCTTTGTGCAGTTCTGATGTATTTGACAGGTTTTACCCTTACTTTGGCAATGTATACATAATAGGACAAGTTCTAAGAATACCTTTTTTTTAACACTGAATTTCTTGGGCGCTAAAATTAGTACGATGAGGCTTGCACCGTGTTTTTTTTTTTTTAATTATGTAAGTCCAGTTAAATTAAATCTCTGTTATTTATTATGTGGCTCTAACTTTAATTACGGGCATTTATTATTAAATCCTTTCTATTTTTGTCTAGCCAATTTTATTATGATTACAACCTCTACAGAAACTCCACTAACTTCTCACTAAAATTCTCGCTCGCTTCCTTACCCCGAGTCTTACATACGAAAAATTCAAAAACACACCTACTAGGTACCTACTTAAAACTTATAAATATGTTTGTTTGAATAAAACACACCGAAATCAAAAACAAAAGGTTTATTATTCTGCAAATAGGCCGGCAAGGGCTCTCTTACATGTCTTTTTTTGAAACTACCAGAGCTTTCTGATAGACCATCATTGCCAAGAAGAACGCGCCGCAAAAACTTGTCACTCATTTTTTGAAAAAAAAATGTAAATTAATGATTTAAATTCTTCTTTTTTTTTAGTGTGATATTTATAAGTATATTGAAACAATTTATTAATATACAAACCATTCTTCTTAACTATTACATTTTCAATTTTAAAGGTTAACTGGTAGAGATCCCTTATAGGGATAAGTTCGCCTTTGTGCATATATTAATGTTATTTTTATTTTTATTGTGAATTGTATCCGTTTCTTTGTATTTGTACAATAAAGCATTTACTTACTTACATTTTATCATTCAAAACTATCAGTCTCGTCAAAGGAACTACAGTTTTCCACGCGTCTTTAATTAAAACAAATATCTATAAAAGCTAACAGTAAGACGCGTACTCACAATAACTGCGATAGAATTTTACAAGTAAAAAAGGCTCGGTCCGTGGGATAAGGGTTCCCACGTGCTAGCTGGAAGACAACCCGGAACCAACCTTGGCTCTGAGAACTGGGCGGCCATCTTGCTCCTAGGGACGGGATTCCTCGGCGGAATCACGAAATGTTTTAATTGATAGCTATGATACTGCGATTGGTTTTAATTGTTCAGCGTCTGGTTGCTGGCTTCTAAGATCGATAATTTGACACTAATCAACCTAACCAGCACTTCACCAACTGGACAATTTGTCCGTGACAACTGACAATTCTGTTTACATTAAAAACTCGACCAGAATCTACGCCGGCTTCATAGACTACGCCTTGTTAAAAAATACATTTTATTCTGTAAACGAGTTTCTGGATATGACATTTTGATTTATTTATTTAATTGCATTGTTTGTCGATTGTTTTTGACAATTGGTTAATTTAAACCCTTTATTATATTTGATTATTTACCTATAAGCAGTGACGATCTCTAGCGGAGGATTAATTTAAGGCGGATGCTCGCGTTAGCTCATTGAAGAAGTCCCGTTAGATGGCGCTGTAATCAATGATGTGTGTTTTTTGTAGTTTTTAGAAGATTCTTAGAACACTTATAGATTATCAATTGATTTGCGCACACAGTTTAATACGGCCGATTTTTTGAGACTACACTCAGAAGGTAACAATGCACCAATTCGGAGAATAGCTGCACAAACGCTGGTGTCACTAACGGCCCTATACAGATACTAGTCTTACACACACATGCAAATAGGAGGCGGCAACTGGCGGAAAAATATTGCAACACCTTGCTAAGCTGTTAGCGTAATTTTTCACGTTATATTTACGTTTTTATATCAACTTTACTTTTACCAGAAATTTTACAAATCTATACGTACAAAACTTAAATCGTATTATTTCAACCATTTATAACTTTGGAATGGCTGCACGGATTTTTATGATTTTTGATTTGTTAGCTTTCTCTCTTCCTCGAATAGCCAAATATCTTATCATAAATATGAAAAATGCAAAAAAAAAACTCTTTATTTTTTCGTATACAGCGCCATCTCTGACAAAAACTGACTTTAAGGCGGAATATTTTTTGCCAGCTCGGCTAGTTACAAATACAGAATAATATTACGAAGAATGTGGACGAAATGCAGCTGCACGGAAGGTTTGTATGGAAGAGCAACCGCCTTAATTTAATTGTACCTAATTGTTTTATTATTATTGTTTTTGATTTTGATATCTTTGTAATATTCAAGTGATTTGTATTATTTTATTTAATTTTATTTACTCTTGACGATTTCAATCTAAATTCTTCTAACTTGACAGTGTACAATTTATGATGTAATTTTTATTGAATGAATAAATAAGCTATCTTCTTCTTCTTCTTTTATTTGTGGCGTATCAAGTCGTTATAGTGACGACAACTTCGCCAATGTCAATGTAAAATTTTTTATTAAAAAATCTTGTGACAAAATGTCGGCAACGTTGTACGGTAATGGTCAAAGACCCCCCTCCCCCCCTGTCGGGCTCTTAGCCAACGGTCAATGATATCCCTCAGAAACTGCCAGGAAATCATTAGCCGTTGCCCAGGGCGCACCGGACCAAGCACTGCTCTTCCCCCCGGACGGATCCAAAAACGAACCGCAGCTCTTAATCACACGTGGAGGTAACCCGACTCGCACCCCAAATAAGCTATCTAATCTAATCTTGCATATCGAATTGTCACATAGGTATCGCCGACATTTGTCAAATTGGTGAAATAGGGTTCTAGTCTCGAACTACGTACATTTGCGACTTAGTTCGGGTTATTATTGTGTGCATCTTTTGGATAAATATGTATCATGTCTTTTTTGTGTTGTGGCAATAAATATCTTTATTATTATTCTTATTTTTAACTAAATCTCTCCCTAGGAGGAAATACTTCGCACGGACCTAAGCCAAGTGCTTTAATTTTATGCAAATTTATGACATGGATAAGAATTTTCTTACTTGACTTAGAGGATGACAGCTTTTTGTAGGAGTGTGTATGCGGATGGAGGTATATCGAGAGCCCGGAGGCTTGCGTGGAGTGTTTTGGGGATAACACCAGTTGTAGAGAGAATTATTGGTACAGTCTTTACATTATTCACCTGCCATTGTGTTTTTATTTCAATTGAGAGGTCTGTGTATTTGGTCGTTTTGTCAGTGTGCGTAGCGAGTAAATTATGTGTGTTACAGATGGCGATGTCTATTATTATTATTATTTTAGCTGTAATTTTTAGTATGGGGGCGTTCAAGTATTACCTAACGCAATTTGAGGGGGAGGGGGGGGGGGGGTATCGTAAAACGTTACGATGCGTTACAGGGGGGGGGGTCTATCTTACAACACGTTATGTAACGTTTTCTTTTTTTAAATAAAAAATATGGAAATAAAACTGCCAAGTTAACAAACTACGCATGTGTTGCGGATTAAACATCTCTTGTTTTATTTAGTACCTATTATTACCGTAAAGGCGATTAAAACTATAACAAGGATATTATAGCGACTTTCTTGTACTTTGCGCAACATAAATTTTGACACTTTTGGGTAAAAATGGTCACTTGAGTGTTACGTAACGTTTAGAGGGGGAAGGGGGGGGGTACAGAAAACGTTACGGCGCGTTACAAGGGGGGGAGGGAGGGTCAAAAATCTTCAATAATTGCGTTACGTAATACTTGAACGCTCTCTATGGATCTGACAGCGACCGAACCTAAACTGAATCGGAATTGAATCGCATTAAGACTCTATGATAAGACCCCAGTACATATGTGCACCTAGAACGATATTCGGATTTGACTTGCTGTCTCTCTCACTCTTGGGTTTCGTTACTTGAATCGGCCGATGGCACCCGTGACCGGAATGTTGTTCTAAGAGACAGAAATCACGTTTTTATCCCTTACGGGACATAGACAGAGCCTAAAGTAACAAGACTTAAAGACCACGTTTAACATTATTGTCGGCGTATAGGTAGAAAATGGAATCAAACTAGTGATGGGTTGCTAGCCGCATCGCCTATAACATGATTCCTATGATTTTCGCCTATGATTCCTTCGATGGGCTTTTACCATCTGCGAGGGTAGAGAAGCAATTGATACATTCTATGCTTTTTTTTGCTTTGTGTCCTGCTCTACTTTTGACAATAATAAAAATGACGATGAAAACGAGGGTAGTTATGCGCCGCTGTCAAATGCAGCAGAGCGTGGGCGCGCAGTGTTCATTTCGCTGCCGCCGTGCGAGCGCTCCACGTGGAAGAACTAGGAACTAGTCCGAAACATGTCAAGCGTCTAGAGTAGCGCTGCTCACATCAAGCGGCATCACTAATACCGATATATCGACATCGATAGTCGACCACGCATCACTATACTTTACTATTTTCTCGTAGTATAAAATTAAAGGCTGGTGTGTGGATATCCCAACCCTCGCAAACTCCTATCTTATCCAGTTGGTACCTCATAAGGATCTTTATGTCGCGCAAGTATAAAGCTGAAACTTTAAGCAACAGCAAGATGAAGATCTTATATTGGTAGAGGAATTATAATTATACTATAGTATTGTCTATTGATAGATCGGGATAGTATCGACGCACGGCAAACTGCATAACGCACTGCGCCGGCGCTTGAGGATAGTCGCGGCTAAAAAAAGGATTTCAGGCTGACATGAGTTAAGTTACAAAACAACTTTGCTCTAAGCAAATTTAAAAATCAAGAAGTAAAAATTCTTGATTCGTTAATTTGATTGTAGGTACCTATCATTTGAAAAACAGCGCCTTCTCTCGTCCCTGGTGAACAGCAGATGTTCCACGGGAGTTTGTAATTGTGTCGTACACATCATTCAAACAGATGACGCTTGGCGACAAAAATTCGCATAGTAACAAAAAAGAAAAGAAAGAAAGAAAAACATTTATTACAACAACAACACAATTATAATTAATTAATTTTTTAATTAATTAATTTTTTGTTTATTGTAACAAGGTTACGTGACAGCTAGTAACAGATAGAAAAATTCGAAGGCTTACTCACCTGCTATGAGTGGTGTAGCACGCGTCACGGAATGACGAGGACCCGGGTACGATTCCCGGCCATAGCTTTACTTTTCGGATTTTTCTGTGTTCTAATTTTCAGTGTCATTTAGAAATTTCTAAGCTAATTTCTAAGCTAATTTCTAAGCTAATTTCTAAGCTAATTTCTCAATCGCTCTGTATGTCATAACGAAACTTGTACTAGTAATAAATTGTGATAAAGCGAAAAATTCGCGCGATCACATAATATGTTAGCATTTATATGCTGATGGTAATATAATAATAATAATCCGCCCGGCCCGGCGGCGTCGGTCCGTCCGGATCGCTACTTACTTACTCGCTAATCCTTCCGCTAAGTAGCAGTGCTTGCACTGCTGTGTTCCGGTGTGGAGAGTAAGACAGCCGGGGAAATTACGGGCACAAGAGGCATTTCATCTTAGTCCTCTAGGTTGGCAACGCTTCTGCAATCCCTCCGGAGTTGCGGGTGTCTATGGGCAGTGGTGATATACATCTCACGGGCACAGGCCTCCTCTCAGAATGTTGATTCTTTATAAACAAAATTCTTCTTAATTTATTGAACCCATCTAAAACACGACGGGCCAAAGGGTTCATACTATCTCCCTCTCAAGCCACCGGAACCCACACAATTACATGCCGTCTTAGTGTTTACTTCCTCACACAATCCCCAAACAAAAATCAAAGACCTATAGGTACGCAAATATCGGATCATTCGGTGCTCTAAGTGTTACCGCTGGCAAAGTCACTGGCCGCACAGATCACCCACGAAACAGCAACGCGGTCAAAAACAAAAATAAAATATCCCGGAAACCAAAAGATAAACTTACGTATTCCAACAGCGCCGCTTAAAAAAGTCTAATTGACCGCACGAGCACGGAAGAATAACTTGACCACTTTCCGAGAAAAGTTGTATTTAGTCGATAAATAAATATAAATCGTTTTGTTGTCCGCACTCGGCCTTTGGAATCCCGCGTAGGGGTCCTTATAAGGGAAGGGGTTCTCGCAAAAAGCACGCGTGCGTACGCGCAAGGGATACCGGCAAACGAGGGTTGCTAACTCTCACTGCACAGCGCAGGGTTACCACGTCAAAAATTAAAAAGAACGATGGTGGCTTAACCACTACACATACGATTTAATAATTTGGTATTTTTTGCGTTTAGTTGCAGCGATGTTGAGATTTCAAAGATTTTTTGAGTAAGCTGGTCATCTATATCATTAAACAGCTTATATACTGTTATAGTGTGGTGTTATTCTAAAAGACATTTAGATTGTTAAGACTGTCTATTACAATTAAGACAGGATAAACTGTATCGAGATAAACTACACCGTGCGTCGGCCATACCTGAAGAGAGCGCCTGTGTTGCAAGCTTCTAAAAATCAACTCACTTTATCAACATTATACATCCCACTGCTGAGCATATGCCTACTCTTATAATAAGGTTAACGGCATTATAAATAGGTACGAAATTATCTCTGCCTCTTCGTTTCTTTACTCCCTTTTCATGACAAAACCACTACACCTTGATGAAATTTTGCCAAAACCAAATTATACTCGGCAATCTCCAAAACGAAATGAAGAATGTCCCATACAAAGCTATTACTCGTCAAGATAATACAAGGCTCTGGTGCCAACACAGCCTCTGCGGTGTTTGCGTGAAAAAACACGGAAAGACTCCCAAGCAACATCTAGTTACCTTCACAATAATGACCATTAGAGTCTTTTTCACTCCATAAAAATGTGATTAACACGTACCAAACCAAAGTGTTGCATTATTCATCACTTCGGTGCACTTTGATCACTTGGCCACATCAATTACTGACGGCCGGTTGGCACCCCGCGGTGTTGGTGAGGAAACATCTTTAGAATAACAGATTTTGTGCCTGTTTACTGCTAAGTGGGTTAAATATTGACGTTTTTCGTGTTGCCGAGGACTTTTAGTACAGTCTCAAAGAATATCTTGTATCACATCACCACATGTTGTAAAACAAAATCCGTCGCCACGTCTGTCTGTCTCGCGATAAACTCAAGATCTACTGAATGGATTTTCAAGCGGTTTTCAATAAAAGATAAGAGTGATTCACGAGAAAGGATTGTGTGCATAAATAATTTTTGAAGATTTTTTGTAAATTGTTGAATGTAAAGAGATGGTTCTGTCCTATTATATTATATTTTATTCAGTACTATTCTGCTGCCCGATTTCACGTCAACTCTCTCAGCCGCCGTTACGACACTCACAGAGAACTCATTGCGTTCTCATCGGATTGTGTTCGGCAAACTGACATTTTGGCGACCCCGAATAGCAAATTAAACGTTAGGCTCTGCAAATGGTTGGTAATAGCTTAGGCGTGTCAGCGCCGAATAGAGGCACAGAAAGAAGTCCGTCCTATTCTAAAACAGGGCACAATTAGTACATCAACTAATTTCAAATGTACAGTATGGGACCACTTTGGGGTTACGAACTTTTTCGACATCAAAATGGATCCCAAATGCCATTAACCTCACAAGTAACATTCAGTCCTTTTCTCGAACCAGATACATACATCCATAAATCACGTCTTTATCCCAGACAGAGCCTAAGGTAACCAGACCTAAAGGTGATGGGTAGATGAGTTGCTAGCAGCGCCTATAACATGATTCCTAAGATTTTCGCTTATTCCCTCGATGGGCTCGTGCCGTCTGCGCGGGAAGACGAGCGTGACGAAGAAGACCAGCATAGAAGGCTCCACTTACAAACAAAATCGTAACTAAAGAACAGATTCATGTCTAACAAGCAAAACGACATGCCCTTGCCTCGCACACAATGCAATACGTAACTAAAAAAACGAACGCCACCGATCGCCCTTGCATTTCTTACCTCCGCGAACAATTAAAAGCAAAGGAATCTCCGAAATCTAAGCTATGTCAATATGTATGAGCCGAAACCAGCGTGCCTGCACGGGAAGTTTTTATACACAATTAACTGGTAAAGGAGATGCCTAGTGATGCGAAAATCCGCATTCGCATTCTCAGTCCACCATCTCCTACCTAGAATACATACCTACATACATCACGTCTTTATCCCTTGCGGGGTAGACAGAGCCTAAGGTAACAAAACCTTAAGGCCACGTTTAGCATGATTAAGGGCGTATAGATGGAAACCTAGAGGATGGAGTCCTACCTAGAACATCCGCGAAAATATGTCGTGTGAAGCAGTTTTATCAACTCAACTAATATGCATATACCCGCTACACGGCTAACAAACTGTGTCGCGCGCGAGATAAGTTACCCGTCTTTCTCTTACTGTTGGTGCTAGAAAGGGACACAACTCTCCCGCGCTCTTGAGTTACTCGCTTTGCTAGGTAAAAGTCTCACAGAATATCGCAATAGCATTCGCCCATATCGACAAGTAACTGCCAGTTAAGGAAATGTCAGCGGTGATCGTTTGAGGACTATAAAGAAGCGCGGCACAGAGGCGGGGGGTAGGGGGACAAAGGGGACTGAGAGAGGTGCGGGCGGGTAGTGCGCCTGCCGCCCGCATCTCTTTCGGCCCCCTCTGTCGTCCCACCCCGCGCCCCTGCATCGCGCGGGTGAGGACTCATTTAAGCGGTATATACTACTAAAGCTTCCAGTGTTGTTAATCTTTCCTCTCTATCGTGTACCGTTAATGACTGACGAAAAACGTAGGTACAGCGTAAGTTGTAAGTAGAGTAACTAAAAGTCGCCACTGATGCCCACGTCAACCCCCTCGATAAATATCACGACATGCCCATGTTTCTTACTTAAATGGCACAAATATCATAGACAAGATGGGACAGGGATTTTACTACGACTTCCGAACATGCTCGCATGTGCATTCTCGAGTATTCAGAAAATCGTTTTGGCCACTTCACTAGTTGCCACGCGACGGTCGCACGACTCGTCTCTATAAGGTCCAGGCGCTTGCGTGCTTCGTAACAGAGGCTAACAGCTTCCATCCCTGTCCTTCCAGTGATGCGAGAAAGAGAGGAACGATGTATACAAAGTAGCTTCCGCATTAGTATACGTTGGAGGTTGCAATGTAAGCATGAAGAATTTGCCAACTTGGATTAAAAATGCCGACCCGGTAGATCCAAATTCAATCGAGAAGCCGTGGGTATTTTTCATTAATGTTTCCTTGTTTTACTCTCCACGCGGGAATACAGCAGCACAATCACTGTTGACTGGCGGCAGGATTAACAAGCAAGATCACAGAACCTAGGGTAACAAGACGTAAAGGCCACGTTGAGCATGATTATGGGCGTATAGGTGGAAAGAGGAATTAAAATAGTGACGGGTTGCTAGCCGCGTAGCTTATAACAATGACATGATTCCTATTTTTGCCCGTTTTCTCGATGGGCTTTTACCATCTGCGCGCAAAGAGAAGCAACTGAACTAATACATTCTACGGTTTTTTTTGCATCAAGATCAACACGGAACGGAATATTTTTGCGTCTATATTGGTTAGACTTAAACTAACAAAATATGCGTCCTCACGGTACCTAGTACATGAACCCACCCCTAGATGGCGCTGGCTATCAGATAGATCGCGCTAACGTTTGTCTGACTCTGAAACTAGACTACCGGGATTGAAATTATTTGCCGATAAGTTTCGTTAGGGCAGGGTTATACTTGGTTTGCCTGCATTCAAGATATAGAAAGGAACTATCCAAGTGACGCCTGCTGAAGCTACGATGGCTTCCTTCGCCAAAGTCTCTCTAGTGTAAACGCTTATTCGATTCGATAAATCTTTACATGTATAGGTGTGTTTTCGTCGGCGTACGTGGAACCTTGTCACAAGTGTTCATTTAAAAACGTCACAAAAAATTCGTGATACATGACATGATCATCGCTCCAAAGAATTACTCCTAATGATTCCTAATGACAGGCGACATCTATCGTGACGGAATGTCAAGTGAAATGATTGAGCTTGCTCCGCGGTCTACGATACATCAATGCATCAATAAATGGATCGATTGATTATAACAGTAGAAAACGGATAAAAGGGAAACAATTTTTAAAGATAGTTGCATTCAGGTATCATAAATGTCAAATATATTAACAATTTAATATTACATACATACATAAATCACGTTTATCCCTTACGGGGTAGACAGAGCCTGAGGTAGCAAGACCTAAAGGCCACGTTTAGCACGATTGTGGGCGTATAGGTGGAACGGGGAAGTAAAATAGTGATCGGTAGCATCGCCTATAGCATGATTTTTAAAAGTTTCGCCCATTCCCTCGATTGGATCGATATGCGCGGGAAGAGAAGCAACTAGCACATTCTATGTTAATTCTTCGCTCCCAGACCAGCTTGCAAGAAATTTTAATACCTATTCATTCAATTTATTCTGAGAGGGCTTGTGCGTGTACAAGTGTACAAGGGTAGAGACCGACCGCTTAAATGAGTCCTCGCCCGCGCGGCACAGGGGCGCGGGGTAGGACGACAAAGGGGACCGAGAGAGAAGGGGAGAGAGAGAGAGGATCGGCCTATAGAAGTCAGTCAGGTGGGCGGGTCATCTACCAAATATAGAAAATTGTCATGAGACGTCTACTCCAGGGTGGGCACATCGACAGCTGTCTCTTTCTCATTGTCGAAACACAGCAGCGCTTGGCGGCAGTATTACCTGGTAAGTGGTTGCCATCCAGATTGATCTTACGCAACTGCTGAGCTTCCTTGCTGATAGCAAAATAACAGTGTCAGTTAGTATGTATGTATAACTCTATCACTACCTACATAGTATAAAACAAAGTCGCTTTCTCTGTCCCTATGTCCCTATGTCCCTATGTCCCTATGTATGCTTATATTTTCAAAACTACACAACGGATTTTGATGCGGTTTTTTTAATAGATAGAGTGATTCAAGAGAAAGGTTTTTTTGTATAATTCTACTCAGACGAAGTCGCGGGCAGAAGCTAGTTGTACATAAAACACAAAAAAAAGATGAATACAGGACAACACACATGCACAGAGGCGAGCTTATCCCTAAAAGGGATCACTTCCAGTTAACCTTTGAACGATTGACAGGTCATAAGTATTAAGCAAGAGTAGACACACAGAAAAAGTAAAAGAACCGATCGAAACCCAAAATAATCCTAACTGTCTAAATTTTAAATAATGTAAGATGTAATAATAAACTACACATAATAGATAAATACGATAAACTAATACATATGTATATAAATATATACATACACACACAAGTTACAAAACACAATCACACTCACTTAAGAGGATCCATCGAGCCAATACGCCTCCAAGCGACTGCACAATATTCATTATTGATGCAGAAAGTTTAGGTAACGTTTACTGATCGTTGACTTCTCTAAGAAGTCTTCCCCTGGCTACCCCTTTGTCCATGCGGCCGTGACGTTGCAATAATAATTTGGGACCGGTTGCGCGGGAGTGTCACCGACTGCTTCATTACTATACGGCAGCGCGCCGCAAATCAGGCAGACGGACGAACGACGATACAATAAGATATTTACAAGCGATTCCAAGGAACTGGACGGCTACAGGGCTGGTGGTGCGCCAAAATAATAAGTTGTTTACAAAAATAAGTGTGAAATAATCTAAATATATATAACTCAAAGGTGACTGACTCAACGCACAGCCCAAACCACTGGACGGATCGGGCTGAAATTTGACATGCAGGTAGATGTTATGACGTAGGCATCCGCTAAGAAAGGATTTTGATCAATTCTACCCCCAAGGGGGTAAAATAGGGGATGAAAGTTTGTATAAAAATTTGTCAATTTTAAACCGATCGGGCTGAGACTTTGCGTGCATAAAGCTATTATGACGTAGGCATCCTCTAAGAACGGATTGCGTAATTTCTGCAGGATAACGATAAACAAATTCTATGCAGACGAAGGTGTGGGCAACAGCTAGTAAATAAATAAATATCTTAAGACAAAAAAAAAATTCTAAATGTCAGTGAAAATTAGAACACACAGAAAAATCCGAAAAGTAAAGCTATGGCCAGGAATGACCCGGATCCTCGTCATTCCGTGACGCGTCCTATACCTCTACACCCCCCATAGCAGGTGGGTATCTTGGGACAAATTACACCAATTGACCCAGCCCCAAACTAAGCAAAAGCTTGTACTATGGGTACCAGGCAACGGATAAACATACTTATATAATGTAGATAAATACGTACAACATCCATGACTCGGGCACAAACATTCGTAATCATACAACTGCAGACAGTTGTATGATTACGAATGTTTGTGCCGTTTGGGGCAGACCCCTACCGGGATTCGAACCCAGGACCCCTAGCTTCATAGTCAGGGTCACTAACCACTAGGCTATCCGGCCGTCGGTGTGAAATCTTTATCCCTTACGGGGATACTGACGAAAGGGATCACAGTGCAACTTTTCTGTTCTAGGCTTAACTAAGTATTTTTGCAAATGTAATTTTTTGAAGGCGATAATTTGTAAAACCACGCCATTTTCTATGCTGGTAGCTTAATACCTATTTAGAATTGTTTTGTTTTTCAAGTTTCTTAATGCTAGGTGTGAAAAGTTGTGTGAGCCACTCGGGAGCAAAATTATTTTCATCTTAGGTGTTAACACTTGAATCCCTCATTACGCTCTGGATTCTACTTTAGAATCGTTCGCTGCATTCTGGATTCAATGTACCGCCATCGCCGTAATGACCGTAATACATAATTTTGCTCCCTTGTGATACAAATACCTATATCCTACCGGGCCGGGCCATCAGAATTTTTCTACCAGATTTTTGTATTGTCATCCGACTTACACAACTATGCAAACTTTAACTCAATCGGTTTATATTTGCTTCAAAATTAAGATGCCCCCCGGACGCATACATACATTGCAAGTTACACAAAAGCTTGTAAAGTACGATTTTTACTAGTCGAAATAATTTACGGTTTCAGTTTCCAAAACTGAGGTCTAGGCCGAAGGTTCAAAAACGATTTTACTATCGTAAATACAAGTAAAATAATACACACACACACACACACACACACACACAAATCACGTCTTTATCTCTTACAGGGTAGACAGAGCCTAAGAGCCAAAGGCCACGTTTAGCATGATTGTGGGCATACAGGTGGAAAGGGGAATCAAAATAGTGATGGGTAGCCGCATCGCCAATATAAGTCATGATTGATGAAGTAAAATAGTATTATTTTACAGCTAGTAAAATTGTTTCTTAAAATGGTCAACCCTATTTTGAGTATTTTAGTACGTCCAATACGTGCGTCAAACCTTCCCGCTTCTTGTTATCGTCTTATGTACATATTTATTTATTTTGGCGTTATTGTATTACCATTGTTAGAGGAAAAAAGTGTTGCATTAGCTTAAAGATGAGCGTTACCGATACTGAAGTAAATCTTGGTTAGATTTTTTAATATCATTTAACTGACTTTATCAGTAGCCAAAATACATATATCACGTCTTTATCCCTTACGGGTAGACAGAGCCTAAGGTAACAAAACCTTAAGGCCACGTTTAGCATGATTAAGGGCGTATAAGTGGAAAGGGAAATCAAATTGATTGATGATTCCTAAGACTTTCGCCTATTCCCTCGATGGGCTTCTACCATCTGCGCGGGAAGAGAAGCAACTGGTAAATTCTATGTTTTTTCTTTACTCCCAGACCAGCATGGAAGAATTTATAGTTGTTGTTATTATTAACTAGCTTTTGCCCGCGACTTCGTCCGCGTCTAATTAGGCTTTGGAAGTCATGTAGATAGCATATCCTGCAATAATTATTACATTGCGAATCTAGGCAGCTACTTTTACATGTTTATCCCGCGGGAACTATGCAATTTTCCGGGATAAATAGTAGTACATACATACATACATACATATACCTATCATGTCTTTATCCCTTGCGGGGTAGACAGAGCTTAAGGTAACAAAACCTAAAGGCCGCATTTAGCATGATTGTGGGCGTATAGACGGAAAGGTAAATCAAAATAGTGATGGGTTGCTAGCCGCATCGCCTATAACATGATTCCTAAGATTGTCGCCCATTCCCTCGATGGGCTTTTACCATCTGCGCGGGAAGAGAAGCAACTGGTACATTCTATGTTTTTTCTTTACTCCCAGAACAACATGGAAGACAAAAAGATAAAAAGTAGCTTATGTTTTAATCTAGAATACCAGCTATCTCCGTTCCAAATTTGATCGAGATCCGTCCAGTCGTTTCAACGTGAATAATGAACAAACATACACACTCACTCACTCACAAACTTTCGCATTTATAGTTTTAGTAGGATTCGCGAATTGACATATTAAATTGACATTACCGTTTCGTTATATGATTGAAGAGCGCCCATAATAATTCCCGATTACAAAATGCCACACACACTCACACACAAATCACGTCTTTATCCCGTACAGGGTAGACAAAGACTAAGGTAACAAGACCTAAAGGCCACGTTAAGCATTGAAAATGAATTTGCCAAAATGAAGCTTCATTGTGTAAAAACTTTTTAAAATACGCGTTCAAAAAGCAAAATTAATGGCCGCCAAATAATATACAGTGCGTCATTACTTATGCCCAATATTAACACCCACCGACAAACAATCTACACATTGTGGCAAGAAGTAAAGACGGTATTAATCCTTTAAAAACGCCGCTGAAAAAAACTTATTACGGTAAATTTAAATGGTTTAAAAGTCGACGGAAATGTGATGGAGCAAGCGTCTGCTGGGTTCCGTAGAATAAACGATGCGAAAATTAAGTAAATCCTGATTTCCTTGAATAATTCCTTGAATGAAGAACCGACCAATCTATCGTTTATTCTTTGCCTTGTACAGTCAACGTCATATAGTTTGAAGCGTCCAAGTCGGCCAAATAGCTCGGTACACCGTACAAATAGTATGGTGTGTCAAACTTTTTGGTCACCTTGGACGTTTCATACTATATGACACTGACTGTACACAATACACATAGCATAAGCTATTTATAGTTATATATATTTTTTTGAATTTTTATAGTATTTACAACTAGCTTTTGCCCGCGGCTTCGCACGCGTGAACCATGAGCATTTCAAAGAAGCAAGCAATCAAGCAAGCATGCAAGTATGCAAGCAGGCATGAAAGCAGGCAAGCAAGCATGCATGCAAGCAAGCATGCAAGCAAGCATGCAAGCAAGCGTGCAAGCAAGCACTCAGCGAGAATGCATGAACCTGAACATGAAGTAATCAAGCAAGCGAGCAACCAAACCTGCAAGCTTTCAAGCATGCATGCAAGCATGTAAATATGCAAGCAGGCATGCAAGCAGGAATGCAAACAGGCATGCAAGCGAGCGAGCGAACCTGCAAGCTTTCAAGCAAGCATGCAAGCATGTAAGTATGCAAGCAGGCAAGCAAGCATGCAAGTAAGCATGCAAGCAAGCATGCAAGCAAGCATGCAAGCAAGTGTGCAAGCAAGCACTCAGCGAGAATGCATGAACCTGAACATGAAGCAATCAAGCAAGCGAGCAACCAAACCTGCAAGCTTTCAAGCATGCATGCAAGCATGTAAGTATGCAAGCAGGCATGCAAGCCTTCAAGCAAGCAGGCATGCAAACAGGCATGCAAGCAGGCATGCAAGCAGGCATGCAAGCAGGCAAGCAAGCATGCAAGCAAGCGTGCAAGCAAGCATGCATGCAAGTAAGCACGCAAGCATGCAAGCAAGCCCCCGCATTGCCCCGCTGCCTTAATTTTTCTGAAACTGTAAATATTGCAGGATTTTTATAAAACAAACCTAACCTAACCTATAGGGCTGTCCTAAAATATACCCTAAATAGCTTTTGCCCGCGACTTCGTACGCGCTAAGGTGTAAAACGAAAAAATAAGTTTTTTCCCGTTCCCGTGGAAATTTTGGGGAGTGCTTTTGAAGTACACTTAAAGCCTTTAAAGAAACACACGTTATAAATGTTAAGTCTCTTTCTTCCGCTGTTTCGTCTGGAAACGTAAAATCCCGTTTTTTCTCGTCCCTGTGGGCGTTTCGTAAAATCCTTTCTTAGTGTTCCCCTACACTCCCGAATAAACCTACGTGACAAATTTCAACTTTCCCCCGCTTCCCGTTTTTCCCGTTCCCGTAAGAACTGAATATATAAATCCCGTTTTTTTCCTTATCCCGTGGGAATGCAAGCATGTAAGTATGCAAGCAGGCATGCAAGCAGGCATGCAAGCAGGGAAGCAAGCATGCAAGCAAGCGTGCAAGCAAGCACGCAAGCATGCATGCATGCACGAAAGCACGCAAACATGCATGCCAGCACGAAAGAACGCAAGCATGCATGCAAGCAAGCATGCAAGCATGCATGAAAGCAAGTATGCAATCAAGCATGCAAAGCAAGGACTCAAGCAAACATGCAAGCAAGCCCCCCGCATTGCCCCGCTGCCTTAATTTTTCTGAAACTAAATATTGCAGGATTTTTATAAAACAAACCCAACCTAACCTATAGCTGTCCTAAAATATATCCTAAATAGCTTTATCTAGCTTTATCTTTATCGCTATCCCGCAGGAATTACGCAATTTTCCGGAATAAGAAAGAAATAAATTAGCCATGTGTTATTCCAGATTATAATCTATCTATGTTCCAAATTTCATCCAGATCTGTCCGGCCGTTCTGGCGTGAAAGAGTAACAAATATCCAAACATCCATACAAACTTTCACATTTATAATATTAGTAGGACATATTTTACTAATTTTACTAATAATTTGATTTCTTACCTGCAATCACAAATCTCAACGTAATAGTAGTAATAGTACCCACTTAGTAGTAATATATTCATCACCATCATCATCATCATATATCCCTCGGGAACCGTTCATTTTTCCGGAATAAAAAGTAGCCTATGTGTTATTCCAGACTATAATCTATCTATGTTCCAAATTTCATCCAGATCTGTCCAGCCGTTCTGGCGTGAAAGAGTAACAAACATCCAAACTCACAAACTTTCACATTTATAATATTAGTAGGATGAACTGACCAGTGATTGACCTCTATCTCACTTGGTGGAAGGTGCAGATGAGGCCAAAGGTGTAACTCACTGGTTCAGTAATAGCCTATTCACTCTAGCCTTGAAGAGCCCTAGGTTGTATCTGTCCGGAAATACAGACGATGGGAGCGAATTCCATTCCCTAGCAGTTCGCATTAGGAAGGATGAAGCAAACCGTCTCGTGCGTGCCAGTGGTATATTGACAACAAATGGGTGATAGCTTTATCTAGCTTTATCTTTATCGCTATCCCGCAGGAATTACGCAATTTTCAATGTGTTATTCCAGACTATAATCTATCTATGTTCCAAATTTCATCAAGATCTGTCCGGCCGTTCTGGCGTGAAAGAGTAACAAATATCCAAACATCCATACAAACTTTCACATTTATAACATTAGTAGGACATATTTTACTAATTTTACTAATAATTTGATTTCTTACCTGCAATCACAAATCTCAACGTAATAGTAGTAATAGTACTACCCACTTAGTAGTAATATATTCATCACCATCATCATCATCATATATCCCTCGGGAACCGTTCATTTTTCCGGGATAAAAAGTAGCCTATGTGTTATTCCAGACTATAATCCATCTATGTTCCAAATTTCATCCAGATCTGTCCAGCCGTTCTGGCGTGAAAGAGTAACAAACATCCAAACTCACAAACTTTCACATTTATAATATTAGTAGGATTATGCATGTTTGAAAAAATTTTAACGATTGGAGAAATATTTTACTCGAGATTGGAAAAATTGTCTTTATAATACGCAAAAACTATCCTACTAATACGATAAACGCGAAAGTTTGGATGGATGGATGGATGTTTGTTACTCTTTCACACAAGAACAGCTGGACAGATCTGGTTGAAATGTGGAACATAGATAGATCTGGAATATAGATAGATAGATAGTTTGAATCAGGCGTTACTTTGCGTAGGATTTCAATGAACAAAAAATCTTTACTTTGCTACTCCGGCACTCTGTGCGAAATATATACGTTTTTCATGAAATCCCTCCCTCCACTACTGCCATATAAAACACATATTAAATCTCACAAACTTAATTATCCCTTAAACCACACACACACTGACACAGGATTTTTTTATTCATTGACCGTACAAGTAAATACGCAAACCTGCGTGCTAGAACAGAAAGAGACGGAATTTCGCTGCCAAGCTCATCTAGGCTCAAATCCCTAGTGACCACCTTAATCCTTGTGACGCCTGCCGGCGGACCTCTAAAACCTCCAGGCAGATGCGCATGCGCAAGCACTTGACTCCATTGCGATATTAATCACACTTGTTACTCGCGATCCGCTGATAAGGGACGAATAATAACGCCCAGACTTACCGGGATAAATGGACCGGCTTTTTTAAAGTCGGATAAATGTGTCACATAACTAATTTCGAGTGTAGAAGTACAAGATTTACTTTAATAGGTACTTGCTTATGCCTTTGAACATACAGACATACCCGTACATACACATATCACGTCTTTATCCCTTACGGGGTAGACAGAGCCTAAGGTAACAAAACCTTAAGGCCACGTTTAGCATGATTAAGGGAAAGGTGGAAAGGGAAATCAAAATAGTGATGGGTTGAGCCGCATCGCCTATAACATGATTCCTAAGACTTTCGCCCATTCGGGAAGAGAAGCCACTGGTAAATTCTATGTTTTTTCTTTACTCCCAGACCGGCATGCATAAAAATTAGAATACAGAAAAATCCGAAAAGTAAAGCTATGGCCGGGAATCGAACCCAGATCCTGGTCATTCCGTGACGCGTGCTATACCCCTACACCACCCATAGCAGGCGGGTAAGCCTTCGATTTTTTCTATTTGTCACGTGACTTTGCCACTATGCGAATTTTTGTCGCTAAGCGTCATCTGTTTGAATGATGTGTCTGTACGACACTATTACAAACTCTTGTGGAACATCTACTGCTCACCAGGGACGAGAGAAGGCGATAATACATCCTGCTAATATTATAAATGCGAAATTTTATGAGGACGGATGAATGTGACGATGTGAGTGTGTATGTTTGTTCCTTCTTCACGCTGACACGACTGAACGGATTTGAATAAAATTTGGAACGGAGGTCGTTGTTACCCTAGATTAACACATAGGCTACTTTTGATCCCGGAAAATTGCATAGTTCCCGGGGATAGTGATAAACATCTCAAAAGTCAAAAGTTTTTTTTTTGCAGAATATACCATCAACATCGGTTTCTAAGTCTTATTCTACGCGGACGAAGTCGCGGGCAGAAGCTAATTCTGTAATAATTATTTACGTTGCGGCTCTAGGCAGCTATGACCCGTGACAAGTTTATCGCCATTTTTCCGGGATAAAAAGTAGCCTATGTTTTAATCTAGGGTACCAGCTACCTTGACCTGAAACCTGAAAAAGCCGTGGTAGTCTAGTGGTTTGACCTGTGGCCTCTCAAGCAGAGTGTCGTGGGTTCAAATCCCGGGCGCACCTCTGAGTTTTTCAGAATGTATGTGCGAAAATGACATTTGAAATTTGCCATGAGCTTTTCGGTGAAGGAAAACATCGTGAGGAAACCTTGCACACATCTGCGAAGAAATTCAATGGTGTGTGTTAAGTTCCCAATCCGCACTGGGCCGGCGTGGGAACTATAGCCCAAACCCTCCAATACACGGAGGAGGCCTATGCCATGAGGCACGCCGAATTACGCGACAATTTAATAATAATAAAAAACAACAACAATAACAACAACAAAAAAATTAAATTGTAGCGAATTCGGAATAAAAAGGCCATATAAATAAATAACCAGCTACCTTCGTTCCAAATCTTATCCAAATCTGTTAAGTCGTTCCCGCGTGAAGAAGGAACAAACATACAGATTCACTCACATCCCATTACAGATTCATTCATCACAAACTTTCGCATTTATTTATAAAATATTAGTAGGATACGCCCTGATGCCTGCGTGTAAGGCCTTTATGCCTGGTACTTGTCTGTAACTATAACGGTTGTACTTTACAGTGACCAAAAACCATATGGTACTATAATGGGAGATCATACTAGAACGGTCTGGTGTGATGTCTTATTATTGATAAAGCCATTACAGCATTGAGTTATATTATCATGGCCCATAAAGTCGCTTATTGGCTATGATGGTAAACTAGGTGGCTTAGAATCATGTGTTTGGACATTATGGGCATAAGCCTTAATTAAATTAAAACTTAATTTTTTTAATTTAAAGGTCCTCAAAGCATGATTTTAAGACTTCGTTTGTCATGGCAGTTTGTGCAGACAGCTGTTCATGAGTTCTCTTAGCTAGGATTATCCGCCCAGGATGGGTTGGATCTTTTTTGTAGGTTTTGGCCAACCAAGTTCCACTTTCCTGGACTTTGAGAATTTTTTTGGTTGGAAAGTGTAGCTTACCATTAGCAATGGTCATCTTTAAATTGTGATCCCTAAATAGGCAGGTTTTTAGCTAGGGTGAATAGGCACGTTTGTAGTTGCCTCTCTTTTCCTCCTGTGGGAGAGGGAGGGAAGATGTAAAGACTCCTTCTTTACTCTTTATCGAATTCGAATCTTAAATTTAAATATTAAAAAATAAACTAGAATTCGAAACAAGAGTTACGTCAGAGAGAGAGTTGCTTAGGGCTTCCTTGGAAGCGGATGTATTGTTGAATATAATCTAAAAAGTTAAATAAAATACTGAACCTATATTCAAAGTTTGATTAATTAGATTTGAGAGCTATCTGAGCTACATCATCCCGTCATAGAGTCAGTGCCTCTTCAGGGCAGCTCTACAGTACGTACCAGTGAATGAACAGAACACCAAGCCCTCGCTTACCTGTAACAAAAATGCATCATCATATCAGACCCCTAGACATAGGCCCCTTCCATGACTTAAAAAATAAAATCCAAAAGCACTGGCCAACGAGAAAAACATTCGACAATCGAACGAAATATCGCGGAAAAAAATTGAGAGACTAATTGATCAGTGGCAGTAATGACATATTTATGTCCCGGGGGTAAAAAAGGAGTTATTAATAATTTGATATTAAACTAGCGGACACGATCGTCTCATAGCGGCCGGCGCCTGCGCCCTTGTAGCGGCAAAAAAGCTTTATCATAAATGCGCTTTTGATATTCTGGGGATAGGAATTTTGGGACAGTATACGCGGGATCGGCAGATGATTTTATCGATGTTTGTACAGACTGAATAAAGGCTGGATAGAAACGAACAGTTTCTTCTTCCATCTTGTCATTTTGGAGGAATTGAATAAGCACCGTAAAAAAGGGTAAGAAGGGATTGCGGAGGGAGAAAAATAGAACGAATATTTTGTGTTTTCTCCTGCTTCTTAAAATTTCTAACTCAGCTTGCTCTTAAAGTAGCTTAGTTTTATATTTTTAGACACATTATATCTCCTTTTTTCTGGTAATTTGTTATCGTAATTTTTTTATTTGTTTGTATCCCTTCTGACCCTACGGGGTGAGCTGGGATTTGCCTATATTTTAGAGTTTTTTTTTTAAACTATGAAACTAAACAACAGATAATCATTAATTAAACTAAAATTTATACCTCCGGTACATTATTCATTATATAAAAATCAACTTGTCATACATAAAAAAAATGTTTTAACGAGGTTTGACCTGAAAATTTTCCCTACTCACCCCCTTTTACGGTAACCGGATGACCGAACAAGGCTCTGTGTTTCCAAAACTGATGAAACCTAGCTAGACCGAATTTTTGCCTCCAAAAATTCCTACACAGCAAATCGTTGAAGCCATTTCCAAAATCCCGTACAAAAACAATTTACCTATTGAATTGTATTTCTTTCTTTTATATCAATGCGTATCGAATGTGTCCAATCAAAATATCCCTATCTCTTTCTCTCAAATACACATCATGTGTCTCTAGAGCGACTGTCTATGTTTAAGATAATAGTTTTTGTAGGCTTTTAAGTTTTAGTTTCATTTTCAGTGTAACTAAATGAAAACGTCACTAAACATAATAAATATTTCAATGTAGACAACTAAGCAGACACTTAGCTCAGACTTTAAATCCTTCCCATCCAATCTTATCCTCCATCTATCCATATACTACAATTTCACTTATCACAAAAGATACATCAGGATAGGGAAGCAAAAACTTAAATACGACAGCGGCATTACGTCCCGTAGAAGAATTCATCTTCCATACAAAATATATGTATGTATGTATGTATGTTTTGCGTCGGCGACACTGGGGAATATTTTCGTGTGTATTATACCCCTTAATGTGACAGCCTGAATGTATTTCATTTGGTTTATGTTATTTTTGCCAGCCCTGCTTTTTGGCAGATCTTTGTTTTTTAAGGCACCTGTCACACTGTTGAGGGATAGCGACCGACGAGCGATGATTTGCTCGGTGATCAAAACGGGCATAGGTATTGAGTAAGGTGCGATGTGATGCAGTGCATTTAAAGATCGATAAAAAATGGCTTTTTGCTATTTCTTGTTTTCAGTTCTTTCAGTTATCTATGTTTACCTATAAAAGGGTTGCGTTACTGATTGACTTACTAACTGACAGGCAACGCACACTATTCCTTGAATATCATAGAAGTGCACAGAGTAGGGATGTTTGGAGTTCCAAACGGTATAGGGAATAAATGGGATTTGTGGATTACTAATGTTTGGCAAATAATGTTCCCCAAAGCATCACATCGCAAACTTTGTTTCCCAAATTTTTATTTGGCAAAAATTCAATTGTCAAAACTACTTATCGCAATATTACAGTTAGCAAACCTTTTTTTCGGCAAGTGATTATTTAGCAAATAATGAATTGGTCATGTTAATTTTCCCAAATTTTTTATATCGCATGGCATACGATTTCTATCGCAATGTGAGTAATGCGTAGGATAAACATAACAATTATGATTATATTTTGTACATTTTGCAACACAAAGCTGAATATTCTGAGCTGTAATTACTAATGTGTATCGCGAGTTATTTAAAAATTTATGTTCAAAAAACAGTTCTAACCTAACCTACTGTTCTGGTAGCAGTTCTTTTCTGTGGGGGTCGCAGTTCTAACCTAACCTAACCTACTTTTCTGGTAGCAGTTCTAGTCTGTGGGGATCGCAGTTCCGACCGAACCTAACCTACTTTCATTTCTTTAATGAGTCAATGATTAATGAGATAAAATAATTATCATTTGCCAGGTTTTTGCTATAAGTATACCATGCAAAGTGTCATATTTGGGAATTTTATTTTTGGAATATAACTTATGACAAAACAAAACATTTGCTTAAGAAGCATTTGCTTTATAAAATCTTGACGAAGTGATAATTTGCCAAATGATAGTTTGACCAAATAAACTAAATGCTAAATGTAACTTTGCTAAAGGTTCACTTGGGAAATGTAAGTATTGCGATAAGTTGTTTGGGAAGTGATATTTGGGAAAAATAATTTGTCAAACGGCAGTACACCGGGATTTGTATGTTCGTTGCCTTTATATAAAAAAAATTAAACGACACTGAAAATTAGAGACACAGAAAACTCATAATAGTAAAGCTATGGCATGGAATCGAGCCCGGGTCCTCATCGTTCCGTAATGCGTGCTGTACCGCTACACCACCCATAGCAAGTGCGGGTCTTATCTCCGTAACAGTAAAATCCCCACGGGATAAAAATAAAAACTTAATAATTGATGACAATTTGGATGAAGGGGATATGTGACTCTTAACATTAGCTGCGCGGACGAAGTTGCAGGTACAAGCTAGTTACACTATAATATAATATATACCAGCTTTGCCCGCGACTTCGTCCGCGCAGATAACGTCAGAGTGACGACATAAAAAAAATATACATATTTTTAGTAAAAAGTATCCTATGTTACTTCTAATACCTCCAAGAACATGTGTACAAAATTTCATGATTGAGTAGTTTTTGCGTGAAACCGTAACAAACAAACTTACATTCGCATTTATAATATTACTAGCAGTTGCCCGTAACTTCGTCTGCATAGAATTCGTTTATCGCTATCCCGCAGGAATTACGCAATTTTTCGGGATAAAAAGTACCCTATGTGTTATTCCAGACGATAATCTATCTATGTTCCAAATTTCATCCAGATCTGTCCAGCCCTTCTGGCGTGAAAGAGTAACAAACATCCAAACATTCTCACAAACTTTCACATTTATAATATTAGTAGGATTAGTAGGATAGTAGGATAGGATGAAGCACAGAATAAGAACAGAAAAAGAAAATGGACCAGAGATAAGTCTTTGTTTTGGATTGAGTTGTAACGTAACAAATGACGAGAGCTAAATATCCCTATTCCACTGGCTATTCGCTTCTAGCTTCTGGTCAGGCAGTTGCTTTAATGATGGACACCGAAATGTAAATAGAAGTTATAAGTGACAGCGAAGATTGTTAATTTTATGAATTGAAATCGCTTACATTGTATCGAAAATTTATTTCAGTTTAGCGTTTCTTTTTATGAAACGACTCGAATGTGATGAAACGAATGTAATGTATTTGAACATTGCTCATGATTTTCTTTTGACCATTTCTAAAGTTGGAGAAATATTACACAGAGTCTAACCCCCTTATTCATAAACGCTAGGCTTCTGCTAACTTAGCAATCGTTTGTCCTTATCTGTCACTTTGACATTTACCTTTCAGAGATCTTTCGAGAGAGCTTGAACTAAAGCCCCTCACGGGTCCAGTGCGGATTGGGAACTTCACAAACACCATTGAATTGCTCCGCAGATGTGTGGCGGTTTCCTCACGATGTTTTCCTTCACCGAAAAGCTTATGATGAATTTCTAATGTAATTTCGCACATAAATTCCGAAAAACTCAGAGGTTGCCCGGGATTCGGAGTTAGCTACCACGGCTTTTTTTTCCATCCATTTGGCCCTATTTAGGGGTCCAATTTTTTTTTACTTTTGTGGTACGGACCCCTAAAATGCTCTCCACCATTAAGGCGTTACTAAAAGACTGTACACAAAGTTTAGCATTAATTAATACGTAGGATAACTCGTTATTTAGTCGCAGATCATCGCTTTGATTATAATGTATGTGGTACTTACGTGGTCTATTTAGAGCATTGCGTCTGTGGCCAACCGTGGCAACACGTGACTCTACCATAGACTAAAAACAGTATAGATCGGGCAACTAAATATAAGGTGCTAGAAAATGAGGTGCAAATATTTTCAGGGTAGCAATTAAAAACGTAAATTATTGTGGTGTTTGTATTTTTTTTTGTTTCATACAAAAATAGTAATTATACTACTAATAACGTTCAAAAATTAAACAACGTTTAACGTATGGAAACATTGGCCGCCTCTCAAAAATCCTGAAAAATAAAGGCCTAAACTTTTTTAAAAATCTAAAACCTTTAGGCGTGGCTTACATTAGGTTAGGTTAGATTAGTTCCAAGGTTTTCCAAGAGTCAATGTTTTAGTAGAAAATAAAATTGACAAACGATCAAGATGAGTTGAATGATGAGATGATGATGAAGGTGAGGGGAGTACTCGAAACCGACGAGCATGTATGAAGAAATTGATGAATGTGGATGAAGCGAAAGACGTATGTCAGGATCGTAGCAACTGGAACAATGTAGTCTCTGCCTCTGTGGGAAAGAGGCGTGAGGGAATGGATGTGTCAAATGATGAGTTTATGAAATGATGCAATACTGAACATTTGTTAAGCTGGTAAACTATACAAACAGTTGTGGTGTATAATTTAGGTTATTTTATGTGCCCTGTCTATCGGTCTGTAAGCTGGAGTTGCTACACTCTGTGGCCGCAGCGTAGCAGGCCTAATGTTTAAATCAATTCATTAAATCATTAAAGCAGTGAACTTTATTCGTCAATTAATCGCTCAACCGTGCAAAATGTTGCTAGTGCAACAACGCGTATTTTAAGTAAACAAAAACGTAAACGGACTTTTAATTACACTTCTAACTTTTTTAGCTTGAATAACGTAGCAAAAAGTTAACTAAACTACTAAGGAATTCAATTAGCATCGTTGCATGGGTAAACTATAGACACGAATTTAAAGGCGTCCATTTTTAGGGCGCATTCACAGTTCCTATATACCATAGATTTATTAATGAAAAAAATACAAAAGGGGAATTTAAAAAAAAACTTAACTAAATATGAAATGATTAAAAAAGGAGGGGCCCCCGTGGCATAGTACCACAGACGCTGGCAGCATTCCCCCTTTGGACAGCGATACTAGTACGCTGTCCAAGGAAGCTGCCAGCTCTGCGGTCACCCGTAGCGTCTAGCCTCTTCGAAATATCTGGGACCCCACGGACCAAGGGTCTCAACACCGAAAGGGACAAAGTTATATTTGCAAACGGGCCTCTTCTTGCGCAATAAAGGTAAAAATGCACTCATCCGAATTAATTATCCAAAAGAATATTAAATAGATGAAAGCATCGCATAATATTCCGTACCTAACTAATTCAATAGTCCAATAAATATAAATAATCTGCCTCGACGGTTACTTACTTAAGCACCATGTCAATTTAATTATTTTACAGTTTCTCTTGAACGTATGAGGGGCACGGCAAAGCGACAGGGTTGTATCGTACGAGCAAGAAATAAAAGCTGACTTCATTCCGGGATCCACTTTCGTGATAATGTCACCCGAGTATGAGTTTATGATGGATGCCCCAAAACTCGATTTCGAATTAATACGTGATTCGGGCCGAGTCGATAAATAATTTATTTTTGTATGGGCAGCTTCAATCGATTACAATCGATTACGAGTTTTGCGAGTTTGTTTGATGATTTAAAATGTATTAAGGATTGCTGTTTACAATTTATGATGACTAAAGGCTTGTTACACAACTCTGTGTTAAATTCAAGTTATCTTAAGAGTCAGTTGTCTATGATTCCGTCTCTATTTATTACTATGTCACAGACAGAGACTTTAAGATTAGTTTTAGTTTCGTTTTTAAATTTGGATAAAATTTGTAATGATAGCTGGTAACCTAAATTAACACATAGGCTACTTTTTATCTCGTAAATTCGCATAGTTCCCGCGGGAAAGCGATAAATAAGTCAAAGGTCGTAGCTGCCTAGAGTCGCGACGTTAATATTTTTTTTTTTTTTTTTTGTATGAATAGGAAGGCAAAGTGAAGTGAAGTGGTGAAGGAAGGTAGGGGTATATTGCAGAATTTACTATCAACATCAGTTTTTAAAGTACTATCAAATGTACATACATACATACATACATATATCACGTCTTTATCCCTTACGGGATAGACAGAGCCTAAGGTAACAAAACCTTACGGCCACGTTTAGCATATTGTGGGCGTATAGGTGGAAAGGGGAATCAAAATAGTGATGGGTTGCTAGCCGCATCGCCTATAACATGATTCCTGAAATTTTCGCCAAATGCTATCAAATGTACTACAGTACTATATAAAAATACTATCAAATTACTTCCATGCTGGTCTGGGAGGAAAGAAAAAACATAGAATGTACCAGTTGCTTCTCTTCCCGCGCAGATAGTAAAAACCCATTGCGGGAATGGGCGAAAATCATAGTAATCATGTTATAGGCGATGCGGCTAGCAACCCATCACTATTTTGATTCCATTTTCCACCTCTACGCCCTCAGTGTCTTGCTAAACGTGGCCTGTAGGTCTTGTTACCTTAGGCTCTGTCTACCCCGTAAGGGATAAAGACGTGATTTGTGTATGTATCAAATGAATCAAGATTTTTTACGTCTTAATTTTTATGTTTACTGTTACGCTTTTACCGTAAGAAATTAAATTTCTAAACGACACTACAAATGAACACAGAAAAATCCGAAAAGTAAAGCTATGGCCGGGAATCGAACCCGGATCCTCGCCATTCCGTGACGCGTGCTATACCCCTACACCTATAGCAGCTGGGTAAGCCATCGAATTTTTCTATCTGTTACTAGCTGCCACGTGACCTTGTTACTATGCGAATTTTTGTCGCCAAGCGTCATCTGTTTGAATGATGTGTCTGTACCGCACAATTAGAAACGTTTAGAAACCCGTTTTTAAGTCTAATTCCACGCGGGCAAAGTCGCGGGAAAAAGCTTGTATTGTATAGACAGTAAAAACAATCACATATTTCAATGCATTCATCCGAAGACGGCACAAGAAAGGAGGTTCTGGTGATCAAAAATTTTCGAATAGTGATTGTATCTATCAAGATATTTATGTTATGATGACTCCGTATTGTCATAACTCCAGAACCGAATTTCTTCACAAAAACTTGGAATATGTCGTATGAATCATTTTGTATCAAGATGGACTGGATATTGGATATTATGAGGGATATTTCCGCTCCCGTTGTGCAATAATATAGCAGTGTTTTGTAAACAACTCCTTAAATACTTGATGCTATTCTCATACATACATACACATATCAAGTCTTTATCCCTTACGGGGTAGACAGAGCCTGAGGTAACAAAACCTTAAGGCCACGTTTAGCATGATTAAGGGCGTATAGTAGGTGGCCTGTGGGTCTTGTTGCCTTGGGCTCTGTCTACCCCGTAAGGGATGGAGACGTGATTTGTGTATGTATGTATGTATGTAGGTGGAAAGTGGAATCTCGTTTGCTACCACTAATATCATGCTGCTGGCCTTTAAGTCTTGTTACCTTAGGCACTGTCTACCCCTTAAGGAATAAAGATGTGATTTATGTATGTTTCTTACATGCTGGTATGGGAGTGAAGAAAAAAAACATAGAATGGACGAGTTGCTTCTCTTCCCGCGCAGATGGTAAAAGCCCATCGAGGGAATGGGCGAAAATCTAAGGAATCACGTCATAGGCGATGCGGCTAGCAAGCCATCACTATTTTGATTTCCCTTTACACCTATACACCCACAACACGGGAGTTTTGATTTTATTCCGAGAAAAAGAAATAAATTTCGAATGCTGAATGCTGAATGAATTATGCGAATTTTTGTCGCCAAGCGTCATCTGTTTGAATGATGTGTCTGTACCGCACAATTAGAAACGTTTAGAAACCCGTTTTTAAGTCTAATTCCACGCGGGCAAAGTCGCGGGAAAAAGCTTGTATTGTATAGACAGTAAAAACAATCACATATTTCAATGCATTCATCCGAAGACGGCACAAGAAAGGAGGTTCTGGTGATCAAAAATTTTCGAATAGTGATTGTATCTATCAAGATATTTATGTTATGATGACTCCGTATTGTCATAACTCCAGAACCGAATTTCTTCACAAAAACTTGGAATATGTCGTATGAATCATTTTGTATCAAGATGGACTGGATATTGGATATTATGAGGGATATTTCCGCTCCCGTTGTGCAATAATATAGCAGTGTTTTGTAAACAACTCCTTAAATACTTGATGCTATTCTCATACATACATACACATATCAAGTCTTTATCCCTTACGGGGTAGACAGAGCCTGAGGTAACAAAACCTTAAGGCCACGTTTAGCATGATTAAGGGCGTATAGTAGGTGGCCTGTGGGTCTTGTTGCCTTGGGCTCTGTCTACCCCGTAAGGGATGGAGACGTGATTTGTGTATGTATGTATGTATGTAGGTGGAAAGTGGAATCTCGTTTGCTACCACTAATATCATGCTGCTGGCCTTTAAGTCTTGTTACCTTAGGCACTGTCTACCCCTTAAGGAATAAAGATGTGATTTATGTATGTTTCTTACATGCTGGTATGGGAGTGAAGAAAAAAAACATAGAATGGACGAGTTGCTTCTCTTCCCGCGCAGATGGTAAAAGCCCATCGAGGGAATGGGCGAAAATCTAAGGAATCACGTCATAGGCGATGCGGCTAGCAAGCCATCACTATTTTGATTTCCCTTTACACCTATACACCCACAACACGGGAGTTTTGATTTTATTCCGAGAAAAAGAAATAAATTTCGATGAATAAATTTTAGGTAGGTAATCAGTCCATTAAGTTATTTAAGCTTATAAGTAAACTACGATTTACTAAGTCATTTTAATCGTGTTTGATTTAAAATTAAATTTAAATGGAAAGCGAAAAAAATACCCATACAAAATACTTAAAACATTAATAAACAGAAGAACGTTTTTCAAATGATTTGCGCAACAAAGTAGCATTGATTTTAAAAACACAATATCAAAATTTATATTGAATGATCAAATAAACATGAGCATAAACAAACAGCAATTTATGCACGCTTCGCTGTCCATCGCTCGCAAATTAAAAGAGTTTCGAAAGCACTCAAAGCAAGGAAGTAATGTAAAGACATTGTTTCTGAGGGCATGACGTTTTGCGAACTTATTTATAGCAAGAAGCACCCCGGGAGCCCCAAGTTTGCTACTGGAAAAACAAGAGCTACGCTTAGGGTGACCACTAATTCGCTTAAATGAAATATAATATCAAAATGATACAAGAATTTTCTACTTTTACGGCTTTACCGTTAGAATTTTAATTTGTAAACGACACTGAAAAGTACTATCAAATGAATCAAGATTTTTTGCGTCTTGATTTTTTATGTTTACTTTTACGCTTTTACCGTAAGAAATTAAAATTCTAAACGACACCACAGAATATATATAAGCTAAAGCAGTAAGGAAACTACGAACAAATCAGTTGAAATGAAACACGCACACAGGCGCGCGCTTTACACGGCCCCTAAGCGGACCTGAGCCTGAGCGGAGTGGACGAGGTCCGATTTGTTCGTAGTTTCCTTACTGCTTTAGCTTATACATATATATACTGTGACGACACTGCAAATGAACACAGAAAATCGTCATTCGTCATTCCGTGACACGTGCTATACCCCTACACCTAAGCAGGTGGGTAAGCCTTCGAATTTTTCTATGTTACTAGCTGTCATGTGATCTTGTTACTATGCGCATTTTGGTCGCTAAGCGTCTATACAACACAATTACAAACTCCCGTGGAACATCTACTGCTCACCAGGGACGAGAGAAGGCGAAGGAAGAAGGGACATAAGCCTTCAGAAACCACGTGATCTAGGGAACAAATACTACTAGCAAACGCCGCTATCGATACGCTTCGGAGCGTACGAGTACGTCACTTTGCCTAACGCATGGGCGCTCTCATTTGCTATCTCTTTTTACCCTCAATATCGTTTACCAGAAAACTAAAAAGCTGGGCAATGGAATGCCTTTTAAAATAGGTATAACCTAAGTCTAAGGAGAAACGTTCTATTTAAACGAATTCTAATCTAACATGACCTAAAGTTGTCTACATTCAATACTGAATTGTCCGTCTTGCCAACACAAGATGGTCACCGTCAAGGTCACAGGGTGAAGTCGGTAGCCAAGATGGTCCGATAGCGATATCGTGTGCAAGCTAACCTGCGCGTCCGATGGTAACGGATGATCACGTTCAAAAACTGATTATTTTGAGGCTCTGCACCATAAAAGTAACTTATATGACAGTTTTTCTTAAGTCTTTTCCAGTCGCGGATCACTTTCAGAAATTAAAAAATCCTTGAAACCCGGATATAACTAAAATAGTATTGTATGCAGATTGTGCGTATAAGAAGTTGGTCAATTAATTAAACGAATGGTTATCACCGTTACCCGCCATGCTGAGAAACCGTGCATTGCCATAATGAACAAGTTGAAATGGAATGTACTTTAAAATAAATATAGGTAAGCATAATCAAAGTTAAGAAGAGATTTACTTAAACGAATTCAAATTTAACATGATCTTAAACGATTATCAATTTGTCCGTCTTGCCACCACAAGATGGTCACCGTCAAGGTCACAGGGTGAAGTCGGTAGCCGAGATGGTCCGATAGCGATATCGTGTCCGCGGGTCGCGCAGCGTCGCGGGATGACGGCGTGCATGCCAACCTGCGCGTCCGATAACGAATGATCGCGTTCGAAAATCGAATTATTTTTGGGTTCCGTAGGTACTACAAAAGAATAAAACCTCTTATATGATTAGCAGTTTTTATAAAACTTTGTTGTTTTAAACCCGTATCGATAATTAAGAGGTCAATTTTGTTGGTAGTTTCCTGACTTATTGGATGACTTTGTTGTGTGTGTCTGTGCGTCCATCTGTCTGCTAAGACCGTTTTTGT
This sequence comes from Pandemis corylana, assembly GCA_949127965.1. Taxonomy (NCBI): domain Eukaryota; kingdom Metazoa; phylum Arthropoda; class Insecta; order Lepidoptera; family Tortricidae; genus Pandemis; species Pandemis corylana. The sequence continues at coordinate 2,482,311 of OX421860.1, forward strand.
CAGAAACGCGTGAACGTAATTTGAAACTGTGTATAATAATCACGATTATGGCTTAAGTTTCAACGAATTCTATGCAGACGAAGTTGCGGGCAACAGCTAGTTTCAAATATCGGCAATTTATTCATAATGTAATCTCATACTAAACGTAGCCTTTTGGTCTTGTTACCTAAAGCTCTGTATACCCCCTCAGGGATAAAGACGTGATTTATGTATGTACGTAAAAAAATAACGTGTTTATTTGTTATTCCCATCTTTCTGCACCTCCAAATTTATTTCCTATTGCTATAACGTTAACGACTAATGTCCCTTGCACTTTTATACTTAGTAAATAAATTCAGTTTTCGTAATAGTATTCGCGAGCGATCCATCATTTGTCGTCCACTAACAATAATGATGATTTGTTAGTTCGTCTGTCTGCGGCACAAAAACTCGCAAAATGAGCTTTTACTGGAAATATTTGGTCAATCGTGAGTCGGTTTCAAGCGCTGAGGGTTCAACATCTCCAGCCTACTTTGCTCTGCTCGGCACAGGCCTCCTCTAATAATAAGAGGGCTTGGGTTATGAAGTTTTCTTACTAGGATAAAATTCTTCTGATCTTATAAATGCGAAGTTTTTTGGAAATGTATGTGTTATGGATGCTTGTTTTTCATTCACAGAAAAACGACTAATCGAATTAAGATGTAGTTTCACAGCTAAGTCGTAACCTGGATTATCGAATAAAATACTTATCATCCCGGAAAATCATATGTTCCCGTGGGATAGCGATAGTCGAATTCAGCGCTGACGGAGTACGGAGTAAAAGCTAGTATTTTTCTTTAGTGACGCTATGATTACTGATAAGTCTTTATTTCATATATCTGTTAGAAACTGCGGGTGGTAGGGCCTTGTGCAAGGTCCGTCCGGATCGCTACCACCATCTTACTCGCTAACCCTGCCGCTAAGTAGCAGTGCTTGCACTGCTGTGTTCCGGTGTGGAGAGTAAGACAGCCGGGGAAATTACGGGCACAAGAGGCATTGCATCTTAGTCCTCTAGGTTGGCAATGCATCTGCAATCCCTCCGGGGTTGCGGGTGTCTATGGGCAGTGGTGATCACTTACCATCAGGTGACCCACTTGCTCGTTTGCCTTCCTATTCATATAAAAAAAAAAACGACTTCTTGGTTGACAGACAGTTTCATAGTTCTGTTCTTTTGAACTCTTAGTCTTCGGAACCTTAAAGAGACATTGCAAACTGAGTCAGGTTAATTTGGTAGTTAAAAAGTTTGTTAAACTTCCATTTATTAGTTCCCAAAACCGGTTCAATTTTTAAGCGCTTTTCTTACTAAGGTACTAAATAAAAATAGAAAATTGAAACAAATTAAATTAAAAACAAGTTATATGGCATAGTACCACAGACGCTGGCAGCATTCCCCCTTTGGACAGCGATACTAATACGCTGTCCAAGGAAGCTGCCAGCTCTGCGGTCACCCGTAGCGTCTATTAGCCTCTTCGAAATATCTTCAAAGAAAATTAGTTTCTTAGGTCATAAAATCAATGTTCATGTTTGACGCATTCATCACTGCGTTATTATAAAATAAAGTCTGTTTGTCTATCTGTGTTTGCCAGTAGATAGATAGATAGATAGATACACAAGTAAGGTCTACGTATTCCTCTAGCATTGCGGGTGTACATGGATGGTGGTGCTCGCTTACCATTAGGTGACCCCATGCTCGTTTTCCTTCCTTGTTGTATTAAAATTCAAATATTTATTTAGCAGTTACTACATTCATTCCTTACACAAAACCTACGTTTTCCCCGATCCCTTCCCCAAAATTACGACCATAATAAACAAAAAAAAGCTATACTTCACGTTAACCAATAACGCCTTAATGAGACAGCATGATGTATACAACGCCGGTAGAGTCACGTGAGAGCGAGAAAAACAATAAGAGCCGTAAATCAATGCGACTTTGTTGACACCGGTTATGACTCCAACCTTTATGCTTAGGTACACAGGTTCGAATACTTACACACGAAGTAAAGGCGAAGAATACTAAGCCCCTAGTGTAAGTTTTCGCATATAAAAACGTCTCGAACGCGTTCACGCAAACGTCTCAATTACTATGGAATAATTGGCAGCGCCCCTTGCGGATCGAAACGGCAACAAATCGAGTCTCTAATGTAAAGTTTTCGCATATAAAAACGTCTCGAACGCGTTCACGTAAACGTCTCAATTACTATGGAACAATTGGCAGCGCCACTTGCGGATCGAAACGGCAACAAACTGCTCTCTTAGTATTTGACATTTTAACGCGTGAAAACCCACACTAAGCATGCTTATAATGTACGTCCTGTATGTATGTCCATTCCTGTGTTCGCTTGTAACTACTAAGCGGCTGAACTGATTTTGAACACAATACATCTTATTACGTACATAAAATTCTTAAAAATTAAAAACGGCGGATTACATGCGCCTAAACGTGCGTTCTGATTTTTTATCCCAATACCAATTACATTTCAACTTGTATTGCAATAACTAGATGGCGCTAGTGTGCTACAACGTTCATCACATTTAGTCTTGCCCGCGCGCTGTGGTGCTGGATATAATTCGCTAAACCTGCACGTGACAGGGCGTTAATTACTTGTCTCTGTCCAACTCCTCTGTCGACGCGCGACAGAGCAAAATTACCTTATAAATCATGCTTTGTCTGAACACAAGGGATTTCAGTGTTTGGTAATAGAATTATGACTAGTTTAGTATTCAGTCACAGCAACGAAAGGTAAAGTTTAGGGGGACTTTCCACCAGAGATTGTTACGTACGTTGCTATGGATGTCATAATCAATGAATCAAGAATTTGAAATCTCCATTTTTGTATTTATATTTACGGTTACAGATACAGATACATGAATCACGTGTTTATCCCTTACGGGGTAGACAGAGCCTAAGGTGACAAGACCTACAGGCCACGTTTAGCAAGATTGTGGGCGTACAGATGGAAAAAGGGAACAAAATAGTGATGGGTTGCTAGCCTCATCGCCTATAACATGATTCCTACGATTTTCACCCATTCCCTCGATGGGCTTTTACCATCTGCGCGGGAAGAGATGCAACTGGTACCTTCTATGTTTTTTCTTTACTCCCAGACCAGCTTGGAAGAGGTCAGCTTGGTACGGTTTACCCGTTAAAAATTATATTTCTAGACAATACTGAAAGCCGAAAAATCCGAAAAGTTGAACCCGGATCCTCATCATTCCGTGATGCGTGCTTTCCTTTTCTCGGATTTCTGTGTTCTACGTTTTAGTATTGTTTAGAAACGCTGTCAATGCAACTAAGCTATTTTCAACATAAAACTACCGTGAGACTCAATCATAGTTACACAAACTCACGTACATCTAAAAGTTGAGTACCTAATGCTCGACATGTTTCGGACTAATACGTAGTCCTTCCTTGAGCGCTCGCCCTGGCGGTAATGATACGAGCACTGTGTGCTCTTTTCGTTGCCGCCGAGCTATCCGTTAGTGTAACTATCAACTAAGCTATGTTTTTATATGAAAAGATAGTATACTATTAGTGCAAACAGTCATATAGTGACAAGTAAGTAGTTACCTGATGGAAAGTGAGCAGCACCCATGGATGCCGCAACACTAGAGGATTGCAGATGCGTTGCCAGCCTTGGGCCAAGATAGGTGCTCATGTGCCGGTAATTTAATCGACTATCCTACTCTCCACGCTGCACACAGCAGCGCAAGCACTGCTCGACGGTAGGATTAGCGAGTAAGACCTCGCGATGTATTCTACCGAAAAGTGAATTTGAAATAAAATTTTGCAAATTGAAACCAGTATCCGAACGCGTCCGATCGTAAAAGTTCGTTTTTTGGCACACTCCGTTGCCTTCCAACACGTCTTCATTTAGCCGTTTACGGTGCAAATAAACATACAATATACACATAACTATACCTACACACACACACAAATCACGTCTTTATCCCTTACGGGGTAGACAGAGCCTAAGGTAACAGGTACCTACAGGCCACATTTAGCAAGATTGTGGGCGTATAGGTGGAAAATGAAATCAAAATAGTGAGTAGCCTCATCGCCTATAATATTACTATGATTTTCACCCATTCCCTCGATGGGCGTTTACCATCTGCGCGGGTAGAGCAGCAACTGGTACATTCTATGTTTTTTCTTTACTCCCAGACCAGCATGGAAGAACACATAATTATATTTGTATTGTAAGACATTTTGTTGCTACGCGCACTATAAAACACGATGCAGTACTCGGCCATAAAGATATCACACTGGTCTTCAAGGTTATAGACCGACCGTTTAATGAGTCCTCGCCCGCGCGGCACAGGGGCGCGGGGTTGGAAGACCGCAGGGGCCGAGAGGTTTTTTTTTTTATTCATAATTTATTTTAAGTTTTACAATAAGGTTTTTACAAATTGAGCCACTATTGAATACCTCAGAGGTTTATGTACCTAATAAGTGGCGTTGACGACAGGCACACTACCTACCCCGCATTCATTGCGTAGTTTTAAAGATCTAAGCATACGTAGGGACAGACAGACAGCGGAAAGCGACTTTGTTTTATACTATGTAGTGATATTGTGATGACAGATTTTTCAATCCCTTTCTCATCCTGGTTTAGTAATACATACGGCAATAATTTTACACGGCCATTTTGAATTCTTCCATCCTAGTCTTGGAGTAAAGAAAAAACAGAATTTACCAGTCGCTTCTCTACCCGCACAGATGGTAAAAGCCCATCGAGGAAATGGGCGAAAGTCTTAGGAATAATTTTATAGGCGATACGGCTAGCAACCCCATCACCATTTTGATTACCGTTACCTATACGCCCTTAATCATGTTAAGCGTGGCTTAAGGTTTTGTTACCTTAGGCTCTGTCTACCCCAAATCCAAGCGGCACCAGCGGGGGAGGGCGGGACTTCCCAAACCTGCATTGCACAGGTGCCGCGAAGAGGGAACCCCATCCCGGGGTGGTCGTGGGGCGTCGCGGTGACACCGAGTGCTCCCGTAGCGCCTCACATACGACTGATTAGGAAATCCGTGTGGTTTTTAGTGGGTATGCCTGCCGTCGCGGGAGAGCCCCACATACCCCCGGTAAACCCGTACCGGGCGGATGCATAAGGCGCATTTTCCACACCATAAAAAAAAAAAAAAAAAAGGCTCTGTCTACCCCGTAAGAGATAAATACGTGATATATATATATGTATGTGTATGTATTTTGAATTTCTCTGTCATCTTGTTTCTAGTCTCGTCTCCATTTCCCAGTCTATCTGGTGGCCCATTTCTCAGTACTTGATCCACTATGTTATATTATCTTGATCTGGTATTTTGTAACGTCAGCAGCATATTTAGGCGTCCACTTACATAGTGTATGTTGGAATGCTATGTTTCTATTAGTCATCAAAAGTTGCGGTTTCTATGCGCGGAGAATGGCAAGTTTTTGCATACAAAGGCATATGTTATATGACTGATGGAAGCATGTGGGATTGACGCAAGTGACATTAAATTTAGGGCCGACAACGCACGGCATCGCGTAAAGCACTGCGGGTGTGGACAGTGGTGGTCATTTAACATCAGGTGACCCACTAGTTGCTTTGTCTGGCCTCTCTAACATAAAAAAAAATTGGAATCGAAAAATCCCATTCCAAAACAAACAAAAACAAATCACGTCTTTATCCCTTACGTTTAGCAAGATTGTGGGCGTATAGACGGAAAATGGAATCAAAATGGTGACGGGTCGCTAGACGCATCGCCTATAACATGACTCCTAAGACTTTCGCCCATTAATAGGTTTTTACCATTTGCACGGGAAGAGAAGCAACTAGTAAATTCTATGTTTTTTCTTTACTCCCAGACCAGCATGGAGGAATTTTTAGCCACCGGTGCAAAAAATTATAGTATATAGTAGTGTTATAAGTTTGACGTCTATGTTTCTCTGTGTGTGTGTGTGTGTGTGTGTGTGTGTGTGTGTGTGTGTGTGTGTGTGTGTGTGTGTGTGTGTGTGTGTGTGTGTCTGCCTATGGCATCGTAGCTCACAAGCGGAATGATCGATTTCGATGCAGTTTTTTCATGTTTGGTATAAATCGGTCCAGACGTTTGTGCGTGGGTTTTTTTAATTTTTAATTAAATTATTTATCTTAACATACATTTTTCATGCTAGGTACTGTTTTAAATTTCTAAATGTCAATGAAAATTGGAACACATAGAAAAATCCGAAAAGTAAAGCTAAGGCCGGGAATCGAACCCGGATCCTCGTCATTCCGTGACGCGTGCTATACCCCTACATCACCCATAGCAGGTGGGTAGTCTTCGAATTTTTCTATCTGTTACTAGCTGTCACGTGACCTTTGTTACTATGCAATTTTTTTGTCGCTAAGCGTCATCTGTTTGAATGATGTGTTTGTACGACACAATTACAAGGTACTGTATTGGCTAAACATGTGATGACTTGGCTGGGGCTATACTTATAGTAACTGTTTGTTTGTTAAGCTTGCACGCCTAAACCACCGAATCGATTTAAATGAAATTTGGTATGGATAGTTTCACTCCCGAAGATAGTGTCCGATACTGTAAATACATTGTATGAGTTTATATCAAACATGTAGGTAGATGGAGTTTTGTACGTAAAAAGGTAGTTGTATACGGTGACCGCCCACGCAAAAGCATTAAAATGTTATTGTACTAAAGATTGGAAGTGGAAATACAGTATTTTCTATTGTATGATCGGCGTTTCCTTTAACCAAGACCTACGCCATTCAGATAGACATAGGATAGTTTTATCCCGAAAAATCCCGTTCCCACGGGATAGCGATAAAAATTCTGCGCAGACGCAGCCGCGGGCAACAGCTAGTCTACTTATATTAACACGACTCAATCATTAAAGCATGAGTCTCATTACAAACGGCCACACACAGACTAACTCAAAATATAACTAAACTCAAACGCGTTTCTCCAAATCTTATAACCATTGCGTTAGGTTGAAAGTAACGCGATCGGTGCGCACGAGTTTAAACTAGGCATAAGATCTCTTAAGATGAGAACCTCATTAGTGCATAAAATACTCTTTTCTCAAACATGCTCGGAAATGTATGCGTTAATGTCCCGATATGAGGACATGAAGTTTCTCGTTTATGGCTCCCTACATTACTTCTTGGCTTAGGCCACAAATGTTAGTATGAAAATCCATTTTTGTCCGCTGCTCTAATTTTTTAAATTTCTATACTAAAATTAAATTGGCAAAGGAAAAAATTACATACAGCCAACCACCACCACAATCTGTACCTAAGCATAATTGCGACATAAAAAAGAAAAATCTATGGTACTATATTTATGTGCGGTTAAACATGGTGCTCAAATAGCTGGATCAAATTGCGGGTGGTAGGGCCTTGTGCAAGGTCCGTCCGGATCGCTACCACCATCTTACTCGCTAATCCTGCCGCTAAGTAGCAGTGCTAGCAGTGCTTGCACTGCTGTGTTCCGGTGTGGAGAGTAAGACAGCCGGGGAAATTACGGGCACAAGAGGCATTTCATCTTAGTCCTCTAGGTTGGCAACGCATCTGCAATCCCTCCGGGGTTGCGGGTGTCTATGGGCAGTGGTGATCACTTACCATCAGGTGACCCACTTGCTCGTTTGCCTTCCTATTGACATAAAAAAAAAAAAAAAAAAAAAAAAAAAAAAAGTACATTTAAAAAATAAAAAAGGTGGCAAATCGAAAATCTTTTTTTCTGCTTATGCGTATTTCGTAGTGATTGTTATTATAATTTAACAGAAATAAAAATGACTTCTAGTGATGAAAGTGACGGGGAACTTATGAACTGTACTCCGCCTCATTTAAAAGAGGAGGCAAATTTAGCTATGCAAAATATGCTACCGGAAAAAAGTAAAGAGATTTTACTTGATTGTCTAGTAGTTATTTTAATTTTAATATTTCCTCACATTGTTTGAGAAAAACACTATACAAGCTTTGGCCGGAACAGGGATTGCAGGACTCGTTCTATCTGGCCTCGTCTTCGACTCGGCCACCTACCCCAAACTCGTCCAGCAATCCCTTACTTCACGGCCTCTGCAGTAATGTACTATTTTTTTCGAAGTACGTTTCTTAAGACTAATTTATGGGTTTTGCGCCATTTAAAAAAGCAAAACACTTGTTAATTTACTATGAATTATAAAGCATGTATCATTAAGATTTACCTAATTGAAATTTGTGGGTATATTTATCATTTAATTTATGTTTGTCAAACATAGCTGTGCGTCATTATCCCCAATTGATTTTGATTAAAATTTAAAAAGTTAGGTACTTCCTATTTATCCTAGGGTTTGGACCAGGCGTTGATGAATCAGTCAGTTAATAAAATTAATCAGGATAATTTCAAATTTAAGGAAATTCATGACTGCGCTATGAATAAAATTGTACAGCGGATGACTTGACAAACTTTCAACATGAAACTACCGTGAGACTCAATTATATAATTACACATAAACAGATAGCTCACGTATAAAGAGTCGAGTGATGCTCGACATGTTTCGGACTATTTCGTAGTCCTTCTTCCTGGAGCGCTCGCCCCGGCGGCAGCGAAACGAACACTGCCTTTTACACTGACTTTTTATACGTGACTTATCCGTTTATGTGTAATTATTCTTGACAAACATTAAAATACACATAAAATTGTGATCTTATCCCTTTGAAGGATATATATCAGAACTTCTGAGCTTAGGCGAAAAAGTTTACAAAAATCTCAATTATTTAACCCGTCGAGCGTCCCGTGTGCACAGAGCGCATAACGTTGTGCGCATACCCGTGCACACAGGACGCTCGACGGGTTAAAGATGGTCGTCCTCTCTGTGGTGTCCGTTTTTTCCACCCTGTATATTGACGGATCAGAGTTACATGTGAATATTGTACCGACACGAATAACGACAAACATCTATCTCGTTTTATTTTCTTCATAAACATTCATCCCGGACATAAAGCTCACAGTCGGACAAGCCACTAAACGAACAAAAAACCAATCTGCACTCAATTTTAGACTGTCACCCTCTGTGCGCGAGGGAGGTCCTTTTTCGGACAAACCAATAAATCGGAGCCGAAATTTATTCGTCCTTTTTTCGGACAATTAATTGCTGATATCGCTGACGACGAAATCATTCGGTTTGACGGGAGCTATTTCAATTATGTATTTTTTAAACAAAAACCATCTTAACTTCGAAATTATAAATGTTAGTTAGAAAACTACAACGGATTTATTCCTAGGTACAAAAGACTCATATTTGATTCGCTTTTGTTTTGGCAAATGGAAATGTTATAGTGGTTTTTTTGAGCAAAAAGCGGGCCGATTGGTTTTTGTTTAGAACAGTGGGACCACACAGGCTGTGGATAGCATCAAAAATGTCCGAGATTCTATAACAATGCACTGATCGAATCGTCAACACACTATCTTAATAGAACTTAACAAATTACAATAATTAACTGGGTGTAATCTACTACCTCCATTTTACACAGGAACATCTTGGCATTTATGTAATCAACATGACTTGAATGATTAAATGAATTGAATTTTAGTTTTCTATGTCCGTCAATAAATTATCGGAATGTATCAGGCTCCAACTTTCTCAAATAAGCAAAACTTTACGAAGATACATTCACTTGCTAGTAATTTTCATCGGCTGCCTCACTCCCCGCGCCGAAACAAAACAGTGCACGCTCTGCTACTTGGCGACATGTTTAAAACGCTCGTAGAAACAACGTGGGTCACATCCGACTTTAGCGTTTTATGTGGGCTCATTTCTTAGACACATTACAAGTACAATGCATACAATACAAATACTCTTTATTGAACACCACAATTACTGAATTGTACTGACAAAACAATACAGAAACAAAAAACAAGGTAGGCAATTATGCGTCCCCATCGCCTTATAGTACCGGATAAAGATGGGCTTGTTATTTATTGTACTTGTTGGATACACAACACAATCGATTGTATAATCGTAACTGTATTGTAATGTTAATGATAAGAGCAACACTAATCCGTTTTTAATACTATTGCAACACTGTATATCTCTTCTCTCTCTTCCTGTGTGTGCTTATTACATGGCTGCGATCACCTCAAGCAAACTTTATTATTTTCTCCTGTTTTCACCGCCCTTTAGTTCAATAGCTCACAAATAAAACTGAGGCCAACATCTTGTCGAAAATAATTATTCAACCTCAAAGAACAGATAATTGGTACTCCAATAGAACAATGTCTGAATTGTTTGCAAATATTGTAACAATAAACGAAAAGCACTCTACAAACAAAGTAGATTGTCCGATTCAATCACCAATTTCGGACGGCTTACTAGAAACTCACAAAGTGCCGCGATTCTCGAGCGTTCGATAAGCTTTTTGTCGAGCGCTCGACAAATCTGCACCCTAAACACGTAGAGCAATAACCATGAAGCCTTACGTCTTGTCCGACACGACGCGCGCATAGCACAACATCAAGTGAACTCGCAAAAACTAGTTGCCATAGAGGAAAGTAACTAATAGAGTGGAAATTTCATACAATTTATATAAAGAACAAAAAATGACAGGCACTACTAGTCAGAAAATTAAGCTAGTCACTAGAATCGGACAGCAGATTTTATTATTGATAGGAATATGTATGTAGATAGATAGATACAAACTTTATTCACAACAATAACATACAAAGCTCAAATTAAAATATAAATCATATGTTTCAGTTGTTTCCTAATACTAGAACCATGCAACGAAGTCGAGAATAGATGCTGACTCGGCATATACTACAGGAAACCTACAGTGCTGGTATTCTGCCAGAACTCTAAGGTATTTGTTGTACAAACCAAAAAATCATGCCTCATTCGCTCATCTTTTAACATGCAACATCATGCAGGAAAATTGATAAAAAAAGATAACCAATACAAGACTAGGCAATAAAATAGTGATCGGCTGACAGTGATAAACTTTGTTAATCTTAATTTCCTAACAAATTTTGAATTTCTATTACATAATTAACTTTTTATTTTATAATAATTGTAATACTCAAATAGGATCGCGAAAAAATGGCGTTAGTAACGGTGTAAGTGATAAAGCAACACCATGTAGTGCGACTCTATTAGTGTATATCCTCTATGCTTTTAGCTAACGTTCGATTTATATTATAATATAAATGTTAAAGAATTCTAAGTGCCTTTGACATTTGTAACAATTAAATTCTATGCGCTTGAAGAATGCTAGTGTGAGTTTCCCTTTTTTAAGGATTCTCCAGCCTACATACGTTCCACTGCTGGGCACAGGCCTTCTCTCAGAACGAGAGGGCTTGGGTTATAATCCCCACGCGGGGCACGCGTCTGTCTATCTGTAACCTTTTCACGCTTAAACCAATGAACCGATTTTGCTTGAAGAGCGCTAAGCGAAATCTGCGTAGACGGAGTCGTCGGCAACTGCTTAGTAAAATAACATAGTAAATTTCAGAATATTGCGCATGCGCACAGAACCCTACAGACGGGAGTCCGGCTCGCGCTTGGCATTTTTTTCCTCGAAATCGAAACGCTTCAATAACTTGAAACGACTCGTAATTAATTAAATAAAAACTAATTTCTCACCTCGATCAATTAGCCTTGTGAAACTACATATTTCTCGAGAACTGACAGCAATTAATACTAAGTACACGAAGTATTAGGAAGCTTTCTTCATCGCTACTTCACTAAAACTACTACTAGGGGAAATTACGGGCACAAGAGGCATTTCATCTTAGTCCTCTAGGTTGGCAACGCATCTGCAATCCTTTCGGGGTTGCGGGTGTCTATGGGCAGTGGTGATCACTTACCATCAGGTGACCCACTTGCTCGTTTGCCTTCCTATTCAAATAAAAAAAATGTATCAGTGTTTATGAATTGTACATACATACATACTACATAGTATAAAACAAAGTCACTTTCTCTGTCCCTGTGTCCCCATGTGCCTATGTCCCTATGTTTGCTTATATCTTCAAAACTACACAACGGATTTTGATGCGGTTTTTTTAATAGATAGAGTAATTCAAGAGGAAGGTTTTTTGTATAATTCTACGCAGACGAAGTCGCGGGCAGAAGCTAGTTCTGAATATAATGCGCGTGCGTCGCAGCCCTGTGTTATTCAAAGCTAACACAAGTAATGAAGAATGAATTGTTCATTAAAAACTTCATTTTTAAATTTATTTTTATTCCCCATTGCATCTAGGCTCTGTTTACCCCGTAAGGGATTGTGATATACGCCTAAATTCATACAATAACCGCGACGTAACATGACTCCCTGCAACATGTGACTCATGTAATTGAATAATAGCCAGTAAGCATTAAAAAGGTAATAAAGATGTGCCCCTCTTGTACTATGGGTGTTTTTACTTAAACCTCCTCGTCCACCCTCAACCTATCTCAGGATAAATACGTGGTTTATGTACTTATATAATGTATGTTTATTTTTACATACATACATAAGTCACGTCCTTATCCCTTACGAGATAGACGGAGCCGTAGCGTATAGGTGGACTCAAAATAGTGATGGGTTGCTAGCCGCATCGCCTATAACATGATTCCCAAGATTTCCGCTCTTCCCTCGATGGGCTTTTACCACGTCCGCGGGAAGAGAATCAACTGTTACAGTTTGACAACAAATATAATGCGCATCGGCAGTATTCGTTTGCGCAGAGAAGCGCAGACCAGTTTCCGATGGTAGCCGAACGTGTAAATAATCTATATTGAACTTTATTTGCAAGCGCAACTGGCAGAGTATTGCTTGCTTTGCATTCTTAGCTCTGTCCCGCTTACACGATTTTGCCATTGTTGGTACGAAATCGATCGACCAATAACAGCGCCAGAGTTTCCCGCGCTACTAAAATTGGTCTACTGCGCAGGTACATTGTGGAGCATTATTTTTGTTGTCAAACTGTACATTCTATGTTTTTCTTTACTCCCAGACCATATCTATGTAATATGTAAGTATGCCAAATTAAATGTCTGTAGCTTTATTAGTACAACATTTCGGGATTTTGCAATCCCGCAGGAAAATCGGGATAAAAAGTATTCTATGTCAGTCTCTTGGTTCTAAGCTACCTCCCCACCAATTTTCAGCCAAATCGGTTAGGCCGTTTTTGAACTATAAATAGTGTAACTAACACGACTTTCTTTTATATATATAAGATTTAAAATGAATGTGAAACAACTTACTTTACAAGCAAACATAAAAGCAACTTCTAAACGAACGTGAGCACAAAAATTTCGTAGTTTCCAAATAATTACATTTTTGCGACACATCGAACAACAGTCCCGAATTCCGTAACCACTCGATATTTGCCAAAAAAAAGCCGCTCGCAAATGTTTCGAACACGAATCTAACACGCGGCATCATGTCCGGTTTTTCTATCGTGTCCGAACGTGTCTGCTTATGCATGGTCCGGGAATACAGAAAATGCGAGTCCATTTGTAATCGATACCGCATCTTGGGGGCGATTATTGACGACGATATTTTATTTGTATTTATTTCTTCCTATTATATATCTACGTGTATCGAATGTGTGTAAATAAATGTTTCTCTTTCTCTCTCTCTCTCTCTCTCTCTCTCTCTCTCTCTCTCTCTCTCTCTCTCTCTCTCTCTCTCTCTCTCTCTCTCTCTCTCTCTCTCTCTCTCTCTCTCTCTCTCTCTCTCTCTCTCTCTCTCTCTCTCTCTCTCTCTATCTCTATCTCTCTCTCTCTATTTGGGAATGAAAAGTTTGGACAGTTACAATGGAGCTTGTAGATTGCGGGAAATCTTTGGGTCTCATCTCCAGCCTATATACATCCCACTGCTAGGCACAGGCCTCTCAGAACGAGGGGGCTTGGGCTATAGTTCCCACGCGGGCCCAGTGCGGATTGGGAACTTCACACACCGTAGAATTGCTTCGCAGATGTGTGTAGCTTTCCTCACGACGTTTTCCTTCACCGAAAAGCTCTTGGTAAATTTTAAATGTAATAGCGCACATAAATTCCGAAAAACTCAGAGGTGTGAGCCCGGGCTCGAACCCACGACCCTCTGCTTGAGAGGCCACAGGTCAAACCACTAGGCTACCACGGCTTTTTTAGTCTTTGGGTATGGCTAGCATAAAACTGACTGACGTGGAGATCCGGACTAAACTGTAATTCACTTTTAGAATGAAATTGAAAACACGTCTTAAACAAGAATGCTTGTTACAACTTATGAGTGTCATTCGTTTGTTTTTTGCCTTTACCGACATAATCTTTTTTAGCAGTTTTGTTAAGTAAATATCATTAGTAATTAACTTCTTATATTATCAAATTCGAATTTATAGACATATTGTGTTTTGTGGCTTAATACTCCCGAGCGAATCAGTAAACTTTCATTTAATATCGACGACTTGCCTAATAGCGCCCCCATCAAAATTATACAAGCCAGAATGTCCGACATTGTCCGCTTTTGAAGTTTAACTTCGTGTCGTTAAACGTCCTTTTTGCCGTTCGCAAAACCAGTATTAATGTTCTTGGCGGATTCTCGAATACGAGTCCATTTTTGTAGCTTGCGGAAATTCGGTGGGATTTATCATCGTTTGCGTAATAGGGGTCTGGAAGTGATAGATATTTTACGGGTGCCGCTGATTCGTGGAAATATGAATTCAGGGATTATGCTATTAATAAATGTTGCTTATTAATATTATTTTAATTTCCAGTTAAACTGTCAGTGCCATTTGCCTTTGCTCTTGTATAAAACCTATTAAATTCAATCAGAAGTAAACGAAGTGACTCACTTCTGATTGAATTTTTGATCCATTTCATACATATATCACGTCTTTATCCCTTACGGGGTAGATATAGCCTAAGGTAACAAGATCTAAAGGCCACGTTTAGCATGATTGTGGGCGTATAGGTGGAAAAGGGAATCAAAATAGTGACGGGTTGCTAGCCGCATCGCCTGTAACATGATTCCTATTTTCGTCCATTCCCTCGACGGGCTTTCACTATCTGCGCGAAGAGAGTAGCAACTGGTACATTCTATGTCCTTTGCTCCCAGACTAGCATGGAACTCCATTTCAGGTTGCCCGAATAACTTAAAATAATTTTATGTTGGTATAGAATCAAGTTGAGTTTTACTTTTAGACTCTGTCTACCCTGTAAGGGATAAATACATGTTTATGTATGTATGTATGTATCAAACCAAGGCTTCGTAAATCCGACCCCAAATACCCCCATATTATAGAGAATGATTGACAAATCGAACCATTCACTAACGAGTGAATGAATGACCGGGAGCGGTCATTATCATTCGGCTGAGACTGTTATTAGTTTTGTACACTTAAACTTAGTATGGGTAAAGGTCTATTCACAATGGAATGTTCCCATTCTCATTTTATAACTGACTAGCTGTTGCCCGCAACTTCGTCTGCATAGAATTCGTTTATCGCTATCCGGGATAAAAAAAGTGTCCTATGTGTTATTCCAGACTATAATCTATCTATGCTCCAAATTTCATCCAGATCTGTCCAGCCGTTCTGGCGTGAAAGAGTAACAAACATCCATCCATCCATGTTTATAAACTTTCACGTTTATAATATTAGTAGGATGTTTGGATAGTAAAAGCCCTTCGAAGGAATGGGTGAAAATCTTAGGAATCATAACAGGAGATGCGGTTAGCAACCCACCACTATTTTGATTCCACCTTTTACCTACACGCCCATAATCATGCTAAACGTGGCCTTTAAGTCTTGTTACCCTAGGCTCTCTCTACCCTGTAAGGGTATTTATGTATGAAATGGATCAAAATGGCGTCTTTCTCACGCTCTTTCTTCCCAGAAGGATAGAATAGGCAGAATGTAGGTATTTGCTCGGGGTAGTCACGAAACGCCAATACATAACATACGTACACAAATCACGTCTATATCCCTTACGGAGTAGACAGAGCCTAAGGTAACAAGACCTAAAGGCCACGTTTTGCATATGTCTAGTATAGGTGGAAAAGGAATCAAAATAGTGATGGGTTGCTAACCGCATCGCCTATAACATGAAACCTAATGCTTTTGGCACATTCCCTCAATGGGCTCTTCTGCGCGGGACGAGAAGCAACTGGTACATGTTCCTTTGCTCCCAGACCAGTAGGCTTATTACCTAACTCGTTCGCAATCGCCATCGTGTTCATTTTGACAGTTCATGTATAGGCTGACAATTGGCATCGGAATCAGCTAGCTGTCACATTCATACAAGAACTGTCAAAAAGAACACGATGGCGATTGCGAGCGAGTTAGGTAATAAGCCTACAGCGTGAAGTGCCACTGTTGTGGAGTGGTCCTAACAGAGCTAGCAGGTGCAGCTAGGTGTGTACAGGTAGGCGTGGGTTGTTAAAGCTATCTGTCCACCCCCCGACTGTGCGGCACGCCTGCTGAATCAGCGACAGAATATGCTGAAGGGAACCAATACTTAATTTGGACGTTTTTACGTGCTGTATTTTAATGGTAAAAGTGTCGTTATTAGGTTTGGCCAAGTACTTATTTTGTTGCTCACAGATTTCTGTCCTAGTTTTGGGGTTATGTTTTTAATTGTTTCATTTTAAGATTTGTTTTTAATTTGTTTTTAATTTAATCACAGTTTAATTTGTTTTTAATTCCCCTTTTGTATTTTTTTTTATTGATAAAAAAAATTGTCTATGGTTTCATTTTTTATTTGGCCTTTGAAGTCTAGTTTTATACTAAACCAGTTGTTGCTCGCGATTTATCCGCGTGGAATTAGTTTTAATTTGTTTTCGCGGGTATTTTTCAATAAAAGTGATGACTATTACTTACCTTGTATTTTTCTTCATGTATTTGTTTTTGTGTGGTGTTTATCGAGGGAATGGGCGAATTTTTTAAAAATCATGTTAAAGGCGATACGGCTAGCAACCCATCACTATTTTGATTCCTCTTTCCTCCTATACGCCTACAATCATGCTAAAAGTGGCCTTTAGGTCTTGTTACCTCAGGCTCTGTCTACCCCGTAAGGGATTTGTGTGTGTGTGTTTATTAAAAGGTCATTGTATTGAATTGTTACATATTGTATTACGCCATCCTTTCACACAGTGTAGCAATATAAATTAAAGTCAAATTAACTTTGAGAAGCGCCTCCGCTAGATTACTGTCATTAACACAATATTGATGATACAGTATTTATTTATCATTATAGCTGTAATGATGGCCTAAAATGATTTCTCTATTGCAACGTCCAGACTAACCGCACGGGAGCGAAGTCGAACTCGCGTCGTGTGGTTGGTGTGTATGACATTTTCAGTTTTTTTAAATTAAACTTCTCTCGGTCTGGGAGTAAAGACAAACCATAGAATTTACCAGTGGCTTCTCTTCCCGCGCAGATGGTAAAAGCCCATCAAGAGAATAGGCGAAAGTCTTAGGAATCATGTTATAGGCGATGCGGCTAGCAAACCATTACTATTTTGATTTTCCTGTAGGTGTATCGAATGTGTGTAAATAAATGTTTCTCTCTCTCTCTCTCTCTCTCTCTCTAACAATATCAGTTTTAGTAAAATTTTCTAATCAGAACTTTAATCCAATGTACTTTATTACAATACATATTCAAATCGATCAAATTCTCATGCAAACTTGAATCGATTTATCGTGATAATCGAGTATCGAGTCTTATGGTTACCTACATACTTACGTCGCGAAGACAAATTTAATGTCAAAACGGGCCTTTTATTTTGTGAGGAGTTTAAAAAAAATTGATGTTTTTTTCTTTTTTTAGATGATTGGATATAGAACCTTTGTCTAAGTTATTCTTCGTCATCAGTATATAAGTTTAAATTGACTATAAACCAAAAACGGGTCATAGATATAAATAATATAGCCTCAATTTTATGACTACCTTATAAGGCTAGATCTGAGGAAGGTGTTTGTTCGACGCAAGCGAGTTTGAATCCTACTGCCCACACATTAGAATGTTATTAGCCTGTTGTCTGTGTCAGTAGTACCGTGCGCAAACCGCCAACGCTGGTGTGACCAGTAAATAGGTATAAATATTTAATGAAGTCATTTAAAGGCTTAATTCGCTCTTGTTTCACATTTTGTTAATCACCTAAATAAGAAAATTTTAAATAATTACACACTAATTTTTGTAAGTCATAAGTTTAAAATAATTAAAAAAACGCTCATATTTGGAGCATACATTGATGATTTTTTCTTTTAAATAAAAGTTGATATCTCAATTAATTATTTTGCTGAACAAAAAATTTAACTTGCTACTCCGCTACTCGCGTGCAAGATAACCAAGCCTGTGTGAAATATACATATATGTTTTTCATGCAACCCTTCCTCCACTACCGCCAATAAAGCACATAAATCCCACAAACTTAACTATCCCTTACAGCGCTAATCAAAGTTTTGACTAGTTCACAAGATTAACGAGAGCTGTGATTGTCTTACGCTACTCGTATTTCAAATTCAGCACAATTTTTCACCATTTTCGAGTGGTATTTTCACACATGTGCTTTCAAAAATCGGGCCCCAGGTCTTTGTTTTATATGTCGTGGTACTTAATTATAATTTAATCGTTCGTAACCATTCATAATCGACACCTTTGCCGAATTCATTGTGCGTTGACCTTGCTTAGCTAGTTTAGTGACTAATGTTACTTAGGACATGCATATTAAACAATCAAACGATAATACGTGTCGCTTGGAATAATAATCGGCAATAACTAAAGTTGCAGACGGCCATTCTGTCGGGTACGTATTAAAAATACATAAATTTTGAAATTCATAATGGGTATGTGTAAGAAAGAAGACATTTATTTCTTTTTGCAAGACACACAATTTATAATAGACTACAAGCCCATGGACAAAAAAAACATGTGAAATGAACCAGCGTGAATGAAGCTTAGAAGGCTGTTACTATATCATAAAATAACTCTGAGCGCATGCCGTCTTTTCTGAGCGGTACATTTATGGAATTTCTCAGGCACAAGTGAGGAATTACGTCTAATTATTAATTTATGGCGTTTTTATAGCTTATAGATGATTAAAAATAAATATCAAAATACCTAGTGCCGCTTTAAAGTGGTGGTGCCGGAAGTTAGTGCATTTTTTTTTCAATGTATGGGAAAAAATCTTTACCGCTCAGAAAAGACGGCATAGCGCTCAGAGTTATTTTATGATATAGTAACAGCCTTCTAGTGTTTCACGCTGGTTCATTACACATGTTTTTTTTGTCCATGGGCTTGTAGTCTATAAGAGAATATACACATTTTTATAGAAAAAAAACAAGGAAATAGATCATCAGCGTTGTGTGTCTTCGCAAAAGTGAAACGGTCGCTGGCTCAGCATTACGCTGAGGTGTTACCTGCAGCACTGATTTTCAGCCAGAACCGTTTGTCATGTGACTAACGAAACTTACCATAAACTTAGATAAACCACACTTACATAATTCACGTCTTTATCCCTTACGGAGTAGACGGAGCTTAAGGTAACAAGACCTAAAGGCATCGCCTATAACATGATTCCTAAGATTTTCGCCTATTTCCTCGGTGGGCTTTTACCATCTGGGCAGGAAGAGAAGCTTCTTTGTTCCCAGACCAGCATGGAAGTTATAAACACAAGATATATCTAAACTAACATACACACATACATAAATCACGTGTTTATCCTTTACGGGGTAGCCATAGCCTAAGGTAACAAGACCTTAAGGCCACGCTTAGCATGATTGTGCACGTGTTGACAATACAACGGTCTGTATTCAAGTGAGAGATTATTTGAACGTATTAAAATATATACATATATACACAATGACATTTTTGTCACAAGATTTTTGAATACTCTAGATATTTATTACTTTGACATTGGCGAAATCATCGCATCGATCAATGGGGCCATATTAAAAAAAAAGAAGAAGGTATGAAAGTAACTCTTACAGCGTAACTATAAAATCTAATTTTCGTATGTTAATTTCTGTTTATTAAACCAATATAAAATGAACTCGCGCTGCCTACATTTTGCTGAGGAGCAGGGCTCTCCTAACACTGGTTTTTATATTCACTTGCTGAATTTGTACAGAACCCTCCTTGCACTTGGCCGCTTTTTTCCATTAACTGAGTTTCCTTCCTAAAACTCGGGTAACATTTACAAGTTTATCGGACAGATCCGCCGGAATGATCACCCAACATTCCTGTTATATCCTCAGTGCAATACCTCGGGTTATTGAATTCTATAAATAGGTATTTTGACGTTTAATATTCGGCGTGCCGTGCCGGCTTCCGGCTGCCGGATGCCGTCAGATTATCGCCGAATATCGCCTTTACGGGTTTTTCGCAATCACCGGTTACGGGATGCCAATACACGTATGTATACAATAAGTTTTTCACTAAAAACTAGTTTCTTTTCTGACTGTAATGGCGTTCATCATCATATCGTCCTCAGGACGTTCACTGTTGGTCATGTGTAGTTGACAATATCTCAATTTTAAGGCAATTTACCTACGAGTATTACCAAGTAAATAAAAAATCTGTTACTGCGTCGATTACCCCAACTTTAAAATAACAGAGTATGTTATGTTATGTTGTTATGTTGTAACGGGCTGTTTTCCGCAACTCGACGACTATTAACTGCGCCTATTTTGCGTGGTGGGCTGCGGCACTATTCGTGCCAGCCCAGCTCCTGTAGAAAGCCTAGCAGACCCTTTATGTTGCCGACGACTTCCTGGAGCGTCCTCGGTGACCCGAGATGTTGTGCCCTGTAGTTCGCCACTCCGGAACACTCCAGCAGAATGTGTGTGACTGTTTCTTCTGCCTCCATGCACGCTCTGCATAGGGGGCTGTCTGTAACACCTAAATTGTGTAAGTGTTTGTTGAGCAAGGCATGCCCAGTCAGAGCTCCGGTTAGTAGTCGGAGCTGGGGTCTCCCGTACTCGCGAAGTTTGCGGGACAATCCGGGGTTGATCGTCGGGAGCGCCTCTCTGGTCTGCTTGCAGGTGTCCAGGTTTGACCAGAGCTGTTGGTGCATTACCTTGGTGTTGTGCCGTAGCCTACCACGCAGCCATCCGAACGGCAGAGGTATGATGGGTTCAGGTCCTATGGCGTTCGCCTCTGAGCCCCCTCTCGCTAGTCGGTCGGCTGCGTCGTTTCCTCGCGAACCGCTGTGACCCTTGATCCATTGTAAGGTTACTGCGCTGTGTTCGCTTACCCTCGTCAGAGCTTTATGGCATTCGTGGATTAATCCTGAAGTCATCGTGTCGCTCTGCAGGGCTTGTAGAACCGATCTGCTGTCAGATAGTATTCGGATGGGATAGTTTACCTGTCTGGTGTCTATCGCTGTGGTAGCCGCTATGATGCCCATACATTCCGCCTGAAAGACGGTGTTGTGGGCCCCAAGCGGTGTTGAAATATTGATATTCAGGTCTTCCGAATGCGCTCCAGAGCCTGTACCTGTTGCTGTTTTTGACCCATCCGTGAAGATCCTCAGCTCCTTCAGGTTGAGTCCCTCACCTGGGTCTTCATGCAGCTGTATTCTGTATTTTTTGTCAAACACGTACTGCTTGGCTATCCTGTCGGTGGCCGCCTCCATGAGTGGTTCCCTTCTTACCAGATCGTCAAGTATCCGTGTGTGACTGACTTTCGCGTTTTTCCAGAGCTTTAGCTTCTTGAGCCTGATTGCAGCCGCTCCCGCCTCTTGTTGGATGAACAAGTGCAGCGGCGGTAGGCTCAGCAGGGCTTCCAGGGCCGCAGTTGGAGTGGTCCTCATGCAGCCCGTGGTCGCCATGCAAGCTAGTCTTTGGAGTCGTTGTAGCTTGGCTTCTACGGTGATTAGTTTGGTGCGTGGCCACCACACCACCGCTCCATAGCTGATGATTGGCCTGATGACTGCCTGATATAGCCATAGCGTGATTTTTGGGGTCAGTCCCCATTGCTTGCCTAACATTCTACGACATTGCCAGAAGGTCACCGTGGCTTTGTCGATTTTGTTGTTAAGATGGTTGCTCCAGTTCAGTTTGCTGTCTAGTATGACTCCTAAGTACTTTACCTCAGAACCGAACTGCAGCTCCGTGTTAAACAGCTTAGGGGGATTGTAGTTGCCTAGTATCCGTTTGTTTGTGAACATTACCTGTTCCGTTTTGTTGGGGTTGACAGTTAGTTCGTTTTCCTTGCACCAGTACTCCACGATTCTCAGAGCCTGCTGTGTGACATCGCAGATCACGCTGCACACCCTGCCACTTATGAGTATGGCAATGTCGTCAGCGTATCCAATCGCGTGGTAGTGGTGCATGTTTAGTCTGGTGATGAGTTCATTTACCACCATGTTCCACAGGAGCGGTGACAGCACTCCTCCCTGTGGACATCCTCTGGCTACCAGTGCTTGTTGTGTCTCAGTCGAGTTGAATCTGATCACTCTCTTGCTGAGCATGTTACCTATCCAGCCGACCATGACCGAGTTTACCCCGTGTCTTACCAGTGCCGACGTGATGCTGTTAAAGTTGGTCTTGTCAAAGGCTCCTTCTATGTCTATGAAGGTGCCGAGGCACATCGATTTACTCTCGATGGCTTCTTCTATTTTGCAGACCACTGCATGTAGAGCTGACTCTGTTGACTTACCTTGACTGTACGCATGTTGGTTCGAGTGCAGGCGTACCTTGTCTAGGGCGTTCGCTCTCAGATCACGATCACACAGTCTCTCCAGGGCCTTTAATAGGAACGAGGTGAGGCTAATCGGTCTGTGTGATTTTGGTTCTGAGTAGTCGCTTTTTCCCGGCTTTGGGATGAACATTACCTTGACTTCCCTCCACCGTTTTGGTACATACCTGTATGCTAGACATGCTGTGAAAACGGTGTTTAGTCTTTGGATCAGACGGTTCCCTCCCCACTTCAGCAGTGCTGGGAAGACCCCATCCAAGCCGGGAGACTTGAAGGATTTGAAGCTGTTGATGGCCCATTTGATTTTGGGTGTGTTAACTACCTCGAGTGCTAGCCTCCAGTGCTCCTCTGTAGTGTCTGTCTCTTCTTCATTCCAGTCGACCCGTTGCGCAATATGGCATCCAGGGAAGTGTGCCTCTATCAAGACACGCTCTGCTTCCTCCGGTGTGCTGGTGAAGGTGTTATCTGGCTTTTTTAGGGAAGTTCCGACCTGATTGGATTGTTTAGATAAAAGTTTTCTTACCCTGTTGGCCTGTTCGCAGGTCTCTATGCTGCTGCAGAATTTGCGCCACGAGTTGGTGCTTCTGTACCTTATTCGTTTCTTGTATTTGGACTTGGCTTCTTTGTATCTGTCCCAGTCCAAATCGTCGCATGTATTCATCGCTCTGTTTAGTAGTCGTCTTACCTTTTTCCTGAGCCTTTCCAGTTCAGGTCCCCACCAGTTGGTTTTGTGAGTGTCTTTTACAGGTGGGGTCGATAAGGGACATGCAGCATGGTAGGAATCTATGATTGTGTTAGTGAGTATGTCTACCTGTTCTTCTATCAGTCCCGTTCCCGTGAGTCTTCCTGGGCATTCCCTCGCACTGAGGAGTCTGTCCAGATTATTGGCGTATATCACCTGGTCGGTCTTACGTGGGTTACGCCTGGGAAGTGGCGGGGCTGTGTTTACCTGCATATCGTAGCGGATCCATCTGTGGTCAGAGCATGACGCCTCTCTTGACACATGCCAATTGAAGATGGTTTTCGATACCGCTTCCGTAGCTAGTGTTAGGTCTATGATCGTTCTACTTCTCCTGTTCACAAATGTGGGTTCTGAGCCCCTGTTCATGATGTTCAGGTCTGTAGTCATCAAGTATTCAACAAGGAGCTTACCTCTCTCGTTTGTGGTCTGCATTCCCCAGAGGATGTGGTGTGCGTTGGAGTCGGTGGCAATGATGAGCTGCAGACCGGCCTCCTCGCAGTATGTTACCAGCCGCGTCATGTTGTGTGGAGGTGGCTCGTCACCCTCCGGCATGTAGACCGAGGCGACGACCATCTCCGGCAGGCTGTTGTTCGGTGCGCCTTGCACCTTTATGGCGCACAAGTCTCTAGAACAGAAGCTTGTTAGAGCATGCGCCTGTATGTTATTGGTAATGTATATACAGGCTCTCGGATTTTCCGGGCCCGTATGTGTGACAAGCTTACCTCCCATGTTTCGGAGTCCGCAGATGTTGCCACCTCTGACCCACGGCTCCTGGATCAGGGCGATGGCTGTGTTTTTTACCTCCAACCATTTCCGCGCTTGAGCCGTTGCGGTTATGCTGTGGTGGAGGTTTGTCTGTAGGACCTCACAGACGGTCAGAGCTGGAAGGTTCGCCATCTTCCGACAGCACCACCATCTCTTCCCAGTCCGGCCCCCCTAAGGCTAGGTCACCCAAGCTCGCTGTACAAGCCCGCTCCCCCGAACCACGAAGCAACTCCTCCTCGTCCAGTGCCTCGTCGGCTGGGTTCGCAGGACTCGACTGCGCTAAAGGGGGGGGCTCAGGTGCCTCCCGGGTTTCCCTGGGTTGCTCCCTCGCCGGTCCCACATCGGTCTCAGGGTGTACCACTTCTTGCTCCTTCGGCAGGTGTTCGGTAAATTTACCTCTCGGTCCCTGGAACTTCACATACACCGACCCCAGCAAATAGCAGAGTCGGCGCCCGCGACCCATCAGGGACTGCACCACATCCTCCGGAGCAGAGAAGACCAGGAACGTGCCGTCGTCCTGTCTGTCCACCCTGTGCAGAATCCAGCGTTCCACGCTCGCCCACGGGTTCTGGTGTCGCATAACGCGCCCCACTATCCAGATATCCGGTTGGGTACCCGGTAGCAGGACGCCACAGCGAACCATCCGGACTAGGTCGCACTGGCGTTTGACCACAAGTCCAGTTCCCGAGGGAGAGGTGTGTCCTTCCACTACTTTTGCGAGCCACTCCACCGACTCGTGGTCCTCGCACCATAGTCTCAGGACGCCGCTGGTGTGTGTTGGTCTGCCCCTGAAGCCAGGGCACCCCGGCACGCTGGTCCCCGTTATAGCCTCGTCTATAAGACGCTGCTGTATCAGGGCCTCGATCTCCTGGGCACCCTGTGCTGTCAGGGGGCTTCCGTCCACGGTTGTCACCGCTACTAGGAAGTCCGACCGCACAGCCTCTGCGTACGGGGCTTGGTTTCCGTCCTCAATTCGCGGCCTCTTGGTCTCCGCCCTAGGCGACTGTGTGTCGTCCGGGCGAGCCCGTTTGGCCGTTCCTTGGGTCGTACTACCAACCCCCGGTCTTCCCTTTGCCTGTGCCATGTTGCGTCGGGCTTGGCCGGCTGCTGGGTTGCCCCGGCTACCAGCCGCCCCCTTCACGAACTTGGCGGACCCCTTTTTGGGTTCCTTGGCTCGGGGGTTCTGCGCTCGCTTAGCGGCTTCCGCCGCCTGCTCGCGCTCGCGTTGACGTTGGCGCTGCTTCTTACTTTTACGCTTGGGTGCTGGTCCACTCCCTGATTGGGAGTTTCCCGCCCCACAAGCGCCGACCGCCGTCGCGCAGGGTTTCCCCTTGCCTCGTCGGCGGTCGATAAGAGTCCACGCCTCGTCAAGTCGTTCGAGGACGGCCGCTTCCTCCGCAGTCGACCTGCTGGTTCCGGCTTTCGCCGAATCCTTGGGGACATTGGTGGTAGTGGCCGCCTTTGGCCTAGCACCTCCCGAGGGTGGCGCCGAGCCAGCGTGGAACACCGCAGTCGACGTGGAAGGTATCGGTTCAGCCTGTTTCCAAGCCTTCCCTTTACCGGCCTTGCCGGACTTGCGGCGCTTTGGGTGTGGTGGTGCCGCCGTAGCAGCCCCACCCCCGTGTGTGTGTGTGCTTGCGGGAGCCCTGGTCGTAAACGCTGCCATGGCCCCGCGTGTGAAGGAGGGCAGATCCACTTTCGTGTTTCTGCCCCCCTGTTGTGCCTGTGTTGT
This sequence comes from Pandemis corylana, assembly GCA_949127965.1. Lineage (NCBI taxonomy): Eukaryota > Metazoa > Arthropoda > Insecta > Lepidoptera > Tortricidae > Pandemis > Pandemis corylana. The sequence goes on from OX421860.1 coordinate 2,508,184, forward strand.
AGGTTCTGCTTGCGCAGACCCTGAGTGTCTGGCAGACGGACCCGCTTCCGCGGTTCCGGCCGCCCGTTGGGTACCGTCCAGTTTCCTTTCTGGTCCCCTGTCGGGTTTGTCTTTTGAAAGATCCATTTCCCGGTAATAAAGCTTCATCCGCCACGCTCCCTACCCTCCATGGAGCCCGCACCTGGGGATGTCGTGGTACTGACATCGGGGCTACGCAGCGGATATAGAAGGTGCAGGTTGGGTTCCTAGCGCGACATCGGGGACTCGGTCGTGCGGCTGATACCAGCAAACCCACCGGCATCAGGTACTCCGACTCCCTTATCCCGTCAGCATGGCCGGACCCAGCCCTCCCAGAGGGCCCTACCCCATCTCGCCAGCGTAAAGCACCCGGCTCATCCGTGCAGTTACGCGTGTCCATTTCCCCACAGTGGCTAGTTGCGGGGCTACCGTTTGGCCTGAAATCCGGACCAAAGAGGGCGTGTTGTCTCCCGGAATAACTAACCCCGACTCCGTTCGACTCAACCCCCCAGGACTCCTTCATCCCTGCGTACGGCGATCAACTGCGCAGGACAAACGCAGGTAGGCAGTTGTAGTTGTATCCACCGGGTCACCTACTACACCAGGCGGATGGCCAGTCATACTTAGCTACTTTGGTCCGGGGTTGATGGTGTTATGCGACGCCCGTTACCGACCGCAGTATTTCCAGGGTGTGCGACCCACTCAACAAGGGATTCCGGAGTGGGTTCGCCCCCAAGCCCGTGCGTCGGCGAGCTCGAGGACGACGTGGACGCGCATGACCGACTTGGCAGGGCAAGCCAATAGCCCAGCGCCGCATACCTAGGCGTACTCACCCCCCCCTACACCCCAAAAAATAACAGAGTAATGAGCTCACAACAGAGCCTTTGAGGCCTGTTTACTGTTGCAAAGATGCCTTTAAATCAACTTAATCTCTTAATTAGAGACCCTTATTAACACGTTTCCGATTAAAGCTTTATAATAATTACGTTACTTACGTTTTGAGAATAAGCAAAAAGTGATGCCTTAATCTCGCTCATTAAATGTGACAGGCGAATTATTTTTCGGGATGCCAAAGGCTAAGGCATGTGACCCATACAACATACCGCACCCAGGTTTCGTAAAATTGACAGCTTAAGAACAATTAAATACAACATTTAATCAGAACTCATTTAGATTAAATACATTAAAAATCGTATTACATTACTTATTCTATAATAATGGTTTTTAATTAAATTTCTTTCTCAAAATCCTCAAATGGATATACCTACCCAGATTTTACAAAAAAAAATTTTTTTTTCAGGCATAATTATTATGTTGTACGATTTCTGTGAAAATTTGAAAAATTAAGCGTGAGTTGCCAAGTTACTTTGATAATAACGATAACCATAACCAACGATTTTTGACAGAAAACCTTTGAAATAATATGTCAAAATCGTCGGTTATCTTTAAAGTAACTTGTGCAAACCACGCTAAGCCATGTTAGCTTGTGGTAAAATGACTGAAATGTCCGTCTCGCACTTGACCGTTTTTTTTTTACTTTGTGCCTGGCTCCAACACCTTATGAATGCATCGACGTGGATGTCCGGCATTATTATTATTTAAATATACAATATCCAATATTAATTGTTCATAGCGAAAGAAACTTATTAAAGAAACACTGAAAAACAAAATTGACAGGCCGCCATTTGTAATTTCTTATGCTAATATTACATGCAATGGATCCGTGACAAAAAGGTGGTATTTATTAATTTATTTCTTCAACCGTAACAAATAAATTAAATGTGGTAGCAGTTACATCGACAAAAACCGGATAAATGAGAGTCGGCCTCGCTCACCGAGGGTTCTGTACAAATTCAGCAAGTGAATATAAAAACCAGTGTTAGGAGAGCTCTGCTCCTAAGCAAAATATGGGCAGTGTGAGGACATTTTATACTGGATGTTGGCTTGACACAAAGTAAATTTTTTTTTTTTCAAATTTCGAATTGAAACTTACCACTATATTTTAGGAGCACGACGATTTGCTTGGATACACTTTTTCTAATGATTGTATCTTTTGATTAAGCTACTTAGAAAGTTGATTTTTTCACAGCTTCAAGAGACTAAAAACCTTAGTATTTGCTAATAATTTTAACTTCATATCTTCACAAGTTCCTGAGAAAAAGAGTTTTGACAGACAGACGGACGGACGGACAAAAAAGCGATCCTAGATATCAGGGTTCTGGTTTTTCGTTTTGCCGTACGGAACCCTGGAAATAAATATCAGCCGTCCTAAAGTCTATGCAAGTTTTATTGTACTAACCGTCCTATACATCTCATAACTCCTACATGGCTTTCCATACTTCTCAATTAACCTTGTATGGCAAAGTAGACACAATGAGAACATTCCTTTATGAAAGCTTATGTATGTTTTGTGAATAATTAATATTGTTATGCATATCTTTCATGCTGGTCTGGGAACAAAGAAAAACATAGAATGTACCAGATGCTTCACTTCCCGCGCACGTAAAAGTCCGTCGTTGGAATCTATCTATCTATCTACAGCCATTGTCCGTCCACTGCTGGACGTAGGCCTCCTTCATATTGCGCCAACTTTCGCGACCTGGGCTTCCCTCATCCAGCCACTGCCAGCTGTCCTCCTAAGATCATCCGTCCAACGCGTCGCAGGGCGTCCCACACTACGCTTTCCCAAACGTGGTCTCCACTCTAGGATACTTTTGCTCCAACGGTTGTCAGTTCTACGGCAAACGTGACCAGCCCATTGCCATTTCAACATTTCAACGTTGTACTAATCCTTCGGGCTATGTCGACGACTTTCGTCTTTTGTCTGATATGCTCGTTGCGGACCCTATCTCTCAACGAGATACCGAGCATAGCCCTCTCCGTAGCACGCTGGGCGACTCTGAACTTATGGACTAGTCCTCCTGTGAGTGTCCAGGTCTCTGCCGCGTAAGTCATTACTGGTAGAACGCACTGGTTGAACGCGTCCTTGGAATGGACGAAATTTTTTAAAATCATGTTGGCAACCCATCACTATTTTGATTCCCTTTGCTACCTACTTATACGCCCGTAGGTCTTGTCACCTTAGGCCCTGTCTATCCCGTAAGGAAAAAAGACGTGAATTGTGTATGTATGTATTACATGACTAAATTCTTGTAAGTTCTAATTCTATGGTTATTGGGTAAAAATAATATAGAATAAAAGTCGTGTTGTGCGCCACTAATGTTAAATAGACAACTTCTTTTAATGATTCATAGCTTCGTCGATATTCAATGGCTTCCGATATGGCTAAAACGCAAGATGCTATGCATGCATGTAAACTTTTTTCCGAAGAAAAAGTTTACACGTGGGAATAGCAGCGGTGGGAGAGAGACGGAGAATGTTACATTTGAGTGATGGACAAAGAAGGACTGATTTTATGAGTAATGTTTCGATTTATTTGTTGTAAACATATATTGTACTGTTTTTTTACACAATAGTTTATTTTCACAATAGTTATTATTTAATTTGAATTTATAATGTCAAAATGTAACAACAATTAGTTGAGTTTCACTCCCTCCCCGCCGCCGCTGGCGCCGCTGCGAGCGCTCCGAGAGGAAGGACTACGAACTAGTCCGAAACATGTCGAGCACCACTACTTTATACGTTATTTATTTTCAACTCAACTTTATTTTCTACGCTATGATGCCCGTTCCGCTTCCGATCAAAACATAATGTATAGGTAAAAAACTTAAGTAAATTACCTGTTGTATGTAGTAGTGTACAGAACTGATAGATAGATTAGATAGATTTATTTGTCACCTTTTTAAAAATACAATACATTTAAATGTCAAACATAAGTAATTCACAAAAGGGTTGTCAATTGTAATAAAACAATAATTATAATAATAACAACTGAAATTAAATTAAAACAAAAATAAAACTAAATGAAATGTCAATGTAGATAGATTCACAAAAAGATCGCCATGAGTACATATAAAGAGAAAATAATAATAATTTAAATAAAACCTACTTTAAAAGCAATTTAAAATGTCAAATAATAAATATACCTAAAACAAAATGTGAAAATATTTTCAGAACATAAATAAGTAAAATATATAATAATAATAAATGAGACTAGAATGGTACAAAAAATAATTATCACATATTATGGGGCTTAAGCTTGGCTTAAGTCATTATTCTAATTTGGAACGTCAAATTGTCTATTTGCACACATTACTCTCACATGCACCAGAACATTTACTTGAGTTTTTCACCTATATTACAGAGCCTAAGATAACAAGACCTAAAGACCACGTTTAGCATGATTGTGGGCGTAAATAGATGACTGTGGATGAAGCGAAAGAAATATGTCAGGACCGTAGCAAGTGGAATAAAGTAGTATCTGCCTACCCCTGTGGGAAAGAGGCGTGACTGTATGTTATCCTCCTTTTTATTTTTGTTTATTGTAAACTATTTAATTAATTTATGTATTTCTTTAGTTACAGATAAGTCGGGTTCTGTTGCATTGTTTACGTAAAGGTTTATGAATTATGTAGTATATTTTGCACATCTTGTTTATTTTGCACAATAAAGAGTTTACATACATACATATTTTATCTGTGTATCGTTTCGTGAGTCATAGACGGTTCTGGCTGAAAATCAGTGCTGCAGGTGTCTAACACCTCAGCGTAATGCTGAGCCAGCGACCGTTTCACTTTTGCGAAGACACACAACGCTGATGATCTATTTTTCATGTCTATGTTTTTTTTTTGTTATACCTTGTTTATTTTCTATAAAACTGTGTATATTATCTTATATTTGTGTGTCTTGCAAAAAGGAATAAATGCCTTCTTTCTTTCTTTCTTTATGTGGGCGTAAAGCTGGATGCTAATTATATCTAAATATCATCATATTATCAAAGACCGTGACACTAAGAAATTGCAACAAAAACAATGCACGTACCCATTTCAATACAATAAGACATCCGTTTAAAGTAATATGTATACATTAAATTTCACGTCACGTCAGGTGGACGACGGCCCTAATTGTAGGGGTGCGTGGCGCATGGCTAATGGACGGAGAGCCTTATCTGGCGCTAAGATTATCGTATTTATTATATTTATTAAACGTTTTAGTACACGATATATTAATAATACATTAATTCGGAGACCTGGGAAGTAGCCAATTGCTAGATGAGTAATTTGTTTAGGAACACGAACCGCAGGTGAGTGTTTTTTAAAGTCACGAATCCAGCAATTGCTCTTCCAGCTGAGGCAGATATAATGTTTTTCTCAATCATTGAGTTTGGCACTAAACTTTCTCACAAGTTAGGCGGTTTTCACGTTCCCGTCATTTTTCTTAAGTTTTTTTTTTATGTCATCTGTCACCGTAAGCTATTTGAGACATTGATAAAAACGTTAGACTCGAACAAAACGCGCACTCCTCGGCCATCGACTTGGCTGTATGACATTGTTGTTCATTATTCCATAATCATATATTTTTTAATACCTACGTCAATGTTTTGTTATCGAAGCTCTGAGCTTGTCAAGGAAAATAAATGTATAAAGTCACACTAAAGAACACATTTTCTTTCTCTAATTCTGAAACAGCAAAAATAATAAGCACAACGGATCGTGTATCCAAAATAAAACAAAGTAATTAAACCAAAATAGTAAACGAAACACGTCCCATATTTTATTAAAGCGCCGGTGCATATGCTCCTTCCTTTATGTCAAAATTTGACCAACACCACATACACTCCCACAAAAACCCGACAGCCCTACCCGAAGCAAGATAAGAGTGAATTTCTAATGACAAGCGACCTGTTTAGAAGCAAATGCGAGTTGTAATTTTTAAGGGCCAGTTCACACGAGACATCCGGTATTTTCGTATGCCACAGACATTGGCAATCAGGAAAAGAGGTGCTTGCACTGTAATTTTAAAAATAGAACGGTCGAACGGAACGTTGGATGATTTAATAATAGATTATACACCTGTAGTGATAAAAATGCGTCACGTCTTCATCCCTTACAGGGTAGACAGAGCCTAAGGTATCAAGACCTAAAGGTCACGTTTAGCACGATTGTGGACGTTTAGACGGAAAGGGGAATCAAAATAGTGATGAAGTTGCTAGCCGCATCGTCTATAACAAGATTCCTAAGATTTTCGCCCATTCTCGCGATGGGCTTTTGCATTCTGCGCGGGAAGAGAAGCAACTGGTACATTCTATGTATGGAAGTGGAAATGACAGTGAACAAAAACAAAAGTGATGTTAATAGTAACAATAATTTTGGTCTGTAGAATCGAATGTTGCGACTAAAATCTTGTACTAGATTTTTAAGCTCAGACTCGAACCCACCACCCTCGAACCAGGATGATTTAAATTTAATTTTACGTTAAAATCATTTGTCATGGTTAACCACATCCTTGTTTTAGTTAGGGTTATTTGAGATTGTAAAAAGGTGAAAATAATCGTTGGGCTAAAGTGCATTTGCAGTGATTGACAGATAACTTCCAGGATGAATTACGCGATTTATAAATAGTCGGGACTTACGAGGCTGTAGGTCTGGATACCCTAGGGTACCTACCCTCGACCCTAGGGTAGAGACCCTTGAGTAGCAAGACCCTAGCGCTGGTTCGCGGGCTCCCTTTTCCTCCTCTATTTCCGCGCTTTTTTTAAATCTATTCATACTAAAATGAAAAAAACAGCACAAAATGTCATAAGCGTCATTAAAATGTAGGGTGGCAACGATACTGAACTAACGTTTAGTATGTAGTCCGCGTAGCGGGCGCTCGGAAGCGCTCGGCGCACGTTCGTTCATTTCCGCTCACATTCGGTGGGACTCGGGTGGCCACACGGCCAAAAATTTAAGAAACAACATTAGAAAAATTTTTCGTCGGTTGTGATTTGTTTTTGAGAGACCATTTCATACGTTTTTTTCCTGAGTTTGTTTCCAATTTTGGATTTACACTAAAGTCAATATTTTAAAATATATTTGTTTGTGTCCGCATGGAAGACTACGATACCTACTTATTTTTCTGTGTATGATCATAATGACAGTTACACATAAACGGATAACTCACGTATAAAAAGTCGAGTGATGCTCGACATGTTTCGGCCTATTCGGAATTTGTTTTTTTATCCGTTTATGTGTAATTATGATTAAGTCTCACGGTAGTTTCATGTTGATAATGACAGTTGTCAATAAATACTCTTTGATTCTATTTGAGCCAATTAATCCACTTATTTTGATAAATAATTGAAGAGATCTTTTAGAAATCTAAAGGGACTACTTCTCATTCGTATACACTTTCGTTCAAGTTCTGAGTTGGTTTTTCCAGTAAAAGATACACAAGTGAAATTAAGGATGCGGTATTTCGTACAGTGTAAATAAACAAATGAATCACGTTAGTCAAGTTTAACCCAGCATGTTTCAGACTCCTTCTTTTAAAAGCGCTAGTCAAGTATACAGTCAAACATATTCCGCAAAGTTACATATTACCTAATTAATTAGTTGCCTCCTCAGTACTTTACCGCGAAGCTATATTAAAAAAAAACGGATCCTATATTTATGGTACAGTTGAACCGATCAAAATCCATTTCCGTTTCAATGAGGAAGGAAACGAGCATTGAACTTCGGGTTTCTACGCAGAATAAAAGTTAATTAAAAACATTAACCGACTGCAAAAGATTAGGTAAGTACTGGTTAGAATCCGTTGCTTCTCGTCCTGCGCAGATGGTAAAAGCCCATCGAGGGAATATGTCCACAACCATGCTAAAACTTACTGGCCTCTTAGGTCATTACTCTTGGCTCTGTGTGCCTCCTAAGGTTTAGAGTCGTGATTTATGTGTGTATATTTTTGTTTTTTTATGCGATTTTTTTCTTAACAGTCGGTCTTCTTAACTTACTTTAAACTTATAACATAATCCTTTATGTTGTTTAATTTCTAAAGTTGTGGTTTATTCTGCAGGAAGTGGAGGAAGCGTCAAAAGTCTTTCAGTTCGAAGAAATCGGCTCCGCTATTGGTTTAGGTACTCGTACTGTATTTCTCTATGTTTTGTATCAAATAAGTAACATTTGGTCGATTTGTCGTGCGTTCATATAATTAGGGTTTTCCTATAATAATCACCAGAAAAAAGTACAACACTGTGCGTCAATGCAGTATTTTCTAATTTACATACACAATTAATTAAAGTCACTTATTTCCTTGAGATAACAAAATTAAAAAATTACGTCCCGTGCATTAATGTTTAAATAATAAAATTAATTTACCAAATTAAGAGGAAAATCGTTTCGTGATACTGGCAATGCCTACTGCTCTCAGAAATCGAGTAATTATTACTTATTATTATAAGTTCTGTTTTATTTTCCTCGTTATAAGATTCCTCACAGAAAACTAGATTGATCATATACCGTATCAATATTGAACTAGTTAAAAGTATTACGTTATTGTGCTGATCTAATGATATAAAATTTGTACAAACTGACAGAATAACGTTTCGAGACATAATCATGAAGATGCAGTTCCTGACGTAGGAAGCTTTAATGCTGCGAAGTTTTGATTAATACAAAACATTGAAAATAGTACGGAATCATAATTGATCATTTATAAAAGTAAGCTTTTAAAATCCCTCCAATTTCTTATTTAGCACATAAATACAATAGAACTGAAATAAAAATCTAGCCCCAAAAATGATAGTCACCCTACGAAATTGGGAGTTGCCTACAAAATCGTAATTCGGTGCATCTTTTTTTTCTAAAGTCAACGACCCTTCAGGAAGAGGTGTCTGCACGGAAACCGGGAAGTGTTCATTGTGATTTTTTTTTTTAATTTATACCGTAGCGTCGCAGGATATTACGTTTTTCGGCCAGTGCGTTGACATCGTTCTATACTTTTTTTGTTACGTCAAATGATGATACGATAACCTGGCAAACATGTCCCATTGGATAGAAGCCATGTACTGTAAGAAAAAAAACATTTTATGACCGCCGCTTGCTTTGCTTAGGTAGAGTTGAAGAAACTGAATGACGTACGTCCGTGGAACCTTTTCTTATTCAATTTCGCAATAATTTCTTTGGCAGGTGTATGGTAAGTCATTATGACATTTGCAGTGAAAAGTTTCAAAAGCGATTCAGTTTCTTGCACTGCACCATTCTTGTTTGTTTGCTTACATTAGCTCGCACTCTTGTTCGCCTATACATATATGTATGCAAATAGGCTCATCGGTTTCTACGACGGCGATCCTGACTATTAAAAATTAACAATTACACTTACATAATATAAAACAAACATTTCTAAACGACACTGAAAATTAGAACACAGAAAAATCCGAAAAGTAAAGCTATGGCCGGGAATCGAACCTGGATCCTCGTCATTCCGTGACGCGTGCTATACCCCTACACCACCCTTAGCAGATGGGTAGTCTTCGAATTTTTCTATCTGTTACTAGCTGTCACGTGACCTTGTTACTATGAGAATTTTTGTCGCCAAGCGTCATCTGTGTGAATGACGTGTCTGTACGACACAATTACAAACTCCCGTGGAACATCTACTGCTCACCAGGGACGAGAGAAGGCGCTGTTTATCAAATGATAGGTACTATCAAATTAATCAAGAATTTTTACTTTAACGGTTTTTTTACAATTTTCTATCATGAGCCGTAATGTGTCTCGCTAGACCCAACATGGTTTTAAATATCCTATAACAAGATGCAATAGAGCTGGCCATGTGAATTGCAGGCATAGTTGCAGGAAGGCTTAGGTCTTTCTTTTCGAATTTGGCGTTTTAGGTCATTCATTGTCATTAGGTTATTTAGGGTCATAATGACCTAAAACGCCAAATTCGAAAAGAAAGACCTAAGCCTTCCATAAATCTGATGGTAATTTTGAGGAAAACCGGCTGAAATCGTTGACCTAAAACGCCAAATTTGCATAACAAAGGCCACTAGGTACTAAAACAGAGTAGGCAGATTTCAATGTCAAAATTTTATTCGCTGTTATACAGGTCCAACAAGAACAAGAGCTGCGGTTCGTTTTTGGATCCGTCCGAGGGGAAGAGCAGTGCTTGGTCCGGTGCACCCTGGGCATCGGTTATTGATTTCCTGGCAGATTCTGAGGGATATCCGCTGGATAAGAACTCGACAGGGGTGTAGGTCTTTTGACCGTGTTGATTCCGTACAACGTTGTAAACATTTTTGTCATAAGATTTTTGAATACTGTATTTATTACTTTGACATTGGCGAAATCATCGCATCGATCGATGGGGCCATATTAAAAAAGAAGAAGTATACAAATACCTTAAAATTAATTAAGAAACTTAAAACTTGCCCTAAATCCATCGAAGACAGCCATTAAGCAAAATAGATCACGATCTAGCATCGTGATCAACAAATCATCTGTTAGATACAATGAATGAACGATTATGCGCTTGCGCCGATGACGTCATAACCACCGGCCAATCGTAACCTCGCTTCCATATTAGGAGATTCCAATTTCAAATTGCCTTTGGAGGTTCACTAAGAACATCGTAACTGAGGTATTTGATTTTGAATCTTAGACAATTGTATCATAGTATTTATTTGGGTAATCGATATGTTTGTTACTTTGTAAGGTGTTAAGTGGGTTTGATTGATTGAAATAATCAATTGAATTGCTTTGATCCAATAAGAAGCTGATTTTTCGAGGAATTTGCGAACATTTTGAAGTCACACTAAAAGCCAGACGTAAGAATTACACACACACACACAATTCACGTCTTCATCCTTTACGGGGTAGACAGAGCCTAAGGTAACAGGTACCAAGATTGTGGACGTATAGGTGGAAAATGTAATCAAAATAGTGATGGGTTGCTAGCCTCATCGCCTATAACCTGATTCCTATTATAATCGCCCCTACCCTCGATGGGCTTTTACCATCTGCGCGGGTAGAGAAGCAACTGGTACATTCTATGTTTTTTCTTGCTCCCAGACCAGCATGGAAAAGAAAGAATTATAATTTTGCTATAATTACTTCCTGCGTAAAAAAAATGTTTTAAGAGTAATTTAGAGGTACTCTTTCATGCTGGTCTGGGAGTAAAGAAAAAACAGAATTTACCAGTTGCTTCTTTAACAGCGCAGATGGTAAAAGCCCATCGAGGGAATGGACGGAAGTCTTAGGGATCATGTTACAGGCGATGCGGTTAGCAACCCATCACTATTTTGATTTCCCTTTCCACCTATACGCCCTTAATCATGCTAAACGTCGCCTGAAGGTTTTGTTACCTTAGGCTCTGTCTTCCCCGTAAGGAATGAAGATGTGTTATATGTATGTATGTACTCCTACAAAGCTAGTCAACCATGGCGGTAAGCGTAAATAATTACACAATTCAACAAGTACATCGGGAGAAAGCTAAACAGCATATCTCTACAATCTGATTTATTGCGTCCGAACCCCATTGTCAGTTCCATAAACTGTGCTTACAACGAATAAAACACCAACTAGCCCATTCAAACACAGTAGCACCACCGAAAATGGTAAAGTTTCGTGTAGATTTGAATTTGGACAAAAACAGACGCACTGGTTAATTGTTTTTAGTCCGTTTTGGGACGGATAGAGACGAATGGGTTTTTTATGAGTCAGAACGCCCACGTGCGAATCAAGGTGAATGTTAATGCGTTTTGGAGTTGTGCGGTTTTAGCGTTACGCCTGGTAAAGAAAGAAAGAAGACATTTATTCCTTTTTGCAAGATACACATATAAGATCGGCGCCAAAACAAAGTCTTGAGGGAGGCAACAGACGACCCTCGCGCCGGCAGCTTTCTCGCACAAAGACTCGCAATTGCGATACAACGCGGGAATGCTGCCTGCGTGATGGGGACCCTACCTAAGGGTCCAAATTTATTTTAATTTTTAACATAAGTTTTATTTTACTAAGTTATTTTAAAGTAGCCTAAGTTTATATCAATTTATTGAAATAAATACTTCACATATAAGAGAATACACACATTTATCACTACATAGTTTAAAACGAAGTCGTTTTCTCTGTCCCTATGTCCCTATGTCCCTATGTATGCTTATAACTTCAAAACTATACAACGGATTATGATGCGGTTTTTTTTAATAGATAGAGTGATTCAAGAGGAAGGTTTTCATGTATAATTCTACGCAGACGAAGTCGCGGGCAGAAGCTAGTAGAAAGTAAAGAAGAAAAATAAACACAGACATGAAAAATAGATCATCAGCGTTCTGTGTGTCTTCGCAAAAGTGAAACGGTCGCTGGCTCAGCATTACGCTGAGGTGTTAGACACCTGCAGCACTGATTTTCAGCCAGAACCGTCTGTGACTCACGAAAGAAGAAGGATAGATGAAGTTATCAGTTTTTCTATGTCACGGACAGAAGCTGCAACACTATGAATTGTAGATAGTGTTGTGCAAGTTTCTAGATTTTTCGATATTTTTTATAGGAAATAGACTGACAGGTCGACATAAGAATGATTATTGTTTTTCAATAAAGTTAAATTTGGAATTTTTTACACAACTCTAAACCTATATCACTACATAGTATAAAACAAAGTCGCATTCCGCTGTCTGTCTGTCCCTATGAATGCTTAAATCTTTAAAACTACGCAACAGATTTTGATGCGATTTTTATTAATAGATCAGGATAAGACGTGATTGGTGTATGTGTATTGTACTTTACCAAAAGCTAAATACAACATACTGGTACTGATTAAGCCATTGTTAGTATGAAAATAGCTATTTCTCGGTATAAATCGGCTTGTTTCATGTTTTCTAGAATATTCTAGACCAGACTCCGGACGTCCGCAGTTAGCCAGGTCGATAGCTTGGGTGGTCTACCCGGTTACAATGAGATTGTGCAATAAATAGTCAAGTGTGAATAGATTACTAATCACTAGGCAAGTTATTGAAAATAACGCTGTTTTTTATTATTTACTAACTTTTGCCCGCGACTTCGTCCGCGCAGATAACGTCAGAGTGACGACATAAAAAATATATTTTTTGTAAATAAAAAGTATCCTATGTTACTTCTAATACCTCCAAGAACATGTGTACAAAATTTCATGATGATCGGTTGAGTAGTTTTCGCGTGAAAGCGTAACAAACAAACTTACATTCGCATTTATAATATTAGTAGGATAGGGTAGGATGGATATAGGATAGGATAGGATAGGATTACATTTTATTCTGTGCGAAAGTTGGGTATGGCAAAAGAAACATGATATTAAAATAAATGCAGTAGAAATGAGAGTCAAGAAGTATGGAAGGTGCATCACTGACAGATAGAGTAAGGAATAGTGTGGTAAAGGAACGTGCGGCCGTGTGACATGCTGAGACTGGTACCCGTTGACATAGCCCGCCTAGTCTCATTGTTTTTTTTCTAGTCTTCAATCTGTTGTCAACTTAACTTCTATCTTTATGTCTGTGTGTATTATTTTATAGGCAATGCGGCTAGCAACCCATCACTATTTTGACCCCCCTTTCCACCTATGCACCCTACCCATCCATGCTAAAAGTGGCCTTTAGGTCTTGCTACCTTAGGTTCTGTCTATGTATCTCTATCTGTGTATGTATACATGTATTAGATAGACAGATCTCGTCGGAAGTGATACACGTACGTAGCCTCAGGGCTTGTCAAAGGATATAACCCGGTCTCCGGGCCCCCGGGGGAAATCTTGAGCTCCCCTGCAATTCTCAATAGCCGTCTACATCCGCAGTTCGCAAACAGCGCTCAAATGACAGATTTTGGCTGTCAAAGATGGGAAAGCGCGAAGGAGATCTGTGTAACACATATTTTTTCCTGGTTATATCGTGATTTAAGAAGATAGGTATCATAACTATAACAATACAAAACAACATTTTAAGTGTCAATAAAATACAACTTTTATTTAAGCGTTAAATAAGTACATTACTGTAATAATACCGAATTTATGAAGTAAAACACAAAAAGGGAATTAAAAGCAAACTAAACTAAATTTAATCTTAAAATAGAATAATTAAAAAAGAAGAGGCCCCCTGGCATAGTACCACAGACGCTGCCAGCATTCCCCCTTTGGACAGCGGTACTAATACGCTGTCCAAGGAAGCTGCCAGCTCTGCGGTCACCCGTAGCGTCTATTACCCTCTTCGAAATATCTTTGTGATTGTTTATTCCGTAGAAAAAACATTGAAGTAACCATAACATACATACTTACCGTCACGCCTCTTTCCCACAGGGGTAGGCAGAGACTACTTTATTCCACTTGCTACGGTCCTGACATATTTCTTTCGCTTCATCCACAGTCATCAATCTCGTCGGTTTCGGGTACTCCTGACCTGACCTTTTTCCAAAACGTCTCCTATTTGGTCTCGGAACGTCCGACCATAACACAGGGTATTTATCATTATTTTTGTGTGCAAAAAATCTAGGACATCTGAAACAACGTAAATATGTAAAATAACGGTTATTCGCGGGGGCCGTCATTATTTGGCCGTCCGTACTCGACTAAGTTCTCCGTGCTATATGGGCTGGCCATTGCCACTTCAACGAGTTAATTCGCTTGGCTATGTCGGTGACCCTTGTCGTTGTTGTGGAGAGATGATCGTTTAGGCCGAAAGGTTCTCGAGTGGAGACTGCGGATCGGCAAGCGCAGCGCAAGACTTCCACCATCAAGGTAGACGGATGACCTGGTTAAACGCAGGTACACGGTGGATGCTAGCCGCTTCCAACCGAGGCAATTGTCTATAGTCACAGTATATATATAAGCTAAAGCAGTAAGGAAACTACGAACCTCGTGGTCGAGGTCCGCTTAGGGGCCGTATAAAGCGCGCGCCTGTGTGCGTGTTTCGTTTCAACCGATTTGTTCGTAGTTTCCTTACTGCTTTAGCTTATATATTATATACTGTGCTATAGTGGTCTATGGGGGAGGCCTATGTCCAACAGTGGTCGTCCTACGGTTGGTATGGTGGTGACTAGTAGAGAACTTATACATCTCTACTATAGACTAATATAATATAAATCTCGGGGACCTTATACATCCCTTTTATATATGTAGGTATTTAATTTAAGTATTGTAGTAGTTTAATGTATTTTATTTTGATAAAATTACTTTCTGTCATGTTTCTTGCGGCACATTCTTGGCAATGATGGTCTTCCCGAATGCGCTGGTAGTTTAAAAAAAGACATGTTTAAGAGCGCTTGGTGACCAATTTGCAAAAATAAAATTTTGATTTTACTTTTTTTTTGATGATTGATGATTGAAATGATTGGGAATTGAAAAGAAAAATAACTTTATATATCCATAGAGCTCTTAGTCTGTAGCTTTGAACTGCACTAGATATAACCACCATGAGATACACAAGAGCTGTCTGTGTTAGTGTTCGAGAATGAACACGACTGTATCATCAATCGCTTGTTTAAATATTTTTGAACACCTGCACCGATGTATCCGACGTTGACTATAGTTGGAATTAGGGATGTGTTCAACTGTGCCCTTCCCTTCGAAACCATTAATTTATACCACGAACGACCCTCTAACATATTCACAAAAAATACCCCTCTTACAACCGACATAAAACTGCCATGTAACTAAGTACCAATCTACTGAAAAGACGATCTAAGCAACCATTGCGCCACTCTCCGCAACCACTCACCCCACCACTGGTAACCCCCACTAGAGTTTCCCACTTTCCCACCAGCGTGAAGTTGTCTCCGGGTGGGCGGGGCGAGGGCGGGGCGGGGTGTGGCAGATCAGTCGCCGCCAAGACACCGACGCAACCGCTATGCTGCACACTTTCCCGCGCACACGTCAACTATGATTTTTTTCCAACCAATCAAACAGGTGAGCTGTGCGCATCTGTAATTAAGCGACTGACCTTTGCTTACACTATTTGTCGCCACTCATGACTTATTCATGCCAGTTTTTACTTCAGTATATACACTACGAAAATTTGCCCCAACAATCGGAACTCATGCGTCCTTGGATATGGTTGGTTTTCGCGTGAACAAAGCGAGTATTTGCAGGAACGCAGGGTATTGTTCCTAAAAGTCTTAAGCGTTGAGGGTTGTTTAAGTCGTTTGGCTCTTTGGCCGCTGAGGTATCGATATGGTAGATATTATAATTGGCGCCGCATTGTTCTGGTTGCAATTTGAGCTCGGGAGCGATCGGCATGCGTTCGGGGGCAAAAACAGATACGTGCGTCGAAAGAATCGATAGATTATTGTTTTTGCGAACCACCTCACTAGCCGAACGACATTGTTCGTTCGGACGTCAATTAGAGATAATGACGAACGGGATATATAAACACGATTTGCGATTGTTTTAGCCTTTTTTTTAAATTGTGCTTTATTGGTTGGGAATTTGGAAAATAGCAGAAATTTACCGCATTTGTTGATCACTAGATACATAGTATAAAACAAAGTCGCTTCGGAAATAAAGCCGTGTCTAACACTTCCACGTAATGCTGAGCCAGCGACCGTTTCACTTTTGCGAAAACACACAACGCTGATGATCTATTTTTCATGTCTGTATTTTATCGATAAAATTGTATATTCTCTTATATTTTGTGTCTTGCAAAAAGGAATAAAAGTTTTCTTTCTTTATTTCTTTCTTTCCGCTTTCAAAAATTACGCAACGGATTTTGATGCGGTTTTTTAACAGACAGAGAGATTCAAGAGGAAGGTTTATAATGTATAATTCTACGCAAAGTAGCGGGCAGAAGCTAGTACGTAATAAATACAATTATGGCATTCGGTGACCGTAGGGCTGACTTTTTCCTCCGGCAACGTATAGGCGTAAAGGGATTGCCATACAACGAGGAAACGTGGATACCCCGCCCAAAGGCAGCGATTTGGGCGTTTTTTTTTTTGTTTAGAATAATGTAGATTCAGTTTTTTAGTATTTTATCTGTGTTTATAGACATTTTAATTCGCCATTATTGTTATAGGCAGTGTTGCGAACTCTTTGCCTATTTTATGACATTTATGTTTTTATAATTTGAATTTGATTTTGATATGACCTTTTGTCAGTTATAGTATTTGGCTGGACGGCATTATATCAAGTCTTGAGCTGAGGAACTGCATTTTCATTCACATACATTTCTAACTATACAGTCCACTCACTTTTATCCGCTTCAGGCAGGCAAAAGTTTTTGATGAGAACGAAATCAAGATACCTTGTTATATGATTTCACATGACGGTGCTTACTTAGGTATGTATGGTTTTATATTTTTTCTGTTATCTTGAAATACAGTAGGTAGATATTATGCCTATTGTTTCGCAATTTTAAGACAGATCAAAGAATATACACACAAATAGATATAGATAAATCATAATGCCGCGCGAAAATGATGGCACAAAATAGGTATGTAGGTAGTTAAATTTAAAACTGAATGGCAGGTGATCCATTTAAATTCCACAAACCATTAATGTATTATATTCATTTGCGGTAAAATATTATCACTATTGCGAACAGAAATACCTAGAATTAAGTATTTAGTAAAATACCAAATGGCCAGTCAGATAAACCTGAATTTAAATGACGTATATGCAAATTTTCCCGTTTAAATCTTGGCCCAATAATTGTACGTTACTATCCCAACTTAATTTCCTTTGGTAAATTTCGACATCACCAATGCTAGGTGATTCATTGGAATTTTTGTAATGTGAACCCCCTAGTAGTTCCAAGTAATCAATAATTACTCAATGAATACAATATAATTTGCGGGTGGTAGGGTCTTGTGCAAGGTCCGTCCGGATCGCTACCACCATCTTACTCGCTAATCCTGCCGCTAAGTACCAGTGCTTGCACTGCTGTGTTCCGGTGTGGAGAGTAAGACAGCCGGGGAAATTACGGGCACAAGAGGCATTTCATCTTAGTCCTCTAGGTTGGCAACGCATCTGCAATCCCTCCGGGGTTGTGGGTGTCTATGGGCAGTGGTGATCACTTACCACCAGGTGACCCACTTGCTCGTTTGCCTTCCTATTCATATAAAATATATATATATACCGGATAACTCACATAATGTAGATAAAATATCGGATAATAGTTCGATAGTTTGTATTGTGTGCACCAAACTGTGACCCGAGTGCGTAAAGATTAACCCCCCTTATTCATAAATGCTATAGGCTTCAGCTAACTTAGCAATCGCTTGTCTTTATCTGTCACCTTGACATTTACCTTTCACAGACAAGGACAAACGATTGCTGAGTTAGCAGAAGCCTATAGGGCGTTTATGAATAAGGGGGTAAGAATCTCGGATATATTTGAAACTGTCGGACGATTAATAGATATTTTAATACTTACGTCATAATCCGGTCAACTTTGTCTGAGTCTCCTATTTAGGACCGATTTTTCACCGAATAACTCTATGGGTTAGTCAGATTAAGTGCAAATCTGAGGATTGATAAATGCCGGTTCACAAAAGACAATTACTTCATTGAAGGACCGTAAAGTTACCGTTACTAAATCCATCATCATCATCATCATCATCATCATAGATATTGTATGTGTGTACTCTTATTGTATTTTGTATGTATGCATGTGTGTAATGATATTTAGAAGTGTGGCTTTCACTATCAGGAATCTTAAGCTCACAGTTTGTCGGTCCCTCTTTTAATGCTCCTCTCATTTACTCGAAGGTTAACTGGTAGAGATCCCTTATTATTATTAAGTTCGCCTTTGTGCATATATTTAGGGTCTTTTTTGTGATTTGTCTCTGTTTCTTTGTATTTGTACAATAAAGCATTTACTTACAATTACTTCATTGAAGGACCATAAAGTTACCATTACTAAATCCATAAGTTACGGGTAGTAGAATTTTCTATAAGGTCCGTCGGGATCGTTACCACCATCTTACTTGCAAAACCTGACGCCAAGCAGCAGTGCTTACGCTATTTAGGCATGGAGAACAAGACAAACTGTAGAATTACTGGCGCATAAGTTATTCCATCTTAGGCCTCCCACCCATCACTATTTTGATTCCTCTTACTTATACGCCTACAACCATGCTAAACGTGGCCTTTACCGTGGGCTCTGTCTACCCTGTAAGGGATACTTAAAGACCTGATTTATGTATGTATGTAACAAACATATCCAGGTGTATCACTGAAGGATTAGAATAAGGAATAGTGTGATAAGGGAACGCGCGGGTGTGAAAGAGGATATAGTGACTAGGATAGAAAAAGGTATGCTTAGTTGGTTTGGTCACGTAGAGCGGATGGATGAAAGTAGACTAACTCAACAGATCTATATGGGGAGTGTGAATGGTTGCGTTGGGAGAGGAAGGCCTAGACGGACCAAATAGGAGACGTCTTGGAAAAAGGTCAGGTCAGGAGTACCCGAAACCGAAGCGCATGTATGAAGAGATTGATGAACGTGGATGAAGCGAAAGAAGTATGTCGGGATCGTAGCAAGTGGAACAAAGTAATCTCTGCCTACCCCTTTTTTTTATGGTGTGGAAAATGCGCCTTATGCATCCGGCCCGGTACGGGGTTACCGAGGGTATCTGGGGCTCTCCCGAGGCGTCAGGTATACCCAGTAAAAAACACACGGATTCCCTAATTTGGCAGTATTGTAGAACACCACGGGAGAACTTTCGTGAACCGCGATGCCCTACGGGCCCACCCCGGGATGGGGCTACCTCCCTGCGACACCTGTGCAATGCAGGATTGGGAATTCCCGCCCTCCCCCGCAGGTGCCGTCTCTGCCTACCCCTGTGGTAAAGAGGCGTGACGGTAAGCATGTATGTATGAATGTATGTATGTGTAACAATCGATCATTTTCTATGTAGAGCGAAGTGATCTGTCATTATTTGTTTTGTTATTTCTTAATAATAAATTATTATCCTTGAGTACAAAGAACTCAATTTAAATGAACTCCCTCTGTATAAACACATTCAACAAGAATTTCCTTTCAAAGATAATTCCACTAAACATTTTTCATTTGGCTCCGCTAGATTAAAATTTGGAGAAAATCTTCTCAGCCAAATGATTATTTTTAAGGATTTACCTGCCTTTGAAACGGAGTGCTCCTCGTATTTCCGATGGAAATTCGATTTAGATTACAAACAAGGAAAATGTTTTCTACAGGAGTGTCGAGGTATTTTTTACTTCGTAACTAGTTAGGATGATTAATTAATTTCCTCACTGAATTTTCAAATTAATAAACTGTGACTGTTAATTTCACTTATCCTTTGTCATTTGAAAAACAGCGCCTCTCTCGTTCCTAGCGAGCAGTAGATGTTCCACGGGAATTTTTAATTGAGTCGTGCAGACACATCATTCAGATAGACGCTTGGCGACAAAAATTCGCATAGTAACAAGGTCACGTGACAGCTAGTAACAGATAGAAAAATTCGAAGGCTTAGGTACCCACCTTTTATTGGGTGGTTAGGGGTATAGCAAGCGAAAGACATTGGAGCTTTTAGATAAGCGTTTAGTGGATATCCACGAGTTTCGAAATTCCCCCAATTTCGAATTTACCCCAACGCACTATATAGGTAGGTTAACATTGCTGAGAATAAAAACAATTGCCTAACGCGACCATCGTACATTTATTTAATAAGCCACAACACCACAATCAAAAGATCAATAGACGAAATAATTGGAATTGCGCAACTCTATCTAACGAATTTCTAATTTATAGCGCGCGATAGCGGCCGGCGGTAAATCCGCGCGCGCGCATCTAATCGAGCAGCGCTATCTAGCGGCGCCTTTGCGAACTGCGATGCAGACGCGCCGCGGTGACTCGGTGCAATCTGTTGTGCTAGGTGGCGATAATGTAGGATTTAATTGTGTGGTGAAAATGGTATTTTACTGGTATGATCAGGCCATAAGTTGTATGTATGTATAACAGTGTATGTGTATGTGAGAAAAACAGATGTACAAAGGCGAACTTATCTTAAAGGGATCTCTTCCAGCTAACCTTTGAACGATTGACAGGACGACAGAAACCAGAGTATAGCAAGTAGACATAATAAAAAGCTAAGAGCGAAGATCCGAACTTAACCTAAATAAATAAAGCATTAAAATAATAATAATAAGAATACACCTACACAACAATACAGGTACACCCTAATACATATTAAAAAATACGATAAACTAATATATGTCAGAAATATACAACATGTAAACTACATAAAAATACACACACAAAACATACTAAGTCCACTTAAGAAGATTCATCAAGCCAATACTTCTTCAGATTGCACTTCGGTCTTTGGAAAGAGATGACTGACGTCACGTAAGTTAGAGCGAGACAACGCGCTATACGAAGCCGAAATTAGCCGAGAAGACCGACGTGCAATCTTTATGGCCGGGTACTGTATCGCCGTTTTACCAACGAAGCTCAAAAGGAGAGCTATGTGTTGGAGCCGATAAATTCTTTGTAATGCACTTAAGCTAGTAAAATGAACAAATTTTGAACTTAACTATTAACTTTCAGGTTAAACGTTCTAACATACCTTAAACAAAAGGCAATCCAAAGTATACATAACTAGCTGTTGCCCGCGACTTCGTTTGCAATGCTTTTATCGCTATCCCGTGGGAACAATGCAATTTTCCGGGATAAAAAGTAGCTGAAATTTAATCCGTCTATTCGTTCCAGCGTGAAGAAGGAACTCACAAACTTTCGCATATTAGTAGGATTCATACAATAACAACTTAGTCCACTTCAATACATACATAATACATACACAAATTACGTCTTTATCCCTTACGGGGTAGACAGAGCGTAAGGTAACAAGTCCTTTAGGCCACGTTTAGCAAGATTGTGAGCGTTTAGGTGGAAAATGGAATCAACATGATTCCTAAGATTTTCGCCCATTCTCTCGATGGGCTTTTACCATCTGCGCGGGAAGAGAAGCAACTGGTACATTCTATGTTTTTTCTTTGCTCCCAGACCAGCATGGAAGTTGTTCACTTCAATCCACTCAAATAATTTTTAAGAGACGTTCGTTACTTATGCAAAAACGCCTGGCTTTCTTTTGATTTGCAACCACTCCACAATGCACCTTAACACTGCGTGCTAAGACCGACTTTGGCGTACCATTCCAGTTCCGTGACGGACTCACATAAAAGCTTCGTGTAACTTTGTATTGTAATGACATGTGTTTAAAGAAGTCGGTATATTTTAATATGTGCTTCATGCTTGCGCATTTTCAACTTTATGTCGGTAGGTTAAGATTCAATTTTGATTTGATATCAGTTACGATTTTCACGTCAAACAATCCAAAGGAATAATGCAGTTATTGATGACTAGCTGTTGCCCTTTACAATTCGCTATCCTGCGGGAACTATGCTGTTTTCTGGGATAAAAACTATCCTATGTCCGTCCCTGGGACTGAAACTAACTGTATACCAAATTTCAACTAATTATGTATGTATGTTTAATGTAACCGCGGCATATAAGGAGTCGCACGCCCATTTTACTTAATTAGACGCTTAAGTTGTTGTGTACTAAGCTGCATAAGTTATAGTTTTTTAGCTATCCCACGGGAACTCTTTTAATTTTTCGTGATTAAAAGTATCTAAAATATTGACTAGGAATATACGACCACGCAAAATTTCATTCAAATCGGTCCAAAAGTTTTGGAGATTAGCGAACACAACAAATGTCAATGTACAGGCACGAACTCTCGTATAGATGTAAATAGTTTAATAAATGTATCTTTTCGCGTTTAGTGCATTAGCGCTAAATAAATGTAACATTTGTAGGCAAGTCTAATTAATTTTATATTAATTTAATATGTATTATACTCGTACTAGAATAATGTCTATGGTCGCTACTATACTCGTGCAAGACTAATGTCTATGATCACTTACACACAAAATTAATGTCTATGGTCGCTACCATACAAAAATAATGTCTGAAGTCACTACTATACTCGTACTAGACTAATATCTGTAGTCACTACTATAGTCGTACTAGACTAATGTCTGTAGTCACTACTATACTCGTACCTACTAGACTAATATCTGTAGTCACTACTATAGTCGTACTAGACTAATGTCTGTAGTCACTACTATATTCAGAAACCATCTCGTACAATATTCACAAAGCAGTAAACAAAAATTCAATGAACGCTAGTGTCGTACAACGTACGTCTATAATCGAACATGTCGATATCGATTATTGTGTCGCGAGTCGATAAATCGAACTGTCGACGCGGCGCATGCGCTAACGAACCGCTTTCATTAAACGTTCGATTACACAGCAGTGTGCGGTATTAATGAGTTTTGTAAACCGTTGGATTAAATAAACTTTTTTGCCCTGTTGTTCGTTGGAAACAAATTACGGTAGGTACTCTGACAACAGTTTTGGTATAAAAAAAATCTAAAACGCGTTAGGTGCAGAAGAATTTAGACAATTTCGTTACTTTTAAGTTATATTGAAAACGTAACCATCGAATTTCAACGTGAAAAGAAAATTGATTAATTGGTAAATTTATTGGGATAAAGTTTGAAATAAATTCTAATAAAAATAGATTTTTACAAGTCGTTGTAGAGCCGGCTTAGATATCCACTAAACTACGCACACAGAAAACACCATATAGATGCATTGAGAACTTCTTCCTTATTTTTAATCATAGTATCTTCTTGATACATTAAAACATACATACTAATCACGTCTTTATCCCTGACGGGGTAGACAGAGCCAGAGTACCTATCTTCTTGAAAAAAGCACTTAATTCCCTTCACATCCACTATTTGTTTTGATACGGCGTAAATTAAGAAATCGTGTGAAATTATCGCAATTATAAAACAAAAGGGTAATTTAGCTTAAATATGCCAAAATATCGGGTCAAACAGGACGATTAAGTGAATTCGGGCGCGAATATTGGCGCGGTGCGCGCGCGCAGACACCGCGCATCGGCGCCGTAATTGCTGCCTAGGGATGGGATGTTTATCGACTTCATACTATCGATATAGAAAGAAAGAAGACCTTTTATTATATTTTGAAGAACGCTCAAATAGAGCTTAAATACAATGATCATAATGATGTTGATGAATTCTTATCATCCCTTTGCAGCGGCAGGGGTTTGCTAAAGAGTTTCCCATTTGACGTTTTATGCCCATGCCCATGCTTGTATGTTTAGATTTCGCACAGGCTTGGCTGTCTTGCACGTGAGGTAAATGTTTTAATTTCTGATTCAATAAAATACTACATTTATATATGGCTTGGGGTTCAAACATCATTAAAACAAACACAAAATTCCGGCGATAAAAAACGCACAAAAATTATCGACATAAAACATCACTAGCCCCAGGTCGATAATTATGAATTGTTCATTTGTTTCCGCGTGGCACCGCCTCGGGCGAAACTCATAACTCTCTTTTTTCCCGACGGTACTTTCTTTTTTGGGAACATCTTCTTGAAAGTACATTGCGGAATAAATTGTCGGGCGACGGCGTGGGCATGGCGATTAAATGTTTACTAAAATTACTGTTATCACTACGTTTTCATAAAAAACCGGCCAAGTGCGAGTCGCACTCGCGAACGAAAGGTTCCGTACATCCCTACTAATATTATAAATGCGAATGTAACTTTGTTTGTTACGGTTTCACGCGAAAACTACTCAACCGATCATCATGAAATTTTGTACACATGTTCTTGGAGGTATTAGAAGTAACATAGGATACTTTTTATTAAAATAAAAATATATTTTTTATGTCGTCGCTCTGACGTTATCTGCGCGGACGAAGTCGCGGGCAAAAGCTAGTTATCTATAAGTCGACAAAAAAACATTGTATAGGAGCCCCCCTTAAATATTTATTTTATTTTGTTTTTAGTATTTGTTCTTATAGCGGCAACAAAGATACATCATCTGTAGAAATTTCAATTGTAAGTATCACGGTTCATGAGATACAGCCTGGTGACTGACGGACGGACGGACAGCGAGTCTTAGTAACCCTAAAAAAGGAATAAAACGAGCAAGTGGGTTAGCTGTAAGCAGCAGTGCTTGCGCTGTTGTGTTTTGGCGAGGTTAATTTAAAGGTACATTAGGTATAAAAGATCTATCAGAATTTTCCGGATTATTTCAACAGGAATATTCCACCAGCGCGACAATTGTCGGTGACAAGTGTCAGGTCTGTTTACATTGCATCCTCGACTAAAACCTACGCCGGTTAACCGGTTGGCTTATACGAATTGCATTTCGAATTGTCAAAGGTTCAATTTCTTTTTTTTTTTCTATGTATTATTTTTGTCTCTATTTGTATCAAATGTGTTTAAATAATTATTTCTTTCTGTCTCTCTTTCTCGCTCTTCGCTATAAGATGAGATAAGTATGAGCATTCAATTTCCAATTCTTTCTTTTTCAATGAAAAAAAAAACTAAAAAAAAATTTTTTTTTTTGCAAATTGGCCGCCAAGAGCTCTTTTTCATGTATTTTTTGAAACTACCAGAGCATTCGGAAAGACCATCATTGCCAAGACGAATGCGCCACAAGAAACCTGGCAGAAAGTCATTTTTTCAAAATAAAATACAGTAAGAATACTTAAATTCTATGTATAAGGTCCCCGAGCCTTCAATTATATTAGTTTATAGTAGAAATGTATAAAGTATCTACTAGTCAAAGCAAAACAAAATAGATATGGAAAAAAAAGAAAGAGACATCACAGGGGTGTTACTATTCTTTACAGCTCGTTAAAATACAATAAAAACTAGATCGTTTTTTAAAGTTCAGTGACCTCGCTCTAGGAGTTAAGAGCGGTATCCATCATCACCTCAACCCTGTCATTAGTCAAATTATCACCTACAGCTACGACTTTATACATTTTTTATAGCATCCATAACTGCGGCGTTATACAAATGTTTGTTTAAATCTATTTGAACAGTCGCATTTTGTGTGGTGCGAGACAAAAGCTGCAGCAATATGGCGGCAACCATAACAAACCGTCGCCAACCGATGTTCAAAGGGCTAGTAGAAGTATATACATTTAGATAGATAGATAAAACGTTTATTTGGTACTGCAAACACACAAGCAAGATTACATAAAATATAAACATATCAAGCCAAAAGTTAAAACTAGAACATTATATTTGTTTGTGTGCGCTCCAGTAGCACAAAAGCGCCATGGCTCAGTGGTCAACATTGCTCGTAGGAGCAAAACACTGGTATTCTGCCACAACCCACGGAACAAACAATTTAACAGTTACTTAAAATATGGATTTAAAATGAACGGCGCAAAAACTAATTAAAGCATGCACAGTGAGCATCATGAAGCGAAATTGTACCCAAGCATAAGTGTAATATTAAAATAAAATAAGAAATAAAGAAACGAAAGAAATTGCAGACATAAATCACAGGTCAAATCAAATGAATCAAGATTGTTTTTACTTCTTGATATTTTATGTTTACTTTTACGGTTTTACCGTTAGAAATTAAATTTATAAACGACACTGAAAATAAGAACATAGAAAATCAGAAAAGTAAAGCTATGGCCGGGAATCAAACACGGACCCTCGCCATACCGGGACGCGTGCTATACCCCTACACTACTTTTTAACCGGGAAAATTGCGTAGTTCCCGCGAGAGAGCGACAAACGATTTTTTTTTATATGAATAGGAAGGCAAACGAGCAAGTGGGTCACCTGATGGTAAGTGATCACCACTACCCATAGACACCCGCAACCCCGGAGGGATTGCAGATGCGTTGCCAACCTAGAGGACTAAGATGAAATGCCTCTTGTGCCCGTAAATTCCCCGGCTGTCTTACTCTCCACACCGGAACACAGCAGTGCAAGCACTGCTACTTAGCGGCAGGATTAGCGAGTAAGATGGTGATAGCGATTCGGACGGACCTTGCACAAGGCCCTACCACCCGCACATTGCAAGTCGCGAGGAACAGCTGGTAATTTAATATCTATCTCTTCTTTCAAATCCCGTGACTTGCACCAAGCTCTAGTGATTTCAGTGAATGACAAATAAGAAAATATGATTACACCCCTGCCCGGTCATTATTGGGTAATAGACGTGCTAGCCCATCGATTAACGATCTATTCCGTCGATTATGCGTGTCCATCGATATCTTTTTGTATCGATTTAATTATCGAGTGCGATCAGCACTCATGTTTGTTAAAAGCATCTGGTGCTGTCGTTTAAAAAAGTAATATGATGTAATTAGGTATTCTATGGCAACGTCAAAGTTAAAGCATTGAACCGTTCTTCTTATTCGTGGCGTATCAAGTCGTTATAGCGACGGCAACTTCGCCAATCATAATTACACATAAACGGATAACTCAAGTATAAAAAGTCGAGTGATGCTCGACATGTTTCGGACTATTTCGTAGTCTTTCTTCCTGGAGCGCTCGCTACATTTGACAGTAATAAAAATGACTATGAAAGCGAGGGTAGTTGTGCGCCGCTGTCAGTTGCGTCGAGCAGCCGCGCGAACAGAGCGCTGGCGCGCAGTGTTCGTTTCGCTGCCGCCGGGGCGAGCGTTTATGAGTAATTATGATTGAGTCTCACGGTAGTTTCATGTTGAAACTTCGCCAATGTCAAAGTAACAAAAATATAGGTAATTAAAACATCTTGTCAAAAACGTCGGCAACGTCTGATCTGTCGGGCTCTTAGCCAACGGTCAATGATATCCCTCAGAAACTGCCAGGAAATCATTAGCCGATGCCCAGGGTGCACCGGACCAAGCACTGCTCTTCCCCCGGTCGGATCCAAAAACGAAGCGCAGCTCTTGACCACATGTGGAGGTAACCCGACTCCGTAGGCTGACTGATAAAGTGGCTGCTTGATAACGTTTTTTATGAATACGGCGAATTTTTTGATTTGCCACTCGCAGAATAAACAGAAATAAGCTTTAGTGACCTGTAATGCCTGTGACCAAGAATAAATTCCATTTTATTTCATTTCATTTTCATTTCATTTCATTTCATTTCATTCTATTTCATTTCATTTTATTTCATTTCATTTTCATTTCATTTCTCCGCGCACCCCCATTGAACCGTTACTACGTCGCTTTAGGGACATTCGAAGATAAATTATATTTGACCAGTACCTGTTGCTTCTCTTCCCGCGCAGATGGTAAAAGCCCATCGAGGGAATGGGTGAAAATCATAGGAATCATGTTATAGGCGATGCGGCTACCCATCACTATTTTGATTCCATGTTTGCCGTCTTTACGTCCACAATCTTGCTAAACGTGGCCTGTGGGTCTTGCCACCTTAGGCTCCGTCTACCCCGTAAGGGATAAAGACGTGATTTGTGTATGTGTATGTATGTACGTTTGACCACTCTTAGATATACCTAGTTGACCGTTGATTCAGCATGTGAATATAAAATCCAGTGTTAGCCGAGCCCTGCCTCTTAAACGTTATGTAGGCAGTGTGAGGTCATTTTATACTGGCTACTCACAGACATATAAAAACATTATGTTTTTAGTATTTTTTGTTTTTATGTTTTTAACAGCCAGTATTATCTTTTTGGGAGGTTGCTCAAAACGGTGATCACGATTTAGGGAGAAGTTTAGTGGTGTATCGTCTGTGACCTCTCCTCTCTATTTGAGACGAAAATGCAACATAGATTGCCTCTGTTATACGATTTCGAAGGCCATATATTAGTGTCACGTCAACAGGGAGCGTGTTAAAGCTCGTAAATCGTCATTTTCCCGTCGCTTGCACACTTGACGAGGTAATGAGTGCATACATCAAGTGAGGCTGCAGAAACAGCGGGGAGCTAAAATGGTATTCTATATTGACGACATGATAGCCTATACTCGTCGCGATAGTTAAATTCCAAAAAAGTTATCAAAGTGTTGCAGTTGGAATGAAATAGCTTTACGTCAGTAAATTTGCACTTTTCTAAATGATGTAAGGGAATTGTATTCACGTACCACAGTATAACCCTATCGCAATAGACAGGCCGTTGAATACGAATGTTTTTTTTTTCAATACAGTTGCTCAAAACGTGCCTATGGCTGTTTTTCATGCGCAAAATTCGTTTTTGCGCACTAGTGCGATTAACTTTTTTTTTATTTGTACATGTTCTAATTCACGACTATACTTAGCGAAAAGTTATTATAATGTTAGATTGTACCAAGGCGTAATAAAACTAAAAACCTATTATTAACGCAAATAAATATTGAGATTTTATTACAAGCTTTGCTTAGTTACTGGGTTAATTCATGTTACTTTTCCCGCTATTTTTTTTTTACTTGCAAATTTGACCCAAACATGCAATACATACATATTGAAAGACCATTGCAGGGTGTGAGGCCAGCATGATGCTGAGTTGCCACCATTCCGTGACAATTTGTCCCTACTTAATGATTTTTTATTAGGTACCTACCAGTGTAGGTACCTAATAAAATCCACCAAATGTAGAGCTGCCTTGAAGAGGCACTTAGATCTGTACGGGAAATCGGTTTTAAAGCGTTCCTATTCAAACTGATATGGCATAAGGCCCAAACTATTAAGAGTTAAAACGCAAACATTTTGTAAAGATACTTCTGACTTCATTTCAGATTCAATAAATTATTACAGAGTTTTATAAAATCTGCCTTATCAGGCTTTCGGTTCAAGCTGATCTGAGAGCCGTCCCAAGTTCCAAAACAAAATATTTTAAAATATCGAACGAGTGTTCGATATTCGGAACCTGTAGGCTTATTACCTAACTCGCTCGCAATCGCCATCGTGTTCATCTTGACAGTTCATGTATGGGCTGACAATTGGCATCGCAATCAGCTAGCTGTCACATTCATACAAGAACTGTCAAAATGAACATGATGGCGATTGCGAGCGAGTTAGGTAATAAGCCTGCTGCACTAAGTCTCAAGGCAGCCAGCAACCGAAACCTGCCAGGATAAAACTAGCAGAACCTATTCCTACAGTACCTACCAGTGGCGTGGCGTCAAGTATATCAGAAGGCAAGCCGAAGGGAATTTAACTAGCCTTATCTTTTCTGCACAATAAAGTGCCCAACTGCCTTAAAATAGGCAAGCCAGTGGCAATCGAGTTCTACGGACGCCACGCCACTACTACCTACGTATTTTTCTACTTATCTTGATAATGATACTAACAAACTATTTTCTTTCTTTGTCTTTTATTTCTTAAATTAATAAAAAAACTTGTATAAATGGCTGTGTAAGTGTACGTGTCCCTCCCACCGTGACGGCGAATCCAATATTAATGAGTAACCAACAAAAACATGGGTATTTAGAGCGATGGTTATTAAAATCCCACTTGGCTAATCAAAAGGTCGTTTATAATAAATTAAATATCTTCGCTGTAATTCTAGACCCGTGTCCGATTTGAATTGAATGCTCCCCCAATCAGCACGAACCGTAAATCATGATGGTTGACAAAAAACGTTTCGCGTGCACTTGTCAGTGGTCGCTACTAAGTCTTAATGTAATTTAACCATTTGATTGTTACATTACACATACACAAATCAAATATTTTATTGAATCAGGCGTTACTTTGCGGAGGTGCATTTCAATGAACAAAAAATATTTACCTTGCTACTCCGCTACTCACGTGCAAGATTACCGAGCCTGTGTGAAATATACTAATAACTAGCTTCTGCCCGCGACTTCGTCTGCGTAGAATTATACATAAAAACCTTCCTCTTGAATCACTCTATCTATTAAAAAAACCGCATCAAAATCCGTTGTGTAGTTTTGAAGATAAAAGCATACATAGGGACATAGGGACAGAGAAAGCGACTTTGTTTTATACTGTGTAATGACTAGCTTCTGCCGGCGACTTCGTCTGCGTAGAATTATACATAAAAACATTCCTCTTGAATACCTCTATCTATTAAAAAAAACCGCATCAAAATCCGTTGTGTAGTTTCGAAGATATAAGCATACATAGGGACATAGGGACAGAGAAAGCGACTTTTTTATACTATGTAGTGATGATAGTGATAGTGATAGTGAAGTGACACGCTGTGACGTCAGCGCTAACAGTTTTCGTCAGTGTTTCTTTATGCCGTTATCACTTAAAACTCTCGTCCGTAAACAGACTTTACAGACGCTACAGGTTTTTACTCTCTGCGTCGGAGCTAACGCACTGCTGCTTGGCGGCAGGATTAGCGAGTATGGTGGCCATTGTGACCGACCTTACTCAAAACTCCATCACGCAAATTTATCTATTTCTAAGTTTTAAATTTGTAATATTAAATGGAACTATTCAAAAACCGCATGGCCCCACCTGATAGCGAAGGAATGTGCGAAATAAATTAACAAAAACTTTGCTACCGATTATCCTGACAATCGGTGATAGATTAAAAAGTGACATATCGATTGTTTCGATAATCGAGTAATGGCGCCGATCGGTATGCCCTTCGACAGAGTTCTTTCATGACGACTACTCTCTACTGCATTCACTGGTTTTATACCATGACGGGTTCCGGCTGTGTTTTCATTTAAATGATTAAACATAACCGGCTGTTTAGATTTTTTTATTCTTTTTCAGTGTCAAGTGGCCAGTTCTTTTTCTTTTCGACCTTAAATAAAAAAGCCGATGACAGTGCATTTCAAAATTGGAATCACTTATTCCCTTCCAGTCTAACAATTGTAACAATAGCCTTCTCAGATTCGTTTTTCGAATTAAGGTCACCAGCGGATTAGCGGCTCGCGATACTAATCAATTTAATCGATTAGTCAGAATCGATATTAACATATCGATTAAGCGGAATTGTTTCAAGCCAGCGTCGTCAACCGAGTGATTACAGTTACTTTGTACGGTAATAGTTATTTTAGCTGGAAAATTTGAACTGTAGTTAGGTGTGGCTCTATCCATAGCCACGGGAGCTTTAAAATCGATAGTTTAACATGCGCACGCGACTACCGACACGACACATCGATTACGATGATTCGATTCTGGTTAATATGTTTTATGAATATTTATGATCGTCCCGCGTAATTAATACAAAGTCTGTTCATTCCTAATTGTTCTATTTGGTATACAAAATTTTAATTTAAAACGCCTATTTTTTTTTATTATTATATATCGTAAATAGGAATACACATTAATCAGGTCAATCCCTAACGGGGCAGACAGAGCGTAAGACAACAAGACCTAAAGGCCACGTTTAGCATGATTGTGGGTTATATAGGTGGAAAGGGGAATCAAAATAGTGACGGGTGCTAGCCGCATCGCCTATAACATGATTCCTAAGATTTTCGCCCATGTATGTATGAAAGGCGCTAAATCTTGAATTAAAGACATTGACAACTAATAACAAATAGAAAAAATAAGACTTAAGAATTAGTTGTGAAACATTTCAAAGCCCACGACCGATCTGCACAAATAAAGTAAGCGGGTAGTTTGTATAAAAAATAGCGTCGCACAGACATGCCCGTTTCTCACGTGTGGTCGAGCAAGGCTATCAGTTCAACGTTGTAAAAACCTTGTTTTATAGCCGTCCATGTCCTGTACACAATTAACATAGAAGCTTAAGTAAATAGGATCATCTGTCACTCAAGAGGCGACGTACCAGAACAGGTGATGCATTACGCATCGTGCTAGCGACACCCCGCTGCGCAAACATGCCACCGTGCTAGGCTTTCCATTTGACGTGAGTCTTAGGGTGGCCACTGACATTTGCCCGTCTAGATTAAAGTATACTCAACGACGGTGCGAGCCGGGTTACCTGCAAGTGTGGTCAAGAGCTGCGGTTCGTTTTCGGATCCGACCGGGGGGAACAGCAGTGTCCGGTGCACCCTGGGGTTCGGCTAATTTCCTGGCAGTTTCTGAGGGACACCATTGGCTAACAGCTCGACAGGGGGGGGGGGGTCTTTGATTATTACCGTACAACGTTGCCAACATTTTGTCACAAGATTTTTTAATTATATTTTTGTTACTTTGACATTGGCGAAGTTGTCGTCGCTATAACGACTTGATACGACACAAATAAGAAGAAGATACTCAGCGACAAAAAAATGTGACCCTCATATGTATGCACAATACAATACAATACACAAATCACGTCTGTATTCCTTGCGGGGTAGACAGAGCCTAAGGTAGCAATACCTAAAGACCACGTTTAGCATGATCGTGGGAGTATGGATGGAAAGGGGAATCAAAACAGTGATGGGTTGTAGCCACATCGCCTATAACATGATCCCTAAGATTTTCACCCAATCCCTCGACGGGCTCGCACGGGAAGAGAAGCAACTGGTACATTCTAGTTTTTTCTATGCTCCCAAACCAGTATGGAAGGAATCTTTGCAGGGGAGTTCAAACCAACCTAGCTACCAAGGCCCTGAAATATTTGGGAATTATTATGTGAGACGCTGATTTTTTTATGGAATGGTGCAGAAAACGACATGTAGCCCACTTAATGGTAAGAAGTCTTCATCACCCTTGGACCCTCGCGACATCAAGGAATTGCAGCAGCACTGCCAGCCTAGAGGGCTAAAGTAAAATGTCTCATACGTGTCAGTGAAAATTAGAACACAGAAAAATCCGAAAAGTCCTATGGCCGGGAATCGACCCCGGACCCTCGTCATTCCGTGACGCGTGCTATACACCTACACCACCCATAGCAGATGGGTAGTCTTCGAATTTTTCTACCCGTTAATAAACGTCACGTGACCTTTGTTACTATGCGATTTTTTGTCGCTAAGCGTCATCTGTTTGAATGTGTCTGTACGACACAATTACAAATTCCCGTGGAACATCTACTGCTCACCATACATGTTTGTATAGCACCAGCGCACGAGCATGATGTCACTCGCGGAGCATGATTGCTCTAAGCTCGTAGATCGCTATACTTTAGCCCTAAAAGGATCTACGTCGTCCAAGGATAACGCACGTCTGAATCATCATATGTCATTCAAAGAGCTTTGGAGTGAAAATGTTACAAAACTTTTCCATTTCATTTGTATCACTAGCTAAAAGAGTAGAATTAAACATATAAACCTTACATACATACATACATAAATCACGTATCCCTTACGGGGTAGACAGAGCCTACGGTAACAAGGCCTAAAGACCACGTTTAGCATGATTGTGGGCGTATGGATGGAAAGGGGAATCAAAACAGTGATGGGTTGCTAGCCACATCGCCTATATAATGATCCCTAAGATTTTCGCCCAATCCCTGGATGGGCTTTGACCATCTGCGCGGGAAGAGAAGCAACTGATACATTCTATGTTTTTTCTTGGTTCCAGACCAGCATGGAAGAATCTGGATATAAACCTTCCTCTTGAAAAAAACCGCATCAAAATCCGTTGCGTAGTTTTAAAGATCTAAGCATACATAGGGACAGACAGCAAGCGGCTTTGTTTTATACTATGTAGTGATAATGATTTGTAAGGAATGTGATAATTTATGATATCTTAGGGGGAGGACCCCCTATCCAAGGAGCGTCATCAAGCGCAAGCTGAAGGATCACTTGTTGACGCTCCAAAAATCCTTACAATAGTCCTCCAGCACTTTGCACATTGATATGCCAGCCTGTTGTTTTTGAGCAATTTAGTTTTACCTCCTTTTTTTAGTTTATTGTAAACTATTTAATTACTAATTACACATAAACGGATAACTCACGTATAAAAAGTCGAGTGATGCTCGACATGTTTCGCTGCCGCCGGGGCGAACGCTCCAGGAAGAACGACTACGAAATAGTCCGAAACATGTCGAGCATCACTCTACTTTTTATACGTGAGTTATCCGTTTATTATGATTGAGTCTCACGGTAGTTTCATATTTAATTACTTTACGTATTTTTTTTTAGTTACACATAAGACAGGTTCTATCTATTTATTGCTTTGTTTACGTATACGCTTATGGATTATGTAGGTAGTATATTTTATCAGTGGAACAAAGTCTCTGCCTTTGCCAATGGGAAAGAAGCGTTACGTTATGTACATATTTTGAAACAGTATGAATGCCATGGCATACTTACACCGCATATAAATGGTTTTTTGAAAGAAAGAAAGAAAGAAAGAAAGAAAGAAGACATTTATTCCTTTTTGCAAGACACACAAATAAAAGAGAATATACACAATTTTATAGAAAATAATCAAGACAAGAAAAATAGCTCATGAGCGTTGTGTGTGTCTTCGCAAAAGTGAAACGGTCGCTGGCTCAGCATTACGCTGAGGCGTTAGGCACCTGCAGCACTGATTTTCAGCCAGAACCGTGACAGCAGCAGCAGTTTTGCAAGGTATTCTAATATTTCATCATTAGCTGTTGCCGTGATTCCGTTTCCGAAGAATCCGTTTATCACCATCCCACGGGAACTAAGGCCGGATAGCATCTGTTTCACAAATGTCACTTACCCTTGAACCCTTGCCTCGAACAGATTAGCGTACCTGGAATAAACAAATAAAATTACAAACAGTCAAAGCATGATACCATACATACATACATAGATCACGTCTTTGTTCCTCACGGAGTAGACAGAGCCTAGGGTAACAAGACTTGAAAGCCACGTTTATAATAATTGTGGACGTATAAGTGGAATCAAAGTAGTGATGGGTTGCATCGTCTGTAACGTGATTCCTTAAGATTTTCGCCCCCCCTCGAAGGGATGAGTTCACCCTCGGATGTATAGTTTGTGAGCCTTTAGGTCGACGTTCGGGTTGACCAAGTATCTAACCCAAAAGAGTGAGAGAGACAGCAAGACAAAACAGAATGTTGACCTTGGAGCTCACGGGCCGTATCTTAATGTTTGTCAAATGTATCTTTTGTTTTTGTACGATAAAGTCACGTACACACACGATTATTCTGAAATAAGACTTCTAAAGTCTTGGGTCAGGACTCCTACGTTCTATTTCCTGTGTTCAAAACAAACGCGCGCGGTGGTCGGTCGTGTTGCTCACGCGCCCCGTGGCGAGCCATTCATTCCGCCTCAACAGTGCCTTTTTAATTGCCCTGCACTGTAATTTATAAGAACCCCGTCAAAATAAATACGAGAACAATAGCTGGCCGACGAAAAGTTGCAACAATTTCAAACTTTGGATATATGTGTATCATTTACATTGCGTTGAACGTAGCCGTTCACAGATGGCGTTGGTTGCTTATACGCATCTTCCACTTCGTGTTGAAGTTGAAGGTGGCTCTGCATAGATGGCGTTACTTGCTTCATACAAGGAGTTTCAGAATTATTCAGAAATATTCCAGAAGGTGGTTAGTTAGTTTAAATAAACACTTCTGTAAAAGTTTTTGTTCTTTTATTCTAAATTAAGTTACATTGACGCCGCGCGATTCGTACATACCAAAGTACGGAATAATGTTAACCACGAGTCCTTAACATTCTTAAAATAAAAAAAAGAATTTGGTAAATTCCCAAACTCCCGTTATCTACAATACGCATGCGCCCGCGGCAGCCCGAATTTAAATAAGCAATTACGACATACCTTGATTTATTGATCAATGTGCGGACCACTGATTGTATGGTGGAATTAGTCAGCAAGACCGACCCTAGGGTAGAAGAAGTGGAGCAGCTCTAGACGCCAGAAGGCAAGGGGCGCCAATATCTATTGGCATGGGGCAACAAAGCAATTTGACGGGGAGAAGTAGAAACTGTCAACCATAGGGCGCCAAAATACAAGCTTGCTCTAGAGAGATCAAAGGCTTTCTTATTTCTCATTATTATATTGCGAAAAATTGTTTGACGATTAACAATTTGCGGAGTGACAGTATCCCACTTTGGGAAACATTTTTCGCAAAACGTTAGTACATACATACATTACATAAATCACGTCTTTATCCCTTACGGGGTAGACAGAGCCTAAGGTAACAAGACCTAAAGACCACGTATAGCATGATTGTGGGCGTATTGATGGAAAGGGGAATCAAAACAGTGATGGGTTGCTAGCCACATCGCCCATATAACATGATCCCTAAGATTCTCGCCCAATCCCTCGACGAGCTTATACTATCTGCACGGGAAGAGAAGCAACTGGTACATTCTATGTTTTTTCTTTGCTCCCAGATCAGTATGGAATCTAGGTATTGGTTAAAAACTTAAGTAACCTATTGAATGTGTGAGTAATGCGTGCGAATAGACAAATTGACGTTCCAAATTAGAAAAATGACTTAAGTCTAGGGTTGCCACCTTTTTTTTGAAGAAATATAGTATTTTTCTCAGAACCTTGCCAAAATATAGTACTTTTGGGAAATTTTGGAAAAAAAATAGTACACATTCATTCATTTATCATGTTTAAACATTATATACAAATTACAATCCTACGGGTACGTTCCAATTTAGTCGATGTTTATACAAAAAAGTGCAGCAGTGGAGTTAGCAATGAAAATATAGTATTTTTCGTACTATATTATATTTAAAGAAAGAAAAGAAAGAAAGAAAGAAAACATTTATTGACACAAAAACGACACATAAAGAAAATAAAAAAAAATAAAAAATAAAAATAATAATAAAACTAGGTACTTATGTGCCGCAGGTGCCAAAAGGGCCACACTCAGCATGTTGCTGCGGCAGGCCTTGGGGGTTTGCATATTTCTATAATATATAGTACAATTGACCGCAATATAGTACGATACTATATAATATAGTACAGGTGGCAACCCTACTTAAGTCCCGTATCAGTTCTGTACACTACTACATACAACAGGTCATTTACTTAAGATTTTCACCAATACTCCATTTCGCGCGCGATACAGCTCTCGTGCGCCTTGTGCTAGCCGGGCGAGTCTGTCCACGTAAAAATTGTATGTATGTATGTATGTATGTATAACTCTTTATTGTACATAAAACACAAGAAAAGATGAATACAGGATAACACACATGCACAAAGGCGTACTTATCCCTAAAGGGATCTCTTCCAGTTAACCTTTGAACGATTGACAGGACATAAGTATGAAGCAAGAGTAGACACACAGAAAAAGTAAAAGAACCGATCGAAACTTAAAATAATCCTGAATGTCTAAATTTTAAATAATGTAAGATATAATGATAAACTACACATAATAGATAAATACGATAAACTAATACACAATAAATAAAATATACTACATAATATATAAATATATAAATACACACACAAGTTACAAAACACATCACATTCATTTAAGAGGATCCTTTTTTTTTTAATTTATTTCTGGCGCTGGGTGCTAAGAGGATCCATCCACAGAGGATTGCCACATTTTGTGCGATTATTTCCCGGGTGTGCTATTGATTAATTATGTTGCCTGTCTGTTTCACATAATAATTTAAAGTTACTAAAAATCCGTTGCATAACGGAAGTAATCAGTCATTTAAAAACTACGCAAAAATTAAAATAAATAAAGTTGCAATTTTCTTATTAATAACAATTAGGTTAAAAATTGGTATAGTTTCTACAAACTTAAGGAACGAGCAATTCACTCTAATACACGCTGTGCGGTTCACAATACGTTTCATTTTGCTTCATCCCGGTGCCGCTAGCCCGCAGTCCCGAATCCTTACTACATTCAAGTTATTGGAGCAATACATTTATCATATCCGTACTGATAAAAAACAGTTATAATAATAAATATTTGTGTTACATAACGACAACTAATTGCCAAACTCGGGAGCCATTACGAATTTGCATATTTTAAAAACAAGTCATAAGCGTGCGCGAGTTTCTTTGCACTGAAAAAGCGTGCGCTGTCATTAAGGTATGCAGTCGGGCAAAAACTTGTGGAATCGATACATTTACATATATACATAAATCACGTCTTTATCCCTTACTGTAAGGTAACAAGACCTAAAGGCCACGTTTAGCATGATTGTGCGCGTATAGGTTGCAGGGGAAATCAAAATGGTGATGGGTTGATAGCCGCATCGCCTATAACATTCCCTTGATGTGCTATTACAATCTGCGCCGGAAGAGAACCAACTGCTATGTTTTTTCTTTACTCCCAGACCAGCATGGAAGGAAATAATTAATCTATGAAACATAATTGTCAAATTTTGGTGGTAAACAAGGCAACAATCGAGTCCGCAACTCCAGAGGATTATAGATGAATTGTTATAGGCCGTACGAGTATAGCGCTAAGATAGAATAAGAATAGTTTATGTGCTAGTAATTTCTGAGGTTGTCTTGCTTGATGCCAGGATCGCCAAGTAAGAGGGTAGCAATCTTAACGAAACTTGCATAAGACCCTACGACCCCAACGTCGTTTCTAACACGACCCGCATGCAACAAATTTAGTAAGTACTTCAACAGGTTTACATGGCCCGGTCTATACAGTCTTCACCATAAGGGCACACGGGGCCCGTGCAAAGGGCCCCCATTCTCAGGGGGCCCCGAAGGACCGACAATTCCTCTCACACATTTATTCTTAGTAAAAAAATGTTATTATAATTCGCTTTTTTACTTTCCAAAAGGGCCCCAAATTATTGTGTGCCCAAGGGCCCCAGTCTAGTTTAAAACGACCCTGATCCCAGTCACGTATGAAATCGCTGTCCTCCCATCCCTTACACCAAACACAGAACCTTGTTTATCGAACGCGATCGGTTGCGTAAATTCGTCTGTTAATCACAACCTCCTTACACAACGAACAGTTTTAATTGAACTTTTGTAAAAACCTTTAATTGGGAACGAAACGTTAATTTCGCCCCCGAAACTATAACTCAGTCGATTTTATCACAAAATAAGTTATTTTGTCGTTTCTTTAAAAGCTATTTGTTAATTGTATGCATTTGGATCAAGTTACAATATTGGCTGTCAAATAATTTAGCACTAAACTGTTTTTTTTGTTATGTTGGCGCGACTGACTGACGACGTTAAGTTGTACCATATAAAAGGCCGGCTACTCACTCGCTTTAGCGAAATCTTTATGCACTGGCAGAATTCCTTCATTCCACGTCCTCACCAAGCATTTATGTAAGAAAATTGTTGCCAAGCCTTTGTAAAATTCATGTACATCACATTTTTATCTCGAATACATTGTACCGAAGCGAAACAATCAAATTTTATCATTTATCGAGTGGCATTGATTAATTTGTATTCGCATTTCGAATATTGAAACCCCAATCATCGATAGAATAAACCAATCAACAGCGCAAACGTTCAATCAATTCGCTCTCCGAAGATGTATTCACTTTAAAGAATATTTTCTAACCGCAACAAATTATTAATAAGCAAATAAAAGTATAAACAAAAAGTTCCTTCAACCGCTGCCAGATCCAAGCAGATAATTTGCTTACAATATAATCGGACAAAGATTGCAAGCCGACTTCAAGGAAAGGGGGTAAAAAGCGAACCATAGGAAAGAGGCTATTATATTCAAATTCAGTTTGGTAGAGGCAATTTATATGGAGTTTATTGACAAGACCTGAGCCGACCGCAGCGCGGCCGCCGTGCGAAATTCCTAAAGAAAATATCTCCTCAGTTTCGGCTTAATTGAAATCCAGAGACAATATTGTTAAGCTTTTTACCCGCCTTTTGTTATATTTCCCCGCTACATCTCTATGGCCAGTTAAAATATTTAAATTCGGAACATGAAGTCGGCTTTCATTTTCTCTATGGCCAGTTAAAATATTTAAATGCGGAACATGAAATCGGATAAATAATTACTGAGTTTCCGAATCTGAAAACACTGGCTGGATTCGACATGCTTTTTCGTCAATATTTTATTTTGCGCGGCCCACGGTTCGATTTCGCAAACGGCAGAAGAAAGTGTACACAATGCCGGGTTTCACAAGACAGATTACAGAAGGGCGCTTTAATAAGGGACATTTACATGTGAAGAGAATCGCCTGCTCACCATTGGATAGATAACAGCTCCGGTGGAATTGGTATTTGCTTTGTAATCTATTAATCAAATCAGAGCAGTCCACGTTTACCCAGGGATTGTTAGGCCTCTTCAATTTCACGCCACTTTGTTTGATCCTGTGCTAGTCTTAACCGGTGATCCAATGGACGTGAAAATTTAGGATCTAGGTATGGATGTGATCGGATATATACGGTTCCAATTGTATAAAATAATTTCGTATCGTCGATTAGTTTCGGATCCGTGTTTCAGATACTTGCAGTTGCGGAAATAATATGGACAGACTTTTTAGATTAAGCCACTACACGAAATTACTCAAAAGTTTTATAATAATAACTGATTCGGTAACGGTCTTGGATTTTGGAAATTAGTTATCCGATCAAAGCCCATTTTACGCGCCTTGACTGATTAAAGTGAAGATTATTTGATGAAGCCTTGATCGGAAAGCAAAAAGACCGAAAGTTAAGTGTCAGAACGAAATCATGTGTAAAGTGCACTATTTTAAGTTTAGAAAAAGACTTCGGTAGTCGTTCTGCCAGTCCTTCAGCGGAAGAGTACTTTTTTTTTAAAGGCGTTCTTTACTTAATTTCGGCAATGTATAAAAGAAGTAATGCCTTCGTTTAACTGATCATGTGCAATAAAATACTTTGAATCGTAAATAATGGCGTACGTTGCGAAAATCGTTAAGTAGAAAGGGCCCGAGATGTGCCCACGTCCCGCATTGCCGATAAGATGGTAATCTTTTCGGATATTGCTCGCATAATCATATGCGGACTTTTTTTAATTTTTTTTTTCCAAAGGGCGTAGCCGAGGCGTGCCGGACAAAGCCCGCATAAAAAATAATACAGTATTGTCGCTGGCTGGAAAGGATTAAATTAAGGTTTTATTGAACTTCGTAATTCGAATGAGTTGTGTTTTGTTTTAATTATTGGGTTTAATGGGGGGTGATTGAGTGAGTCATTTGTTTTGTGCGTGGTTATCATGTATGTTATTTATTCTTAAGCTGACTTTCAAAACTCAAGGTTTTTTGGGGGTTCCGTAGTCTTATAGTTTCCCTACGCCTGATTCAAAGTTTAGTTCAGAGAGCTCTAGTCCCACAAAACTGTAATTTGACATGGCATGAGTGCACTTTTATTAAATACGTCAGAAATGTAGTAGTATGAATATGGAAAATCATTTCTTTTTAGATAGTAACTACCTTACATATTCGAGGAAATGTTTTTTGATCACCACCCCACGGCGTGTCGATGTCATGATAACTTTACAAAAACATTGGAATTGAGAGATCCAGTTAAATAATAAATATAATTTATTAATTCATGCTAAACGTGGCCTTAAGGTTTT
This sequence comes from Pandemis corylana, assembly GCA_949127965.1. NCBI lineage: Eukaryota > Metazoa > Arthropoda > Insecta > Lepidoptera > Tortricidae > Pandemis > Pandemis corylana. The sequence goes on from OX421860.1 coordinate 2,550,168, forward strand.
GTTACCTAAGGCTCTGTCTACCCTATACATATATATTAGTATGTAATAATAATTTAAAAATAATTTTAAAAAAGGTCAGGTCAGGAGTATCCGAATCCGACGAGCATGTATGAAGAGATTGATGAATGAATGTGGATGAAGCGAAAGAAGTGTCAGGATCGTAGCGAGTGGAACAAAGTAGTCTCTGCCTACACCTGTGGGAAAGAGGCATGCATGTATTAATAACTTAAATTGAAAATTTGTTTTTAGTGTCGACCAAATTTTATTACCTATTAGCTGTTTCCTGCGACTTCGTCCGCAAAATAAAATATAGCTTATGTTCAGCAGAGATAATGTAGAATTCAAATGGTGAAAGATTTTTTTTTATCGCTCCAATAGTTTCAGCTTTTAAATGCAAACATACAAACAACCAAATTTTTCCTTCTTATGATTTTTAAACTCACTCGTCCATCCCTAATATAATACTCCTTTCATCAGCTCAAAGGTTGACTGGAAGAGATCCTTTAAAAGGATAAGTCCGCCCTTGTGCATGTATCTCAATGTTTGTCAATTGTATTTGTCTTGTTTATTTTGCACAATAAAGAGTTTACATACATACTTTTTTTTTTTTTTATGTGAATAAAAAGGCAAACGAGCAAGTGGGTCACCTGATGGTAAGTGATCACCACTGCCCATAGACACCCGCAACCCCGGGGGGATTGCAGATGCGTTGCCAACCTAGAGGACTAAGATGAAATGCCTCTTGTGCCCGTAATTTCCCCGGCTGTCTTACTCTCCACACCGGAACACAGCAGTGCAAGCTCTGCTACTTAGCGGCAGGATTAGCGAGTAAGATGGTGGTAGCGATCCGGACGGACCTTGCACAAGGCCCTACCACCCGCAAAAACCGCGTACATACATACATACATACATTTTAGTGTATTTTTTGCACGTGGCCCGACACGCGCTTGACCAGTTGAAGTAAAATCTGAAGACACCCCATCGATACAAATCTTTCTCAATTTCCGTCCTGTAAAATTGTGATTCGCGTTATAAATCCAGCCCCTGGGAATCTAAGGAAATATCGAGCACCGGAACGATTCGGTTGGGGTCGCGGTTTTTAGCGAGCGACACGCGCGTGGTTGCCCACGGCTGGGTAGAGATGGGCTGGGTATCGATAAACTCAAAACTATCGACTGAACATATTTAAGTTCCGCCGTTATTTTGTTAGCTACGTATAAGTGCTGTACTCTTTTTGTATTAAATAGCAAAGACTGTCAATAATAGAGGAGCGGGACTTCCTGACACAAGCATTCTTATGCTTACTCGGAGGTTCCAACCTTGATACTTCAATATGTAAACCTAAAAAAAGAATATTTTTTTTCACATTTTCATTTTCATTTTTTCAACATCGAGACCGATACGTGGCGCTACGGCTGGAAAATTACAGCTTATTGCTTAGTGCTGGAAACATAGCAATATAGGGTTCAGTAGCTCTATTAAGTTTTTATCCCTTACGGGGTAGACAGCGTCTAAGGTAACAAGACCTACAGGCCACGTTTAGCAAGACACTGTGGGCGTATAGGTGGAAAGTGGAATTAAAATAGTGATGGGTTGATACCCGCATCGCCTATAACATGATTCCTTTTATTTTCGTCCATTCCCTCGATGGGCTTTTACCATCTGCGCGGGAAGAGAAGCAACTGGTACATTCTATGTTTTTTCTTTGCTCCCAGACCAGTAGGCTTATTATCTAACTCGCTCGCAATCGCCATCGTGTTCATTTTGACAGTTCAAGTATGGTCTGACAATTGGCACCGGAATCAGCTAGCTGTCACATTCATACAAGAACTGTCAAAATGAACACGATGGCGATTGCGAGCGAGTTAGACAATGAGCCTTCTGGGGTCCGATTTTTGAAAGCACATGTGTGTAAATGCCTGAGCTGTAGTATTGTAACAATACTCAGATTGATACCACTTTCGAATGAACGGATGTACTGAAAATATAGACGCAGTCACAAAATTCCATTCTCGTTTTTTGTCTCGTTCTTTTTCAAGACAAACGTCTCTGGTTCCTCTTTAGTCTTTTTTGTTTCCTGCTGCCATAAACTTGCCATTTTAATTTAGATTTTGCTTGGCTTCATCTAGTATTGGCATATTTCATCATGATTATATAAACGGCTTGTATCCGCCGTGAAACCGCGACATTGACCAGGTTATCCATCCACCTCGTTGGTGGACGTCCTACGCTGCGCTTGCCGATCCACTGTCTCCACTCGAGAACCTTTCGGTCCCATCGACCATCTGTTTTCCGTGCTACATGGCCTGCCCATTGCTACTTCAACGAGCTAATTCGCTAGGTGACATTTATTTATCATTCTCATAATATTATTGGCATATTTATCGATGTTTGAAACGGAGCCAGCGCATCCCTATCATAGTGATGCGCGTAAATCGGTGCGCGTGCGCGCCGTGGGGCGACGCGCGCTCGTAATTCGCGCTGCCTCTTCCCTGCACTATCGTTATGACAGCCCAGTTTAACAGGGTCAGTTCAATCAAATTCTAGGTTTCGCACTATGATCGGTGATTCAACAAATCAACAGTGCGGTACAGATACAGATTCTATGCCGACGGTGTTAATGTAACCAACGGTGCTCGATGGTAACGGACCATTTCGCGGATATATCTAATGACGAGCAAACGTAGCCAGTCGGTTTTCATGCAACTTTGCATGGTTAGTGAGCCGTTATTTTTGCACGTCAATGTAGAAACCGTACGGAAGAAACTTTGGTTCAGTGTCGATTTAGAAAGAGACAAAAAAGTAGAAACATCGTGTTGTCGTATCGATTGTATGCCAGCGCTGTTAATGATAGAATTGGGGCTTGATAGGAATGAACCATTTTTTGTTATGTTGCGACAAATGCAGGAAATTCTTTTATATCTCTTTTATATATTTTATCAGCTTAAATATCCAAACAGTTGTGCAGTAAGGAGTCCCTAGGGTAGGCACCGGTTACTAGCACTGCCTACCCTGCCCCCCCCCCCTCTTCAAGCACGCTATACATGGTTGGGATAGAATAAAAATTGTCAACATTTTAACCGGTTTTATTTTAATAAGTACTTTTTGAACTAGAAAGAAGCTTTTTTTTTTTAGTAGCCTATTTGGTCACTGCTGGGCAAAGGCCTCCCCTTTCCCTTTCCACCGTTTTCAAAGAAACTTAAGCTGTTTATTTCGATTTAAGACAATTTTGTCGCACAGAAAAATCCACTCTGATTTGCGGCAAAATTACCCACTTTGTAAAAAACTACAGCCCATTTTTTATTCATGAAGCCTTCAGTTTAGCGCAAAGCACGGTATTTTATAATCAGACAAATCGGTCTAATTTTGTTTCGTAAGCTCAACGGCCCGCGTGTTACTTCAACACCAAATTTGTCCACCAAAGTCTCAGTAATTAAAAGTAATTTAATTAATCCAGCATAATGCTACTAACTGTCATGTACCAATTTCCTTATCGGCCTGGAATCAGAGTTATTTCTTTGATAAGTTAAATGATAGCGATCCGCACACTTCATCATTAGCTGCGTTTTGATACAGTTAAAATTTCTTTCTCTGTTAATTAAAATCATTAATTGTGTGAAAACGGGGCCTTTGCGCAAGCGCAGCGATGCACGGGACAGGTGGCAGCGAGAAATAATATACTCTGTATAAGATTTTAACTAAATACATACCCCCTTATTCATACACACGCTCTGTAGGCTCCTGCTAACTTAGCAATCGTTTGTCCTTATCTGTCACTTTGACATTTACCTTTCATAGATAAGGACAAACGATTGCTAAGTTAAACTAAGTCAGAGCTCTTTTACATGTCTTTTTGAAACTACCAGCGCATTCGGAAAGACCATCATTGCCAAGAAGAATGCGCTGCAAGAAACTTGACAGAAAGTCATTTTTTCAGAATAAAATACATTAAGCTAATATATTTATAAAAGGGATGTATAAGGTCCCCGAGCCTTAAATTATATTAGTCTATAGTAGAGATGTATAAAGTCTCTACTAGCTAAAGTAAAACAAAAAAAGAAAGAGAAAAAAATATATATTATTTAAGTTCAATTAACAATCTTTGTGGCGTACAGTCAAAACAACCGAGCCACCTGCTGAAATATACATACATACATAAATCACGTCTTTATCCCTCACGGAGTAGACGGAGCCTATTGTAACAAGACCCAAAAGCCACGTTTAGCATCATTAGAAGCGTATAAAGGGGAATCAAAACATTGACGGGGTGCCAGCCGTATCGCTTGTAACATTATTCCTAAGTTCGCCCAATCCCTGGGCTTTTACTACCCGCGCGGGAAGAGAGCTGGTGCATTCTATGTTTTTTCTTTGCTCTCATGAGCATGGAAGATAGATCACACAAAAGCGTCTGATGGGTGTTGAGGATTACAAAATGGAAATGTACGCTTGCACCACGCACGATGCAAAACAGTATTAAACCTCGTAATTGATATTTATTTGCACCACTTACCGACAGTCCGATTTAAAGGCTCTTAGTTAATGAAAGCTCTGGCCACTTTCACTTGTTGCAAATATTCATAAATTTGCACTACATTGTCGCAAATAAATTAAAAAAAAGTAATACAATGATGTAATGCAAGGACGTATTATTTAAAAAGGATGATGTAAATCGGTGCTGGGCGTTGTGAAAAAAATCTAGGTGATTTTTTTTTTCAGAATTTAACTATTTTGGGTTTTTTATACTCGGATTCTTTTACCCTATCAAATTAAAAATGTGTCTCAAAACTTTGATTCCAGTTAGTCACTTTTTTGATCGTCGTTTCTTTAATTACAGAAAAAATACATTTTGGGGTACATTTTCACTTGAATGAGAATCGATGATCCTCCAAGCTGCTGTGGGAGCAAAGAAAAACATAAAATGTACCAGTTGCCTCTCTTCCCGCGCATGGTACAAGCATCGAGGGAATGGGCATAGGAATCATGACTTTTATCGGCGATGCGGTTAGCTATCACTATTCTGATTCCCCTTTCTACCTATACGCTTACAATCATGCTAAACGTGGCCTTCAGGTCTTGTTACCTTAGGCTTATTGACAGCCCCACCTTGCTCAGTAACATTTAGTTTCGATGCCCCAGTCGAGAATATCGCCGTAAAACCCTATTCCATGTACCGCTTTACAAGACTAATTATGCTAAGAACTCATATATTGCCCGCACTTGTGATTCCTATAACCGTTATTGCAATAAAATAGAATTATTTAACGTTTCCTTCCATACATTTTGAGAAAGTTTATATAAATTATTTTAAGTTTTTTTATTTCCCTTTATTCTATTTTTATTTTCCTTTTCCAAAAATTTTGCTTAGGTTTTATTCAAATTAAGTATTTTTTATATTTGTTTCGCATCCTTACGCGTCCGTCACATTCAACCAGGAGGCTGAATTACTCAAATGTGCTATGTTAAATGAGAACACTGTTTTGTCAATGATATAAACTCTTTGTGATTTGTTTCTGAGCCATGTATGACTGTTTGTGTTCCTATAAATAAATAAATAAATTAATAGGTGGAAAGGGAAATCAAAATAGTGGTGGGTTTCCAGTTAGGTACGGAACCCTAAAAAATAGGTCGGCGAATATATTAACAGTTACATTTAATTGTTAGTTACATTAGTTAACTACGAGATACATCGACATTTAGTTATTGTAATCGAACAATCGTAATACCTAATGAACAAATACAAATTACCATACCGAAGCAAGTTCCATGCTCATTAATAAAATAAACCATCTGCATCCCGCTGATAACTTCCAGATAAAGGTTTTTGATATTTTTAAGGACAAGTTATTATCAGATGTAAATTGATATGATAAAAATGGTAAGTAAATGCTTTATTGTACAAATATAAAGAAGCAGAGACAAATCACAAAAAATACCTTAAATATATGCACAGAGGCGAACTTATCCCTATAAGAAATCTCTGTCAGTTAACCTTTGTGTAAATGAGAGGAGCATTAAGCGAGACACCGACAAAAATGGTGTAACCCACATTAAAATAAATTAATAACTATACTTAGCCAATTACAATGTATATATAGACCGATCGCTTAAATGAGTCCTCGGCGCGGTGCAGGGGCGCGGGGTAGGACGACAAAGGGGACCGAGAGAGGTGCGGGCGGCAGGCGCACTACCCGCCCGCACCTCTTCCCCTTTGTCGTCCTACCCCGCGCCCCTGTGCCGCGCGGGCGAGGACTCACTTAAGCGGTTTGTCTATAATACTCTGCTATGGGTGGTGTAGGGGTACAGCACGCATCACGGAATGATGCTGATCCGGGTTCAATTCCCGGCCATTTACTTTTCGAATCTGTGTTCTAGTTTTCCTTGTCATTTAGAAATTTAATTACTATGTGTGTAAAATACTTCCATGCTGATCTGGGGGCAAAGGAAAACACAGAATGTACCAGTTGCTTCTCGTCCCGCGCATGGTAAAAGCCCGTCGAGGGAATTAGCGAAATTCTTAGGAATCATGTTATAGGCGATGCGGCTAGCATCCCATCACTAGATTGATTCCTTTTTTCCACCTATACGCCAACAATCATGCTAAACGTGGCTTTTACGTCCTGTTTACCTTAAGCTCTTTCTACCTCGTCAGGGATATAGACGTGATTTGTGTATGTAGTATGTATGTGTGTAAAATCCAGCGACTATCATAATGATATTCGTGACTATAAATTCAATAATGCCCTTAAGGACTTGTTACCTTAGGCTCTGTCTACTCCGTAAGGGTTAAAGACGTGATTTATGTTTGTATGTATGTGTGTAATATTGATTTATACTAGTATTTATATATTTCTTAGTTGCTTAACCCGTTTTCTGTCCAGGTGCCCCCAATGGTATGTCACGCGGCTTTTCAGGAGTCTATGCTTCCACAATGGGTTCACAGCCCCGGATGACCCCACAATTGGGTCACGATTAATTATACCAAGTCCGTGTCTCCGGGGTGCGATGTCGGAAACCTCCCCGAGAGCTCTAGCGTTACAGTTCCCTTCTATCACAGGCTCTTGGCTCCAGGGGGGAGGGTAACGCTTAGGCCGGTGCACCCTGGGAAACAACGGATAATTAATTTATTTAGTAAATTAGTTAACCGGTGGCTAATATCCGACTGGGGGGTTGGAGTTTGAAGGATCACGTTCATGGATATATCCTACAAAAATCATTGTTGTCATGTCTCAGTATAAATGATAAAACATTGGAATCACTTAGCCGTGTTGTTGGCGTTTTTGTTCGTTTAAAAAATGATCAACGTAAATTATATCATCGCGTGGTAACGTAACTATTACTTACTAGCGGCAGCCGCGACTTTGTCTGCGAAAAATAGTATTTCGCTATCCCACGGGAACTATGCAATTTTTCGGGATAAAAAATAGCCTATGTGTTAATCTAGAGTATCAGCTATCTCCGTTCCAAATTTTATCCAAATCCATTCAGTAGTTTTTACGTGAAAGAGTAACAAACATCCATCCATCTGTACTTACAAACTTTCGCGTTTATAATATTAGTAGGATTTACTGGCTGGCAACAGTAATTCGAAGTGGATCTTAGCCTCCGACACCAGACTCCTCTACTCCTTGCCATCTTGGGGGCCACTCGGAAATTCGATTTTCAAAGATCGTTTTACTCTCTCACTCTCAAATTAACGAGCGGAACGGCATGAAACGAACTTCGAAAATCGAATTAGAGTATAAGGCCTGAAGCTCTCGCCAGCCATCGGCTCTGAGATCCAAAAGATCCCTGAACCATTCGCTCAACGATATCTTGAGACCAGTGGTAACAATATGGTTCTCAAAACTAATAAATAATGAACAATTTATAATAATAAATACTAAGAGAATTCTGCCTTTGCCTTAAGGCGCCCGTTGAAGCACGAGACAAAGTCACGGTAATACTGTATTAATTAATGTACCGTCCGCAAATAAAGGGAACTGGTCTAGAAACCGATCATTTTACTAAGAAACTTTAATGAGGCCTAATTGTCCTGTTAAAGCCAGTTTAGACTTGTAATAAAAATCATACAAGTTTCACGCCCAGTCATTTCGATAACTTCTTAGACATTTGTAGGACCCGCCGAATTTTATTGTGCCCCTGGAACTAGGACCAAGTTGATTCAAAAGTAAAATTCGAAATTAGAATTGAGAACGTTACATAGAGTTTGCTTATAAGACAGTAGACTTTGGAAACTTCCATGGTAACTGGCCGAAAACAATCGAATGTTTTTTAAAATTAAAAAAGTAGCCCTCCGGATTTTACGACGTTCTTTTTTTTCGAATAACGTTCTAATTAATTAAAAAATGTGTCGTTTCGAGATGTTTGACACACAAATTGGTTGCTATCGCGTGGTGCCCGAACCGTTTCGCTTAACAGCATTTAGGCGTTCACGCCTTTTTAGTCCCCGTTATTCTCCTCTTTAAGCATTTTTCATGCGAAAAATATTCGATTATTTTGATAATTGGACTAAGTAATCACCGGCTCGTGCCACTGTTAAATCCGGGTAAATACCATGCATTTCCCTTATAAAGAGTTAGCAATAAAGTTTATTGTGGCATTCCGCCATTTTTACTGTCAAATTGTGCTTAACAACCTTGTAAAGACGGAGTAAATTGGTTTAAATGTAGATATTTTACTTTTCATGCGGCGTTCGTTTGGTTCTTGAATGTCGCTGTCGAAATTTGTTGGTTTTTGTGAATTCTTACTCCTACACAATTGGGACAATGTAAAGCGGTAGCGGTAGTTACCGCAATAAGTTGGTTTGCAAAAGACGCAGCCAACTCTTCTGAATAGTATCATCATCATTAAATATTCCACTAATGGGCATTCTGAGTGGAGGTATATATTTTTTGACAGGTAACTTAATGACAGGTCCTACCTATGAAACCAATTTAACACGTTTCATTGCTGGCTGGAAAGAATCGCATCGATTAAATTTAAATTTGTGAACAACCTCTAAAATTAACGGTATGGAATGAATTTGAAATGGCGGTTGAAAGTAAGTATTTTGTAACTGGCCAGTAATTTTAAACCTACAACAAGCCTTATAAACACTTTTTTTCTTTTTATTCATTCGTTTTAGAACTGCCAGGTTGGCGAGTTTTGTATGCTGCCAGTATTCCCGGTACACAATCATTACACAGTAGTATCTGCAGATAACAAAGATCGGAACAAAAACAATCGAACGAAACGCACGACTGCGGCGTTTCTCTGATTATTTTATTGTTTTCGTTTACTTAAATCATAATAAGATGTTTTTTTACTTTCATCTTGTTCGATGAATTGATAACTCTACAATATCAGGTTATCATTGTTATCAAGAACCTTGTCACTCATTTTACTATAAATACTTTTAACAAAACGTCCATTCCTTGAAAATTAGGTTGAGATCAACGCAGACGTATTACAATGAGATTAAGTAGGCTTAATAGGCACTAATTAAGATTTTAATTGTTATTTTACTCAACAGGACACCGTAGCTATAAAATACTACATCACATAGAGGTGACTAACAGAATTTTCTCCGATGCTTGCAAAGGCCAGTACGTAGTACGAAAAAACCATTCTCAGGCCAGTATGAAGTATAAATATCGTACGTTTTAAGTCCGGCGCAAAAACTTGCACGCGCGGGCATCCCGCATTCCCGCGGCGCGCGCGCAGCGTCGGACCGCGGGATCGCCTCAGAGAGGATATACTACGGGTTTTGATTTTCGTAAATATTTTAACTATTTATTTTAATAAAGACGTTTTACTTCTTGATTTTTTGTTTACTTTTACGTTTTTAGCGTTACAAAGTAAATTTGTAAACGACATTGAAAATTATAACACAGAAAAATCCGAAAAGCAAAGCTATGATTTTTTTTATTATTATTTAACTAGCTTCTGCCCGCGACTTCGTCTGCGTCTGCGACTCTATCTATTAAAAAAAACCGCATCAAAATCCGTTGTGTAGTTTTGAAGATATAAGCATAGGTACATAGGGATAGAGGGACATAGGGGCATAGGGACAGAGAAAGCGACTTTGTTTTATACTATGTAGTGATGTTATGCTACAGTACACTAGCAGTAGAAGGTCCAAGACGTGTTGGAACAGCAAACCTACACGGAGGCCCGCATAGCAGTTGGTGTGTCTGTTTACGGTCATAATCTTTGTTATTACGTGGAAGCATCAATCCATGCTCTCGCGTCGAACATATTTGAAATTATCGGCATTTGATTTAGCTAATTACTGCGGTGCTCAAGAAATACCGTTTGAGGAGACGTTCTCACGGTGGAATACGATAAAATGACACCAAGTATCATTAGAAGAGAAATAAAGAATATATTTAGAAAATAATTATTCCATGCTGGTCTGGGAGTAAAGAAAAAACATAGATTGTACCAGTTGCTTCTCTACCTGCGCAGATAGTAAAAGCCCATCGAGAGAATGGACGAAATTAGGAATCATGTTATAGGCGATGCGGCTAGCAACCTATCACTATTTTGAATCACCTTTCCACCTATACGTTCACAATCATGCTAAGCGAGGCCTTATGGTCTTGTTACTTTAGGCTCTGTCTACCCCGTAAGGGATAAAGACGTGATTTATGTGTGTACTGCGAGTGCAAATTAGAATTTGTTTTTGAATTTTTAGTGACAAAAGATGACGAATATCTTTTAGTTTTTTTATCTAAGCACATATCATTAGTGCTCTATAATGCGTTCAGAAACCGTAGGAAACGACCAGCATTATAACACCCTTAAAAAATCTATACTGTAATAACGCTACAGTAGAAAAATCCGTACCTCAATATTTTTACTGTATAGATTTTACCATAACGTTACGAAAGTCTATACTGTAATAACATTAAAGTACAGATTTTACCTACTACCGCAGACAAGAAAGTACATACATAAATCACGTCTTTATCCCTTACGGGGTAGACAGACACTACAGGTTGTAACTACTATTGGTTGGAAGATGGGTTCAGAAGCAGTAGGGAAATTACCACATAGAGTACTTATGATATGTGTGTAGATAAAATAATGTATGCAACTGTATATAATTACTATGTTATTTAAGCACATACAGGGTGTTAGGTAATGAGTGGATAATCCTTGAACTATGGATAGAGGGCACTTAGGACGTTATAATAAAGCTAAAATAGGTTTAGTAAAAGTTGCACGGTTTCCGAGATATTCGGACTTTTAGGTTTTTTTCGAAAATGAACACCCTTGTTCAATGTTTTGATCATAGCACCATTTTAAGCTAACTTTTTCAATTTTTTATTTTTGCTTAATATTCTCGAGTACTTGTATGTTCAGATAGGCATTACTATTTTTGTGAGACTACATGGGATTTTTAAAAAAAAAATCGCAAACTTAATTTTTGCCTTTTCAATCGTACATTGATCGAATTTTCAGCCCTCACGGTGAAAAAAAATACACTACCGCCTAGTTGCCAATAAGCTTAAAAACATGCCGGTTTATTGACAGTTTAAAAATGGTAATTACCTTTCTAATTTAAATTCAAAATGACAAAATAATTAAAAAAAATACACGCTCACCCACATTTTTCCCGGTTTACTTTTTGTATCACGGGCATAGAACTCAATTTTTTTTGTAGCAAAAATAACATTATTGGCCACTTATTTAAATGCAAATGGCATTTAAATAATTCCAAATTTAAAAAACATGTTGACTGCCTTTTGTTTTTTTTTCTACTTCGATTTTGAATTTCGCTATTATTGCATAATGAATGGTGAAATTGTGCCTTGGCACTCACCATAAATGTAATGCATTTGGGCGTATTCTATCAGTGTGTATTATGTTCGAAGCAGTATTAAAGTAAAAAACTTCAACACAACGATCTAAACGCAAAATTAACCATTCATTACGCAATAATAATAGCGAAATTCAAATTCGAATTCGAAAAAAAAACAAAAGGCAGTTGACATGTTTTTTAAATTTGGAATTATTTAAATGCCATTTGCATTTAAATAAGTGGCCCATAATGTTATTTTTGCAACCAAAAATTTTGAGTTCTACGCCCGTGATACAAAAAGTAAACCGGGAAAAATGTGGGTGAGTGTGTATTTTTTTTTAATTATTTTGTCATTTTGAATTTAAATTCAAAAGGTAATTACCATTTTTAAATTGTCAATAAACCGGCATGTTTTTAAGCTTATTGGCAACTAGGCGGTAGTGTATTTTTTTTTCACCGTGAGAGCTGAAAATTCGATCAATGTACGATTGAAAAGGCAAAAATTAAGTTTGCGATTTTTTTTTTAAAAATCCCATGTAGTCTCACAAAAATAGTAATGCCTATCTGAACACACAAGTACTCGAAAATATTAAGCAAAAATAAAAAATTGAAAAAGTTAGCTTAAAATGGTGCTATGATCAAAACATTGAACAAGGGTGTTCATTTTCGAAAAAAACCTAAAAGTCCGAATATCTCGGAAACCGTGCAACTTTTACTAAACCTATTTTAGCTTTATTATAATGTCCTACGTGCCCGCTATCCATAGTTCAAGGATTATCCACTCATTACCTAACACCCTGTATATGATTAAGTTATTGTCAAAGGAATACCACTCACAATGTTACATTTGTGGCACAGGCAATGTTAAAAATCGGTGATCATTTTCGAGCCTTGTCGCTGTGACATTTATGACACATTCAACTGTCAATATATGGTTAACTTACTTTTTTTTGTTTTTATATATGAATAGGAAGGCAAACGAGCAAGTGGGTCATCTGATGGTAAGTGACCACCACTGCCCATAGACACCCGCAACCCTGGAGTGATTGCAGTTGCGTTGCCAACCTAGAGGACTAAGATGAAATGCCTCTTGTGCCCGTAATTTCCCCGGCTGTCTTACTCTCCACACCGGAACACAGCAGTGCAAGCACTGCTACTTAGCGGCAGGATTAGCGAGTAAGATGGTGGTAGCGATGCGGACGGACCTTGCACAAGGCCCTACCACCCGCAAAAACGACAACAACTACGACAAAGCACTAAACTGACGAGCTACTTTTGATGTTGGCTATACAATCATTAAGTTAGGAACAGAGTGTAAGTACATACATTCTAAAGAATTACTACGGCATGATAAAAAAACAAGGATATTAACTAAGCCATAAGCTTGAGCCCTAAATACCTTTCTCTCGCTCTTCCGCCGCTTCCCGCCTCGCTCTAGGATGCATTCGTGGAACTCCGGCGCCTTTCGGTCTACCACAACCTTTACACCCCACCACTCAAAATTAAACCATAAAAACTAAGCGATAAAGTCTTCACCACGTGCATTTTGTAAGTCGGTCGGGAGCTTTACCACGATATAATGTTGTACCCAGGTTAATTGAATATGGGTTTTAGGTAGTTCTGATAAGGGTGGTGGTGAATGCATGGGTATATGTAGGATACCGGACGTACTACTAACACGAAGAGATTGGAGCAACCGATCGGGAACTGATTTGATGGTTCAGGTTGGTCTGTAAGGATGTAGGTTCGACTAAAGTCGAGTATGAATACTATGTTAACATACTTGCATACATAAATCACGCATTTAACCCTTACGGGGTAGATAGAGCCTAAGGTAACAAGACCACGCCACGCCACGTTTTGCATAATTGTGGGCGTTTAGGTGGAAAGGGGAATCAAAATAGTGATGGGTTGCTAGCCACATCGCCTTTAAATTATTCCTAAGATTTTTGCCCATTAACTAGATGGACTTTTACCATCTGCGCGGGAAGAGCAACTGGTACATTCTATGTTTATTCTTTGCTCCCAGACCAGCATGGAAGATTTTACAAAGAGAGAGATACTAATCAGCTAAAATTTTTCTTTTTAACAGCGCCACATTCAATAATTCATTTTCAGAGATCCGTAATCCTTTAGAAACCCTTATTGCGTCAGCTTCATCGTCCGACTATATATTTTTTTATTGCAATGTGTGTACATACGTACATACATATATCACGTCTTTATCCCTTACGGGGCAGAGCCTAAGGTGACAAAACGTTAAAGCCACATTTAGCATGATTAAGGGCGTATGAGTGGAAAGGGAAATCAAAATAGTGATGGGTTGCTAGCGTATATAACATGACTCCTAAGACTTTCGGCCGTTCCCTCGATGGGCTTTTACCATCTGCGTGGGAAGAGAAGCAACTGGTAAATTCTATGTTTTTTCATTACTCGCCTACGAAAGTCATAGGCATCGTGTTATAGGCGATGCGGGTATCAGCCCATTACTATTTTAATTCCCCTTTCCACCTATACACCCACAGTGTCTTGCTAAGCGTGGCCTGTAGGTCTTGTTACCTTAGGCTCTGTCTACAACGTCTGATAAAAACTTAATAGAGCTACTGAACCCTATATTGTTATGTTTCCAGCACGCTCTTGGCGAGTTTATTAGAACAATAATGAATTATTAAACGCATAAGGTGTAACATGTTTTTAATTAAATCATTTCATTAATAATTTTGTTTTGTCATTTCGTATAAATTATTGAGTTTACGTGAAGCTATGACACTCTACTTTGTATCGTGTAAAATTTTATTTCTTTATTTGAAGAATACTTGGCTTAAAAAAAGCAGAGGATCGTGGGTTCGAATCCCTCGCACCTCTGAGTTTTTCGGAATTTATGTGAGATATCTCATTTGAAATTTACCACGAGCTTTGCGGTGAAGGAAAACATCGCGAGGAAACCTACATTCAACTGCGAAGCAATTCAATGGTGTGTGTGAAGTTCCCAATTCGCACTGGGCCCTCGTGGGAACTATAGCCCAAGTCCTCTCATTGTGAGAGGAGGCCACAATGCATATTATTTTAAGTAAATGCAAGATAATTAGACGATAAAAAGTTGTACGCTCTGCCGCGGCTTTCACTATCTGTAAATTTCAACTCACTCTTTGTCGGTCCTTCGTTTAGTGCTCCTATCAACTCAAAGGTTAACTGGTAGAGATCCCTTATAGGGATAAGTTTGTATTATGTGAATTAAATTTAAAAAAAATGTGAATTGTGTATGTTTCTTTATATTTGTACAATAAAGCATTTACTTACTTATAATTTGAAATTCATCTCTTAGTGAAACAAACGGAACCATCAGGGAAGTCTACCACTTGACACGAAAAAGAATTTCCCAAATCGGTTTTCGTATAACATACCAAAAAACATAGTCGAATAGAGAACATCTATTTTTGAAATCGGTTAATACACGTCAGTTTGCTCCAATCATTTCGACACTCCCGCATTCAAATTTAAACCCAGAATGTCTAAGCAGAACTGAACTAACGCCGACTGATTTAGTGACTCCTCGCCCGCGTGGCACAGAGGCGCGGGGTAGGACGACAAAGGGGGCCGAGAGAGGTGCGGGCGGGTAGTGCGCCTGCCGCCCGCACCTCTCTCGGCCCCCGCGGTCGTCCCACCCCGCACCACTGCACCGCGCGGGCGCAGACTCATTTAAGCGGTCGGTCAGTAGACGAAATTCCGAATTGACGTTTAATTCAGGCTTGCACCACTGTGTATGCTCTTCCATGCTGGTCTGGGAGTAAAGAAAAAACATAGTATGTACCAGTTGCTTCTCTTCCCGCGCAACTGGTAAAAGTTCATCGAGGGAAAATCGATTTAGCGAAAATATTAGTAAATGTTCTAGGCGATGAGGCTGGTAACCCATCACTATTTTGATTCCCCTTTCCACCTATACGCCCACAACCATGCGTAACGTGGCCTTAGGTCTTGTTATCTTAGGCTCTGTCTACCCCGTAAGGGATAAAGACGTGATTTATGTATGTATGTTGCGCCACTGAGTTTCGCGATAATTATTTACCCCGTCCGATAATGTTTCACCTCGTCCGATAATTCCCTCTCACTCTGGCATCCTTGAGCGTATTCTGCGCTCCTACCCGCGCTCAAAAACCGCGACAGCGCCGCGTCGTGTCGCGCGCATTCTAATGAGCGCGCGTTTTTGTCGCGCGACAGCGTGAGAACGCGTGCGCAGTGCCAGCGACAATACGGAAGTTTTTTTTTTAATTTAGTCGTTGTCTATGGCTGGTTTGCAGACAATGTTGAGTGGCCATTAGTGTTTGTTATTTAAATGGGAACATTATTTTTAAACGTATGGTGTTTACAGTTAAGGATATACCACAATGGTATAGTAAGTCTTTAAAGCATTGCAGTATTGCATATAACCATGCATCGTGGGAATAAACCAAACCTTAAGGCCACGTTTAGCTAGATTATTCCCATAAATTCCTAAGACTTTCGCCCATTCCCGCTATGGGCTTTTATCGAGGGAATGGGCAAAGTAAATCATCTTATAGGCGATGCGGCTCCAAACTTTCACTATTTTGATTCCCCTTTCCACCCACGCCTACAATCATACTAAGCGTGGCCTTTGGGTCTTGTTACCTAAGGTTCTGTCTACCCCGTAGGTAAGGGATGCAGAGGTGGTTTATATGTAAGTATGTATATAGCCAATTTAAAAAAAATGCAATAAAAAGGCGAACTTATCGCTAGAAAAGGGATCCCTTCCATAGGCAGATTCAATATATTACCTACCTACACAATATGAAGTGTTAGAGGTAAACGAATAATACCTGCTATGGGTGGTGTAGGGGTATACCCGTGCTATATAGCACGCGTCACGAGGATCCGGGTTCGACTCCCGGCCATAGCTTTACTTTTCGGATTTTTCTATGTGTTCTAAATTTCAGTGTCGTTTAAACTTTCAATGAATAATTGTTGACACTGTCATTTTATAATTATTTTAGTGAAATTAAAAATTAGCTTGCGGACACAAATTTAAGTATATTATTAATTAATATTTCTCAACTTTATTAATGCTTGCATGGCATTAATGGCCATATAAAAAGAAGCTTACCTAAATTGCAAAACAAGAGAAGTATAAAAGTTACCTATAATTATTTATTTATTTCATCTTTCTTACGTTAGTAAAATGCCTACTAATTTATTTTAACGCTTCAAATTTCTGCACACCCGCTATTGTGATATTCGGAATGGCACTTAATAAAATGACTAAATAAAATCCAATAAGCTGAAATTCTCCTGAAACTGGCAAGTAATACCGCCACTAACGGCCTATTGTAGTCTTTCGACGCCCGAATCTCCGCTTTTTTAGTTACGCCGATACAAATTTATCTCTACCATCAAGATTGGCGCTATCATCGAACAAAAAATACAAAAATATGCGGTCTAAAAGTAGTTCCAGATCTCACCACCGGCAATTATAAGTTTGTATTTCTATACATCTTTATCCGATTCAATGGCTCGTTAGCTCTTTGAAAATGGAAGGTGCGAATTTTATTGTTATATTTAAGAAAAAATTAAAGCGGCCAGTGCTGTGCCGATATTTGAAATCGGTAAATACGTTAATTGTTATTTATAAGACACTGCTATTTTAGATTTACTTACGTAGATGTATGAAACAATGTTATTAAATTTTAATGAAGTAAACCTTTGTAACTAAGCGGCCTCAGCATGACGTCTAATGCGCGATTCAATTCCGATTAAGTTTAAGTTCACTCGCTGTCAGATCCATACTAAATTACAGCTAAAACCTGAACTGAGTCGGAATTGAATCGCTTTAAGACGTCATTGTACACACACACACACACACACACATAAATCACGTCTTTATCCCTTACAGGGTAGACAGAGCCTAAAGTAACTAGACCTAAAGGCCACGTTTAGCATGTTTGTGGGCGTATAAGTGGAAAGGGGAATCAAAACAGTGGTAGGTTGCTAGCCGCATCGCCTATAACACGACGACGACGTTATGGTAAGGTTAATTAAATTAATAATTTCAGAAGAAATTAAAAGAAATTAAAAACTATTTGACTGACTTAAATAGCATATTATTTTCTTTAATTTCAGTGATGAAACTGTGCTTAACCTGGATGTCACCAATTAAGCTTACACTTAACAATTTACAGACTGTAAATTACCACAATAATGTCGCCACATCGTAAAATAGAAAAGGACACCGCTATACGCACATACACGCGTCCTTCTTTCCGACCCCGCCGACCCGATCTAACCCGAGCAATAAAGCAAATGGCGGAAGCTGTCAACTTAACAAGATGGCCGACATTAAAGACAGATTGCGTTTAGAAACCGTCTGTCGGTCGCTTGTAAAACTTTTAACTATATTGGAAACCATTTTGTAATGTCATTGCAATTCTTTAGTTAAAAAACACCACTATATTAACAGCAGCATACTGTTAACCTAAAAAACCACAAGTAAAGATAACAAAAAATAATTATTTGTACATTATTGTTATGTCGGCATGGAAGTGATATTAGCAGAATGAATAACAATTAAAGATATGAGATCCGGGCAATTGATAAATTACCTGCTACGGGTGGTGTAGCGTGTACGGGTGGTGGGACCGTGCGCGACGACAGCGCCACGTGACAGGCGGCCATTATGGACAATATAGTCACCGCTGTCAAACAAGAAGTAAGTAAATATTGTAAAAAATATTAATAAAATCTTGTGTTATTTTACTATATTACACAATTTTGGACAATGGTAGTCAGTAACATTATTGCCAATAATATTAAAATTGTTTTTTTCAGTGAAATTTTAGAGGTTAGGTAACTTACTTTTTTTTTCTTACGGCAAATATCCACTTATTTCTTTGGTCTCGTTTCCACCATGGTCTTGGAAATTGGTAAAATTTACAGTCGCTATTCTTCTTGGTGTTATTACAATTCACAACAACACATCTTACCAAGACCATATTTTTATCTCAAAAACGATTAGAAAATGTTTACTGCAATATGGATTTGACAGCTCAAGTCAGCGACAAAAATGACAATTTTACCCGTAGCGAGCGCTGTGATCGTTTAGGCTACCCCCTCCACCCGCTTTGCACTCTGCCAATAGCACGCATCACGGAATTATGAGGATCCGGGTTCGATTCCCGGCCATAGCTTTACTTTTCGGATTTTCCTGTTCTAATTTTCAGTGTCGTTTAGAAATTAAATAGGTAAATGTTGAAAAAAATTACAATTATAACCTATTGAATAGATTTTTGGTAAACGGCACAAAATAAAATTACAATTAAATAACTAGGTAGGTATCTGACTTATTCAATAAACAATGAACAATAAACAATACACATAGTTACTTTTATGCCACGTTAAGAGCATCGCATTTTTTATTACATACATTTCCACCGCTAGGCACAGGGGTCCGATTTTAGAAAGCACATGTGTGAAAATACTACTAAACTAAACTTCTAAACTTTTGAATAGTTCACAAGATTAATGAGAGCCGTAAGTATCTTCTAAGCCACTCGTATTTCAAATTCAGCACAATTTTTCACCAATTTCGAGTGCTATTTTCACTCATGTGCTTTCAAAAAACAGGCCCCAGGCCTCTCAGAATCTGAATTTTAGAGGGTTGCATTGTAGTTTTCCTTGTACATTGGAACATCAAAGTAGTCAAAGTACGCAGCGTCTGATTCAATCAATTATTTTAACGCCACGCCTTTACCCACATTTTCCGATGCGAAGCGCCACAAATACCACGCAGGCCGCAACTGACATTAACCTTAACAATGATTAAAACCGATGATTACTTATAAAGGTTCGGGTGAAACGATTAAACATAATCAGTGCATCCTTACATACCGTGAACTTTTATAAAAGACCACCAACGAATACCGAAAAGTAGTCCTTTATTTCAAATACCGCAAGGTCTGCAATCGCGACGCCCGTTTAATGTGAAAACGTCAAATTAATGTGCGTTTAATTCGCTAATTTTGCGGGTGAAATTAAAATGAAATTATTGTTGACCTGACGTCTTTGTAAGTTCAACATTCTTTGAGTTTCGAGGCACCTGACTCGTCACTTTTTTACCGAGAATCGGTTGAGAAATGAGACTTATAGAGATACAGCTCGACAACGGAATAGTTATACAAATGCGTTTCTACCCAAGCAGAAACAGAGAGAATAAGAATTTGACCCGTTGTCTCTACAATATTAAGTATTTTTGTATTTAGTTTGCGAGTCTGAACCCCGACTGAGGGTCGAGGTTTGTTCCATCACTACATAGTATAAAACAAGGTCGCTTTCCCCTGTGTGTCTGTCTGTTCCTATGTATCCTTAAATCTTTAAAACTATTCAAGAGATTTTGATGCGGTTATTTTTAATAGATAGTGACTCGAGAGGAAGGTTAATTCTAGGCAGACGAAGTCGCGGGCACCGCAAGTTGAAGCGGTTCAACCGTGGCAGAGCGGAGGGGCATCGATGTTTTTGAATCAGTTTGGATTTCCCGGCACAAAATTTCGGCTGTGACGTCACAGCAAGTGATAAAACATCTACGTAGAAATTACGTAATCTATTTAGTATGTATATCTGATCTGTGGTCTCTGTGTAGTAAGCACAGGAAAACAAAACACAGCCGCAAAAACAAAATCTTAATTACTCGTCGACTCGAAATTCAAACGCAACGGACATTCGAATCGGCCAATAAAGCAGCGGTGGCGACATCCGCGTAAATCTTATATAATTATTCAAAAACGGCATTAAGGGCATATAAATCGACCGTTAATTGTGTGGAAATGGCACACAATACTGAGTATTGTGCATGATATGAGCTAAGTAGCGGCGCGGTACGCGAAACGAGGGGCCGTTTATATTTATTACTTTTATTCTTACTAAAGTTTATAGTTTAACCCCCTCATTCATAAATACTCTATAGGCTTCTCCGAACTTAGCAATCGTTTGTCCTTATCTGTGAAAGGTAAATGTCAAAGTGACAAATCAGAATATCTAGTAGCTACATAGGTACATTAGATACGACGGTAAAAAATTACCAATTTCACTACTTATCGGATCTTCTTGACATTAGGTTTAGAGATGAAGCTGGAGGTCCTGGGTTCGAATCCCGGTTGGTGCAGACAGTTGTATGATGAATACGAACGTTTGTGCCCGAGTCATGGATGTTGTATGTATTTAAGTATGTATTTATCTACATTATATTAGTATGTTTATCCGTTACCTGGTACCCATAGCACAAGCTTTGCTTAGTTTGGGGCTGGGTCTATTGGTGTAATTTGTCCCAAGATATACAAGATGCAAGATGCTTTAACCTTTGCTTTTTTTACACCATATCGGTACTATTCCTAAGTATATTGTATTTCTTCCTATTACATATCTACGTGTATCGAATGTGTGTAAATAAATGTTTCTCTCTCTCTCTCTCTCTCTCTCTCTCTCTCGCTCTCTCTTTATTTACCTAAAAACTATAGGTACAGTTCACTTTAAAAAATTAGCTTAGATAAATGATTACAATTCTTAAAATTGAAAAATTCAGCGCTACAAGTTTGTTATACATACACTATTAGATTTGATGTTTCGGTTTTAATTTTAAATACATCGAGAGCTCCGTCATACAGTAGGTCACTTTTTTTACTTTTATAATTCCTCTTTTTCCACACCCCGCAGCACACTACCGCCGAGCAGCCACTATCGTAAATAGAGCGTTGTCACGCGCGTACAATGTACAAGCCACCCCGGGAGTCAAAACTAGCTGCTCGAACCAGTGCAACCTCTAAACAAGAGACCTAAAGACCACCTTGCGTAAGCGCCGCGAGACTTCAAAATAGAACACCCCGTACTTAGAGTTACGCCAATATTGCGCTACGATTATAATTGTCGTAAGTGCATTTAACATGGTGATTGGATTTTGGTTGTGTTGTTGGGGGTTACGGTTGGTTTTTGGTCGGCGCTGAATTGTATGGGGCATAATTAAATTTGCGTTTGCTGTGAGTCATTTTGTGTAAGAAATGAGATGCTTATGAAATGGTAGCGTATTGTATTAATGAGATTGTAGGTAATGCTATGTTTTTGTAAATTAAGACGCTGCATCTGCATTTGGTTCGGGGAACGAGTTAGATAGCTCTGTACTCTACCGTGACAAGTTTGGAATTAAAATTTTAATGCTCCAATTACTTCCATGCTGGCCTAGGAGTAAAGAAAAAATATAGAATGTAACAGCTGCTTCTCTTCCCGCGCAGATGGTAAAAGCCCATCGAGAGAACAGGCGAGGCGGTTAGCAAACCATCTTTATTTTGATTCCCCTTTGTTATAATTGTGCTCAAAATAACAAAATACTTCCACTTGGCTACAGTGGTGCCATCTATTTCAACTTTATTGTAAACTTGATTTCATATGTGTGTGTGTATATGTGAATAAAAGCTACACACTTAAGTTCCGTTAAAAACAAGCACGGTTGTTTTACTTTCTATCCTTAAATAATTATTAAATAATAATACCCTTTCCTATACACCCACAATCATGCTAAACATCGCCTTTAGGTCCTATTACACTAGGCTCTGTCTACTTCGTCGTTTTCGTCTAGATTAAGCAGTCTTATTTCGGGTTTTGGCAGTTTTTAAGAAACAAAAAAAATTAGCTTGCTACTCTTCATGTCCAAGATAACCAAGCCTTGCAGCTTGCGTGCAGGCTTGGCTAACTTGCACGTGAGCAGCGGAGTAGCAAGGTAAATGTTATTATTTGTCACGGCTGATTCAAGAAAATAACGTATTTAAATTAATAATTTACTATTTCCAAAGTACCTAGTTTGGTTATTAAAAAGAACTCATCGTATTGGTTTATAGACCAAGTCACAATTACATTATGACTTAAATGTTGTAAAAATTAGTTATAAACCAAATTTTCTTTCAGCCGTCAAATTTGAAGTGACTAAAATGTATTTATTGTTTCTTCCATGCTGGTCTGGGAGTAAAGAAAAAACATAGAATTTACCAGTTGCTTCTTTTCCCGCGCAGATGGTAAGCCCATCGAGGGAATGGGCGAAAGTCTTAGAAATCATGTCATAGGCGATGCGGCTAGCAACCCATCATTATTTTGATTTCCCTTTCCACCTATACGCCCTTAATCATGCTGAACGTGGCCTTAAGGTTTTGTTACTTTAGCCTCTGTCTACCCCGTAAAAGATAAAGACGTGATATATGTATGTTTGCTAAAAGGAAGCTCACTTTGTAATCGTTCCTCGGTAAATTGCGGAAGCACCCGTCAAATTGTCCTAAGCTCCCATAATATTTATCTTACAATGCATATGCGACATTTTT
The DNA here is from genome assembly GCA_949127965.1 of Pandemis corylana. Lineage (NCBI taxonomy): Eukaryota > Metazoa > Arthropoda > Insecta > Lepidoptera > Tortricidae > Pandemis > Pandemis corylana. The sequence continues at coordinate 2,573,316 of OX421860.1, forward strand.
GCATAGGTATGCGCAATAATAATCATAATACACTGTAACGAAATCGCATTCCGCGGCGCACTTTGTGGGTTCTGTTTCATACATTTTTGTATTAACTTCGTGGGTGTTACTTTGTTTCAAACAACAAGTACAGTTTTTTTTTATTGATTCAGGCGTTAATTTGCGGAGGTCCATTTCAATGAACAAAAAATATTTAGCTTGCTACTCCGCTACTCACGTGCAAGATGACCAAGCCTGTGTGAAATATATATGTTATTCATGCAAATACAGTAGGCATCAGATATATCGTAGCGAGCGAGGTCCTCAAATATTTCGATACAACATTAAATTTCAATAAATTCGTTACACGATAAAGATAATAACATCCGAGCACGCAATTCGTCATAAATATAAGAGCAACGATTTTTCAATAAATTCGGGACGTTGAATAAGGTAAAAATATCAGAAGCCTCAGATTGTCAAAGGTATCGACGCAGTCAGGCTGATCATAAATATCGGAACATTCAATAGATTCAATTAAATTCAATTCAAATTTAGGAAAAAGTGGCTTGACTTTTTGATAATAGTCATACTAAACTTGGCTTCTAGGTCTTGTTACCCTAGGCTCTGTCTACCCTGTAAGGGATGATTCGCGTATGTATTCGACGACGACTGGATAGCGTAGTGGTTAGTGACTCTAACTATGAAGCTAGAGGTCACGGGTTCGAAGCCCGGTGGGGCAGACATTTGTATGATGAATTCAAATGTTTGTGCCAGAGTCATGGATGTTGTATGTATTTAAGTATGTTTTTATCTACATTATAAGTATGTTTATCCGTTGCCTGATACCCATAGTACAAGTTTTGCTTAGTTTGGGACTGGGTCAATTAGTGTAATTTGTCCTATGATATTTATTTATGTAAACATGCTTAACGTGGCCTTTAGGTCTTGTTACCTTAAGCTCTGTCTACCCCGTAAGGGATAAAGACGTGATTTATGTGTGTATGTATACATACACATACTTAAATTAGCAAGATTTTGGACGTATAAATGGAAAGGGGAATCAATATAGTGATGGGTTGCTAACCGCATCGCCTATAACATGATTCCTAAGACTTTCGCAGATTTTTTTGTGTTTGTATGTATGTTTATCAGACGTTACTTTCTGGTAGCATCACGGTAACAAACAAATCGCAATTACCAACACAAATCCTTACTATGACTAATGATAACCGCAACACGAACTCACCCACATTGCTAAAGCCCATTCGCCACCCATAGCTACCGCTCGCCCATTTATAAGCCCACCCGGCTTCGAACCCGCACTGCAATTAAACGAAGCCCCGGGCCTCGGTCATCCGATACAATCTATCTGACCCTATGCCACCTGGAGCGATCCTTGCTAACCCTACACAGTGTTGCCAGGTCTCCTGATTTTCCAGGAGTTATTCTAATTTTTGACTATGTCTACTGATCTACTGAATTTGCAATCGAATCTACTTTTATGAGTAGTAACTAGCTGTTGCCCGCAACTTCGTCTGCATAGAATTCGTTTATCGCTATCCCGCAGGAATTTCGCAATTTTCCGGGATAAAAAGTAGCCTATGTGTTATTCCAGACTATAATCTATGTATGTTCCAAATTTCATCCAGATGTGCCCAGCCGTTCTGGCGTGAAAGAGTAACAAACATCCAAGCATCCATACTCACAAACTTTAACATCAATACTCAATCAATACATAGTATAAAATTAAGTCGCTTTTTCTGTCCCCGTGTCCCTATGTATGCTTATATCTTCAAAACCACACAACGGATTTGGATGCGGTTTCTTTTAATAGATGTACCGTGCGAAGCCGGGGCGGGTCGCTAGTTTATAATATTAGTAGGATTTGAACCTAATAATAACTACCCTCATGAATGATTCTGAGGTTTTGAAGATGTTTTATACCCACGTGTATGCTAAAAGTGGCACTGGAACATAAGTTTCATGTGCTCTGCCTACCCCTTTTGGTAATAAAGGCGTGAAACTATGTATGTTATTTTATAATTTGAAGGGAAGACATCTGGATTGATATAAATTAGGTAGTAATTCTTGTTATACTTTTTTTACAGATTAACTAATCATTTTATACATTATTCTGCCCGCGACTTCGTCTGCGTAGAATTATACATAAAAACCTTCCTCTTGAATCACTCTATCTATTAAAAATCGCATCAAAATCCGTTGTGTAGTTTTGAAGATATAAGCATACATAGGGACAGAGAAAGCGACTTTGTTTTATACTATGTAGTGATATGCTTATCAGCATATTAAAGACAAAATAATCAGAATACATGAGATTTGCTTTTAGGCAAGTTTTGTGACTTTTCAAGCATAAAATTTGATCTACTGTTTTTTTTCATTCTCCTTATTTTTATGGTTCTACTCTTCTGACATTACCTGATTGGACCTGGCAACACTGCCTACAACAATCCACAACAACCTAACTAGAACCAAAGATTCATTTACAGCTTTATTCAGAAGTAACAAAGTCTTTTCCACCTCTTGAAACGTAAGAAGTCTCCCCGCGTTCGAATCAGGACCAAATAGAATCGCCTTCTAAGTCTCGATTGGTTTAGTATTTGTTTTGAGTTGCGGCCGTGTTTAGTACTTGTACGACAGTAACTGTATCATGTGCTACCCTGTGCGCTGACCCTTTGCTTTTCGTTGGGCGTTAAGTAATTTATGTTCCAGGAACAGAATATAGTTCGAAAGTCATGTTTCGTGTTCGTTCAATTGAGGTAAGGAGTTTCCTTTAGTCATTGTCAAAGCTGAATTTATCTCTGATGTTTATTTTATGACTAGCTGTTGCCCGCAACTTCGTCTGCACAGAATTCGTTTATCGCTATCCCGCAGAAATTGCGCAATCCGTTCTTAGAGGATGCCTACGTCATAGTAGCTTCATGCATGCAAAGTCTCAGCCCGATCGGTTTAAAATTGACAAAGTTTCATACAAACTTTCATCCCCTATTTTATCCCCTTGGGGGAAGAATTGATCAAAATCCTTTCTTAGCGGATGCCTACGTCATAACATCTACCTGGATGCCAAATTTCAGCCCGATCCGTCCAGTGGTTTGGGTTGTGCGTTGATAGATCACTACGTATGTCAGTCAGTCAGTCAGTCACCTTTGAGTTATATATATATTGAGATTGAGATTTAAGTATAGGTCCAGTCGAGGGCATAAAGAAAGAAGAGCTTCCATTCTGGTCTGGGATTAAAGAAAAAATATAGAATGTACCAGGGCTCCCCTTCCCGCGCAAATGGTAAAAGCACGTCGAATGGGCGAGAATATTTGTGGCATAATTGTTTATGGCATAAAGGTGTCTAAAGATGTTTTTGACGCCTTGGCAATATGTATTTATATTAAATTTTATGCCCTTGGACTGTACTTTAGTTCTATGTATGACAAAGAGGAGTCCCATTGATTAGAACACAGAAAAATCCGAAAAGTAAAGCTATGGCCAGGAATCGAACCATCGTCATTCCGTGACGCGTGCTATACCCCTACATGACCTTTGTTACCATGTGCATTTTTGTCGCTAAGCGTCATCTGTTTGAATGATGTGTCTGTACGACACAATTACAAACTCCCGTGGAACATCTACTGCTCAACAGGGACGAGAGAAGGCGCTGTTTTTCAAATGATAGGTACTATCAAATGAATCAAGAATTTTTATTTCTTGATTTTTATGTTTTTACTTTTACGGTTTTACCACACAATATACATATTTGCGACACAAACAAAGTTACTAAAACCTCAAGCCCATCTAAAGAATGCACCTCACATACTGCACCTAGGGAAAGTCGTATCGTATCGTCCATCGCGCGTGTCGCGATCGTATCGTGATCGCATCGCAAAGGCGCCGCCCTTTGTGCAGGCCGCGCACGACAATTAGGCCGGCCGACATTAGGTCGTTCCGAGATTAGGTCGGATCGCGGACGGGGTGATGCTTAACAATGTACTTGTGCCACTGCAGCACGGCTAGCGAGACCTGTGTTGCGCGCGAGAAAGACTATATATCCATCTTTTTCTTACTGTTCGTTGTAGAAAGAGACATAGTCTATCTCGCACGCGACACAGCTCTCGCGCGCTATCGTGCTAGCCGTGCATAGACTCTAGTCCAGTGGTTATTAGAATTAACCTTGTAGACATGACGGACCGTTTGAGAAAATGTCTGTCTCGCCATGGACCTAGTAGGGTGCATTGGGGTAAATTCGAAATTGGGGTAATTTCGAAAATCGTGGATATCCATTAAACGGGTAACAATTTCATAATCAGGCAACGCTTATCTGGACGCCAAAGACATTGGAGCTTCTAGGTAAGCGTTGATAGATCATGTAATTGTTCCTCGTTTAGTGGATATCCACGAGTTTCGAAATTCCCCCAATTTCGAATTTACCCCAACGCACTAAAACTAGATCATCATCTTTATCATCTCCAGCCTATATACGTCCCACTGCTGGGCACAGGCCTCCTCTCAGAACGAGAGGGATTGGGCTATAGTTCCCACGCAGCCCAGTGCAGATTGGTAACTTTCACAGTAACTACATACATATATTATTAATGATTTAATGTATGGCTTTGAGCGGCTGCCATAGACGGAATTGCACCTTTACGCGTGTGTCGACTTGTTGTAACTTGTCTTTTTTTTTTATTAGAATGGCCCCATTTACCACTCCGGATGCTTTCGTGGACCACCAGTGGTCCGCGGACCACCGGTTAAGAACCACCAGATTTTTTTAATGCCCGAAAAATTCATAGTGTAATCCGTTTTTGTGGTACATTTTTAGGTGAATCCAGTGACGAGCGTTCCCCGAACCATCTCTCATTAACGCTCAAACCAGTTATTTGCTGCGCCCGCGCAAACACTCTCGGCCAATATTTGACATCCTCATCCGCCCCAACTTCCTGCCTTAGTCACAAGTACAACCATTGTTTTGTCTTGACACCACTTGCCGCTAAAAAGATACATCGTTAATTACAGCAATAACTCTACGTTCGTCATCATCATCATCTCAGCCATTACAAGTCCACTGCTGGACATAGGCCTCTCCTTTAGACCTCCAATAAGACCGGTTGGAAGCGGCTTGCATCCAGCGCGATCCTCCGATCTTAATGAGGTCATCGGTCCACCTAGTGGGTCTAAGGTAACTCTACGTTACCAAGTGTCATTTAACTTGCGATATGGCGTATGTAAAAGTTCTCGAGTAGCGACCGCGAACTGAAAGACGCAGTGTTGGCCTCCCACTAGGTGGACCGACATCGTGAAAGTTGCGGGAAACCGGTTGCAGGTGGCGAGTTGTCGTTCAAGGTGTGCTAAGATGATGATTCTACCTATACGCGCACAATCATGTTAAACGTGGCCAGTAGGCTTATTACCTAACTCGCTCGCAATCGCCATTGTGTTCATTTTGACAGTTCATGTATAGGCTGACAATTGGCATCGGAATCAGCTAGCTGTCACATTCATACAAGAACTGTCAAAACGAACACGATGGCGATTGCGAGCGAGTTAGGTAATAAACCTACAGGTCTTGTTACCTTAGGCTCTGTCTACCCCGTAAGAGATATAGACATACTTTGTGTATGTATTACAATAGTACTAATTTTAAATTTAGAATAGGGTATGAGACCCTAATTAATAATTAGACTGTTAGAACGTTTTCATATCAACAACTGTCATATAAACAAGCAAAGACATTGACATGCAAAATGCATACTATTAGTAGGTAAACTAAACTTATAAAGGATACATACGTACTCATACATATATCACGTCTTTATCCCTTACGGGATAGACAGAGCCTAAGTTAACAAAACCTTAGGGCCACGTTTAGCATAATTAAAGGCGTATGGGTGAAGAGGGAAATCAAAATGATGGGTTGCTAAGATTTTCGCCCATTCCCTCGATGGACTTTTACCATCTGCGCGGGAAGGGAAGCAACTGGTAAATTCTATGTTTTTTCTTTACTCCCAGGCCAGCGTGGAAGAAACTATACGTAACATTTTTTCCCAAAAGGGACTCGCTGAATTAAAGAGTTAACAATATATTTGGTTATTCAAAATTTACCTTGTCAGACAAATTTAGAGACACGTCGAGCAAACCTTGTCTACAAAATCATTAACTCACCACAAAATCTACTAAACAGCGTGAATTCGAAATCAACTTGTTTACAAGCCCGTACGGCCGCCGCGAAGAAGCCCGCAACCACAGTATATATATAAGCTAAAGCAGTAAGGAAACTACGAACAAATCGGTTGAAACGAAACACGCACACAGGCGCGCGCTTTACACGGCCCCTAAGCGGACCTGAGCCTGAGCGGAGTGGACGAGGTCCGCTTAGGGGCCGTGTAAAGCGCGCGCCTGTGTGCGTGTTTCGTTTCAACCGATTTGTTCGTAGTTTCCTTACTGCTTTAGCTTATATATATACTGTGCCGCAACTGCAAACTCGGATATTTAGCGCGCGATACATAATTATTATGACAGCACAATGCCGCGCGGACGCGACAGCTGTTTACGTCGTGTTGAGACGATACCATCGCCACTGTAAGCCTGGTTATGATTGTGATGCGGTTATTTGTAGTCGTTGAAAATAAAAATGAAAAAAAAAAATCTTTTTTTAGGTTTACACATTGAAGTATCAAGGTAGAAGTAGTAAGCCTCCTAGTCGCCTATAACATGATTTTTACGCTTTTCGCTCGTGTCCTCGATTTTCGGTATATCATTATTCTAAAATTATTCTTTTACAATAAAAACATCGATGGAGTGATAACTGTTGCCCTCCTATGTTTTTTTTTTTAATTGAATCTATTTATTTTCGTTGTTTTATTTTATTATTTTTTATTTTTTATTTCCTCATATTGTTTGAGAAAAGCACATGAATTGCCTGACTCTCTTCACAAGCCTCGCGTTGCATTAAACAATTATTTAAATGAATATAAAATCACCACGGCCATTTTATTCAGGCTAACAAAAATAAAACCAACAATTTTTTTAGTACTAACACCCATTAACATCAGCAACACCAGAGAATTGAAAATGCGTTTCAAGCATTGATGGCTAAGATAACATACTTCATGTGCCAGAGTTATTTCATTGATTTTTTTACTCTCCATGCCAGAACATAATAGCACAAGCCTTATTTTTTGCAGACAGATTTGCGGTACCATGCTGGTCTGGGAGTAAAGAAAAACATAGATTTTACCAGTTGCTTCTCTGCCCGCGCAGATGGTAAAAGCCCATCGAGGGAATGCGCGAAAGTCTTAGGAATCATGTTATAGGCGATGCGGCTGGCAACCCATCGCTATTTTGATTTCCCTTTCCAGCTATACGCCCTTAATGATGCTAAACGTGGCCTTGAGGTATTGTTACCTTAGACTCTGTCTACCCCGTAAGGGATAAAGACGTGATATATGTATGTATGTATGTAGATTTACGGTAGCGATCGTACTAGGTAATTATTCAAATCCCACCCAACAAAAAGTACATTTTGCTCTTAATAATACAAACAAAACTACGCTACAAGACGCTGAACAAACAAATAACTCGCCAGCTTTACTTCCTCTGTCTTATTTCCCGACAGTACCACATAGACCTTGCAAATAAACGTTTTAAACTAACTCAGGTTAACCAGACCGGAACCATTTTCAAACGTTACCAAAAAACGGCAGAAGAACAACATCAAAAGGCCGTAAGTGCTCTTATAACTCTTCACACGAAAACCCTTTTAGAATTAAGTTTTGGAGTCGGGACTGGTTTTTGTTGATACAGAACAAGTGATGTGTGGGACGGTGTGGGTGTCGCAAAAAGGCCCCAACTTTTAAATTACTGTTTTTGTGATAAACCAAAGGCCCCGTTTGTTTCTTGTGGTTATTTTGGGCGTGATATTGTTGCATATTAACAAGTAAAATTTGATTTACATCTTTGTTTGGTTCGATTCCGATTTGACTAACGCCAACACAATTTAGTATCTGTACTATTATAAATTAGATTATATTTGCAGTATAGGTCCATTTCAAAAATGAGACTGGAATTACAAAATACCCTAGGTGCAGTCAGCGTCATATGAAACATCCAAAGTGACCAAAAAGTTTGACACACCATACTATTTGTATGGTGTGTCAAACTATTTGGCCGACTTGAACGCTTCAAACTATATGACGCTGACTGTACGAGTACCAAATCCAAGACATCTTGCAAACTAAGGTCGCTACCACCATCTTACTCGCTAATCCTGCCGCTAAGTAGCAGTGCTTGCACTGCTGTGTTCCGGTGTGGAGAGTAAGACAGCCGGGGAAATTACGGGCACAAGAGGCATTTCATCTTAGTCCTCTAGGTTGGCAATGCATCTGCAATCCCTCCGGGGTTTGCCGGTGTCTATGGGCAGTGGTGATCACTTACCATCAGGTGACCCACTTGCTCGTTTGCCTTCCTATTCATATTAAAAAAAAAAAACTAAGTAATCAAATTTCTAAACGACACTGAAAATTAGAACACATTGAAATCCGAAAAATAAAGCTATGGCCGGGAATCGAACCCATTCTATGACGCGTGCCATACCCCCTACACCACACATAGCAGGCGGGTAAGCCTTCGAATTTTTCCAATCTGTTACTAGCTGTCACGTGACCTTGTTACTATGCGAATTTTTGCCGCCAAGCGTCATCTGTTTGAATGATGTGTCTGTATTTATTAATAATTACAAACATTATAAATCCTATATGTTTATTACTATTTATTAGGTAATCATTAAAAATAAACCCTTGCATTGTGTGTAATGTAATGATATTTAGTAGTTTATTTATGAATTGTTTGTTGTATTTTGAGAATAGAGCGTACCTCTATTGCGGCTTTCACTATATGAATAGTTTAAACTCACTCTCACGGTTCCTAGTTAAATGCTCCTCTCATTTACTCAAAGGTTAACTGGTAGAGATCCCTTACAGGGATAAGTTCGCCTTTGTGCATATATTTAATGTCTTTTTTTGTTATTTGTCTCTGTTTCTCTATATTTGTACAATAAAGCATTTACTTATTACTTTAAAACCGGTAAAATTCGAACATATAAACCTTTCAACCACACTTCTCAGGATTTAAAATTATTAACACGCGGTGGCACCTTTTTCTACGGCAACACTAAAATTATTATACGTCCGAACAATTGAGCCATTCAGTTCGAAGCGATCTATCTTAGCGCGTTTATATTAACTAATTCAACTTGATATTTATTTGTTATAAAGGGCGAGTACAAAGCGCGGGCCAGATAAGGGCAGTCGTACACTGGAATAATAAATAACGTCACATTAGAGCCGGTATTAACCGCGGCGCGTGGGCGGCGACGCTTTGGTGGAGAACGGTAGAGCTGAGATTTGATAAGTTTTTTTTTAACTCAAATAAATTAATGAATTATTCTATCGCCCTCTCAATTTTACATGCAATTGTTTGAAGTTTTAAAAGTTAACGAAGCGGGAAAAATGGATTTTAGTACAGTTCATTTACTCCTAGGTAGGAAAGTTTTGTTTTTTAATTTCGAATAGCAAAAATGAGGCACTTCCCGTGGTCTATTTTCTGAGGGAAATAGAAAATTTCCGAGAATGTTTAAGAAATAATTATTAAAACACTACCTGAACTGCTTTTTCGTTTACTTGTCTTCAACTAGCACACTGACAATGACAATGACAATGAAAGTAAAAAACAAAATCAATTACCAAAATAAAGAAATAGTATCAAAGTTCACGCACAACAAATTTAATATACATACATGAATCACGTCTTTATCCCTTACGGGGTAGACTGAGCTGAAGGTAACAAAACTAAAGGCCACGTTTAATATATATGTGGGAATATAGGTTAAAAGGGGATTTCATCACTACATAGTATAAAACAAAGTCACTTTCCGCTGTCTGCCTGTCCCTATGTATGGTATGATTTGTAAAACTACGCAACGGATTTTGATGTGGTTTTTTTTTAAATAGATAGTGATTCAAGATGAAGGTTTATATAACTATACGCATTATATACCGTGCGAAGCCGGGGCGGGTCGCTAGTAGTTGGAAATAAAACATAATAATTTTCAATCTCACTTACAACCTTCTCCGCGCGACGCGTCTCCACAGTAGTCCGAATTCAGATAATTAATTTGGCTGTCGATGCTATCGGTACCGTAGGTGTCTTTGTGTGTTTGTCTGTCTGTACATCAGCGAAAGTGTACAATGCGTCGTTTGTCACTATCACTCTCGTTTGTTTAACCTTTTGTGTAATTATTTGAGATACACGATATGAGAGCATAGACTAAGCCTTAGAAATTGACGTCATCAGATCTGTTTGTTTGTTTTACAAAGTGTTCCATTTGGCTACAATTATTGTCTTATATAAGGGCAATCTGACTCATTGTGGCATGTTATTTACTAGCTGTTACTCGCGACTTCGTCTGCACAGAATTTGCTTATCGCTATCCCGCGCGAACTATGCTATTTTCCGGGATAAAAAGTAGCCTACAGGTAAACTGGCCGGTGATTTTATCAACAGACTAGCCTTCCGTCCGCAGCTTCGCCCGCGATAAATTGATTTTCCCGTAGGAATAGGTATTTTCCCGCGGTAAAAAGTAGCCTATGTCACTCAGGGATAATGTAGTTTTCTAACGGCAAAAGAATTTTTAAAATCGGTCCAGTAGTTTCGGAGCCTATTCAATGCAAACAAACAAACAATCAAATTTTTCCTCTTTATAATATCAGTATAGATTAGTAAAGTTTGCATCAAAATTGATGCGATCGCACATATGTATACAGAAAACAGGCAAAAATTCAAAAAAATGTTGGAACGTGTTCTGTTATCGATTCTAAGTATTCTCAGCCAATTTTTTTTTAAATATCTTCCATGTACAGACTTTCGGCCCACTTCAGCTTCATTGTAATGTATAGATCAATGGGATATAGAGGGATTATTTTTTCTTTTTCATGACGCACGTGTTAGAATAAGTATTATAGGTCTACCGACTGGCTGGTTTACTTACTGGCTGGTTCATTTGCGCTCAAGTTTTATAAATCGAACACGCGTTCCATTTTATTCGGCTTTTGTTTTAGAACTGGCAGACGAGAGATCTGCTTGAACCTACTAGACCGTTTCCTTAGTATATTGTAACGTATCATTTGATCAGAGTTGAATAGAATGCATTTCTATTTAAAGTATTTACGCCTTAAGCAACTAAAGTTGTTTAGGACGGCATCGTGATCCGTACTTAATACACCGTCCGATTTAGGTAGCGCTCTAAGAGCTGCTCCACACATTTTTTTTTTTTATTTTTTTTTTTATGTGAATAGGAAGGCAAACGAGCAAGTGGGTCACCTGATGGTAAGTGATCACCACTGCCCATAGACACCCGCAACCCCGGGGGGTTGCAGATGCGTTGCCAACCTAGAGGACTAAGATGAAATGCCTCTTGTGCCCGTAATTTCCCCGGCTGTCTTACTCTCCACACCGGAACACAGCAGTGCAAGCACTGCTACTTAGCGGCAGGATTAGCGAGTAAGATGGTGGTAGCGATCCGGACGGACCTTGCACAAGGCCCTACCACCCGCAACATGCAACTGCGTTGAAATCGGGAGCTCGTTATCTACCTATCTACTCATGGTCTATATTCCATTGATAGTCTCATGTTATTAACCTTTGTTTCATGCTGGTCAGGGAGCAAAGATGAAACAGTATGCACGCTGTTTCTCTTCCCGCGCAAATCGCACCCTTCGTGGAAGAAAGACGTGAGTCCTATTAAGGCTCTACAGGACTTACGTCTTTCTTCCACGAAGGGTGCGAAATGCTAAAAGCCTTAGGAATCATGTTATAGGCGATACGTCATCTACACCCACAAACATGCTAACGTGGCCTTTAGGCCTGTTTACCATAGGCTCTGTCTACCCGAAAGGGATAAAGACGTGATTTATGTTTGCATGTAGCAAACTAAAACAAATGCGTAACGCAATCGCTTGCGCAGATTTATTTGAAACACACATAGCCACTAAACAATTACTTGGGAGAGATTGCGTGGGCGCAGACACATGTTTGTTTTACTTCGTTAGGACGGTAGTTGGTTTGGACGAAAGCTGCGCGTGATTAACTTGGACACGGTAGTGAGTAATGCTAGGCCGACCGCTTAAATGATCCCTCGCCCGCGGGGCACAGGGGCGCGGGGTAGGACGACAAAGGGACTATAAAAATTTACAATCATCTACCAAATTCCTTGAAAGACATAGATAGTACCTTAGCATTTATTAACCAACTGAAATCATTCCTAATAAGTCAGGAGTTCCCAACCAGTGGGGCGCGCCCCACTTGGGGGGCGTAGGGTAATCCAACGGGGGGCGCGACGAGCGGCTTAGGTATTTATTAAAATTCATAAATTTATTAATGAGGCAATTATTCGAATTTTTCTCGCCGTAAGAACCATCGTCGTACTTCTAGGAACATTCTAAAAAAAGAATTAGCGAAATCGGTTCAGCTGCTCTCGAGATTTAGCAACACATTTTGCGATTCATTTTTATATTATAGAAGAAGTGCAAGCACAATGTTCTCGCTAATCAGTAATATAGTATGTTGTAGACCGTTTGTTTCATTTCCATCGTAGTTGAGTTGGGACAAGGGGGGCGTAGTATTTTAGCATAAACTTGAGGGAGGCGCATATAGGGTAATAGGTTGGGAACCCCTGTAATAAGTAAATGTTTCTATGGCTTAGATGAGTATTTTAACGACAAATGTGTATGAATGTACTTATGTGAAATGGACCCTATGGTAGCATGTCGCTATGGCTCGTCGTGGCGCATAATAAATGTGAAACTGTTTTTGGTTTAGTTAAGCGCAAAAGTTTTAAAGTAGGTAATATAAATATGTGTAGATAAGTACCAAGAAAAATTAATAATAATAGAGCCCTCTGATATTGCCGTGCCCTTGCAGGGTGTCACATGTAGACCTAATCAAAATATTCCATCTTATGCCTGTAATGTGATTTGCAATAAATTATTTTGATTTGATTTGATTTGATTTGAAGGGGACCGAGAGAGGTGCGGGCGGGTGGTGCGCCTGCCGCCCGCACCTCTCTCGGCCCCCGCGGTCGTCCCACCCCGCACCCCTGGACTCATTTAAACGGTCGGTGTATAAACATAGATTGGCATTTACTATTAATTATGTTTTATTTTTTAACTCCCGAAGAAGAGGGGTGTTATAAGTTTCACGTTGATGTCTGTGCGTGTGTCTGTCTGTGGCATGGCTGGACCGATTCGGATGCGGTTACTTTCATTCGAAAGCCAGTTACCTTGCGGTGCTTCTTAGCCATGTTTGGTAAAAATCGGTCAGCAGTTTGAAGAGTATCAGGGGCCCGATTTTTTAAAGCACATGTATGAAAATACGACTCGAAAGTGGTGATAAATTGTGCTGAATTTGAACTACGACATGCATAGAAGACAATCAATGAAGACAATGTGTTTGTCCTAGGGTGACTCCACATCAGCACAGCCGAAAAGGGGTTTAGTTGCAAAATTATTTCCTTGCTGCTGCTCACTCGTTGACGTGGACAGAATCAACCGCACACCTGTCATTTTAACTGACATTGGCCCAAGCCTTACGGCCGCCATTAAGGGAGAATAGAATAGAATAGAAGACAATCAAAGCTCTCATAAATCTTGTGAAGTAGTCACAACTTTGATTAGAGCTGTAGTTTTGCAGATATAAACTGATTTATGTCACTTTCAGCTCTTTTCTAAATGATGTAAGGCTTCCTCCACGCTGGTCTGGGAGCAAAGAAAAAACATAGAATGTACCAATTGCTTCTCTACCCGCGCAGATGGTAAAAGCCCATCGAGGTGGGCGAAAATCATAGGAATCATGTTATAGGCGATGAGGCTAGCAACCCATCACTATTTTGATTTCATTTTCCACCAATACGCCCACAATCTTGCTAAATGTGGCCTGTATGTACCTGTTACCTTAGGCTCTGTCTACCCCGTTAGGGATAAAGACGTGATTTGTGTATGTGTATGTGTGTATGTAAGGCGTTTTTGGCATATTTTTATTCACGTACTCGATTAATGCGTGTTTTTTTTTATTTAATGTTATTGATTTAAAAATTATAAAACATAACCTCACTTACCTAGCGTCATTAAAACTGGGGACAGCGCCGGCGCCTTGACCGCTGACCGCATGCGTGAGTCAGCCTGCGCACGCGCAAGGGCACGCGTGCCAACTTTTGTCATAACAAAAACTAAGCATGCCAATTTTAGCGAAGACGTTTGACAATATCATGTACTTCAAACTGATGTATCGATTTTTACCAAACCTAGTTAAATATCACCTCAAAACTTGCTTTCGTACCAAAAAAACCGCATCACACACACAGACATCGACTTTAAACTTATAACACCCTTGATCTCTGGTCGATCAATGCGCCGGCGCAGGTGCTGCAGTTTGAACTAAAATCGGGAGTTATGTTTTACTAATTTTATATTTGTACGAAAACGATGTTATATCACACACACGCACACAAATTATTTCTGATTTTTTATGTTAAGCCCTTATTGTTATAACTGTCTCTAGTCTCCGCGACACAGGCCCTGAGTCTAGTGCGGAGGCTGCCGAACAAACATGTTGTAACCTTTTGCATATTATAAATAAAGACTTTTTTACTTTTTTTTATCTCAAAATAATTGGGTTATTTCCAACAAGGACGGACTTAAAAATATCAATCAATAGGTACTTATTACATTTTACCCTTCACCTTTTACACTTTTCTTGTCTATCCACTTTGGGGCTAGCTTGACAAAGTCCTCTTAAGAAATAAGCTGGCCTTTGCATTTTTGCTGTAGGTACACACGGCAATATAATCAGGTAAGCACCTACGCACGCTCGCGCCGTATCTATCCTGCTTACCGAATAGCTTTGCAGTGTGTACATATTTAATTGTAATTTAAAACGCTCGTACCATCAGACACAAATCCCCAAACTTTTTTCGTTGACACATTTGAGCAAGTCCAAAATTTGACACAAATTTTTCACTGCACCTCCTCACCCCTAAGACGGTGCTAACCAGTGAGCCTCATAACTCGTACCCACATCAATTTACTTACCAAAGCGAACAATACGCTAAGCCAACGGTTTAAATGGACAAACAGTCGGATTGCGCTGTGCGTACATAAAACAATTACTCTCCTCGTTTGCCACTTACGCCGGTTTACAGGGCAATTAGAGTTTAACCTGCGAGAATGGGGCAAGTGAGAAGCGGTAGCGGAAGCGGCAGCGTATAATCTATCATGCCAGTCTTTGTCGACGGAAAAAACGTCTCAAACGCGTTCACGAAAACGTCTCAATTACTATGGAAAAATTGGCAGCGCCACTTGCGGATCGAAACGGCAACAAACTGTTCTCATAGTGTGTGACATTTGAACGAAAACGCGTTCGAGACGTATTTTGTGACCGAAAAACTACACTAAGCATACTGATTTCTGCTTGCTGCTCACTCGGAATTGTTGGTACAGAAAATAGGCGTAAGTTGTAAGTTCTACTTTTAAGGTCTTTTTTTTTTTTTTTTTATATGAATAGGAAGGCAAACGAGCAAGTGGGTCACCTGATGGTAAGTGATCACCACTGCCCATAGACACCCGCAACCCCGGAGGGATGGCAGATGCGTTGCCAACCTAGAGGACTAAGATGAAATGCCTCTTGTGCCCGTAATTGTGGTCTCCCATTAAAATCGAGTGTCTTATATACAATTATAGGTATCCTAATCAGATGGATTGCAGGATCAATTTTTCCATAGTAATTGAGGCATTCTAGAAGTTTTGCTACGCCAAAACCTATAGCAGCCACGCTGCCCGCTGGCCTCCTGTACCTTGTACCCAACAAATCCAAGTGTGAAAAACGGTAGCAGCAGTCGGTTCCCATGCCCCGCCCACTACTTTCGGCGCATACGGTTACGCTAGTATTTGCTTGTATGCACCCCTCATTACCAACTACCGACCAATCAGAGGTGATTCCGTTAACGTTAAGGCATTGTTTTAAGGGTTTCTCTTTACTTTTACTTCTTTGACTCTATCTATCTATCGACAGCCATTGTCCGTCCACTGCTGGACGTAGGCCTCCTTCATATTGCGCCAACTTTCGCGATCCTGGGCTTCCCTCATCCAGCCACTGCCAGCTGTCCTCCTTTTTTTTTTCTTTTCTCATTTTTTTGCAATGTGGCAATCTGTAAGTGATCACAATGAGCCACCCCTTTGTCAGTTACTTGTGCTCGTCATCGACCGAGGAACACTCCATCGAGCATCCCATCAAGAGCTGTCACTGAACCTGCTTGCTAAGGCAGGGACAGTGCTGTCCTCCTAAGGTCCCTTCTTTGACTAGTAGAGACTGTACATTATTGTACATCTCTACTATACTACAGTGGCGTGACGCCCATAGAACTCGGTTCCCACTGGCTTGCCTATTTTAAGGCAGTTGGGCACTTTATTGTGCAGAATTAGAGGAAAAGGCTAGTTGAATGCTCTTCGGCTTGCCTTCTGATATACTTGACGCCACGCCACTGATAGACTAATGTAATTTAAGGCTCGGGGACCTTATACATCCCATTTATAAATGTACTAGCTGTTGCCCGCGGCTTCGCTCCCGTTTTTTTTTTCTTCTTAATTTCAATATGAAAAATAAATAGTAGCCGATTCTCAGACCTACTGAATAGGTACGCATATAACATTTGGTAAGAATCGGTAAAACCGTTTCGGAGGAGTACGGTAACTAACATTGTGACATGGAAATTTTATATATTAGAAGAAGATAGAAGATTTAATTTAAGTATTGAAAAAATGCCAAGTTTCTTGCGGCGCATTCTTCTTGACAATGATGGTCTTTTCGAATGCGCTGGTAGTTTCAAAAGTTGGCGGCCAATTTGCAAAAATAAATTTTGAATTTATTTTGTTTGTGCCTGGTAGCTAAACGTTTGGCCACGATCACGCCTGTACAGCTACGTCGCTCTCTACTGTCGATAACGCTTGGAGAATATAATAGAATTACGAAATAGCGCGCTTGACGATGATAACAAGGCACATACATACATAAATCACGTCTACATCCATTACAGGGTAAACAGATCCTAAGATAACAAGACCGGGCACGTTTAGCATGATTGTGGGCGTATAGGTGGAAAGGGGAATCAAAAAAGCGATAAGTTGCTAGCAGCATCACCTAACATGATTCCTATTTTCAGCCATTCCCTCGATGGGCTTTTACCATTTGCACGGGAAGAGAAGCAACTGGTACATTTTAAGTTGTTTCTTTGCTTCCAGACCACCATGAAAGGGAATAATATTTTTGCTGTTAAATAGAGTAAGGTTTGCAATATTATCAAGTCCTTAGGCTGGCCTATTGTCTCTCGTGTTGTGTCCATGGGTGGTGATGCTCACTTCCCATCGGGTGACCCACTTGTTCCTTCATAAATTCTTGATTCATTTGATAGTACCTATCATTAGAAAAACAGCGTCGTCTCTCGTCCCTGGTAAGCAGTAGATGTTCCACGGGAGTTTGTAATTGTGACTTGGTGACAAAAATTCGCATAGTAACAAGGTCACGTAACAGCTAGTACAGTTTGACAACAAAAATAATGCTCCACGATGTACCTGCGCAGTATACCAATTTTAGTAGCGCGGGAAACTCTGGCGCTGTTATTGGTCGATCGATTTCGTACCAACAATGGCAAAATCGTGTAAGCGGGACAGAGCTAAGAATGCAAAGCAAGCAATACTCTGCCAGTTGCGCTTGCAAATAAAGTTCAATATAGATTATTTACACGTTCGGCTACCATCGGAAACTGGTCTGCGCTTCTCTGCGCAAACGAATACTGCCGATGCGCATTATATTTGTTGTCAAACTGTAACAGATAGAAAAATGGGTAGTGTAGGGGTATAGCACGCATCACGGAATACGGCCATAGCTTTGCTTTTCGGATTTTTCTGTTTTCTAATTTTCAGTGTCGTTACACAAAGGTACAAGGCCTTGATACATTACACAGAATCTTGCAACAAAAACAAACGACAAGGCAATCTCTACTGAGAAACTGATTCATTCCGTATTTACATACATGTCACGTAACACATCGGATAGTTCCATTGTTTACTAGTTCTGCTGCACGGGTTTTCTTCGTTTAATTTATGGCATAATTTGAATGTTGATTGGCTAGCACTGCGAAAACAAAATAGACATGTGCATGTGATCTAAATCTATTTGAGACACAAACAATGTACTGTAGGAATAGGTTCTGTTAGTTTTATGCTGGCAGGCTCCGGTTGCTGGCTGCTTTAGGGCAGTTCAAGTTCCGAATATCGAACACTCGTTCGATATTTTAAAATATTTTGTTTTGGAACTTGGGACGGCTCTGAGATCAGCTTGGACCGTAAGCCAGACAGAGCTGGTTTTATAGGACTCTGTAATAAATTATTGAAGCTGAAATAAAGTCAAAAGTATCTTGTTTGCGTTTTAACTCTTAATAGTTTGGGCCTTATGCTATATCAGTTTGAATAGGAACACTTTAAAACCGATTTCCCGTACAGATCTAAGTGCCTCTTCAAGGCAGCTCTACAGTACCTTCCATGCTGGTCTGGGAGCAAAGAAAAACCGATCTGCAAAGTCGGTTTACGAACGATAGTTTTACGTGACAACGTCAAAAAAAACATATTCGAACTGCCAGCTCTGGCGTCACCCGCTGATCGTGCCTCTCTATCGCTTGTTCCGCGCTCTCGCTTGCACACTGACGTCACGCGGAACGTAACGCAATGAGTCATGCTTTTTCGTGCGTGCAGCCGGCGTTCATCGATTTATAAGGTCTCATCGTCTAAGGGAAGACGGCCCCGCGTACGGGCCCTCCCCTTCTTGGCGCGGTCCTGGCGGAAGCCGGGGTCACCGGGGGGGGGGCGTTTATGGTAAACCCTAGTTGCATCCCACCGCGCCCCCAATCACACCGGAATGACGTAAGGCCGGAGAGTTTTTAGTTTGGGTGTACCCCTTCGGGGGGGTCCCACATAACCCCAGACGTCCCCGTGTTTAGGGCATGCATAAAGATTTCTTCTCCGTTAAAAAAAAGGCAACCCCGTAAGCTAAAGCAAATAAAAGTAAATTAAGGGGATGTAGACGTGATTTGTGTACATGTATGTATATATGTATAATAACAACGCAGTATCATTGTACCGATACTTATTCGTATTGTTAACCAATGGTAATATTGATACAATTTTTCTGTTTTGATGTGTGGTCGACAGCGACAGTTATATTCATTTATTTAACCTCCTGGACTGACTTTGTCAAAGTAACCCGGTGAACGTTATATTCGTTCACTGATGTAACCCATAACGTGCCCAGCCCACAATGTTGACACGGTGTTTGTTTATTTTTATTTTTTTATTGTTGACAGTTTCGTTCGGAAACGCGTGCAAACTTAAGCTTCTTGGAAATTTTTGTCAGATTTGAGATTTGTTTTGTTTGTTCTTTTTATTCTTTATACCTACTGTCTCTGATGTTCGTGTCGTTGTTGCGATTTTAGTTTTTAGGCTTAGTTTCAGGCAAAAGGGTCACACTGAAAATCAGCGCTGCGGCCTGCCGCAGCAACATGCTGAGTGTGGCCCTTTTGGCACTTTCGGCACATAAGTTACTTAGTTTTATTATATCTTATATTTGTGTGTCTTGCAAAAAGGAATAAATGCCTTCTTTCTTTCTTTCTTTCTTTCTTTTATTATTATTTTATTTTCTTTATGTGTCGTTTTGTGTCAATAAACGTTTTCTTTCTTTCTTTCTTTTTTTTCTGTTAGTAAAAAGAGAGGTAATTTATATGCGACAAGGGTATGCTGTCTTTTGAAATGTTTGTCCCGCTAAGTGGGCGATCCCAACAAAAAGTCTTCAAACAAACAAAGCCGCGTTACCGCAAGTGTGACCATAGCCCTTTAATTAGCCGGCGCACGCGCAGACATCCCCGCAACTTGCGCAAGGATGGCCACTCGCGAATAAATCCCACTTTCTCCAACTTGCCTGCAGTATCGAAGTTACCGGTCTTGAGTTGAGTGTAATGTATCAGCTGAATTGAGTTGAGTCATGTAGAATGAAGTTTGCAGATCCTACTCACTTTTTAGGGTTCTCTATCTTATAAAAACGGAACCCTAGTAAAATCTCTGTTACTGTGTTGATTTAAATAAAAACAAGTTTCTGTCAATAATTTCATTTTTAATACAAGCTGGCTGTACTTGCATTGTCATCCGTCCTACATATGTGTGCCAAATTTCAAGTCTATCCGACCAACCGTTGAGCAAACAAACGATACTCCCCATTTGTTTGGTGGCAACACAGACTGTAGTGATTGTGCTCGTAGTACCTACCTAAGTTGAACTTTTTTTTTTTATTGAACGGGGGAATGCTGCCAGCCTTTTGAGCACTATACCACGGGAGAAGGTACCTACCTATGAAGGTATTAAGACTTAAATTTAGGCTTAACTAACGTTTGTTTTGTTTTAACCCCACTCATACGTCTAATGAATCAATAATTATAAAAATGACGATGAAAGCGAGGGTAGTTGTGCGCCGCTGTCAGCTGCGTCGAGCAGCCGCGCGAAAAGAGCGCTGGCGCGCAGTCTTCATTTCGCTGCCGCCGGGGCGAGCGCTCCAGGAAGAAGGACTATGAAATAGTCCGAAACATGTCGAGCATCACTCGACTTTTTATACGTGAGTTATCCGTTTATGTGTAATTATGATTGAGTCTCACGGTAGTTTCATGTTGGAATAATCAATAATTCTTGATTTTTTAAATTTATTTTTCTAATTAAAAAGTCATCTATGTACGTTAAACATTCTGATCGTTTCGTCATTGTAACTGTGAGGGAGCCAAGTTGTTCGGAAACTCTGGTAACAATTCCCCGATCTACATACACATTCGATTTTACTGCGACCATAAATTTAGCCTTCACACCGCGTGCTGTCAAGTGCGAGCGCTAAAATTCATGTAAAATTCAACAGTTGCGAAGGACAGACAGATGAACATGTTTACGGTGGTGTCTGAGCGCGTGAATGTCAAATGGATCTCGGAATAAGAATTTACTAGCGATGGTTAAAAACACCGTTTTTTCACCGCGGCGCCTTCTCTTAACAATGTTCTAATAAATGAAACATAAATACATAAATCACGTCTTAATCCCTTACGGAGTAGACAGAGCCTAAGGTAACAAAACCTAAAGGCCACATATAGCACGATTGTGGACGTATAAGGGGAAAGAAGAATCAAAATAGTGGTGGGTTGCTAGACGCATCGCCTATAATGATTCCTAAAATTGCCGATTATCTCGATGGGCTTCTGCCATCTACGCGGGTAGAGACGCAACTGGTACATTCTATAACTTTTCTTTACTGCCAGACCAGCATGGAAGGTAATTAAAATGATCAAGAGCCTTACCATGACGTCTTAATGCGACTCAATTCCGATTCAGTTTAGGTTCGCTCGCTGTCAGATCCATACTAAAAATGACAGCCAAAATTATAACCTTTAAAACGTACAAACAAAAATAATTTGATACAGTTTCAACGTCAATCCGGGAAAACCCGTTTTAAGTGAAAATATTTCTCAAAATTAATTAAGCACGTTACTTTGTACCCATAAAACCTTTGCCTTTACCCGATCAAAAAAACCTCACGATATCTCAATTCCGCTCACTTTGCTCCAGTTTTGACTCATTACCGATTTACTTGAATGCTTAAATTGTATTTTAAAGAGGTTGTACCGTTTTTAGACCTGGTAACTGACAACTGGATAATTTTGGCCCTACTTTTCACCGTGATGTGAAATAAATCAGATAATTTAAGACCTGTGGAAATAGCAACCCGTACGTGCCGATAAACAAGGTTTTTTTGAAGCTCGAAGCTAATTAGTGAGCCAGTACCGTTTACAAATCTTTAGTATTTTATCTAAACTAATTTATTTTTTATATTGAATCACTACATAGTATAAAGCAAAGTCGCTTTCCGCTCTTTCCCTATGTATGCTTAGACTTTTAAAACTACGCAACAGACTTTGATGCGGTTTTTAATAGAGTGATTCAAGATGAAGATTTACATGTATCGTTATGCGCAGACGAAGTCGCGGGCAGAAGCTAGTTTTATATAAAATTAAGTAAATAAGTAATATATAGAAACTAGAAAGACAATAAAGTCAAATCTCAGTGCAAGTTTTCAACACGAAAAACGTCTTGAACGCGTTCGAGCACCTACGCTGCGGCATAGGGTCGATCGACCCCACGTGAGTATTTTTAAAAGTTAACTTAATTGCCGCAGCGAAGGTGTAACGACCCGATTGCTATGGGCAAATTGACAGCGCTAGCAGCGGAACGAAACGGCAACAAACTTCATAAGTAGCATTTGACATTTTAACGCAAAACTTTGTGACTTGTGTGACCGAAAAGTTACACTAAGCATAAGGTTTGCTGGTTTTGTGTCAGAACTTACAATAAAAACTACGGAAGTTGTTGCCCATTGGTTTAGACACTATGTATTTATACTGGCTCTGATACCAAAGAGTATTAGTTTTATCCAGTATTTCTACCGTTTCACTCGATGGTAGTTAGATATCGCAATTGCTACCTCGTAGCTTGTCCGTCGGTCTGTCTATAGCTATTCAAGTGTATAGACAATTTAATTCACACTTAACAACCTCGAGTAGGGTTAATTTATCCAGCACTTCGAACGCGGCAGCTGATTCTATACGCGTGTTGAGAATGTACGGGTATCTATTGCATAATGGAAAGAGACCGATACTTTTGAAGTGAAAACTTCTTTAGCGGTAATGTGCACTTTTTTGGGATGCGTAAAAAATGTTAAACTCGCGTCAGGTCACTTGACCTGATCGAAAATTCTTAAGATGGAGGAGTTGCTGCTGGGTTGTTTAAGCGGCGCAGGGCGCTTGCGCGAGTGTGCGTGTGTTTAGTTTTCACTTCGGCCGGAGAAGTGCAACCCGTTTTTTTTATCATTCATAATAACATATCAAGGTAAGCAAATGAGTAAGTAGGTCATAATGTTGGACAATCTATGTAAATAAAAATGAATCGCTACATGTGTTGTTGCTCAAAACTCGAGAATGACCGGACCAATTCGGTTTTTTTAAAGCATTCGTCGATGACTAATAGGTCTTTAAGGAAAAGAAAAATTGAAAAAAGTATTAAAGCTTTTTTTTAACAGGACACGTTTTGTTTTGACAAAAGGTCAGGTCAAGAGTACCCGAAATCGACGAGCATTTGAAGAATGGATGAAGCGGAAAGGGATTATTTTCAACAAGAGCAATTCCTTGGTATAGGAAACTCAATAAAAAGTCCACATGTAGGAAACAATTTTTGGCGATTTTTAACGAAGTTTCTCGAACGCTGCCCATTCGAGTTGGATTCTTCGACCTCTTTATCGTTGTCTAATACACAGGTAACTTATTCCAGTTTTTTACCATAGAATTTATTAGAAATTCCTACCTCGAGCCTAGATCTAAAACGCCTTGCGGACTTCCTCCGCGCACCCTGTGCTCTTTACGACGCCGCACAGCCACAAAAACAATCTTTATCTTGCAAACTACAAAGAAATACCGGCTTTATGACATAGAAGGAAGGTGTAAAAGAGCTAGCAAAAGCTTGGACGGAAGCGGCGCGGCCTCTAGTTGAAGGGGCAGGTAAAGTCATAAGCTGACAGCGATTTTTATTTGATTAATTAATAAATCGTTTCTGGAATGGAATTCGAGGCCTGGAGATGACCCAGACTTGGTTCCTGTCACAGAATAGAAGACAATGGTTGGAAAGGTCTAGAGGGCGTGACCTAAAAGAAAAATATTACTCTGCGTCGGCTTTAAAACCAATAACTTAACTTCGTGTTGATTTAGCTAAGTGAGTAATGTTTTTTGAGAGTAAAGGCAAAGTAGCAAAAGACTGAGTTGAGTGCCTTACTTGATGAGAAGTGAGCACCACCACGCATGCCAGAAATTTAAACGGCACAAAGTGGCGCAAGCACTGATGCTTGGCGGCAGGATTAGAAAGTAGGTTGATGATAGCGATCCAAAGGGTCTTGCACAAACTCTTAACTCTCGCTGGTAATGTTTTGAATATGGGACATTTTGTACCGCATGCGAAAGTGGTCGATTTTAGTTCACGAATTGAACTTGCCAGTATTTTTACAAGCTGCTATTCATTTTGAAATGCATGTGGGTCTTTGACAAGTCAATTTTGACCCACTTCTAACGATAAGATAGACATGAAATTTTGTAAAGACATCTCGATTGTACATTTTGACTAGGACTTGGCTTGAATCCCTGAGGATTGAAGGAGAACAGCTGAAGATCGAGTTCACTGGCTTGCCATGGGAGAGGTCTATACCCAGCAGTGGACTGACACGGGCTGACGATGATGATAATCTCGATTGGGTGACCATGCTAGTGCAGGCAACATAAAAGCTTGTATTAAAAAGTTTTTTTTACAAAACTTATTTAACCATTCCCGCCGGAAACTCGTCGCTTGAGCTCCACCATAGGCGCACGCGCACCCAGGGAAGTGACGTCACGGCGCGCCCCGAGTGCCCGACTACTCCAGTTTACCGAATGTCTGGGTCAACGACCAGGAGGTTTCTACGGGTGATAAGTTCGGACCTTAGGAACCATTTCTCATACGATTTAGCATAGATTTTTCCCTTGTTCCTTGTAGATAACCATGGCCAGATAACTGGTTATCTTTGATGGTTTTTTTTTGCTTAGAGCTAGTTATCTCTAAGGATTTTATTTTCATCGCAGATAACTGTGTTTTTAACAGTTATTTACAAGGAAAATCTATTTCTTGGAGATAACTAGCAATCTCTGAGGAATAGATTTTCCTCGCAGATAAACTGTGTTTTCTAACAGTAATATTTGCGAGGAAAATAAAATCCTCAGAGATAACTAGCTATCTCTGAGAAAATAAAAATCTTCAAAGATAACCAGTTATCTAGCCATGGTTATCTACAAGGAACAAGGGAATTTTTTTCGACAAGCGTATGATAAGTGATTATGACATTAGCAGTGAAAAGGGTCCACGTGGGTACGCAATTCAATTTCTTTCACTATACATTTCATGAATGTTCGTAAACATATCTTATATTATTTTTGTTTCAAAGATTCAAAGATTTATTTGTCCAACATAGGTAAATTACAGGGTGTTACGTATATTACTATTTGTATCACTATGTGGCGCCTTGGGGCATACAAATTTGTTTGGATGCATGCTTATTATAAATTACATGCAGCATACCTTAAAAAAGAAAACAATTTTTTACTTAGTAAAATAACAAGTTTAAACAAAGTGTTCAAAATATAAATTTTTGTTGTAAAAACTGCTTGTGATGTCAAAAAATCCGTTTGTTCCATTACATTATTACATTATTATTTAACAGTCAAAACTTAATATCATATTCATGTAAAATTCACTTTATTACCAATCATAATTTCTTGTTATTAATTGATGTTGATTGTTGCACTAGTAACTCCCCAAAAATAAAGTTAAATGATTTTTTTTTACAAAATTAAAATGAAAATGCACGCAAGGCTTTAGTCTAGTAATTAGTGACAAAACATTGCAACAAACAAATAAATCCCATTTTTTTCCAATCCTGTGGGAATTTCAAAAAAAACCCTTTTTAGTAGGTACCTATCTAAATTTCAAATATGTAGCTTTATTGGTGCAACATTTCAGTTTTCCAATCTCGTGGGTAAATTTAGATAAAAAGCAGCCTATGTGTAATTCCAGACAACCAGTTATCTACATCCAAAACCGCCCAACGTTCCATATACTGCAGTGAAAAACTAACGTGTTACTCGCTATGCAAAGTAATGGCAGTATTTAAACACTGTTTTACTACTCTATAGGTTAGTTCGTCAATGTTACAAATTCACAGTTTAACTCAAAGCTTAATTACTACGCGAGCCTGCGTCGAGCGGAACGCCGCGTCCAGACTAGGGTTTTTGATTACTGTAATATGCATTATCAAATTACCTGGCTTTAGATACTTAAACGGTAACAAACTAAGCATTAAATCTGAGATGAAACCTGAATTTCACACCCAAATGCAGATGTCACAGCATCCCAGGTCACCCGAGTCAAACATCTTTGAAAAAACGCCGCTGATTGTGACGCTATTCGATACGGTTTCGGTGAGGATTTGCAGAAATCGGCAACCTTTTGGGTATTATAAGCGAAATATAAATAAATAAAGAGCCAATATAAATAAAAATAAATAAATATTATAGCCATATATTATGAGTTTTAAATAATAACTAACCAAAAGTCATGTTTCAAATAGAGGGTTTATTATGAAACGCGCGAGAACGTGATCGCATTCACTACCCTATCTCTTTCTGTCATGATGCCGTAGTTTTGACAAGAAGGATTGCTAAGTTTCCAATGGCGCATTCTTTTCTTAGCGCTATTCTTTTTTTAGCCCTGGTGGAATAAAAAATTAAAAGAACCGTTTGCAGCCTAACTACTTACAGAATTCCGTTACTGTTATACCTTTAAAAACCGCTAAAACGCTCGAATGAGATGACAAGTATAAAGTCATCACTCATTAAAACTTACGCAACTTTTTGACACACCCCCAATAATGACAGTAATCGTTAAAGCGAAAGGTTGCCGACCCATTACTCGATGATATATCGTAAAAATCAGCAATCATCATTGTACCGAGAAGTGTCTGTTGCAAAACGGTCCTTTGTGGTGCGCAGGCGTCTTG
Organism: Pandemis corylana; assembly: GCA_949127965.1. Taxonomy (NCBI): domain Eukaryota; kingdom Metazoa; phylum Arthropoda; class Insecta; order Lepidoptera; family Tortricidae; genus Pandemis; species Pandemis corylana. The sequence continues at coordinate 2,600,115 of OX421860.1, forward strand.
TCACGAACCTTTAAACCCTTTAATGAAGACGTAAACAAGGTAAAAGGTTAGCGAGAAGTTTGTCCTTTTAAAAGGTCTTTTCCAAGGGTAAACTTTTTCTCTTGCTAGCTCTGCCATCAACCAGCTGTGCTCGCGCTGCTGGTTTCCAGCGTGGAGAGTACATACATACATACATACATATATCACGTCATTATCCCTTACGGGGTAGACAGGGCCTAAGGTCTAGCATGATTTAAGGATAAGGTTTAGCATGATTGTGGGCGGATAAGTGGAAAAGAAATCAAAATAGGGGTTGCTAGTCGCATCGCCGATGACATGCTTCGTAAAATTTTTCGCCCATTGCCTCGATGGGCTTTCACCATCTGCGCGGGAAGAGAAGCAACTGGTAAATTCTATGTTTTTTCTTTACTCCCAGACCAGCATGGGAGAAAGTAACGTAAAGTGGAGAGTAACATGTGGTGAAATCACTGCTGTAATTAGTATTTTATTTGGCCTTTTGGAGTGACAATGCATCTGCCTCAAGTGTCCCGCATGTCCATGCCTGGTTGTATTTAATTACTATCAGGTAACCCAATTGCTTGTTTTATTACGAGATCTTGTCAGCAAAAAAAGAGTTTGATGTCTTATTCTTGAGGATATTAATGTATTAATTTTGGATAGCTTAAACCGCTGACAAAAATCTTGGCAATTTTGTCTGTCAAGGAACACGAGCATTCCATTTTTTCCTTCATAACTTGGTTATTGTTGCAATAACCTTTATGAAAATTATGATCAAAACATGATCCTTGCAACAAAGAAGCAATTTCGTAAACATTTCCGATAACTTAAAGGAAATGTTTCAAACTTTTTAATTCCATTAATTTATTGTTACTTGTGTAATTACGATTTACATACTAATTAAGTAATACGAAAACGGATTTTAATTTAAGATTCCAATTATAATTCGCAATTGGTATGCAAGCTGCTGAACTTATTAATAAACTCTGAGTTCCATTAAATTAACACAAAAAAAACGGCCCAATTATTAGCAAATTTTTGAATCCTTAAACATACATCTTACGGCATACGAACCGCAATTACTTTTCGAAGGTAATCGCAGTCTATTTCCCTTGGAAAATGTTAATTGTGAATCATCTAAAACAGTCCTTGGAACCTCGCATTTTACCAGCCAAACCCAAAAAGGATGATGAAGTATTGCCAATAATTTTCCCGGCTGTTCATCTCGGGAATTCTACTTATAGACTTTTTGTTGGAAACGCGTAATAATTATCAAAGTTTCATTTTACCGAATTAGACGTTTCGCTACTTAGGCGAAGTGAAATAAAATAAAATAAATAAATAGTGAATACTGCTAGGTATTAATTTGAGAGATTTTGCGTTGTAGGTTCAAAGTAATTTTGCTTTTTAGGCCTTGTGATCATAAAGTTACTTCTTAGCCTCTATGAACAGTGACGACATTTACACAAAAACCTCTTTATAAAAACATTTAAGCTTTTTTTTGTAACTAAATACGTGTAAAACTAAGCAACCAAAACGTAAATCATTCACAGGTTTCATCCGATGCGTTGTCTAATTACTAGCTGTTTTAAAACACTCAACCATTTGTCATCTATGTACAAATAACTTTTTCAGCGTCCTACTGCATTTCTCATGTCGTGTCCTTTTTTTAGCCCCTCGCAGCAGGGTCCTACTTAAAGGCAACTAACGCACAAGTGCGTTGAAAAAAACCGGGAATTTTACCAATTTCCCGGTTTAAAAAATACCGCAAACGTCGGCCGGTTCTTATCCGACCACGTTTCATTTTGTAAAGTCTAATTAAAATTTGATTAACAATTCATGAGGCCTCGGGGGTCCTTTCATTAAAATAATCGCGTTTTATTGTGAGCAGGTGAAGTTAATGTGGAAAATGTTGGTGACCACTGCTTTTATGACGTCTTGTCTTGTTTCTTGATGGTGTCTTGACGTAGGTAATATTTTACTGGATTAGCTTATGCAGAATGGCTGAAGTTTGGAGATGGCGGAGCAATATTGATTAAATATTTTTGAGGAGGAAGGGGGGGCGAGGATTAATATAGGTATATGCCCAGCAACGGGACGTATTTAGGCTATGGACGATGATGATGATAACATATTTTTGATCGTCACAAACAAATGAACATTTTGACGTGCCATACATTTAATTTACTAAACGTTTAAAGCACCGATTAATGTTAAATTGAAAGTTAAAAATGCAATCGAAAAAAAAGTATAAATTATTTTATTAATAACATATGTGCACTCATTAAAAACTACATGCCAACCTAACATTGGTCTGAAACAGTTAAACTATTCAGTGGTGATCCCCTGTAGAACCCTTCCAAAGTAAATGTCACAATGACATTCAGCGGGCAAAGGCTGCCCTAGCGAAAGCACACCGCACCAACGTTTACAGTAGGTCATTTTTTCAACAACACTACATCGCGGTGGGTTGATGACATTATTAACATTACATTACACACATGCTCACACACATTTGCAGCTATTTATTTATTTGTTAGTACAATGTTTTAATTTCTAGTTATTCTGATCGTTTCATAATTTATGGTGACCTTTATTTTGATATTCTTCGGCTAGTGTGTGGAGACATTGAATTTCCTAATATTGTAATTCGTTTTTATTTTGAAAATTAATTTTACTTTACTTTAATTTACATTGTAACTGTCATTTAAAATATTGACGATTCGTTACGACTTGTAACCTATTAATGTATAGTAGCTTAAGCAAGGAAATGATTGGGCCACGTTGAAAGAGTAAGGTTTGTTTTGAACAGTGCCTTTCAACTTAGGTATTAGTATTTCCCTAACATTCGTCTTCGTTTACGCATGTTGTATGATTATTTATAAATACGGTACTAACAACCTGCTATTATGGTGATAATATTGCACTACGAATATCTGTCAACTTTACTATTAAAATTGCATGCCAGTTGTTCTTCCGTCCACAACCTTTTAACGTTTACTTGCAGCAATTACAACGTATGACTTCGAAATGAGAAAATAAAACGTGCCTACTGAATATTTGTTTTTTGTTGTAAGTAATTTGTGTTTACATTTATTGTTCTTGGCAGCTATAAAGTTAATGTGAATTAAATAAGATACAGAGAAATAATTTATTATCAAGATATACGCACTCGTAAAAACGAGAATATTGATGTAATAATGTAAAATGCATTAAAGTAATTAAGGGATCCCGGTGTTTGGTCAACAGTGGTTCCGAATGGGGGCTATCGCGTGCAAATTTGCCACTAGAGGCGCCAGTGTCGCGTGAGGTCCAATAACATTCACTCTTCACTGGTTTTGCGGGTTTCGTGACATAAATTATAATTTCTTTTATTTACCTGTTGAAAAGTGATCTCCTTCGTGAAATAAAGTAAAAAAAAAGTAAAAAAGTCTTTATTTATAATATGCAAAAGGTTACAACATGTTTGTTCGGCAGCCTCCGCACTAGACAGCCTGTGTCGCGGAGACTAGAGACAGTTATAACAATAAGGGCTTAACATAAAAAATCAGAAATAATTTGTGTGTGTGTGTATGTGAGTGTGTGTGTGTGTGTGTGTGTGTGTGTGTGTGTTAAATTATCGCAAATATGGATTATTTTGGCGATTAATGTTAACGCTTTGAAAACGGATTTTTTTTTCGGACAAAACGGAACTGCACAACATTGCAGCATAGCTACTCGATATGACGATAGTTATTTATAATTAATACTCTTAATGAGATTTTAGATTTAAAACTTTGTTTCAGCGCCGATCTTATAAAGTCGCCTTTGACAGCTATACCTCTGGACCTTAGTCAACAGTGGCGCCAACTGGTGAACAAAGAAACGATAGTCCCCATTGGATGTGGATTTGGCTTGGGATGGCTGGAATACTGAATGGAAAAAATGAACTCCACATCTCTATGTCAACTCTACGTCTATAACAACAATCTCTCAATATCTATGGCGAATATCTTAATTTCTTCCATTGCGTTCAATGTATTTTTAAACAACAAGGAAGGAAAACGAGGATGTGGGACACCAGGAGCCTTACCATCTTAATGCGATTCAATTCCGACTCAGTTCATGTTTTAGCTGTCTTTTTTAGCATGGATCTGACAACGAGCGAACCTTAACTAAATCTGAATTGAATTGCATTAAGACTTCATGGTAAGTCCCCTGTACAATGATAGTTGCACCAAAAAAAAAACAAATTTAAATGAAGGTACTGTCCCCGAACCGGCCATTTAAAACGTTCATTTATTACACCATAAGCTACCGGCTGTCCGCCGTAATGTTAATCTAACATCTAACACAATATTGAAAAGAGATAAATCTACTTCTCTCCGATCTGTTAAACCTAACTACCGCGCCAAACCAAGAAGATAATAACTCCACCACAAAGCTACAAATGAAAGGCAGCGGTATTCAGTAGTGGCTACGTTTGGTTTCAGGTTGTAGGGGGAGGTGTTAAGTGAAATCTAAGTATGATATCGGCAGTCAGAGTAATAAACTGTGCTAGTACGCATGTGTGTAGATTTAAGAGATATTTATGATTGCGCCGGCGGCTGTGGGGGTAAGGGCGCGTACGTACTGCTTGTATCATTAGACGGTAATGAGAATAGGATAGGAGGCGACACTTACCCCCTTATTCATAAACGCTCTGGGGTCCGATTTTTTAAAGACATCACTCGAAAATGGTATAAATAATGTTTTGTTTGTTTGTGTATATTATCTTATATTTGTGTGTCTTGCAAAAAGGAATAAATGTCTTCTTTCTTTCTTTCTTTTTTTCTTTCTTTTACATCTTCAAAATTAAAGCTCTAGTCAAATTTTTGACAAGGTGACAAGGGGGCGTTCAAGTATTACGTAACGCAATTTGAGGAGGAGGGGACTATAGTAAAACGTTACGATGCGTTACAGGGCGTGAGGGGGTCTTTCATACGACACGTTACGTAACGTTTTCTTTTTTTTAAATAAAAAAATAAGGAATTAGAACTGCCAAGTTAACAAACTACGCATGTATTGCGGGTTAAACATCTCTTGTTTTATTTAGTATTATTATCGTAAAGGCGATTAAAACTATAACAAGGATATTAGAGCGACTTTCTTGTACTTTGCGCAACATATATTTTGACTTTTGGGTAAAAATGGTCACTTGAGTGTTACGTAACGTTTAGGGGGGAGGGGGGTACAGAAAATCGTTACGGCGCGTTACAAGGGGGGGAGGGAGGGTCAAAAATCTTCAATAATTACGTTACGTAATACTTGAACGTTCCCCAAGATTAATGAGAGCCCTATGTATCTTCTATGCTACTCGTATTTAAAATTCAACACAATTTTTCACCACTTTCGAGTGGTATTTTCATACATGTGCTTTCAAAAATCGGGGGCTTCTGCTAACTTAGCAATCGTTTGTCCTTATCTGTCACTTTGACATTTACCTTTCACAGATAAGGACAAACGATTGCTAAGTCAGCAGAAACCTATAGAGCGTTTATGAATAAGAGGGTTATTCTAATTATAATTATGTTCTTCCATGCTGGTCTGGGAGTAAAGAAAAAAATAGAATTTACCAGTTGCTTCTCTTCCCGCGCAGATTGTAAAAGCCCATCGAGGAAATGGGCGAAAGTCTTAGGGGTCATATTATAGGCGATGCGGCTAGCAACCCATCACTATTTTGATTTCCCTTTCCACCTATACGCCCTTAATCGTGCTAAACGTGGCCTTAAGGTTTTGTTACCTTAGGCTCTGTCTACCCCGTAAGGGATACAGGCGTGATACATGTATGTATGTACTTGCTATTTATTACGAAAAAAGTGAAGCACTTATATGTCGCTAACAAAATCAAATTCTTTATAATATAACATTGTATTATCGAGAGTGAAATAAGAGCGAGACGGCACGATCTTCTGTCCTGTTTCCTGCACTACGTCAGAGCCTACGTCACTCACCCAGCCACCGTGCTCCAGACCATCGGAGGAGCGCAAGGGCAGACTTCACTTCGGCGGCGTGCTTGCTAGGGATGGGTCATCTACCAGACTCTGTGCTACTCTGTATAGTTAGGTCTTGTTAATCGCGAGTGTTATATCTATTTAAGCCTATGTTAAGTTTTCCAAATAAAACCGTTGATTTGTATCCTTCATTTAATTTCGTCAACTTATCCATAATAATTGATAATATTCAAGCTACTATCCAATGTAAACCCAGCTTAACATATAAAAGTCGATTTATTCCACAGCCGTTCTGATAATAGTTTCTGATAACGGGAGCGGCGATTGCCTTATTGTGCACAGCTCACTTGTATGTGTGTCTGCCTGTCTTTACTGATTAGTTGTGATTAACGTCTAAACCACCGAGCCGAGTTGACAATAAATATAAAGTTATAAATCTGTGCTGTTATATGGCGATGGCACCCATTATTGTGCAAAATAAAAATAAAACTAATATAATTGACAAACACTGAGACACATGCACAAGGGACTTATCCCTTTAAGGATCTCTTCCAGTCAATTTGAGCGGGTGAGAAGAGTATTAGGTTTATACATACATACATACATACGTACATACATATATCACGTTGTAATCCCTTACGGGGTAGACAGAGCCCAAGGCAATGCGGCTAGCAAGCAATCACTATTTTGATATCCCTTTCCACCTACACCCACAATCATGCTAAACGTGGCTTTTAGGTCTTGTTACCTTAGGCTCTCAAGCCATGGTAGCCTAGTGGTTTGACCTGTGGCCTCTCAAGCCGAGATTCGTGGGTTCGAATCCTGGGAACCTCTGAGATTTTCGGAATTTATGTGCGAAATTACATTTCAAATTTGCCATGAATTTTTCGGCAAAGGAAAACCACGTGAGGAAACCTGCACACATCTGCGAAGCAATTCAATGGTGTGTGTGAAGTTCTCAATTCGCACTGGGCCCGCGTGGGAACTTCAGCCCAAACCCTCTAATAACTGGAGGAGGCCTATGCCATGAGGCACGCCGAATTACGCGATAATTTATAGAAAAAAAGACTACACAATGTACTGAAATTGTAGCAAAACGGTAGGTATAAACGATTACATACAACATGTATCTATGTTGTGTAGACATTCCTACTACTTACCTACCTGTTTGTTTTGTTGCTGTGCCATGTACTTGTATTATTTTCAACTAAGGAAACTATAGGTCTGTTTTTACTCATTTATTGTCATAGTTAGTTTATGTACCTATGCGACTGTTTTTTTTTATATGAATAGGAAGACAAACGAGCAAGTGGGTCACCTCATGGTAAGTGATCACCACTGCCCATAGACACCCGCAACCCCGGAGGGATTGCAGATGCGTTGCCAACCTCTCTTGTGCCCGTAATTTCCCCGGCTGTCTTACTCTCCATACCGGAACACAGCAGTGTTTGTTTCTTAATAAATAAAATAAAAAAATTAAAGGGGCTATATTACCTTAGGCTCTATCTACACCGTAAGGGATAAAGACGTGATTTACGTATGTACCTACACGTTTAATATGAGTATAAAATAATCAACTACGATGACAACTCAAAACACAATCCTCTCCAACCTTCCGTCTAACAATCCAAGAATATAAAAAAACGGCTTTCATCATTTCCATCGCACCTGCGCGCCATATGTCACTAAATCATCGAATCCTGCGCACCCCGCGCCACCTACAACCATCCGCCATCTTGGAAATGGGAACTGACGCGAAATTGTACACGGGAACCAATTTTCAGCCACCGATCCACCCGCTGGCTTCATTTATGGCGAAATTTAGCCACATGTGATACCAAATAAGGCAGCCTGTTTTTACCGTTCGGTTGGCCTGTTCGCACTCGCCGCCTGTGTATACGTCTGTCTCTGTGTTATGACGTCACGCAACGGTAGCTGTGATAGAATTTAATAAGGACTTATGATTGCGGCGTTTGTAAAAAGTGGTTATTGACATTGTATCTATGTTGTTACTTCCATGCTGGTCTGGGAGAAAAGGAAAAACATAGAGTGTACCGGTTGCTTCTCGTCCCGCGCAGACGGTAAAAGCCCATCGAGGGAATGGGCGAAATTCTTAGGAATCAGGTTACAGGCGATGCGTCTAACAACCCATCACTATTTTGATTCCTTTTTTCACCTATACGCCTACTCATGTTGACGTGAATCACATTTGTTTTTTTTAAGACTATTCGAGAGAAAATGACGTAGGTACATCTATACTATATCTATACTAATATTATAAAGAGGAAAGATTTTGATTGTTTGTTTGTTTGAATTGAATAGGCTCCGAAACTACTGGACCGATTTCAAAAATTCTTTTGCCGTTAGGAAGCTCCATTATTACTGAGTGACATAGGCTACTTTTTACCGCGGGAAAATACCTTTTCCTACGGGAAAATTAATTTATCGCGGGTGAAGCTGCGGACGGAAGGCTAGTACATCATGAAAGACTTTTCTTAGCAGGATACAAACCTACCATATACTTCCACCACACACCAACCACTAAGTAATACATACATATATACACAAATATTAGGCCGCATATGGAGTACTGTTCTCATCTCTGGGCTGGGGCACCCAAGTACCAAATCCTTCCATTTGACCGCATCCAACGCAGAGCTGCTCGATTTGTCGATAACCAGGCACTTTCTGGTAGGCTCGATTCTCTGGCTGTGCGGAGGGATGTAGCGTCTCATATAAAAAAAAAAAAAAAACACGTCTATATCCCTTACGGGGTAGACAAAGCCTCAGGTAACAAGACCTAACCCACGTTTAGCATGATTGTGGGTGGGTGGAAAGGGGAATCAAAATAGTGGTGGGTTAAGCCGCATCGCCTGTAACATGATTCCGAAGATATTCGCCCATGATTCATGAGTAATTAATTTATTTCACCAAATCATAATAAACTAAAAATAAAACTTGGCTAAAAATTTAAAATTAAAATAAATTTGAACCCTAGGTAGGGTCCATCATGCAGGCAGCATTCCCGCGTTGTTTTCCAGATTTTACTATTGTTTTTTTTTTCTGTTCGTCACGTTCCACACATACCTATATGAAAAAAGTGACGAACTAGAATGGAAATTTTGGGACACATTTTTTCTTGTATAAGGATCGATAGGGTAAACGATTGTGAGTAAGAAAAATGCAAAATAGTTAAATTCTGGGAAACATGATCATGCGGACTTCTTTTCATAAAACGCTCAATTGTGCGAGAAAGCCGGCGCGAGGGTCGTATGTTGTCTTTTATATTAAGTTATTTTTAAAGTAGCCTTAGTTTATATTTCAAAAAATTAAATAAATTACATAATTTAAAAAGAAAATCCTCAATTACTCGAATGCGTGAATCAACGTTGCGTCGCGTGCCGCTGTCGATACGTTATATCGGTGTATATCGGCCCGATATTTATCGACACGATGCGTCGACTTATTGCCGACGATCTGATGATAACGAGCGAATTTGTACGACTGTTTGTTTTTACGGAGATTGATAATGGAGCCGGTTTGTACACGGGCTGTAGTTTGAAGTTGCTTTCCCAAAAATACATACCTACATAAATCACGTATTTATCCCTTACGGAGTAGCCAGTGTAAGGTATACCTAGAAGCTACGCGTTCAGCATGATTATGGGCGTATAGCTGGAAAGGGGGTCTGATTCCTAAGATTTTCGCCGATTCCCTCGTACGGCTTTTACCATCTGCGCGTGGCAGAAATCTATAATACTATAGTCTCTCAAGCGGTGAAAGAAAACAGCAATTCAATGGTGTGCGTGAAGTTCCCAATCCGCATTGGGCCCGCGTGAGAACCAAGCCCTCTCATTCTGAGAGGAGGCCTGTGCCCAGCAGTGGGACGTATATAGGCTGGAGAGGACTGATGGCACTGTCACAATAATTGTTATATTTTAACTAATTTACAAAAAAAACCTTGTCAGATTACACACTTAAAACTTTCTTATGAAACGCTCTCTGGTGAGAACTGCATGAAAAATATAATATAATAGTAGTAGTTTTTGAATTTATTGCAAACAGACAGACAGCGCGATGAAGGACTTTGTTTTGTAATATGAAAAAGCGAAAGCCTTTAAAAGTGAAAAGACAACCATCAAAATTCAAATCGCGCCATTAATAACTAAAATTAAAAAACTCAAAAAGATAACCATCTTAACGTCACGTAAGCATCTTGAAACACTCCCGCCTTCAAATATATTTTGCATAAACATCTAAGTTCATATTTACGCGGTATAACAGCACATTTCAAATGCAAATCAAAATGACAAAATCTGTAATATGTTGAAATTTAAAACAGCGTGAAACAATTTACTTTATGGCAGCGCCTATCACGGCATCTATAACAATGCAGTCATCAACAAAAAGAACGCAACTTTCTTCAAAATAAGACTGGACTCATCCAAAGACCTTTCCGAGAACCACTCAACAAACTTAAACAAGACCCCAAAAAATCGCAACTCCTATTTCGTCGACGTAACACTAAAGTTATAAAGACCATTATACAGAACTTCGAGTTCTCCAACTTGTCGGATAAAGTGGTAGTCTGAGGTGATAAGAATGAGATTAATTACTAAGATGAATCTTCGGACAAGTTGACGGACTGGTCGGCCGATAACGGTTATGTTAACACCCGCCTCAGCTAAACGTTTTGCGGAAACCCGAGGGTCAGAGCTATAGAATATTAAAAGAAGAATTCTTGATTCATTTGATAGTACCTATCATTTGAAAAACAGCGCCTTCTCTCGTCCCTAGTGACCAGTAGATTTTCCACGGGAGTTTGTAATTGTGTCTTACACATCATTCAAACAGATGACGCTTAGCGACAAAAATTCGCATAGTAACAAAGGTCACGTGACAGCTAGTAGCAGCTAGAAAAATTCGAAGTCTTACCCACCTGCTATGGGTGGTGTAGGGGTATAGCACGCGTCACGGAATGACGAGGATTGAAGGATTAGAGAGGAAGGTTTATATGTATATGCAGACGAAGTCGCGGGCAGAAGCTAGTAAAATAAAGAACGTAAAATATAACTAACAGAGCCATCTTCTTTAAGCAGATGCAGAAAAAAATGGCGCTATTGATAAAGACTACCCTTTCTGTTTTTAGCGGACACGCTAAAAACTAAAATACAGATAAGGGTAACCTTTTAATTGAAAATGGACGGCAGGTGCAAAATACGTGTAATGTACAAACCGACTCGTAAACAGATAGACACACGACCGCTCATTACATGCTAATGGAGGGTAACTCAATAAATAAATGGATCAATGATCATTTCTATAAATTACTGTTTTTGTTCGCTAGAATATAAATTTATGATCTGGAAATGGTTTTACTGGCTCCGCCACCCATACACACTTTAGATCAAGCCTATTTTTTATTTTTAAAATAAATTGAAATGTTTCGCATCTGTGATCCGTGGCGTGGCAGCCTAGTAGTCAGAGCAGAGATTCGTGGGTTCGAAACCCGGGCTCGCAACCTCTGAACGTGAAAATTAAATGCACAAATTCATGAATCACTCTACGTATTGGTTAAAACCACATCAAAATCCGTTCAATACTTTTGAGAGGAAAGATGTTGGGACGCCTGATACGACAAGACGAATACATTAAGCTCATAATTGAAGGAAGCGGAAGAGAGGAAGAGAGGAAGACTAAGAAGAACATTTATAGACCAGGCGAAAAAAAGGAAGTGTCATATCAGGAAGTCAAAAAAAAGGCCCTGGAAAAGACCACATGGAAATTGCTCAACCGACAAAAAACTAGCTCTTAAGTTTATGAAGAAGAAGTTTTTGAGTTTATCACTAATAGACAGACAGACGCGGCCGAAGACTTCGTTTTGTAAGTATGTCTTGATCAAAGATACATACATACATACATATATACATAAATCACGTCTTTATCTTTTACGGGGTAGAGCCTAAGGTAACAAGACCTAAATGTCACGTTTAGCATGATTGTGGGCGTATAGGTGGAAAGGGGAATCAAAATAGCGATGGGTGCTAGCCGCATAGTCTATAACATGATTCCTATTTTAGTCGATTCCCTCGATGGGCTCTTACCGATGCGCACACTGCAGCAGCAACTGGTACATTCTATGTTTTTCAAAGATGGTTGCCCAACTCTAGTGAGCTAATTGACCTTCGGACCAATGATTGCAGCAAGATAATCACCACTTTGGTACCCAATTCTGCTATATTATGAAACACCTACTTCGTTTTTCCGCACTCATAAAAAACACGGTAAAAATAAATTTCCTCGCTACTAAATTTAGTTTGCGTTTTTTTCACAGCTATTTATTCTTAAAGCGATCTACCATTAACAAGGTGCGAATGAAAAAGCCAAGTTTATCGAGCCGAAGAATAATCTCGCGTGTTTAAATATCTCACGTTTTATTATATTTATTTACAGACGTCCAATTGCAATAAAACTTAAAACTCATGCAATAACTGACACCGAAACGCTCTCAGGGTAATTTGGAATTTATTCGACGAGTACAGGTGGAAAGTGGAGTGCAGGGCTCCACTAACGCACGACACACGACAAGATACAAGACAAAAGACACCAGCAAACGCTAGTTATGTATATATTTTTGGAATGTACAATTAACGCCCTTTACAATTATACCAAACTAAACACGTTTATCTAAATTTATTAACTAACAAAAATACAACTGTAATTAATTACTCACTCATACCTACTTACTTTCACGTGTAATTTATGCTATGAAACAAAATAATATTTTTTAGTAAAGGTATTCAGCTATAACTCTAAGTACGTCATTAAAAGTAGTTCAGCGTCCAGGTGGACGCTAAATGGATATTTATCGTTTGCAAGACGAGATAATGTGTTGTCACCAATCACAACAAATAAAGATAATAAAAGAAAGACAACCGAATTGAGAATCTCCACCTTTTTTTGAAGTCAGTTTAAAATAGCTTGACTGCTAATTTACTACACAAAATATTAATACAAAAGTCGTACTTAATTCAAATTAATCCCGTTTAAAAAGTTCACAATGGGAACGCGCCCGGCCGCGCGCGGTGACAACGCTAACAACAAATTGTCGGGACTCACGGGACATTATTGATGGCGAGGGTGGCCATTACACCGTCCTCGTGCGGGACATGTGAAAATTAATATATCACTAGTATTTACATAGGAAATTGTAAGCTGGTCAGTCCGGTTGTCAGCAATTTATTCATAATTTGGTATAAAAAGTTTGTGGCAAATGGTATCGAAATGTATATTAAACTAGGATAAAATGTAACGGAAGAGAAAATGCGCTAAGTATTTAAGGAGGATCCTATTTCTTTTTTTATGTTTTATGTGGGATAACCTATCTTCGAGCACGTTTTAAGAGCGAGTCGCAGAAACTTTTTAAAAATCGTTTTATTTCGCTTGAATTTGAAGCCTGCGGTAATTATAACAAATTTTAGCTGAATTAAAAAACATGTATACTCTTGTCCATTTTACTTCTAGGTAGCTACTCCTAACAAAATCAAACAGAGTAGGTTAGGTACTCAACTTTCCGCATATTTAATTTCTTTGGCGTTATATTCATTGATTTATAGTGCATTGGGGTAAATTCGAAATTGGGGGAATTCCGAAACTCGTGGATATCCACTCAACGGAGAACAATTACATAATCTAGCAACGCTTACCTAGAAGCTTCAATGTCTTTGGCGTCCAGATAAGCGTTGCCAGTTTATGGAATTGTCCCCCGTTTAGTGGATATCCACGATTTTCGAAATTCTCCCAATTCCGAATTTACCCCAATGCACCTTACTAATGAGTTACTTCATTTACAATATTCAGTTCAATTTATGCCAGAAATACCCTCAAACTTCTTACACAGCACTTCTCGAGCAATTATACCCGTGGGAACCCGTAAACAATCAAAGAAAGGTCTGTATCATGATAATCGAATACTATTTTATCTTTAACCTCCAAAGAACTCTCATAATCGATCTATCGGCACAACAAAGATATCGACAATAACGATAATCGGGTAGCGCCATTTCATAGATCACGAAAAGAAGATGTTAGCGCTAACAGTAATCGGCGGACGCCATTTTAAAAATCACGAATACAAGATGGCGGCGCTCAAGAGCTTCGATTTCCGAAAACTGAGGTTCTGTGTGTTATTAACACTCAATTCATTGATTTAATTAGAATAGAATGGTTGAGTGTAGTAAACATTTTCATAGAAATATTTTAACTTTAGCATGAAATACTTACGAATTTAACATACATACACAAATCACGTCTTTATCCCTTACAGGGTAGACAGAGCCTAAGGTAACAGGTACCTACAGACCACATTTAGCAAGATTGAGGGCGTTTAGGTGGAAAATGGAATCAAAATAGTGATGGGTCGCTAGCCTCATCGCCTATAACATCATTCCTATGATTTTTGCTCATTCCCTCGATGGGCTTTTACCATCTGCGCGGGTAGAGAAGCAACTGGTACATTCTATGTTTTTCCTTTGCTCCCAGACCAGCATGGAAGAATTGAACGTAATGAAATATTAGTAGGTAAAGAAATATGTATGTATGTGAAGATTAACATACTAAGACTATAAATCTTGTGACGAGACCAATTGAGCAAGGAGGATAACTTTTTTATGGAAAGGACCGCTTTTTAATGAACTAGGATAACAATCGACCTGGTGTCACCTGATGACAAGTGAGCGATGAGATGAATAATTATCATCACAGGAAGCCAGCCAGCGTTGCCAGCCTATAAAACTAAGATAAAATAAGTACCTACCTCATGTGCCAGTAATTTCTCCAATTGTCATACTCTTTTCAGCTGTCCTGGAAGCAAAACAAAATGCATGCAGACTGAACTCTCGTAAATCTTTGCAGTGACGTCTCCATTACAAGGAAAGCTGCGCGAGAGTTGTTCTTTAGTTGCGAACTGTCAGCGCAGCGGAATTGCTTTCAACATTGTTCGTTTACTAATTAAAGTATTTGAAGGTCTCGTATATTATCAGAACCTAAAAATATGAAGATTGCGTTTACATTGGGTTATCACTAATTTGTTGTATTTACCACAGTTTTTTGTCTTATTGTGTTACACCCACTTACTTATACTTATTGTGTTAATACATTTAAATATTTTTTAACAGTACATACCTTAACTAACAAAAATCTATCCCACGGAAACCGAAATTTTATCGCGAAAAAAAATAGTCTGAGTGCTATCCACACTATAATCTGTTGCTGTGCAATTTTATCCTGATCCGATCAGCCGTCCTCGCGTGGTTGAGTATCAAATATTGATCTAAACTTTCATATTATTAATAGTAAAATATAAAAGCTCAAGCCCTCTTATCCTGAAAAGGGGGGTGAGGGGGGGCTGTGCCCAGCAGTGGAGCGTTATATATGTTTATTAAAAGTGGGAGGCAAACTTAAATTACTATATGCTCAAGATTAAGATGAAGTATTTTTTTCAGAAATTTAGTGGCGCACAATATAAAAATACAAATACTCTTTATTGAACATCACAAATCAGTACAAAACAATACAGAAACAAAGAACAAGGTAGGCAAAGGGCGGTCTTATCGCTTAATAACGATCTCTACCAAGACAACCAATAAAAGAGAAATAAATCGTAGGCGTAGTTAGTCAAAAAAATAGGGGAAAAAAACATAGGAATCATTGTTATAGGCGATGAGGCTAGCAACCTATCACTATTTTGATTTCATTTTTCACCTATACGCCCACAATCTTGCTAAATGTGGCCTCTAGGTATCTGTTACCTTAGGGTCTGTCTACCCCATAAGGGATAAAGACGTGATTTGTGTATGTGTATGTATATGTACGCAGTTATTTTTCTTACAGAAATAATAAAATATGATCTCTATTTACGAAGTCCTTTTGTTGTGTTTACGAGCTGAATTCGCGTCTGAATAACGGACTATATGCGTCATCTCACAATTTACGGCGACAGTAATATTGTTTATTCGCTCACTCAGCTACGGTAAACGTGAGAGGTGCTGATTTTGATCCAGATATCAAAGCTAGATGTAGTTTATGCTATCTTAACTAACATCGCCATGTACAGGGTGGATTATTTTTGAAGTCCTTCTTAAGAACTGGCAGCATATCTGTATTTATGTATCTATTTTTTTATCAGCTACGACTAATAAAAGTGTATCACTTACCGTTTCACAACTCGTAGATTTTAGGAGAAACCTAAACTGAAAAATACTTACAAATCAGAAAATCTCAATAGTTATGTATTTTTTAATTTTGCTTCTGACTTTTCAATAAAATGAATACTAAGACAATTTGCAACGAATTTTATCCCGTTCTCTTAAAAAAATTGTTTAGCTCACTTTTAAATTGTTAGATACAAAGGCACACATACTTCAAACACGGAATGACTTTAAAAGGACGTAATTTATTTAATAATAAGCAGTGTGAAAATAAGTCTATTAATAATAGTCACTCTTATTTTGAAATTTTCAAGGTTAGTTGTATAAAAAGTAAAAATAAAACAGCATAAATAATATAAAACAACACACTTTAATCACATCAAAAACATGCAACAGTGGTTTAAGGAAGGTTTAGAATACGAAGAATAATATTGTCACCTCCTAAAGCCCAAAGCAGAAAAAACCAGTAAGTTAAATATTTAGGTATACGTAAGTCCGAGGTAAATACACTCTTCAGTACTATTACATAAAACTATGAATTATACAAATTAGAAAAGCTTAATAATATGGGCTTTAGGAGAAACGTATCTATGGATTGTTATAACCCAAGACCAAGAATTGATTTTCAACAAAAAATATATGTACTTATTTCGTACCACGATGAAAATACTTGAATAATTTGACAAATATTATTAAAAATAATATTTAGGTAAATCGCGAGATACACCCTATATACGCTTTTATGCTGGTCTGGGAGTAAAAAACACATAGAGTGCACCAGTTGCTTCTCTTCCCGTACAGATGGTAAAAGCCTATCGAGGGAATGGGCGAAAATCTTAGGAATCATGTTATAGGCATCACTATTTTGACTCCCCCTTTCCACCTATATGCCCACAATTATGCTAAACTTGGCCTTTAGATCTTGTTATCTTAGTAAGTATAGAGAAAAATGCTTTATAAAAGCTAAAAATTGAACGGTTGCCGCGCCGGCGCGGCATGCCAGGCTATAGTGCGGGGTGCTTTGAAGACGATCTTCCAAAAACGTCGAAACTAGTCGGTCCGCTTAATTTTAAGTTCTTATAACATTACTAATACTAATATTCTCTCATTTCAAGGCCTTAAGTGTAAAAAAATCTATTAGCAAAAATGTATTTATACGTTAGTCACACAATGAAAGTAGTCACAAAATACAACTTAATTCAATTTCGTAAGTACATAAGGTAGTTTAATTCTCAGACCAAATTAGAAGACAAGACAGAATTTTGCGACTGGTAAAGTGAGGTTGATAAAACGACACCCCCTGTACATACAAGTTGTACACACCGACAAATTGGTGCACACACGCGCACAGAGCAAGGCGTTTGCTCAGCCTCAAGACTGTCTTTACTTTTAATTTGGCCTCACAGTTTTGAAAATGAAAATCCTTATAGCTATTTACTTTAAATAATTTTCCCTTGAGGTATAAATTAAGCCTGACACGTTACGAGAAACAATATGCAAATAGCTTTACATTGCGTCGCGGTGGTGACAATTTATTGTACGAGCTACATCGTAAGCGGCAATGTATATCCATCGCATATTTTTTCTCGCATCTCAATTTCCAACAGCTGCGCGAAGAAGCGTAATTGAGGGCCTATTTTTGAAATCACATCAGTGAAAATACCATTAGAAATTAGTGAAAAATGTCGAATGCAAGTGAGTTGTGCAACTACTACTATAACAATTGCAATAACCCAAACTAAACCTATATTTGACAGAAAAAGCTTTGGTTATTGTTATAGGCTAGAGTTGTGGATGTCGGAACTAGGATAACACAGCTGAAGTGGCGATGGGCGGGGCACTTGGCAAGACGGAACGACGACAGATGGTCGAAAGCGGTCACAGAGTGGTGGCCAAGACTGGGTCGAAGGTCAGTGGGCAGACCATCAGCCCGTTGGTCATACATCTGTCATTCGGCTGGAAAACTGTGGATGAGACTGACACGGGGGCAAAGGGGCGTGAAAATGAAGAGGCCTTTACTCAGCAGTGGGTGGATGTGGGCTGATTAGATTGTTATAGTAATTTGATGCAACTCACGTTTTCATTTTGTCAAGTTTATTTTTAATAATATTCTCAATTTTTCCCGTCGCCAAGTAAGAAGAAAAATAAGATATCCCTTATAGTAAGTGAGATCTAGCATCAAGTTTCGATCAGTTATAATTACAACAAATACACTCTCACACTGAAACGATTTACTCATCACTGTATCCAGTCTGACGCATGAGTTTTTATTTTTTTATTACAAGTTATTACAAGCTTTACATGAACTTGCAAGTCTTGCAACGTATGTGTTTGTCCGAGTGCAATCTTGCGACTCAATTTTGAAGCAGATATCTTCATCTGATTGAGCTGAAATTTTGCATACTAGTGTAAGTCAGATGACAATACAATAATATGGTAGTAGAATTCTGGTGGTCCAGCCAGGACCGTCTCCGCAGGAGGGAACTCTTCAACGGCTGGTCCGATTGACTTGAAATTTGGTTCACACATGTAGTACGGATGACAACGCAAGTACAGTCAGCAAAAAACTTGTAACTAAAATGACTTTTTTTAGGTTAGGTTATTTAATTTATCTAATCTGTATTGATTCTGAATAAATGAATATAAATATGTTCAAAAAAATAAAAAATGCTGACAGTGAAATAAATAGAATGACCAATTGCCAAGCCAAGACGAAAAAAAAAGAAGGCGGTGCACTACCTACTAATTCTTGAATCCCTAATGTCTATTGAAAGTTGTAACACTACAATTAGTAATACAGTATCAAAAAAACTCGAATTAAGGTGCGACCACACTAGTGCGTAAAAGACGTTACATTTACGCAACAAAATGTATGAAAAAGCGGTGAGAAAACGTGACGCCTACGCCACGTCACTGCGTATACGCAACGGTGTGGTCGCTCCTTTAAGTCAATTATTGTGGGATCTCAGAAATGCGTTAATCGTCAATGTGATAAGTTGAAGCTCGTAGTCCGATGCTTTAGACGGCACCCATTAACTAGGTGAGACTTTTAGGAGGTCGCAGAATCTCACCCAATCTCATCCAATCTCACGTTGGGGAGAGTTAGTCTCGGCAAATATGATGCTTTTTCACAAAGAACTGCAATATTGGGAGAGAACCGAGTTACGTTGGTGGTGTCAAAACGAATCTCACGACATCTCATCTGGGGTGAGTCCCAAATTGCCTCACGTAATCAATTGACGCCCTCATAACATCGCCTCAGTGTTAAGCGAAATTGGTACTTCGTTGGAAAGTGAATTCAAATGTATTTCAACACTTTCCACCGAAATTTATTTGACAATATTCAGTCCAATACATTACACAATACTTATTTGTATCTCGTGTATCTTATCAACTATCATTGGTCGTCATCATCATCATCATCATCTTCTTCTTCACCTACCTTGCAACCTTCTTTTGCTGACGACTCTTCCTCCTGTTACAAACAAACAAACGCGCTGTTAGTGGTATTAGAGAAGCAGTAACATTCCCACGGGTTATAAAAACAGGGGTCCTATTTTTGGAATCACATGTGTGAAATGCAACAATGCGATAAATATCTGTTCTGTTCTGTGTAAACTAGCAACATTTGCTGAATCAACCAATCAGCGGTTGGGATTTCACCAATGTTGCTATGAACAAAAAATATTCAGCTTGCTACTCCGTTACTTACGTGCAAGATAACCAAGCCTGTGCGAATAAATCCCACAAACTTAACTATCCCGTACACCACACAAATACTGACGCGTTTCCATCCCTCTACGGGATCATTCTCAATGTTGCCAGTTTACATTTGTAAAATTGTAAATTGTAACTTCGAACAGGCCATTTATACTTGTAATTGTTATAGTACGCAGATTTAGCAAAAAAAATACCACTTTCATAGCAATATTTTCACAAATGTGATACAAAAGTAAGGTGTTACGTTAATCAGTGTTAACGATCCATCCAATATTATAAAGCCGTAAGGTGCATTGGGGTAAATTCGAAATTGGGGGAATTTCGAAAATCGTGGATATCCACTAAACGCGGAACAATACCATAATCAGGCAACGCTTATCTAGAAGCCAAAGACATTTGAGCTTCTAGGTAAGCGTTGCTAGATTACGTGGATATCTTCGAGTTTCGAAATTCCCCCAATTTCGAATTTACCCCAATGCAATGTTTTTATATCGCTACCTTCTGAAGAAATGAGGTAACCGGGTCAGATCAAGGTATTTTACAAATAATAGCTCCAATTAAGTTAAACTGAGAAAACTTAAGAACAATCTCGAATGCAGCATTGTTCTTAAATACTTGATTCTCATTTTATTCGTTGCTAAGCATCAGGGTTATTAAATCAATTAACACATTATTTAATTACTGCTGTCTTCCTTTGTCCATTTGTTTCTTCCAGTTGCCTCTTGAATCATGAAGCGCACAATCTTTAATAATAAATAAGCGTGAATAGCGTCAAGTTACCATAACCGAAGATTTTTACGTACATATCACAGAAAACCAGGGGTTAAAGTCGTTGTTAAGGTAACTTGGTGCCAGTCATATTATTAATAAAATACAGCCAGAAGAAAAGGAGTCATACACTTGTTTTTTGTTTGTGTTTTATTTCTTAACTAGCTTCTGCCTGCGACTTCATTTGCGTAGAACTATAGGTACATAAAAACCTTCCTCTTGAATCACTCTATCTATTAAAAAATACAGCATCAAAATCCGTTGTGTAGTTTTGAAGATATAAGCATACATAGGGACATAGGGACAGAGAAAGCGACTTTGATTTATACTATGTAGTGATAGTGACAATCGAATCGCATGGTACGGAATCCGACGTGTGAGCCAGGCTTGCTCTAAGCCAACTTTTTAGTGACCTACACATGCACACCAAATTTGCTAGATGCTCAAAAATATCTGAACACGACTGTCAATCGTATAACTGAACGTTCAGATGTTTTTGATCATAATTAACTATCACTTATAATTGTATGTTTTACAAACTAGGGACCGGACATGGAAACTACACAATAAATTTGGCCGTCTCCATACAAAATTACCCACAAAAATTACCTAGAGTATATATAACAGTTAAATTACAGCTAGACTATCTCCAAATCTACACTTCCAATAGATATACATAGCTATAGCTCTTCTCTTTGAATGAAGACATCGTCACAATAATGACGTGACATAAATATATCGAACACCCAAAAAAGCAGTAGTCATAATGCACACAACGCTGATGATCTATTTTCTTTGCTTATTTGTCTTTGCTTTGCTTATTTTCTATAAAATTGTGTGTACCTGACAGTGGCGTGGCGTCCATAGAACTCTTGCCTATTTTAAGGCAGTTAGGCACTTTATGAAAACTTTGTAAAATATGCTAATTCAAACAACCAAAAACCAATTTAGAAAACAAGTTAATGTTTGCATGCCAATTTATTTGGTTAGACGTGTCGCCGGACATCAACACTAAATACTAGATCACTTTTTTACCATGTCTAAAGCAAAATACATTATTTAATTTCATTTCATTTCATTATTGTGCAGGATTAGAGGAAAAGGCTGGTCAAATTCCCTTTGGCTCGCCTTCTGATATACTTGACGCCACGCCCCTGGTACCTATGCTCTTATATTTGTGTCTTGCAAAAACGAATAAATGTCTTCTTTCTTTCTTTCATAACCCCACATAATTACTGCAATAAACCGCTTCCGATTTCGCAGCGCACATTCGATAAATTCAATAACTAATTACACCACAAATTAATTTAATTAAAGAAATCATGATTTAACTGCGTTCTTTAATGAACGCGTGATTGTCGATTAACGGCTATCATAAAAAATAAGTACATCACAATCGAGACAGGTTTATGGTGCGTGATACAAGATCGGGAGAAGTCAAAGGGGTGGACCGGGCGCAGTATTAGCAGTGTGTGAATACAGTAGGAATGAGAGCGCTTTAAGAGTATATGGAAGGTGTAACATTGAAAGATAGTATAAGGAATAGTGAAGACTACAAAGAAGATTAACTAAAAACTATTAGCATAATTTCAGTGGCGCTGAACCCAGCCAATTATAACCATGAAAATACATTTATTAATGTAGTGATCGCGATAGGAAGACCTTTCAACTTCAAACCCTAACAATATTCACTTATCTGACCCAGATGTCAACGATCAACGTAATTGCGAGCCTTGAGTGGCGCCGGCGCAGCAATTCGCACTATATACCAGGGGTCGGCAACTATTTAGCAATAAACAATTAGTTACTAGCATTTTTATGAAAAAAGTCAACACCATCCAGAAAAACTTCTAAACATGACAATCGAAGGCTGTGACCCTATTTTTGAAGGCACAAGACTCATAACCAAAAGTGGTAAAAATTAGTGTAATAGTCACAAAACTACAGCTCAAATGAATCTTTTCCCTACTTGACAAGATTAATTAGAAATTTAAAATTCAACACATATTTTCACCACTTTCGAATGGCACTTTCAAATGATGTGCTTTACAAAATCGGACCCCGGGTTATGGGTTGCCGACCCCTGTAAAGGAACAACGGAAAGAAGCAACAAATCAGGCAGAAAAGCACTTTACACCAAAGACATACAGACTTTGTCGAGCGCTACACTTTCGCGACAAACTTAATTTTGCTACTGACAAATTTTGTAACTTACTTACTCGCGTATAGTTTTAACACTTTTCTTAAACATTAGCGATACAGTGGGAAGTACACGTAAGTTTGTAGTGATTTTACTTCTTTTTTATAAGGTTCTGTTAATTCTGAACTACGTGGTTGTATGAGTACTAAGGTGATGGTTAAAATATGAAGTTGTTTAACGTATCGGTGCTTTTAGTTTAATTACATTTTTTTATGTTGTCTTTTTACTGCAGTTAACTTAAAAGATAAAGCGTAAATGTTAATGCTAATTTTATTAGTTAAGTACAATCAATATTGTTAAGTCCGTAGGTAGTTTAATTAATGTAATTAATAAAGTTTTTATTTCATAATTTTTCAATGGCTTATTCACTTAGTTTTATTTGCGTTTCAGTTTTTTCATTATTTGTAACCACGAACATGTATTTATGAACATTGGCGCATCTGCTAATTATTTTCTTATTACTGTCTACGCAGAATTCGCTTATCGCTATCCCACGGGAACTATGCAATATTCCGGGATAAAAACTATCATACGTCCTTCTGGAGTCCTGAAACTATCTCTGTACCAAATTTCATTAAAATCGATTCAGTGGTTTAAGCGTGAAAGCGTAACGAACAGACAGCCAGAGTTACTTTCGCATTTATAAAATTAAGTAAGAATTTTCCAGGGGGACCTTTCCCTATGCAAGGTGGCTCCACCTTGCTACAAACTCATTTATTTTTACTATCAAATGAATCAAGAAATTTTTATTTTTTGATTTTTATGTTTTACTTTTTCGGTTTTACCGTTAGAAATTAAATTTCTAAATGTCAGTGAAAATTATAACACATAGAAAAATCCGAAAAGTAAAGCTATGGCCGGGAATCGAACCCGGGTCCTCGTCATTCCGTGACGCGTGCTATACCCCTACACCACCCATAGCAGGTAAAAGTAAAGCTATGGCCGGGAACGCACCTATGGCGGGGCTACCTGCTATGGGTGGTGTAGGGGTATAGCACGCGTCACGGAATGACGAGGACCCGGGTTCGATTCCCGGCCATAGCTTTACTTTTCGGATTTTTCTATGTGTTATAATTTTCACTGACATTTAGAAATTTCATTTATTTTTATTCTCATCATCACGCGTCGCTGAACTAATTTGACTCGACATAAATATTTTATTTTATTGTAACGTTCGGAATTCCAAAATAATTGGCGGTCTGTTTATCTTCATACAAATAACGGTTGCATACAAAATGGACCATCAAGGCGGTATCTTAGCACGTTATAAGTTAGTATAATAAAAATATAAATTATTTTTATTATATTAGTTTAACTTGCGCAGTTGAACGCGAAGTTACGAGTTTAAGTTTTTATTTTATTTTTTAATCATTATTATGTTCCCGCTATGTCTGCGGCTGCGTTAAATCTCCATCTTACCAAGCAGCAGTGCTTGCGCTGTTATGTTTCGGCGTAGTCAGACAGCCGATAAAATTAACAAATGAGTTGTGCAATCCATCTTAGTCCTATAAGATTAGTAACACATCTCCAATCGCCTGGCGCTGCGGTGTCCTACCATCAGATGACCCACTTGCCCTTTTGCCACCTTATTTTATCAATAAAATAATAATATTTATTGATGCACAATGCCGTTTTAGGGTGCCGTTTTAAGATGCTAACGGGTACTATAGAGTCCGTCGGTCCGTGCGTCTATAGCGCTGTAACTATGAAACTCTAACAGTAACACTTGAAATTTAAACGGTGCTTTCACAACAAAAAGCAAAAAAGGTTAATAGCAAAGCCGGTCTTTGTATATGAAACGTAGTTTTGATAAAAGGGATGCAAAAATACGATTTTTTTTTATGAAAATTAACCAGCAGTCATTGCTACGTTTCATCTGTCCTTGTCACGATATGAAACCCTGTGCTTATAAACGTCAGGCTGTATAGGCAGTGGGTCAAAGGCTTTTATAAAGTATAGTGGATTGTTGCCCTAACCACGAACGTTCACAGCACGTGGGCAGCAAGCCTCGGGTAATTGTGTCAACTAGGGACGATTCATGCCATAAAGAGCCAGTTACAATTGAAAACTGTTTCTTAACTTTTATTCAGTCACGAACCCCTAGGAAAGCGAGCATAGTTGTCAAGGGCCTCTAATAATAACATAAAATTTTAAAATATAAAAACCTCTAAAGCTTTTATCGAGTAAATAAAAAAAATGACAAAAATGCCTTACATTTTGGAAAAGAGCTGATACTCTTCAAACTGCTGGACCAATCTTAACCAAAAACGGCTAAGAACCACCGCAAGGAAACTGGCTATCGAATGAAAAAAACCGCATCCAAATCGGTTCATCTGCTTGAGAGCTACGATGACACAGACATAAACACACAAATACGTCAAACCTATAACACCTCTCTTTTTGCATCGGGGGTTAAAAAATGGCGGCATTAATTAATATTGCCAAATGGTCCAGAAGTGAAACTGTGGACCCCCATAAATACACTCACGGACCCCCAGGGGTCCACGGACCACAGGTTAAAAAACACTGTTTTAAAACCATTTTTTTGTATGGGAGATATGATAGAAGAAATGATGCGCGACAAACTTCGTCAAAGGAGTCGTGATCTTTCCTGGTGGCGTATACCGCGGTATATTATATGTGTAACGTATGTAAACAACATTTTTGGTGTTTTCTTTCTTTTCAGTTACATCAAAATATAGTTATAACAAATATTCATAATATTTATTGCATCTGTTTCAGTTGCAAATAATTTACATGCAACATAATTATACTTGACATAAATAAACATAAAAAAACCACACTCTCATGCTTTAACCGACCTTCTCACTTGTCACCACTAACCTGAAAATATAAAAAAAAATACAAATTAAAAACAAAAAATAGCAAATAAAAATAAAAAAGCTGTTCTCATATTTATTATGTCGGTTTTGCATGACATACATTGTCACATAAACGCAGCCGCCTTGCACACGTGGTAAAGGAATAGCATGGTAATTGATTTTAGTTCTTAACCTTCTCAACGCCAACGACACATCAGCACCGCAGTTTCAACGCCAACGACCTATACATATATCTATACGTACTTCAATGCAAAAGCAACCTTAGTTCAATTGAGTGTAGGTTCAACTTCGCAATAAATAAGTCTGACGCGCGGGTGAAGTCTTGTATTTGACGTGGCGGTGAAAAGGTTAATCTAAATAAATAATTAAAAATGTAATTTCCACGTGTGTAAAATAGTTCGCTAACTCGTAACTTAACTGCTGTAATTATTGTAAGGTTGCGTCTACACCGGCCTTCGCCTAAATAACTTACACTACTTAGAAGAGCGTGTGCCATTATAGAGGCACGCGTAATTGGTTGTCCCTTTCGTTTGCGTTGTGAAAAACCGAGACGAGTCGCGGTTAAATAATTTGTACACTTTTTATTTCACTCTCTAAAGTTTTTATATGCTTAATTTGTGTTCACACTCGTAATTTGTCGTTTTTTTTACTAATTAAATTGGGCCAAAATTGTAAAAAAGTACTAAAAACTTCTGTCATGTTTTTTTTTAACCTAAATAGAAAAAAACTGATGACATAAATTTTACCGGAAAAAATCCGATCGTACTTACTGATATGTATGTATGTATGTATGTAAACTCTTTATTGTGCAAAATAAACAAGACAAAATACAATTGACAAACACTGAGATACATGCACAAAGGCGGACTTATCTCATATATACGCGGATATGTATCTCTTTATTGTACATAAAACACAAAAAAGATGAATACAGGACAACATAAATGAACAAAGGCGAACTTATCCCTAAAAGGGATCTCTTCCAGTTAGCCTTTGAACGATTGATCCGACATAAGTATTAAGCAAGAGTAGACACACAAAACTCCGAGCCATTGTCATTTATTTATGTCATTTAATACCTTAACAGTGTGAACTGACTTAATACATATTTTATTCTGCTGTAAATATTAATGTGCGGTAATAATGTGCAATTTATAGGCATTTTTAATGGCGCGGTGGGCGTGGCCTTAAAGCGGCGCGCGCGCAGGATCACGCTAATTGTCAGCGCCGTTTCAATATGCAGCTTCAGACTGCAATTAAATGCTCACCAGGATTTTACATGGTCGGATATAAACAATTTTTGTATGGAAATTGCAATATCCTACTAATATTATGAACGAGAGTTTGTAAGTATGGATGGATGTCTGTTACTCTTTCACGCCAGAACAGTTGGACAGATCTGGGTGAAATTTGGAACATAGATAGATTATAGTTTGAAATAACACATAGGCTACTTTTTTTCCAGAAAATTGCGTAAATTCTGCGGGATAGCGATAAAAGAATTCTATGCAGATGGTAAAAGCCCATGCTGCGGCTAGCAACTCATCACTATTTTGATTCCCTTTCCACCTATACGCCCTTAATCATGCTAAATATCGCCTTAAGGTTTTGTTACCTCAGGCCCTGTCTACCCCGTAAGGGATAAAAACGTGATGTATGCCTGTACGTATGTAATTTTTTTTGCCGCCGAGTATATCTTTTGGTTTGGCCACAAATAGTTATAAATGTTGCACGTATTAACAATGTATGTCTTATTTGCATGCAAATTTATTTACATGATAATGAAAAATGCAAAATTAAATGTTGTATTAATATGTTTGCTAGGTATAATGAATGCGCGCAAATTGT
Organism: Pandemis corylana; assembly: GCA_949127965.1. Taxonomy (NCBI): domain Eukaryota; kingdom Metazoa; phylum Arthropoda; class Insecta; order Lepidoptera; family Tortricidae; genus Pandemis; species Pandemis corylana. The sequence goes on from OX421860.1 coordinate 2,627,671, forward strand.
CTCACATTACTGTAGTTATGCGTCTGCGCATATCGGCAGGTGCCGCTAAGATCCACAATTCAGAGTTTATTAAACGCAAATGAATGAGGCGAAGTACACTGGCGAGCAAAAATAACTGGCCACTTTTCATACAAAGTTCTGACGATTCTAGTCGAGAACCAACTATAATTGCAATTTTCACTTTAGTTGTTAAGTACTTTATTAATTATTTTCTAAATAATTTTTATTGTATTTAGTTATGGGCATATCATGACTTTTATAGGCGATGCGGCTAGCATCCCATCACTATTTTGATTCCCCTTTTCACCTCACCCTCAATCATGCTAAACGTGGCCTTTAGGTCTTGTTAGCTTAGGCTCTGTCTACCCCGTAAGGGATAAAGACGTGATTTGTGTGTGTGTGTGTGTATTTATGTACTTGATTTTGTGACATTTGATATTATATTTTTATTGTATCATTATTTCTTTATTTTTGTGACATTTAGCATTCTTTTATTTAATAATTTTGTGACGGCTTCAATACGAATTACTAAACTCAACTATAAAAGTGATCCGTCATTTTTGCTCGCCACTTTTAACTTGTGGCACAAACTTGGTCTGCAAAGAAGTATGTAAATTAGACAAATAATAGAAGTTAGTGCTTTTTAACCCGTTAACCCGTTAACCCGTTTGATATCTTTATGGTTTTCGAAAATATATTTTTTAATTTTTTATGATAATGATATACTAGCTGTTTCACGCGACTTCGTCTGCTGAGAATGCGCAATCGGTTCAATTGCTAAGGCGTGAAAGCGGAACAAACACACTTTCGCAATTATAATATTAGTAAGGATTTATATATTTGATGGTATAATGTTATTTTTTGATCAGGTAAGATATAATAATGATTTTCTTGGCAACTGTTGCATGAACCCGTCCCTGGTTCGGACATGATGGACGCGAGTTGGACAAAGTCCGGTCACCTCCGAAAACTTATTGTACAGTGCTCTAAATAAACGATTCACACGTGCGTACCGTCAGCAGAGACAGCACAATCCAAATTCAAAATAATCACAAATTCATTCACACACACACACACACACACACACACACACAAATCACGTCTATATCCCTTACGGGGTAGACAGAGCCTGAGGTAACAAGACCTAAAGGCCACGTTTAGCATGATTGTAGGCGTATAGGTGAAAAGGGGAATCAAAATAGTGATGGGTTGCTAGCCGCATCGCCTATAACAGGATTCCTAAGACTCGCCCATTCCCTCGATGGGCTTTTACCATCATACTCATACTCATACTCATTTATTCGTAATACTTATAGTTATTACATCTGCGCGGGACGAGAAGCAACTGGTACATTCTATGTTTTTCCTTTGCTCCCAGACCAGCATGGAAGTAAATTCATTCAAATTGACAATTTAATTTAAGCGACCAAGCGAAATACGCAATTCCTATCATGGCTGAAATTAAGGATCGTACCTAATCTCAACTTAATATTATAAATTAAATGATCAAAAAAAAAGTAACTCTGTCTGTGTGTCTGTTACGCTTTCACGCCTAAACCACTGAACAGATATTAATGAAATTTGCTACGGAGGTAGTTTTAGTCCCGGGGAAGGACATAGGATAGTTTTAATCCCAGAAAATTTCACAGTTCCCGCGGGATAGCAATATGTGAATTCTGCGTATTTAATAATTGCACAAAATTTGGCACATTCTCCATACATTTTGCATACATAATAATATGAGTGCCACATTTTTTCCACTGAGTGTAAATTCATTATTAATGTCACAGCGTTGCGTAGATATTTAAAATAAATACATAGGTTACTTAACTAATTTTAAGTAATTTATTGAATTTTCAACATGAAACTACAATTATGTATTAGTTATGTGTAATAATTTATTGAATTGTTCGTTATTTTGCGGAGGTCCATTTCAATTAACAAAAAAAAACGAAGAAACTACTACTGCGAAATGGACATGTTTTAACATGCTAGCCCTCCTCTGCTCCCACATAAAACATACATAAATCCCACAAACCTAACCCCACACCACAAAACGAAAATAATTTATAGACGACGTATTACGCTCGGTATCCTAGTAGACCCAGTGGTTTTTAACTGTAAAACATTAACCATGAAAAACGCGTTATTTCTGCAGACCCTACATTTATGACATCCTCGCACAATATGCCCAACATTTATCATCATAAGGCCGGCACACACGACGCGGCCACCGCATTGTCCGCGACGTCCGCAACACGCTTAACTATGTCCCTTCCATTGTGCCATTGTTGCTCCACACGCACACATCGACACATTTTGTATTTAGAACTTCAGTGTTGCCAGTGTTAAAAAACTGAGAAAAAATACAGATTAGATCCAATCCATTGTAAACAAACCAATTTCATCTAGATTTGCATACAACCACTTGCACGTAATGGGGACTATCGTTTCGTTGCTCACCAGTTGGCGCCACTGTTGACTAAGGTCCAGAGGTATAGCTGTCAAGGCGACTTATAAAATCGGCGCCGAAACAAAGTTTTAAATCTTGAATCACATGTATTAATTATAAATAACCATCATCATATCGAGTAGCTATGCCGCAATGTTGCGCAGTTCCGTTTTGTTCGGAAAAAAAATCCGCTTTCAAAGCCAAATAATCCATATCGCAAGATAATTTCATGAAGGAGATCACTTCAACAGGTAAATGAAAGAAATTATCATTTATGACACGAAGCCCGCCAGAACCCAGAACCAGTGAAAAGTGAATGTTTTGGACGCTCACGCGACACTAGCGCCTCTAGTGGCAAATTCACACGCAATAGCCCCCATTAGCATCACATCCACCGAAACATTGAAGGATTATACTTGATATCTCACGAAATTTATATGAATTTGGAGGGGACTTGTTTGTTTATAAAAACTTTAAAATGTATTGGAATGGACTATACTTAATACGAATTGCGCGTGACCTGACAGCCACGCTGGTTTTTACTATCACTATAGGAATAATAATAATCTACTTAGTCACCATTACGCCCTGGATAAGTCCTAGCCTCGAACTTGGCAAAGTATTTATGAGATTGGGCGTACGGCGCAAGTTTTTCGTCCCCTCGATAAGTAGAGAAAAGTTGGACCACTAAATGAACGGCAACTAAGATAATATACAAATATATACAACCTCTATAACAGGGATGTAACGGAGGTAGTTTTATCGGAACCGAAGGCGGAGTCGGAGTTTTTAAATTTGCTGTATCGGAGTCGGAGGCAGGGTCGGATAATTGATGATAGAGTGCACGTAGTGGCAGTCGGGGGGATTCCACGCGCGACATGTATGAACCTGTTCATAACAGTCGACACAGGGCTCCGCCGCTATGTTATGCTTCGACCTCCGATTTAAAAGTGTCGGAGCCGAAGTCGGTACCGAAGGTGTAATAATAATCGGAAGTTCCGAGTTAACGGAACCGGAGTCGAAGCTCCGTAACATCCCTGCTCTATAATAACACTCACTCACTCACTCACTCACATCGTCGCAAACTTTCTCATTATATGATATTAGTAAGTCTTCTATGCTGGTCTGGGAGCAAAGAAAAAACATAGAATATACCAGATGCTTCTCTTCCCGCGCAGATGGTAAAATTCCATCGAGGGAATGGGGCAAAATCTTAGGAATCATGTTGTATGCGATGTGGCTAGCAACCCATCACAATTTTGATTCCCCTTTCAAATCATGCTAAACGTGGTCTTTAGGTCTTGTTGCCCTGGGCTCTGTCTACCCGCAAGGGATAAAGATAAAGACGTGGTTTATGTATGTATGTATATACCTAGAAAAGAGTAAAATGATTGATAGACAATGCGAAGCCCCAGCTGGTGCTCAAGATTTGAAAGTTAATGTGTATTTTATTTACTAACTTCAAATTTTATTGCATTTCGTTACTTGCAATTTGTTATTACACATAAACGGATAACTCACGTATAAAAAGTCGAGTGATGCTCGACATGTTTCGGACTATTCCGTATACGTGAGTTATCCGTTTATCCTACTAATATTATAAATGTGAAAGTTTGTGAGTTTGGATGTTTGTTACTCTTTCACGTCAGAACGGCTGGACAGATCTGGATGAAATTTGGAACATAGATAGATTATAGTCTGGAATAACACATAGGCTACTTTTTATCCCGGAAAAATGAACGGTTCCCGAGAGATATATGATGATGATGATGATGAATATATTACTACTAAGTGGGTACTATTACTACTATTACGTTGAGGTTTGTGATTGCAGGTAAGAAATCAAATTAGTAGTAAAATTAGTAAAATATGTCCTACTAATATTATAAATGTGAAAGTTTGTATGGATGTTTGGATATTTGTTACTCTTTCACGCCAGAACGGCCGGACAGATCTGGATGAAATTTGGAACATAGATAGATTATAGTCTGGAATAACACATGGCTAATTTTTTTCTTTCTTATTCCGGAAAATTGCATAATTCCTGCGGGATAGCGATAAAGATAAAGCTAAAGCTATTTAGGATATATTTAAGGACAGCCCTATAGGTTAGGTTAGGTTTGTTTTATAAAAATCCTGCAATATTTAGTTTCAGAAAAATTAAGGCAGCGGGGCAATGCGTGGGGGGTTGCTTGCATGTTTGCTTGAGCCCTTGCTTTGCGTGCTTGATTGCATACTTGCTTTCATGCATGCTTGCATGCTTGCTTGCATGCATGCTTGCGTGCTTACTTGCATGCATGCTTGCGTGCTTACTTGCATGCATGCATGCTAGCGTGATTGGTTGCACGCTTGCTTGCATGCTTGCTTGCCTGCTTGCATGCCTGCTTGCATGCCTGCTTGCATACCTGCTTGCATACCTGCTTTCATACTTACATGCTTGAAAGCTTGCAGGTTTGGTTGCTCGCTTGCTTGATTGCTTCATGTTCAGGTTCATGCATTCTCGCTGAATGCTTGCTTGCACGCTTCCTTGCATGCTTGCTTGCATGCTTGCTTGCATGCATGCTTGCTTGCCTGCTTTCATGCCTGCTTGCATACTTACATGCTTGCATGCTTGCTTGCATGCTTGCTTGCATGCTTGCTTGCCTGCTTTCATGCCTGCTTGCATGCCTGCTTGCATACTTACATGCTTGCATGCTTGCTTGAAAGCTTGCAGGTTCGCTTGCTCGCTTGCATGCCTGTTTGCATGCCTGCTTGCATGCCTGCTTGCATACTTATATGCTTGCATGCATGCTTGAAAGCTTGCAAGTTTGGTTGCTCGCTTGCTTGATTGCTTCATGTTCAGGTTCATGCATTCTCGCTGAGTGCTTGCTTGCACGCTTGCTTGCTTGCCTGCTTGCATGCCTGCTTGCTTGCCTGCTTGCATACTTACATGCTTGCATGCTTGCTTGAAAGCTTGCAGGTTCGCTTGCTCGCTTGCTTGATTGCTTGCTTCTTTGAAATGCTCATGGTTCACGCGTGCGAAGCCGCGGGCAAAAGCTAGTGTGTAATAATGATTAAGTCTCACGGTAGTTTCATGTTGAAACTTGCAATTTGTGTCGAATCTGTTTTGTTTTCTTCTTTCTTTCTTTGTTTCTTCAGAAAAAAACACTCAATCAATTTCCCGCTAGTAACTAGTGAAGCTTCTTCTTCTTCTTATTTGCGGCGTATCAAGTCGTTATAGCGACGACAACTTCGCCAATGTCAAAGTAATAATTAAAAAATCTTGTGACAAAATGTCGGCAACGTTGTACGGTAATACGCTCAAAAGACCCCCTGTAGAACTCTTAGCCACGGTCAATGATACCCCTCAGAAACTGCCAGGAAATCATTAGCCGATGCCCAGGATACACCGGACCAAGCACTGCTCTTCCCCTCGGACGGATCTAAAAACGAACCGCAGCTCGTGACCACTAGCGGAGGTAACCCGACTCGCACCCCAATAGTGAAGCGAGTGTTAAGCGAATCACGCTTGACCGATTGTCATTTGTTTTTAACATCGCGAACCACCAATAAAGTAAACAGCCATCCCGTCGATTACATCGTAAAATTTTACATTGTCTCCGCAAATTATAGGCTGTCTCAGCGGACATTTATTGGTTTACGGTAGTCGGATAAAGACAGAGATATGGGTACGGCATAAAAGTAAAGTGGCGGCGAAATTGACAGCTCTTTGAGCAAACACGGGTACGGACCGAGCTGTGATTTCGAAACGTGTTATTACGGGTCATATTTTACGGGGCGTTTATGTAGTGCCGTTAAATTGGAAGGTTTAGTCAGGTGTTTTTTTAATACATTCCTAAAGGTAAAGGACTGACGACCCTTCCAACTGATCGTATGACATTTAATTTTCGTAAATGTCTTATGAGTGAGTGTTGGAAAGACTGGCTGGGTTATTAAGTAGGTAACATGTGTAATGGCTCTAGTTTACGTTTTACATAAAAATGTTTCGTATGCGGTGGCGCTTGACGTCTCAATTATTAGACAAATTATCAGCGCCACTAGCGGCGCGTAACAGCAACAAACGCATGGTATTAGAAACTTTAAAACTACTACCAATATCTCAGCTATGTATAACTAGATCACTATATAGACAGAGCTACAAAGGAACCAATTTCTCGAAGCTACAATTTACAATTTTACAAGCCAAAACTTGCAATATTAGTTCAATAAACAAATGTGACAGTCAGCAAAAAAGTTTATATTACCACATACACAAATCAAGTCTATATCCCTTACACGGGTAGACAGAGCCCAAGGCAACAAGACCCAAAGACCACGTTTAGCATGATTTGAAAGGGGAATCAAAATAGTGATGGGTTGCTAGGCGCATCGCATATAACATGATTCCTAAGAATTTCGCCCATTCCCTCGATGGGCTCTTACCATCTGAGCGGGACGAGAAGCAACTGGTATATTCTATGTTTTTCCTTTGCTCCCAAACCAGTACAGAAGTCTATGTTAAAAATGAAATTTTTCACAGCAATTTATTACAATTGTGGAAACGCAGAAACAAAACCTACGAGCTCAAGTGACTTCTTTGCTGTTCAATTTCAACACATACACAAATCACGTCTGTATCCCTTACGGGGTAGATAGAGCCTAACGTAACAGGTACCTACAGGGCACATTTTTCAATTTCTAGGATAATTTGATAAGTTTTGGTTATGAAGTTGCCGACACGCAGGACCGACGCCCAGTGGAGCCGGAAGGTTCTCGGGTGACAACCACGTACCGAAAGACGCAGCATAGGAAGATCCCCCTACAAGATAGACTGGTCGCAAGAGTCTGCTGGACGAGGGACGTGTAGGACCGGTCTTTGTTTGGGCAGGGAGGACTATGTTTAGCAGTGGACATCTTTTAGCTGATGATGATGGTGTTCATAAACTACACAGCCAATATGCATGGTGGAATACAGCATCAAAGTAAACCGGTGTTAACTGAATGTTTAAAATTAACGGCTTCGCAAATCCAAGCCAATTTACACCGAAACGATTTCAGCCAGCGTTATTGTCAAAACAATTATTTAACAATTTATTAAATCTTCTTACACCTTTATAAGGTAAATTGTTTTATCAGGACAGCGATAAATTTTATCGTTTTCTGTCCATCTAAGACCAAGTCTTCTGTATTCTGTTCTACTTTCTGTTTTGAGGGGATCGTTTGTTACAATAAACATTAAAATGAAAGTTGAATCGTTATTTGTAAAATAAAACATCCTTTTAATTTGCCTTGGAACTTTCATTTGTAAGACATTTCAGTAAAATATATGAATTGTACATACACATACACATACACAAATCACGTCTTTATCCCTTACGGGGTAGACAGAGCTTAAGGCAACAGGTACCTTCAGGCCACATTTAGCATGATTGTGGGCGTATAAGTGGAAAATGGTATCAAAATAGTGATGGGTTGCTAGCCTCATCGCCTAAACACGATTCCTATTATTTTCGCCCATTCCCTCGATGGGCTTTTACCATCTGCGCGGGTAGAGAAGCAACTGGTACATTCTATGTTTTTCCTTTGCTCCCAGACCAGCATGGAAGATATGAAAGATATGATATGAATTGTAATGTGAAAATATAATCTCATTTCTAAGTTTATTACAACCTGTTTTTTTTTCTAATTTCATAATCGTTGAGAAAAGTCTTTATGTATTTATTAACCCACTAGAGATAGGCAAACTACTTTTGTATAAATAGTAATAACTTTTTTTTCAGTCCTAATAAAAGCATGGCAGAGGTATATATAAATCGTGAGGTGAAAAATATTCGTTTTAATGATTATCCAGGGAGGAAACAGGTGAATACGTGTGAATGGAGAAACGGCCTGCGTTGGCCAACCGATTGCCGTTCGCCAAATTCGTCCTAACTTTGTATTTGTTCTGAACTTTTAAAAAGACCCCTTTTAAGTTTAAACACAAACGTTGTGCTATTAAAGTTTATATACATATAGTTAACTCCACTATCTTATATCAAAGTATTGTCCGCAAGCGTCTTATCACACCAAAAGCAATCTCAAAGCGAGACTGCACAAAACCAGATTCCTTAATCAGATGCGTCATTCCGCAAATTCCTCATAACAATAAAAAGAGGCAGCCACAATTAAATATTTGATGATACCGCAGTCGTAAAATTGCCAATATTTAGTACTAAAATGTCAGAGTGACAGTGCTGGTGTTTTCGGTACGAGATATCCATCATGGCGGACAATTTGCTTGCTTTATCAGCGCGTAATTATTCGTAAGCTAATGAACGGGTGGGTTCGCCGCGGTGTAAGCGGCGGCCGGCTAGCGACATTCAATGTAATGGTAGAAAATTAAAAGGTTACTTTTTTGTTCTTTCTCTTCCCGCGCAGGGGCCCACGTTCCCGGGACAGGGTAGACAGAGCCTAAGGAACCAAACCTACAAGCCACGTTTAGCAAGACTGTGGACGTGTGGGAAAGTGGAATCAAAACAGTGATGGGTTGCTAGCCGCATCGCCTATAACATGATTCCTATGATTTTCGCTCATTCTCTCGATGGGCTTTTACCATCTGCGCGGGAAGAGAAGCAACTGGTACATTCATTGTTTTGTCTCTGCTCCCAGACCAGCATGTAAAACCTATTGAAATTTCCCGGAATAATTATGAGAAACATTACATGTGCGTCAATTTCTTTACAGCATTACAAGGGTAGACATTCGCGCGTGGCTTGCGCCGCTCCCAGCGCTGCGCGGGCGCATCCCGGCAACATGGCCGCCGTATTATTACCAGTGAGTTACGGCGACGACACACGGGTGATAATTAAGCGTGAAATTTAATTTCTGTACCCGAAATTACGGGAAAGTGTGAAGGTTTAGCAACACGGCCGATAAATAATAATACTTAATCGATAAATTCTGGAAATTTTGCAATTTGCAAATCGTCGGAACTGGTGGGGAATTAATTTTGCGCCGGTTACAAAGGTCGATGTTTTAACTTGATGAAGGTACTCCGACAATATGTCAGATAAAGTAAAACAGCTCATCAATACACGCGAAATCTTGGACACTCAGAACAATAACTAAAGCATAGAACCCGGACTAAAATAAAAACTAATTATTATAGTGCGTTGCTTCTTATTCCAGTGCACTAAAACAATAAGTTAAAAAGAGACAAAGATGCTATTCACGAGACAGTCGTCTGTCTGTTCCGTACCAGGGTAACCTATACAAAGCGCTTTAAATTATACATGTATATATTTCGCTAGTGTAGGGAACAAACCGTCATTGATTAGTCTTCAATCGATATTTTTTATGGGTATCGGGACGGTCGTGGATATTAATACATATTAAACGGATATCATTATAATGAAAAAAATCTATTATGAAAATCGGCCAAGTGCGAGTCGGACTCGCGCACCGAGAATTCCGTTTCACCGTACAACAAAAACACATTTTTGTCCGTTCGTATTTGAATTGGTTGGTAACAAAACAACGGCAAAAAATCACGTTTGTTGTATGGGACCCGATAAATATTAATTTTATTTTGATTTAATTATCTATTTTTAAAGTGAATATGAAACTGAATATTTCAAGCGTCTACCTGTTGCCGCTATTGATATCGAACAAATATCGCAAAAAAAAAAAACGTTTGTGGTATGGGAGCCCCCCTTAAATATTCATTTTATTGTTATATTCATATGTGTTTTATTCATAGTACTTTTTGCTATAGCAGCAACAGAAATACATCATCTGTGAAACTTTCAACTGTCGAGCTATCACGGCTCATGAACAACCTGTTGATAGACGGACAGTGAAGTCTTAGTAATAGAGTCCCGTTTTTACCTTTTGGATACGGAACCCTATAAAAGGAACATTTATGCATACCTATAGATTAGTAAAAACTTGCCAAGTCAAAAAAAAGTGAAATAGTAAAGTTATGGCCAAAGAAAGGGAACAATATGGAACAATAATGGAGTCGAAAAACTGAAAGAATTAAACATATTTAATTATATCTCTATATTTACATTTAATATCGATTGACAGTTTAGTCGATATCACAGGCACATCACTAAGATAACCTATACTGTTTTCATATTTTCTTTAAAATAATATGTAAATAGGGATATCTTTGACAAACAGGATTCAATAATGGTGTTATTTTATAGAACACACTCTCAATATATTTTAATGCGACCCTGAAGCTGATTAAAATCACTTAACGATGATAACTTATAAACGCATTATCATTTTGTTTTCTGGACGCATTAGATTTACATCCTGGCACTGCACAAGACATTTTCTAGTTTCACTAAGTAATTGGCTTTACCAATATTCGTTATTTAATCAATTTTTAACAATAATAAACAAAAAATTCTCCAACAGTTGTCCGTCATTCACGCATCCGAAGCACAATAAGCACATACAGACAAGTTAAGTTGACACTCAACACAAGTCATTGGGCTAAGAAATCTGACTCTTGAAATCGGCATCATATATCGGAACCAAGTGACGTAAAGGAACCAAGTTTGACGTTTGGACAGGTACGAAACAGAAAAATAAGAACAAACTGACAAGTTTGTTCTCTTTTTAACTTATCGTTTCAGTACACTGGAATAAGAAGCAACGCACTATAATAATTAGTTTTTATTTTAGTCCGGGTTCTATGCTTTAGTTATTGTTCTGAGCTTGGACACCAAAAACTACGTAGATGTAAACACAATAATATGTAGGTATGTATGTAAACACAAATAAGATCACACGTTTTGGTATTCTTTACTTCTTACAAATTTAAGGAGATAGATGATAGGTCATCTTCCAAATATGTATATTGGGCCTCTTAAAACACATACACACATAAATCGTGTCTTTATCCCTTACGGGGTAGACAGGGCCTAAGGTAACAAGACCTTCCGGGTCACGTTCAGCATGATTGTGGGCGGATAAGTGCAAAAGAAATTAAAATAGGGGTTGCTAGCCGCATCGCCTATAACATGTTTCGTATAATTTTTCGCCCATTGCCTCGGTGGGCTTTTACCATCTGCGCGGGAAGAGAAGCAACTGGTACATTCTATGTTTTTTCTTTGCTCCCAGACCAGCATGGAAGACCATCGAGGGAATGGGCGAAACTTATAGGAATTATGTTATAGGCGATGAGGCTAGCAACCCATCACTATTTGATTCCATTTTCCACCTATACACCCTCAATCTTGCTAATCTGTAGGTACCTGTTACCTTAGGCTCTGTCTACCCCGTAAGGGATAAAGACGTGATTTGTGTATGTGTATGTATGTATGTATTTTTTAATTATACTTTTGTTACTTTGACATTGGCGAAGTTGTCGTCGATATAACGACTTTCATACGCCACAAATAAGAAGATGTTGCTTTAAAATTTTAGTTTTCGCAACTGCCAATCTAATTTCGGAACTTTGAAACCACTTGGCCAAGAAGCCAAGACACCGACTTTCCCACCTAACCCACCATTTGGCAACGAGCATCGTTCCCCATAATAACTTAATGAGATCCTCACTCAGACACTCAGGATGTCCAGGGGCTATCAACACCACGGGTAATCGATGGTGATCACTTTAAGTGATGTTTGTGATAGCCGTGATCTATCAGTGTTATTAACAGCTGTAAAGTCTGATGTTCTTCACTAGTACTTTACACACCTAGGACAGTAATACAGTGAAAGAATAATAAGAATAAGAATAACTTTATTTCACCACAGAAGTTACAAAGGATATTGTTACATAGAGATAGGTAGATGACATTTTATGCGGTAAGTGAAACAGCGCCCTTCGCACTAGACTCAGGGTCTGTATCGCGAGTGCCAAGTGAAAAGTGTGTGTGCGTGTGTGTGCGTGTGTGTGCGTGCGTGTGTGTGCGTGCGTGTGTGTGCGTGCGTGCGTGCGCGCTTATCCCTTACGGGGTAGAAAGAGCCTAAGGAAACAAGACTTTAAGGCCACGTTTAGCATGATTGTGGGCGCATAGGTGGAAAGGGGAATCAAACTAGTGATAGGATGCTAGCCGCAACGCCTGTAACATGATTCCTATGCCCCTTCCCTCGATGTGTTTTTACCATCTGCGCGGAAAGAAAAGCAACTGCTCCCAGACCAGCATGGAAAATTTAAATTATAATACTAATTATATTAACGTTTATAGTAAACGATGACAAAATGATCCTCATCATCTTTCCTAATAAGAAAGCTAAAACTCACCAGTTCATTAAAAATCTTGTACACAATAAATAAAATCATTCATAAATTTGAATAATTAATGTAACTAATGATATAATACCAAATAGACACAAATCTCTGACCCCACCCGACGCAAATATGGTAACAAACATCCACAATTATCATAAACCAAAAAACTTAGGTATGTTCGTTTGTCTGTTTTGGACCTATTGGACATTTATATTAGGTACTTGCCATTTTAGTCCATTAGAAGAATATCTAGGACATTTTATTTTTTTATCTTTGAGGCTAAGCATTTACTAGTAAAAAGAAAAGAAAATCTTACTAATATTATAATGCCGAAAGTTTGTATGTTTGGAATTTTGGATGTATGTTGCTCATCATGGCAAAACGGCTAAACCGATTTTATTGAAATTCAGTATAGTGATTATAGACGGAGGATAGTTTTTATACCGGAATATCGCACAGTTCCCGCGGGATAGCGATAAGCGAATTCATCGCAGACGCTAAAGTGGGAATATAATGAATAGGTACTTAATTTCCTGTTTTCTTATGGGATAGAGTGACAAAATGATTAAAGTATTTGAGTGTGTTTGTGTTTATACGTTGCTTTGTATCCTCAGTGCAAACCGTGCTTGTTTGGAACCAGGTTGCAAACATACATAAATCACGTCTTTATCCCTTACGGGGTAGGCAGAGCCTAAGGTAACAAGACCAAAAGGCCACGTTTAGCATGATTACGAGCGTATAAGTGGAAAGGGGAATCAAAATAGTGATGGGTTCCTAGCCGCATCGCCTGTAACATGATTCCTATTTTCGTCCATTCCCTGGATGGGCTTTTATCATCTGCGCGGGAAGGGAAGCAACTGGTACATTCTATGTTTTTCCTTCGCTCCCAGACCATCATGGAAGGGACCAGGTTAATGGGTATAAATCGTCCCATACATACATATACACAAATCACGTCTTTATCCCTTACGGGGTAGACAGAGTTTAAGGTAACAGGTACCTACAGGCCACATTTAGCAAGATTGTGGGCGTATTGAAACATCTAGCCTTATCGCCTATAACATGATTTATATGGTTTTCGCCCATTCCCTCGATGGGCTTTTCTGCGCGGGTAGAGAAGCATCTGGTACATTCTATGTTTTTTCTTTGCTCCCAGACCAGCATGGAAGAAATAAAAAATAAATCATCTCATATTTAATATTTATAAGAACAGTTACCACCAATGATAGATAACCAAATACTTCCATAAACACACAAATACAATGTTAAAACAGTTAACTAGGAACTGCTAACGAGATCTCACCTAATAAAGCGTTTAACCAAGAAGTTAGTTCATTATTAAAATTATAGCTATTTATTTACAACGAATTATAAATTATAATGGCATACAATGTGGGCGAAAACTGACGAATCATATTAATACGCTTATTATGTGCCGTGACGTTTCTTGCTTTTAAATCATATGGTTTTATGAACGTGATTTGTTTTATTTAATTAATACCCATCGCGAATTGACTCATAATTTTGCTACGCAGTCAATTTATCATACACACACACAATTCACGTCTTTATCCCTTACGGGGTAGACAGAGCCTAAGGTAACAGGTACCTACAGGCCACATTCAGCAGGATTGTGGGCGTATAGGTGGAAAATGGAATCAAAATAGTGATGGGTTGCTAGCCTCATCGCTTATAACATGATTCCTATGATTTTCGCCCATTCCCTCGATGGGTTTTTACCATCTGCGCGGATAGAAAAGCAACCGGTACATTCTATGTTTTTCCTTTGCTCCCAGACCAGAATGGAAGAAGAATGTATCATGCTACAAGTAATATAACAAAACTATCGTACAATGTCGGTCACAAATATGTACAAGTATGTTTATAGTTACACCATGAAGTCACAAAAGTATACATACATAAATCACGTCTTTATCCCTTACGGGGTAGACAGAGCCTGAGGTGATAAGACCTAAAGGCCACGTTTAGCATGATCAAGGGCGTATAGGTGGAAAGTGGAATCAAAATAGTGACGGGTAGCTAGCCGCATCGCCTATAACATGATTCCTATGCCTATCCCCTACGATATAGTTATTTCCATTAGGCGACCTGTAGGTATGCTCAATTGCCCCATACCACTTTTTTTCTTATTCAAACGCGCGCACGTTCGAAGTCTTCGATATGTTATCACATGGTAAGTTGTCGTATTTATTATTCTAAATTTTTATCACTTTCGAATGCTTGCTTTTTCGCACACGTGATTTCAATAATCGACCCCGTTATCAGCATTGTACGCGCCTTAAATGAGATGTCACTCCTCTTTTCCATAGCGATAGACTACTTTGTACTAATTGCTACGATCCTGACATACCTCTTTAGCTTCATCCACATTCATCAATCTCTTCATAATCGCTCGCCGGTTTCGGGTACTCCTGACCTAACCTTTTTTCAAAACGCCTCCTATTTGGCCCCTCCCAACCCAACTATCTGCTTAGTTACCTATAGTCTACTTTCTTCTATCCACTCTGCATTTATTAGAATGAAAGAAAGAAAGAAGACATTTATTCATTTTTGCAACCTAACATATAAATTAAGCCTGAGCGCTACAGGCTCAATTACCTAATTACCACTAAGCACACAAACAAACACGCCGATATCCGCACATAATTAAGCAATTAACAAACTAGGAGCATAAAGTAAAGAACTGATTTCGGACTCGCGATGTGGGAAGCATGAATAATTTAAAATTGCCATTTTTTCCACTGGCAACCCACGGGCCGATTAGTCAGTATTTCGACATGGCCGCCCACTTGGTTGTTATTAACATAAAATGCTACAATTCATTGTGCAATAAACGCGAAACTCGATTTTATCTAGCGAGGAGGCTGTAAAATTTGCGAATTACTCTTTTGTACGTTTTTTTAAGTGCTGGCCACACTGGCGCCACGGCTTCGACTGTATGAAGAGATCATCGTCGAAGACTATATTTTGCTTCTAGTTTCTTAATGTATTTGACAGTTGCCGTGTTCTGAATAAACATGAATGAAAAATAATGTCTTTAAGATCGAGAGCAAGTGCAACAGCTGCATTGAGCATCTCTGTCCAAACTACTCGCTCTCATAGGTACCCAATAACGAATTTACATGTATATTCATATAATAATTATCGCTAGCCATAAAGAGGTTTATTTCTGAAACAGCATGTATTTTATTCAGATTTATAAATCTAGCCTAACCTACATGCTTTTATGTTCTTTATGTCGCTCGGCAAACTTTCTTCTTCTTTTTTAATATGGCCCCATCGATCGATGCGATGATTTCGCCAATGTCAAAGTAATCAGTCTTCAAAAATCTTGTGATAAAAATGTCGGCGACGTTGTACGGTAGAACACGGTCAAAAGACCCCTCCCGCCCCCCCTGTCAGGCTCTTAGTCAACGGATAACGATATCCCTGAGAATTTGCCAGGAAATCATTACCGATGCCCAGGGTGCACCGGTCCAAGCACTGCTCTTGACCACACGCGGAGGTAACCCGACCCGCACCAACTTTGTTTATCATTTTATATAACTGGCGACTGAACTGAAGAACTATAGTGATGCATTTCTTTTTATTTCTTGTAAGTTCGGATACAAATGCACCTCGTCGCCGGCATAGTTGCATCTCTTTCTGTTACAGAGAAACCAACAGTATATGTACTGCTCTAAGCCGACGGCGCATCAGCGTCTCCAAACTCAAAGCTTGAGTCATCTCATAACTGCAATCTTAATAATAAACAGAGCACCGTCGGTGACTTTGTCACAGGCGTCCACAAACCGCGATTATATTTCAGAAACAAAAGCTTTTACAATTTCGCCAACCGACAAAGCCTCGCAAATCTCATTTGCAGACAACGTTGAGATAACTATCTCATTCTTTCAACAATGGCCGAGCTCATAAACTGGGCCTAATTAGTAATATTGCGAGTGCATTGTGGCTGCTATCTGTACACAATACGATGGGGTTTATCTAGGGCGATACGGTGCAAGGAGCGACAATTATCAGCCAATGACGTCTGAGCGCGTTTTTGTTGCTCAAAACGCTACCCTTAAACGACCCTGCATCAACCCACACATCCCTTGCGCATTCGCTTGGAATAACCTTAAGTTTTAAAGCTTCCAAGCGCGCAATGAACGGCGTACCAGCTTTATGGCCGCAGTTGTTCTTGTTTCAAGATACGATCGTGGTTGGAATACGTAATGGTTGGTAGTGCTCACTCGTGTAGCCTCCGTTTATTGTTACCGCTCGTGTCCGGCGCAAATTGAATAAGAGCCGCGGCAGGCTGACTTACGGCCGATAAGCGATTGTTTTTCAGATAAATTGGACTGTAAGTCATAAGTTGATTTGCTGTTGGCGTGTGGGATTGCGGCTGTGGGTAATAAATAGGTTTCTAACTGTGCATTCCAGAGCTCGGCTAGAGTTGCCCTGTTTTCATTCCCAAGGTTATCTCTATCTAATCGAAAGAAGCATACTGTATAGGTGAAAAACTAAGCAAATTACCAATGAATGTAATAGTATACAGAACTGATACGGGACTTAAGTCATTTTTCTAACTTGGAACGGTAATTTGTCTATTCACACACATACAACAGGTCCATTTACTTAAGTTTCTCACCTGTACTGTTTTACACGAGGTGTCTTAGAATTATTCTAGAATATTCAGTAGATGCTTGGTTTAGTTTAATTGAAATACATACATACTGATAGCTACTAGTAGTGGACTGTATGAGAGTGAATGAAGGATGTTGGAAACACTTCTAAACTATATTATTATTTAATTATTGTAGCAAAACACAACACGTACCTACAAATGGTGGCATGAGGCAGACTGACGGTAAAAATATATTGACGTGTATCAAAAGGGTAAAAATAGGCCTCAAACCAGCCAGTAGCCAACACATACCGTCACGCCTTTTTCCCACAAGGGTAGGCAGAGACTACTTTGTTCCACTCCTGACACACCTTTCGCTTCATCCCCAATCATCAATCTCTTCGTCGGTTTCGGGCACTCTTGGCCTGACACTTTTCAAAACGTCCCCCATTTGATTGAAAACCCCTAAAGTTTCTTATCGTCATTCTGGATTCAAAATTAAAACACTCCCTTCAGGCCGTACACTAAACATCGTCCAATGTCGTTTAAATTTCTATGCCGTTCGAAATGTTCGGTTATGGAATGGCGGAAGAACAAATCAAGATTTTGACACTACTGGATGTCTGTTCCGTGCGTCTCAGGAGATCCAGCAAACGCTGGGTTTTTCAGGAGTGTGTATTTTTATAAGGCTTTAACAAAGATTACTGATTTTCTCTTCCATGCTGGTCTGGGAGTAAAGAAAAAACATAGAATGTACCAGTTGCTTCTCTTCCCGCGCAGATGGTAAAAGCCCACCGAGGGAAAATCGAGTGAGCGAAAATCTTACGAATCATGTTATAGGCGATGCGGCTGGCCACCCATCACTATATTGGTTTCCTCTTTCCACCTATACGCCCAAAATCATGCTAAACTTGGCCAAGGTCTTGCCTTGGGCTCTGTCTACCCGTAAGGGACAAAGACGTGATTTATGTATGTATGTATATATGTATGTACTGACTTTCCAAGAGCTGATAATATTGCTTGTTTGCGTCTTTCCATTTCATGTTTCCAGAAATCAAATACGAACGAATTCACTATTTAATTTAAAATAATTACTTTTGACAATCTCCTCCAAAGTGGTTTTCATTTATGAAAGCAAATCGATTAGCTAAGAATTACGACAGTCTTTCTTGCGAATGATGCTATCAACGTCCAGCGTCGTACGTCCATCGATCGTCCAATACGTCCAAGATGGACCACCGATGTCCACAAATCATCACAGACGCAGTACGCCAACAAAAAACGTCACTGAGTAAAAACAGATCGCAGATCTTCGTTTGTTTTTGTAATGGCAATGTTCTTATAGCAGGATTAAATGTTCCAATAATGTACTATTACTTTGATGTATGAAATGTATTGAAACACCGTATGTTTAGTTTAGTTCTTGCGCGGTCTCGTTTGGGCCATAAACGATATCATCTGTAACTTTACTATGAGTTAAACTTTCGTGCTGGTCTGGGAGCAAAGAAAATATAGTATGTACCAGTTGCTTCTCTTGCCGCAAATTTCAAATTTGCAGTATGCCATCAATATTTTGATTCGTGTTTCCACCTATACGCCCTACTTATGCAAAGCGTGGCCTTTGGGTCTTGTTACCTTGGGCTCTGTCTACCCAGTCAGGGATGAAGACGTGAGTTGTGTTTGTTTGTTTTGTTTGTTACAATTTCTGAGACACATTATTTATAACAACCAGGCGTAGGCAAGGTTCACCTTCATAGCAGCATCCCTAAAATTCCCACAAAGCGATTCCATTCGTCCTTCATTATTCGGATAACAGAGAAATGGAATTTCCAGCCAGCGTGTGTTCTCTGAAAATAAAAAAGCCGTGGTAGCCTAGTGGTTTGACTTGTGGCCTCTCAAGCAAAAGGTCGTGGGTTCGAATCCCGGGCTCGCACCTCTGAGTTTTTGGGAATTTATTTGCGAAATTACGAGTACATTTGAAATTTACCATGAGCTTTTCGGCGAAGGAAAACATCGTCAGGAAACCAGCACACCTCTGCCATTGAATTGCTTCACACACATGTGAAGTTCCCAATCCGCACTGTCCAAGCCCTTTCGTTCTGAGAAGAGGCCTGTTCCCAGCAGTGGAACGTATATAGGAATGAATATTAAAACTTAAAAAGCTAAATCTGAATCTCATGAGGATGAAAAGAAGCCTATGTGTTATGAAAGACGCTCAGGCGTTTTTAATAAATTTTCACACCTCTCATTCAGAAAAGTAAACTTTGCTCCCTGTCGAGAGGGATCAAAGTGCAACTTTTCTGTTCAAGGCTATTCTAAGTATTTTTTTGCAAACGCAATTTTTTAAAGTTGATAATTGTAAAATCACGCCATTTTCTGTGCTAGTAGCTCTTTAATTATATTTAGAATTCTATTTTTATTTTTTTTAATGTTCGGTGAAAAGTCGTATGAGCCACTCGGGAGCAAAATTATTTTCATCTTGGGCGTTAACACTTGAATCCCTCATTACGCTCTGGATTCAATGTAGCGCCTTCGTAAATATCGTTTTGCTCCCTTGTGTCACAAATAACTATTCCAGCCATTTTAGTGTGAAACGTTTGCACACAGACCCCCTTATATGCTTCCGCATTAATATTAGTAGGATGTGAAAGCAATTTTCCATAAATAAACAAATGGTTGCATTAATATGTCCACCAGCGACAATTACTTGAATAAATTAATAACTTCGATCGCACATATCCCATTCACCTGTATAATGTAACGAAATAATTACCTACATGAAAACAGGCGTGTAAGTAAAGAATTCCCGCCTTGTATTATAATGTGCTGTTATTATCATGTTTTGTAATACAGCTATTACCGTATTAGGTGTCAGGCTCGGGCAGGTGGTATGCTACGTCTCTATTACATTGTGTACTGACTTACTGAGTACCTAAAACATTTTTGTATGTTTTTTATCGGAAACTAGCTTTTGCCCGTGACTTGGTCCGCGCAGATAACGTCAGAGTGACCACATACCCCATACATCCACTCATGTCTCCAATATAAGGTTTTTATTTCCTATCCCTTGGAAAATTCGGAAAATCCCTTCTTTATAGCAGCTACATGATCCTCTAGAAATATTATCTACTAATTATAGTCTTAATTATTAACCTCTATTATTCTTTTTATCCCATGGGAAATTCGAAAAATTCCTTTGTAGCGCCACCTTTATAGCAAGGAATAATAAAATGTAAGTATGCCAAATTTAATGTGTGTAGCTTTATTGGAACAACATTTCGGGATTTTACAATCCCGCAGGAAAATTGGGATAAAATTCTATGTCCGTCTCCTGGTTCTAAGCAACCTTCCCACCAATTTTCAGCCAAATCGGTTAAGCCGTTCTTGAGTTATAAATAGTGTAACTAACACGACTTCCTTTTATATATATAGATGGTATCAGTGTAGGTATTGGAAAATGTCAAAAAGGTTTGGTGTTATATTTACTCATAGTATGTTTTAACAAATGAATAATCTATTACAAAAAGTTTTTTTTACATTATTTTTTAGATGTATTTACATACATACAGTCAAACCTCTTTCCCATAGGGGTAGGCAGAGACTACTTTGTTCCACTTGCTACGATTTTGACATAACTTTAGCTTCATCCACATTCATCAATCTCTTCATACATGCTCAGGTTTCGGGTACTCCTGACCTGCCCTTTTTCAAAACGTCTTCTACATGGTCCAGGAACGTCCGTCTAGGCCTGCCCCTCACAACGCTACCATTCAAACTCCCCATATAGATCTGTTTAGTTAGTCTACTTTCATCCTCCCTCCTTACGTGACCAAACCATAAGCATACTTCTTTCTGTTCTAGTCACTGTTGATGTATTTATTTGTTTATTATCACTATCACTACATAGTATAAAACAAAGTCGCTTTTTCTGTTCCCCATATGTATGCTTAAATCTTTAAAACTACGCAACGGATTTTAATGCGGTTTTTTTTAATAAATAGAGTGATTCAAGAGGAAGGTTTATATGTATAATACATGCATAATATACCGTGCGAAGCCGGGGCGGGTCGCTAGTATTAAATAAAACTTTAAGCTTACTAAGATCGCATTATATGACGCCACATTCCGCCCCCTCAAAAAACCTAATGCGCAAAAAACTCTTTACACACTGTGGTAATCGGCGTTTTGCTGCCCCCAAAACAATCCGAAGTTTAAATAACCGTGTAACTAAATTAATTAAGCAATTTCTGAGCCGCCATCCATTCTCTTGGCTAATGTTTGCTCTGGAGCGGCTCGAATCGAGAGCAAAAATAAAACCAATTTTACGCGCGTTATAAAACACTTAGTGCTAGCATGTTAAGGCCGTTAACCAGCTTAAGAAGAGCTAAGATAGTTCTGCGGGTGGTAGGGCCTTGTGCAAGGTCCGTCCGGATCGCTACCACCATCTTACTCGCTAATCCTGCCGCTAAGTAGCAGTGCTTGCACTGCTGTGTTCCGGTGTGGAGAGTAAGACAGCCGGGGAAATTACGGGCACAAGAGGCATGGCATCTTAGACCTCTAGGTTGGCAACGCATCTGCAATCCCTCCGGGGTTGCGGGTGTCTATGGGCAGTGGTGGTCACTTACCATCAGGTGACCCATTTGCCCGTTTGCCTTCCTATTCATATAAAAAAAAAAAAAAAAGTTCTAAGGCTTCTAGAACTCGACACAATTAAATATTTTGTACTCATGAAGGGTCGTATACATCAGGGTACATTTTTGTTTCGACATTGAATTGTACTCTAGATATTAATTATTATTTTACTGGACATTGTTCTTTTAATTATTTTATGTATTTAATTGGATGATCCTTGTTTGGTGACATCCATATAGCTATGACGATCCTGAGTGGAGAACCTATGTAAATGTAATTATTAGTTGCTTCTTTATTATTTTATACAATTTCAAATTTTTGTGACATCCAATTAATTTTTCCATTTTATTCTATTTGTATACTTTTTGACGATTTCAATATAAGTTCTCGTAACTTGGCATTGTAGAATTTATGATGTAATTTTATATTGAATAAATAAATAATCTAATTTAATCTAATCTATCCTCAGGATGACCATTGATCCAAAATGGCACTGACCTGGAAGATGTATGCATGTATGTATAACTCTTTATTGTACATAAAACCCAAGAAAAAGATGAATACAGGACAACACAAATGCACAAAGGCGACCTTTGAACGATTGACAGGATATAATAAATATAAAGCAAGAGTAGACACACAGATAATGTAAAAGAACCAATCGAAACCTAAAATAATCCTAAATGCCTAAATTTTAAATAATGTAAGATATATAATAAACTACACAAAATAAATACAATACAATACAATACACAAATTACGTCTTTATCCCTTACGGGGTAGACAGAGCCTAAGGTGACAAGACCTAAAGGCTAGCAACCTTACAGTACGCAGGATAAAAATGAAGTTCTACCGCGTCCCTACACTATCCCGCTGGTAGCTTAAAAAAACACGTAAAAGAGCCCTTGGCGGCCCATTTACAAAATAAAAGTTTAAGACCTTTTTTGCACAGCTGATATTATTGACAGACGGAAACGGTGAATGCGCAAGCGCATACGTGTTAGAAAATAAGCCTACAGGTGGAGTTCGCTCAAAGGTGTCAAAGAACAATTAAAAAATGTGAAAACAGGTGTCTCATCAGAAACTTACAAATTGTTGCTACTCTACAAAAAACTGGATCCGGGATGACACACTTATTTACACAATAACGTTGACATTAAATGCGTTTAAACAAAAACAATTAACAACAACGAATATTATGAATACCGTCAAATATTCAAAAACTTTTACCAATTCAGAAAAAAGGTTCTATCCGTAATTTCCGGTCAGTTATTCGAATTGAATGCTTACTATTATTAAAGTTAAATATTTCTTTGACACCTTCGATGCCACGTTTCATGTAAGGTCACGGCCAGACAGCCAATTAAAGCGTATTCCTTAATTTATAGCGTACAGTGTACACCTGTCTTTACGCCTCATATCAATTAGTGGGTATATACGCATAATATACGCATTAGTAAACGTCAGGGTCTCAGTTTACACGAGCGAGCAAATTAATGATTGATCACTAAAAATAACGGGGAAAATGAAAAATTATAGATAATGCAAAGAAAAATACACGCAATTTCTTATAGAAACGAGCGAACAAGCTAGCGGGCGTAGGACCTCGTGCAATGTCCGGATTTCTACCATCTTACTCGCTAATCCCGCCGCCAAGCAGCAGTGCTGGCGCTGCTGTTCCAGCGAAGAGAGTAAGGCGGCCGGTGAAATTACTGGCACAAGAAGTATTCTATCCTAGCCCTCGAGGCTGGTAACGCATCTGCAATCCTCTAGTGTCCCGGGTGTCCATGAGTGGTGATGCTCACTTACGATCAGGTGACCCACTCGCTCAATTGACAACCTTGTTGTATAAAATAAAATTAACGACTTCGAAGATTATTTTTATATTTATATCTTTGAGTGTACCGACAGTTGTAAATCGATCTTAAGTTTTAACATATACTAGCGACCCGCCCCGACTTCGCACGGGCGCAATCACTGTTTCTCTACTATATTATGCATGTATTATACATATAAACCTTCCCCTTGAACCACTCTATCTATTAAAAAAACTGCATCAAAATCCGTTGCGTAGTTTAAAAGATCTAAGCATACATAGGGACAGACAGCGGAAAGCGACTTTGTTTTATACCGTGTAGTGATGTTAGGAATTTCAAAGCATGTAAGTTATTTATAACACTTATTAATTGTTAGCTTCTTTGTACCGTCAGTATCACAAAACGTAGTACCTACAATTATAAATACGTTAGGCCGGTTTACTTTACATAAAATTTACTTTAATTTATTTTTATTTAAGTACTAGCTTTTGCCCGCGACTTCGTCCGCGCAGATAACGTCAGAGTGACGACATACCCCATACATCCACTCATGTCTTCAAGTATAAGGTTTTTATTTCCTATCCCGTGGGAAATTCGGAATATCCCTTCTTAGAGCACGGTACGTGATCCTCTAGGAATATTATCTTCTAATTATAGTCTTAATAATTTACCTCGTTACCGTATGCCAAATGTAATGTAGCTTTATTGGTACAACATTTCGGGATTTTCCAATCCCGCGGGAAAATCGGGATAAAAGTATCCTACATCCGTCTCCTGGTTCTGGTTCTGAGCTACCTCCCCACCAATTTTCAGCCAAATCGGTTCAGCCGTTCTCGAGTTATAAATAGTGTAACTAACACGACTTTCTTTTATAAATATAAATGATATACAGGAAAATGTGGCTGGGTAAAGGTGCGACCACACCGGTGCGTAAAAGACGTTGACGGTGCGTTAGCGCAACAAAATGTATGGAAAACGTGACGCGTACGGCACGTCACTGCGTAGACGCGGCGGTGTGATGGCTCCTTTAAGCTAATGAAGTTTACCCTCTATGTAGTCGTGTAACATTATCTATGTTATCTTCTTATCTATGACGGCCGGATGACCTAGTCTATAGAGAACCTGACTACGAAGCTTGAGGTTCCGCGTTCGATTCCCGGTCGGGACAGTTAGCGCAGTGTAATATTCCGATAAGTAAGTTTCTTCCATGCTGGTCTTGAAAGTAAAGAAAAAACATAGAATTTACCAGTTGAATAAGAATAAGAATAAGAAAACTTTATTGACTGATATAGATACACAAACAGAATATTACATAATATGGATCTTCATTTCCCGCGCAGATGGTAAAAGCCCATCGAGGGAATGGGCGAAAGTCTTAGGAATCATGTTACAGACGATGCGGCTAGCAACCCATCACTATTTTGATTTCCCTTTCCACCTGTACGCCCTTAATCATGCTAAACGCGGCCTTAAGGTTTCGTTACATTAGGCTCTGTCTACCCCGTAAGGGATAAAGACGTGATATATGTATGTATGTATGTATGTAAGTTTCCGATCGCCAATTAAGTCTTCGCGATAAACTAAATTGACAACTATGAGAACTGTATGCTTAGCTGCTGACTGTACTTTTTGTTGATTGTACTTACAATGTCACATTTCAGCTATTTTGAAGTAACTAGGTACATTAGTATAGCCCATCGGGGGAATGGGGGAAAATGTTAGGAATCAGTAATAGGCGATGCGGCTACCTACCCATCAATATTTTGATTCCACTTTTACGCCCTTAATCATGCTAAACGTGGCCTTTAGGTCTTCTTACCTTAAGCTCTGTCTACCTAGCATATTAAAAAACCTAGTTCTTCTCAGCTTACAGAACCTCTAAATATAATATCTTTCACATTATTTATAACATTTAGCTCATTTCTGATACGACTTAGCAAAAACCTTGCCAAGATCACTTCATCCAATCGACGACAATGAGGAATTTTAACAAAGTCACCATCAAAACTCTCGAACAAAAAGCCCGGCAAGAAACACCCATTAATACAAACCTCATACAACTCATGCAACGTCATACAGAAGACGAATGTCGCTCGCCGCTCCGAAACGCACGATATACATCGTTTAAACGTTCTTATGCTGTCCGTTTGTCATAATGTTGCAATACAACAGCACCGGGTATTATGTAAACATGAGCTATATATTACTGGGGTGTATCACCATGATATATTGTATGTTACAGCCATGATTATTCGAGTGATTGAGCCGACTCATGATTTAAGTAGGAGCAAGCTAGATCATAGACTTTTCGCTCATTAAATACAACAATGCCGCAATTACATTTTAGCGATACAATACATACATACATACACAAATCACATCTTTATCCCTTGCGGGCTGACAGAGCCTAAGGTAACAGGTACCTACAGGCCAAATTTAGCAAGATTGTGGGCGTATTCATCACCAATAACATGATTCCTATTTCCACACGAAACTACCGTGAGACTCAATCATAATTACACATAAACGGATAACTCTATAAAAAGTCGAGTGATGCTCGACATGTTTCGGACTATTTCGTAGTCCTTCTTCCTGGAGCGCTCGCCCCGGCGGCAGCGAAACGAACACTGCGCGCCAGTGCTCTGTTCGCGCGGCTGCTCGACGCAACTGACAGCGGCGCACAACTACCCTCGTTTTCATCGTCATTTTTATTACTGTCAAATGTAGGGCAGCACACAACACTGATCACGTCACTCCGTAAGGAAAGGTTGCGTCGAGCAGCCGCGCGAACAGAGCGCTGCCGCGCAGTGTTCGTTTCGCTGCCGCCGGGGGTAAAATTGAATGTGTATGAAATACATACATTTTTGCGATACAAGAGAGCGATTTAATGATTACAAACAAAAAATTTCAAATCCCTAAAACAAGTTTTTTGCACTAGTGTCATTGTTCTGTTGGATGAGCGTTTTGGTCATTTTTATTTTATTAATTCTTCTTAAATTTCAAGGAAAACACGGAGAAAATTACCGACAAATAAGGCACTAAACTACGCGTGGTCTGTGCCTTTATGTTTTGGTACCTAAGGCTCTCTATCTCTAACTATATCTATAATCTTTAATCTGGAAATCCTTCTATATTTATTTATTGAAACGGCATTAACTATAATTGATTTTTGAGGCAAAAATCACATTTATGAAAAAACGTATTTACTCATATGTGCGTTATTCACACGCTTTGCTTCCTTGATGAAAACTTGAACTACAGCTAACAAAAACCGGCATCCAGAAACGGGAGACAACAATAGTGCCGCAAGAAACAAAATCTCGGCAGACAATAAAGCGCGGAAAAAGCCAATACTCCGAATCCGGTTCGATTATCGATAATTTTGCCCCAAAAAACTGTCAAATACCAAGTGTCGCCCGAATACTTTTATAATGAAATGACAATTAGGTACCTACGGGAATTCCCAGGGTACGTCGGCAGGGGTACGTACCACGCGAATACGATTGGTGCTCGCCTCCTTATCGGGTGTGACGGGACACTTATTTATTTAAAAAGGTGAGAAATGCTTGTTAAGAAAGTGGTTGATTTACTGCATATATTACGAAACTGCATCGATCTAAAGCTTAGTCTACATGTAGAATATAATCGACCAAAACATTCCTATCCTAGCCCAAGATTCAGTGTCATATGTAAATTTCTAAATGTCAGTGAAAATTAGAACACATAGAAAAATCCGAAAAGTAAAGCTATGGCCGGGAATCGAACCCGGATCCTCGTCATTCCGTGACGCGTGCTATACCCCTACACCACCCATAGCAGGTGGGTAGTCTCCGAATTTTTCTACCTTTTACTAACTGTCACGTGACCTTTTGTTACTATGCGAATTTTTGTCGCTAAGCGTCATCATATGTAAAGCTTAGAACACACACCTCTTGTCACTTACAACTTGACTTGTCTTGTCTTGTCTTGTCTTGTCTTGTTACTTACTTGATCTATTTTTCTTGTCTTGATTATTTTCTATAAAATTATGTATATTCTCTTTTATTTGTGCGTCTTGCAAAAAGGAATAAATGTCTTCTTTCTTTCTTTCTTTTCTTTCTTTAAGTCAACGTGACTAAAGTAAAGAAAAACTTATTTCCCTTTTCCTTTTTCCAAAAGTTTTAAGTAAACATGATTTTATTTGAGAAAAGAAGTTTAAAATTGATAAACAAAATAGATACACATGTGCAAGATTCGAACTAGGTTCTTTTGGTTTCATAACCGTATGTCAGTACAACTAAGCCACCACGCTTATAATACAAGTGGCGAAATTATGCTTCCACTAGCTGTTGCCCGCAACTTCGTCTGCATAGAATTCGTTTATCGCTATCCCGCAGGAATTACGCAAATTTTTCGGGATAAAAAGTAGCCTATGTGTTATTCCAGACTATAATCTATGTATGTTCCAAATTTCATCCATATCTATCCAGCCGTTCTGGCGTGAAAGAGTAACAAACATACAAACTTTCACATTTATAATATTAGTAGGATAGTAGGATTTAACAAAATACCAGCAGGTTTGAATACCTAACTCTACGTGAAGGTAGTCAGAAAACACAATTAGCACACATTGGCCATGTTAGTGTGAGTGCTCGTGTGGACACCGAACCATTTTGTTGTGTGCGTAATTAAGGCAGCGGATAAGTGCGGATGTGTGTGAATGACACACATGGACGACTAGGGTGCTTACCGAATAGCTTTGCTGTGTACATTCTCAGCCTGCATCGTGGCAGCCCAAAATCATACTAGATTTATTGTTCTTTACAGATGTAGGAACTGCCATACAAATAGAGCATACCTACTTGGTCGGTGATACATCACGAAATGATACGTACTTTCGCATAAGAATGGCACTCGCAGTGAAATATTTGTTAAATAAATTTTAGTGTCACGCATTTCTGGTTGGTACGAATACAAGTAAGATACTGATTTGTCACCGTCAAGCTCTGATGAAGAGGATTCACTACGGAACGATAATGAACAACATGACAAGTATATACATGTTTTACCGGCTGTTTCCAGCATGTGAGACTTTAAAGAGAGAGGTGCGAGTCGGGTTACCTCCACGTGTGGTCAAGAGCTGCGGTTCGTTTTTGGATCCGCCCGGAGGGAAGCAGTGCTTGGTCCGGTGCACGCAGGGCATCGGCTGATGATTTCCTGACAGTTTCTTACCATTACCGTACAACGTTGCCGACATTTTGTCACAAGATTTTTTAATTTGACATTGGCGAAGTTGTCGTCGCTATAACGACTTGATACGCCACAACTAAGAAGAAGAAGACTTTAAAGAGGCCAATAAAAGGCTATTACAGGGTTAGCCTCTGTCGATAATGTGGCAAAGAGGTTGAAAAAATGGAACACATGTGTGAATGTGACGCCTTCGTCAAAGAACGAGATTCTTCGGTAACGGATACGCAGAAACAGAAGACTTCAAGGCATTACCGCTTCGCTAAATCACCCAATTCACGAGTGGCGTGGTAAAAGCGAAAGAATAGCGCGGAGGGGTAAATACAAAAAAGATCCTTGTGGGTCGAGATGTATTCGTAAAGACTAGTAAGGAACCCTAACTTTAGAATAAGGTAAGATAGCGTCTAGTATTTGAAACGTACATACATTGACTGTGCCATTTACTCCCATACTTTCCACTGGTTTTATAGAAAACCATGATCTGATCTCTTGCCGTGGCTATCGTGAGAGGCAGCGGAGGGACATGAAGTGGATAGCACTCTCTATTGCAAACCAGGAACTCCAGATTTCAGCACTGTACAGCTGTACATACATACATACATAAATCACGTCTTTACCCCTTACGGGGTAGACAGAGCCTAACGTAACAAGACCTAAAGGCCACGTTTAGCATGATTGTGGGCGTATAGCTGGAAAGCGGAATCAAATTGTGATGGGTTGCCAGCCGCATCGCCTTAACATGATTCCTAAGATTTTCGCTGACTGGATTTTCTCTACATGCATATCTAGCAATTCTGTTTTTAGAGAGACTGTTTGAATCGTCAACTATTTACCCATCTCAGAGCATTAGCATTTAATCATCTTTTTTCTACGTCTACAAGTCAATATCAATTACTGTAACGAAAAAGCGTGCAGCAAAAACGCAGGCTCCAATTTTTTTGCCCGCTTTCCGTAAAAATGTCGCCGCAACGATGGTAGGAGCATTTATTGCGACGTCCGATTGTTTTATAAATAAAACGATCGCAAAAAATACTATCGATCAATCGTGCGAACGGCAACCGATCGACTCCGATAACCGAACACAGCAAACCAAGCACAACCTTATTCAGCCACCTTAGTACTTAAGTTTGTACAAAGCATAAGAGCAAATACTAAGGCAACCGTACAACTGAGGAATCTCGACTTTTCTGAACAGGAATAACGTGGTTTTTTAAATGGGACGAAGGTAATAGTAACGCGTCATAATCGTGCGTTGCTAACGTGAAAGATTCCATACGAGAGCTGTCCAAACGGTTTATACTTTCAAATCTGTGTTATCTGTGGTGATCTGACTCTTATCTGTGGGATCTGCTCGCGGGAGGTACTCTTGGCAGGGTTGCCATACTCGTATCAACCCTTATTCAACATAAAAAAAAAAATGTTATGTATGTTTTGTGAGAAGGGTTTACGGTTAGATATATTGGAGCAGTTGGAGATAATTAGGTACAATAATAGCGGTCCGACAATTAATGATCAGGTGAACTTGGTTTCGTCGCCTTTATTGCGTGTTCATTTTGACGAATAAAAAATATTTTTGTAAAATACATAACCCTATTTGTTTTTACTGTAGTCGGGAAAAAATTTTGAAGGTAGTTGTTAGTGTATATTAAAAAACATAAATAATAGGGTAGTTTGGGAAAAATATGAATGAAGGTACATTATGCTTATAAATACGGTTTCAGATCAGTACGACGTTGGTTTGCATGTGTAACAGTTGTGTTCATTAAACTTTGATAATGATCCCGTAGAGGGATCGAAACGCGTCAGTGTTTGTGTGGTGTAAGGGATAATTAAGTTTGTGGGATTTATATGTGTTTTATTGGCAGCAGTGAAGGGAGGGTTTGCATGAAAAACATATATATTTCACACAGGCTTGGTTATCTTGCACGTGAGTAGCGGAGTAGCAAGGTAAAAATTTTTTGTTCATTGAAATGGACCTCCGCAAAGTAACGCCTGATTCAATAAAATATATAAAAAAAACATCTACAATCTACCACTCTTCCATGCTGGTCTGGGAGTAAAGAAAAACGGAATGCACCAGTTGCTTCTCTTCCCGCGCTGATGGTAAAAGCCCATCGAGGGAATGGGACGAAAATCTTGTTCATCATGTTATAGGCGATGCGGCCAGCAACACGTCCACTATTTTGATTCCCCTTTCCACCTATACGCCCACAATCATGCTAAACCTGGACTTTAGTCTTGTTACCTTAGGCTCTCTACCACGTAAGGAATAAAGACGTGACGTATGTATGTATGTATCTACCACTATCTACAAATTTATGAATTCGGACGGATTCGGATAAAATTTGGAACGGAGATAGCTGGTACCCTAGATTACCACATAGTATACTCTTTATCCCGGAAAATTGCATAGTTCCCGCGGGATTGTGATAAACATGTCAAAGGCTGAATATACTATCAAAATTTACTTACCTCGCTTATTACCTAACTCGCTCGCAATCGCCATCGTGTTTATTTTGACAGTTCATGTATGGGCTGACAATTGGCATCGGAATCAGCTAGCTGTCACATTCATACGAGAAGTGTCAAGATGAACACGATGGCGATTGCGAGCGAGTTAGGTAATAAGCCTACAGGTCTTAAATCTAATTCTACGCAGACGAAGTCGCAGGCAGAAGCTAGTGTACATATGTATAATTCCCTTATGAGAATTCTGCCAACCCTGCCCCTTAGATCTTTATTATATGCGCCGGAGTTATTCCCGCAATATTTTGATGAGACGTCAAATTATGCTATTGTCTTCGAAACCTCAGATCCCTGACGCGTTGACATATTTATTGGCGAGATCAGATATAGATATGATTATATTCGAGACGTTGAGGTGATAGGAATCGTTATCGATCGCATATCACCTGATGAAGATCGTGAAACTCAATCAGAGAATAAAGATGGTTAGGGTGAGGCCGGGAAAAGAAAGAGAGGATAAAACGATGCACTGATACATTGTAAGGACGTCTCACGTTGGAAACCGTGGTAGCCTAGTGGTTTGAACTGTAGCCTCTCAAGCAGAGTGTCGTGGGTTCGAATACCATGCGCTTTTCGGTGAAGGAAAAACATCTTCCATGCTGGTCTGGGAGTAAAGAAAAAACATAGAATTTACCAGTTGCTTTTCATCCCGCGCAGATGGCAAAAGCCCATCGAGGGTATGGGCGAAAATCTTAAGAATCACTGTTTTGATTCCCTTTTCCACCTATAAGCCCACAATCATGCTAAACGTTGCCTTTAGGTCTTGTTGCCTTGGTTGTATACTCCATAACGGATAAACGTGGCATTTAGGTCTTGTTACCTTAGGCTATGTCTACCCCGTAAGGGATAAAGACGTGATTTATGTATGTATCTTTGTAGGGGTGTTCTCTCGAACTAACCCAACCTGTTGCTGAAGTTCTTGTATCATCATCATCATCATCATCAGCCTATGTTAGTCCACTGCTGGACATAGGCCTCCCCTAATGAGCGCCATAGCGCCCTGTCTTCAGCTTGACGCATCCAGCATCTGCCTGCAGTCTTTCGCAGATCGTCATCCCACCTGGCCGGAGGGCGTCCTACACTACGTTTGCCAAGTCGCGGTCTCCACTCAAGAACACTTGTACATTATCTATTATAAATAACTCATATTGTCACACTGTCTTTATGAACAACATAATTTGACTGTGAATCATGTAACCAGTTAACACCGGTTGTATTAGGCGCCGTCGCCCACGGGGAAGTGCCGAACAAACGGCCAAGGTGAAAGATGTGTACAAACATTCAAATACACTGCTTTATGTATTTTATACTTCCATGCTGGTCTGGGAGCAAAGAAAATATAGAATGTACCAGTTGCTTCTCTCATGGTAAAAGCCCATTGAGGGAATGGGCGAAAATTACAGGAATCATGTTATAGGCGATGCGGCTAGCAACCCATAGATTCTCTTTTTTTTGCTATATATACCCCCACAATCTTGCTAAACGTGGCCTTTAGGTCTTGCCACATTAGGCTCATTATTACATACATATATCACGTCTTTATCCCTTACGGGGTAGACAGAGCTCACAGAGCCTAAGGTAACAAAACCTTAAGGCCGCGTTTAGCATGATTAAGGGCATATAGCTGGAAAGGGAAATCATAATAGTGATGGGTTGCTAGCCGCATCGCCTATAACATGATTCCAAAGACTTTCGCCCATTCCCTCGATGGTCTTTTACCATCTGTGCGGGAAGAGAAGCAACTGGTAAATTCTATGTTTTTTTCTCTACTGCCAGACCAGCATGGAAGAAATAATAAGTTAATATAAAGCTTGTAAATAAAAAAAAATATTCGTTACTTATTATAATGTTGAACCAAAACTGGCAATAACACTCGTAAATCTATCAATTAAGCCAAATCGCCTACGTCTAAATTATCTCCCATACATCAGTAAACCAATGCGCCTACGCATAGCAAAGGTCAGTGTTACGATTATGACACTGTGACACCTCGGAGCTGTCATTTACGGCCTTAAGTCAAGGTTTATGACGGTCCAGTCTACTTTATCCTTCCCTGGTCTTTTACCAGTTGCTTCTCTTCCCGCGCAGATGGTAAAAGCCCGTCGAGGGAATAGGCGAAAGTCTTAGGAATCATGTTATAGGCGATGCGGCTACAACCCATCATTATTTTGATTTCCCTTTCCACCTATACACCCTTAATCATGCAAGACGTGGCCTTAAGGTTTTGTTACTTTAGGCTCTGTCTACCTCGTAAGGGCTAAAGACGTGATATATGTATGTATATAGTCTACTTTATGTAATATCTACTTGTACATTTTTGCTGACTGTACTTTACATACAAACATACATAAATCACGTCTTTATCCGAAACAAGACCTAAAGGCCACGTTTGGCATGATTGTGGGCGAATAGGTAGAAAAGGGAATCAAAATAGTGATGGGTTGCTAGCCGCATCGCCTATAAGATGAGTCCTAAGATTTTCGTCCATTCCCTCGATGGGCTCTTACCATCTGCGTTTTTCTTTACTCTCAGACCAGCATGAAGGAATCACGAACAATATCAAGACTATACTTTGACCTTTATACTGTACTAATTAAATAATTGTAATCACTACATAGTATAAAACTAAGTCGCTTTCTCTGTCCCTATGTCCCTATGTCCCTATGTATGCTTATATCTTCAAAACTACACAACGGATTTTGATGCAGTTTTTTTAATAGATAGAGTGATTCAAGAGGAAGGTTTTTATGTATGATTCTACGCAGACGAAGTCGCGGGCAGAAGCTAGTAATACTTAATCTAACTTTTAACGAATCAATGCAAGAGTGCCACCTAATGGTAAGTGAGTAGACAATACTTCAATTTTCACAAAAAAATTCCAAGTACCCCGAAACGACGAGCAGTACTTGCCTACTTCTATGGGAAAGAGGAGTGACGGTGCATGTATGTATGTATGTATGTATGTATGTATGTATGTTGGTTTTCCGACAGCCCTATAAAAGCCCCCGAATTCCTTTATAAGAGCCATATTCATTGTACGTAAGCTCGTTAACGAATTAAAAAATTGATTTGAGTTTAATCATCGGCCTGAGGCTAAATCCTGAATATTTTACCACACAAGTTGCCAAATTCTTAAAGATAAGTAAGTAAATGCTTTATTGTACAAATATAAAGAAACAGATACAATTTTCACAAAAAATAAAAATAACATTAATATATGCACAAAGGCGAACTTATCCCTATAAGGGATCTCTACCAGTTAACCTTTGTGTCAATGAGAGGAGCATTAAACGAGGGACCGACAGTGTATGTTTAAAATTCCAGATAGTGAAAGCCACAATAGAGCGTACATATCTAAGTACAATAAACAAATCCAAAAACTACTAAATACCATACACATGCATACATACAAAATACAGTAAGAGTACACACATACAATATCTAAGGAGATGGTGTGAGCCAGATCTTCGTCAAGCCTTCCTTGAACGACGCCACGGAGGCAGATAACATTCATCGTAAACAATTTTGTCGAACGGATAGCCTAGTGGTTGAACCTGACTGTGAAGTTTGAGGTCCCAAATTCGATCCCCGGACGCATAATTACCCTAGTTAAAACTCTTTAAAATCTTCAAAACAATCTTAGAAATTATTTATAGGCGATACGGTTAGCAACCAATCACTATTTTGATTCCCCTTTCCACCTACACACCCATGCTAAACGTGGCCTTTAGGTCTTGTTACCTTAGGCTCTGTTGACTCTGTAAGGGATAAAGGCGTAATATATGTATATGTGTAGGTATGTAAAATTGAAAACTTTTGATTTTAAACACCTTTTTGCGTGGCTCACTTTAAGTTAGGTTATTTTTTAACTTTCCAAAAATTGTATGTCAATAGAGAATAGAGGGTTGTCAAAAGAATTAGTTGGCAAACGATATATTTGTCAAATGTTTGGTAAACCAGTTTCTGTAGTCACTTCGCTGCTTGTATTTTAATAGAATCCTAACAAATGTTCACGAATCTAAAACTATTCGTAAAAAAATGCAATCCCGGGTTTTACGTCAAAAAGTCCCGGGATCATATCGAAAAATACCAGAACATACGACTGTTCCACCCACGCCTGCGCTGTCGCGTCACCCCGGGATCAGCGCTTGACCCGCCATTTTAATCAGCCCTAGCTGTATTACACTTTATTACATTTACCAAATCGCTATTTACAATATTATTAAAAATATGATGTACAGTTCCCATGGGATATCTCTAAATAAATTTTAGATAAATTTGGAGTCGAATAAAACTGTTTTGCTACACTTTTGGCGTGGGATTCAAAAAATCCCGGAGTCATTTCAAAAAGTCCCGGGCTTGCTTAGTCTCGGAATTATTTCAGATTAAAAAAGAACTATTGAACTCGTCCGCCATTCGTGCAATATATTGACTAGTTAAGCTACAAACTATGCAGCTAATGAAAAACATATCCATAACTTGCCCAAATAAAAAAACTTGCTTATTATTATTAAGTAATCTGTCAATTCATTTAAAGAAAACGCTTGGGACGCGAGTTGGGTTACCTCCACGTGTGAACAAGAGCTGCGGTTCGTTTTCGGATCCGTCCGGGGGGAAGAGCAGTGCTTGGTCCGGTGCACCCTGGGCAACGGCTAATGATTTCCTGGCAGTATCTGATATCATTGACCGTTGGCTAAGAGCCCGACATTTTGTCACAAGATTTTATAATTAATTTTTTTTACCGACATTGGCGAAGTTGTCGTCGCTATAACGACTATTGTAACGCCAACATCAAAAGAAGAAGAAGAAAACGCTTAATGTAAGCGCTCTCAGAGTAAATAAACAACACGCCTACAAAAAACATTAAGTTTGACAAACAACCTTACTTGACCTTGCTCGACTTTAATACAAAAGACATCAACGCGTTTGAACTTTGAAACTTTTCAATCCAAAAACCGTTTACCTTAGCTAAGTTAATACCGATAGCGATGGAAAATTGATAACAATAGCGATACAGATTACTGAATTAAATCCTCTATTGGCTTATTACGTGTAGAAGTCGGAGTGACGGCGCATTGTTTCAGATTTATTGTTTAATAATTTGAAAGGTAAATTGTGGCGATAACTTAGAAAGCTATTATAAGCTGTTAGTAAGTTTAAGCTGTATTTATCTAACGTAACTTGACTTTGTTGAGTAGAATTGGGGTCGTAAGTTCGAACTTAACCTGTGGTTAGTGAGGTGACTTATAAATCAATTAATGTTGGTGGACGGACGAGTTAAAATTATGGACGAGTCTTGTACAAGATGTTGTTGAAATAATGGAATAGCTTTGTATATCATTGGTGTATTTAATAATTACTGATATATTTGTAGTCTGAACATAATAACATTAGTAATAGTAGGGAGATAGAACTAACATTAATTATTATTATTTAATGTTTTTTTAAAGAACGGTAAGATCTAAAAAAAAATCTAAACGATACTGAGAATTAGAACACAGAAAAATCCGAAAAATAAAGCTATGGCCGGGAATCGAACCCGGATCCTCGGCATTCTGTGACGCGTGCTATACCCCTACACCACCCGTAGCAGGAGGGTAGTCTTCGAATTTTTCTACCCGTTACTAGCTGTCCCGTGACCTTTGTTACTATGCGAATTTTTGTCGCTAAGCGTAATCTGTTTGAATGACGTGTGTACGACACAATTACAAACTCCCGTGGAACATCTACTGCTCGCCAAGGACGAGAGAAGGCGCCGTAAAGGTAAACATAAAATTTCTAAACGTCTGTGAAAATCAGAACACATAGAAAAATCCGAAAAGTAAAGCTATGGCCGGGAATCGAACCCGGATCCTCGTCATTCCGTGACGCGTGCTATACCACTACACCACCCATAGCAGGTGGGTAGTCTTCGAATTTTTCTACCTGTTACCGACCGTCACGTGACCTTTGTTACTATGCGAATTTTTGTCGCTAAGCGTCATCTGTTTGAATGATGTGTGTACGACACAATTACAAACTCCCGTGGAACATCTACTGCTCACCAGGGACGAGAGAAGGCGCCGTAAAAGTAAACATAAAATCAAGAAATCTATATTTATATATTTATCTATATTTAGGTGTCGAAGAAGGCGCGTCTGGCTGTTCACAGAGGGGTGCTTGTTCCAACATTAATGTACGGTAGCGAGACTTGGGTATGGCAAAAGAAGCATGAAAGTAAAATAAATGCAGTAGAAATGAGAGCGTTAAGATGTATGGAAGGTGTATCACTGAAAGATAGAATAAGGAATTGTGTGATAAGGGAACGTGCTGGTGTGAAAGAGGATTATAGTGACTAGGATAGAAAAAAGTATGCTTAGTTGGTTTGGTCACGTAGAGCGGATGGATGAAAGTAGATTAACTAAACAGATCTATATGGGGAGTGTGAATGGTAACGTTGGGAGGGGAAGGCCTAGACGGACGTTCCGACACCAAATAGGAGACGTTTTGGAAAAAGGTCAGGTCAGGAGTATCCGAAACCGACGAGCATGTATGAAGAGATTGATAACTGTGGATGAAGCGAAAGAAATATGTCAGGATCGTAGCAAGTGGAATAAAGTAGTCTCTGCCTACCCCTGTGGGAAAGAGGCGTGACGGTATGTATGTATCTATATTTATATAATAAAAGAAAGTCGTGTTAGTTACACTATTTATAACTCGAGAACGGCTGAACCGATTTGGCTGAAAATTGGTAGGGAGGTAGCTTAGAACCAGGAGACGGACATAGGATACTTTTTATCCCGATTTTCCCACGGGATTGGAAAATTCCGAAATGTTGTACTAATAAAGCTACAGAAATTAAATCTAGCATGCCTACCTACACATTATTCCTTGATTAGTATAAAAATGCACTTACAAAGGATTTTTTCAAATTTAAGGCGGAACAAAGTTCGCCGGGTCAGCTAGTAAAATATAAAAAAACTTGATTCATTTGATAATGTAGATAAGTACATACTTAAATACATACAACATCCATGACTCGGGCACAAACATTCGTATTCATACAACTGTCTGCCCCTACCGGGGTTCGAACCACAGATGTTACGACTTCGACTCCGGTTCCGTTAAGTCGGAACTTCCGATTATTATTACACCTTCGGTTCCGACTTCGGCTCCGACACTTAAATCGAAGGTTTTAATCGGAGGTCAAAGCATAAGGCCGTGGTCGCTTTCACCCGCCGCACGCGGCCGACAGCGGCCCGCCGCCCGCAGCGTCTGAATGGTGTGTTCGGGAATGCTCGGGAGTGGTCGTTTTCGCCCGCCGCGTGCGGCGTAAGAAACGCGGCGGGCGAAAACGACCACTCCCGAGCATTCCCGAACACACCATTCAGACGCCGCGGGCGGCGGGCCGCTGTCGGCCGCGTGCGGCGGGTGAAAGCGACCACGGCCTAACATAGCGGCGGCGGCGGCCTGTGTCGACTGTTATGAACAGGTTCATACATGTCGCGCGGGGAATCCCCCCGACTCGCACTACGTGCACTCTATCGTCAATTATCCGACCCTGCCTCCGACTCCGACTCCGATAAAGCAAATTTAAAAACTCCGACTCCGCCTTCGGTTCCGATAAAACTACCTCCGTTACATCCCTGGTTTGAACCCAGTATGATGATGATGTCCGAAGTTCAACGACCCCTTTAACCTTCCAAAAGATTGATAAAACAGTTACCGTGATTCAGAAGGCTCAGAAAAATCGGATGCGTCCCCAAAATTAATGTGCCCCGCTAATATACTAAATGCACAATTCGTAAGTGTTGTCCTCCCAGTAACTTCAATCTGATAACAAACCGGCCAAGGGCGAGTCGGTCTCGCGTATTGGGGATTCCGTACATACATACACAAATCACGTCTTTATCCCTTACGGGGTAGACAGAGCCTAAGGTAACAGGTACCTACAGGCCACATTTAGCAAGATTGTGGGCGTGTAGGTGGAAAATGGAATCAAAATAGCGATGGGTTGCTAGCCTCATCGCCTATAACATTCCTATTTTTCGATCGATTTTCGCCCATTCCATTGCGTACTTCTGCAAAAACATAATATCCAGTTTCAGCAGAACCCTGGTCCTAAGCAAAAATGTAGGCTGTGTGAGGTCATAGTATGTACATTGTAAGTATACATAGAAAAACATCAAAAAATGGATGTTTAGAATTGATTTCATTAGTTCCGCTATTTAAGAGATATCTTCATACTATGCTGGTCTGGGAGCAAAGAAAGAACATGTACCAGTTGCTTCTCTTCCCGCGTAGATGGTAAAAGCCAATCGAGGGAACTGGCGAAAATCATAAGAATCATGTTACAGGCGATGCGATTAGCAACCCATCACTATTTTACCTGCATCATTATTTTTTACCTGCTATGGGTGGTGTAGGGGTATAGCACGCATCACGGAATGACGAGGCCCCGGGTTCGATTCCCGGCCATAGCTTTACTTTTCGGATTTTTCTATGTGTTCTAATTTTCACTGACATTTAGATTTTTTTTTTTTTCATCACTATTTTGATTCCATTTTTTTTGCCATCATCTTGCTCAACGTGACCTTTACATCTTGGTACCTTAGGCTCTGTCTACCCCGTAAGCGATAAAAACGTGACTTATACGTATGTAAATTCGTATCATACTGTCCCTTTCGCTATCCTTTTAATGTCTATTAGTGTAAGCAGAACGGTAAGAAACAAAATTCTAATTTCGAACTCCAAAATAGGGTTCAACTTGATATCTTCGGTATTAACAACGTTAGTCGATTTTGCATACAAGCGTGGTGGAGGGTGACGAAGGGGGGGGGTTAAACGTCGCGAGGGGGGTATAATTATGGCTATAAATCTTGGACTCACTGGCGTTGACGGCCGGTGCGACTGAACGTGTATACACGGCTTAAAAGATACGAAGATTCTGTTGCTTTGCTCATAAGGTAAGAATTCTTTAGGGTTCCGTATGTAAAAACTGTGATTGAGATCCAATCATTTTAAAACCAAAATTATGCCTACATCCTACTTCCTTCCTACTAATATTATAAATGCGAATGTAAGTTTGTTTGTTACGGTTTCACGTGAAAACTACTCAACCGATCATCATGAAATTTTGTACACATGTTTTTCGAGGTATTAGAAGTAACATAGGATACTTTTATGTTAAATTAAAAAAATATATATATTTCGTCACTGACGTTATCTGCGCGGACAAAGCCGCGGGCAAAAGCTAGTAATATTATAAACGCGAAAGTTTGTAAGTATGGATGGATGTTTGTTACTCTTTCACGCC
The DNA here is from genome assembly GCA_949127965.1 of Pandemis corylana. Classification (NCBI taxonomy): domain Eukaryota; kingdom Metazoa; phylum Arthropoda; class Insecta; order Lepidoptera; family Tortricidae; genus Pandemis; species Pandemis corylana. The sequence goes on from OX421860.1 coordinate 2,668,456, forward strand.
AGAACGGCTGGACAGATCTGGATGAAATTTGGAACATAGATAGATTATAGTCTGGAATAACACAAAGGCTACTTTTTATCCCGGAAAATTTCGTAATTTGTGCGGGATAGCGATAAATGAATACTATCCAGACGAAGTTGCGGCCAACAGCTAGTACATACATATAACTACGTCTTTATCCCTTTCTGCAGTGTTTCTTAACCTGTGGTCCGCGGACCCCTGGGGGTCCGTGAGTATGCGTATGGGGGTCCCCAGTCTCATCTTTGGACCACTTGACAACAATAAACACTAAAACTCGTTACAGTTACGCGGCGTTTTATTTTTTAATTAGGGGATCCTTAAAAATTGTGCTACTTTTCCTAGGGGCCCGTGGCTGAAATAGGTTAAGATACACTGCCTAACGGGATAGACAGAGCCTAAGGTAACAACACCTAATTCACCTAAAGGCCAATGCAGACGAAGTCGCGGGCAGAAGCTAGTTTAAATAAAAAATTGAATTTAGGCACAACTGTTTTTTGTGTCACTTAAATAGGTAGGTTACGTTACTTATAACCTCTGACGTTTACCTACACGCTTGAGCTGAGCGTGCGGCGTGCGTGTTAAACAAATGAAACTCATACTGGTGTCCTGTGTCGACGCTGCACAGAGCGTTTTGCTTTGCCGCTGCCCGCCACGCTGCACGCCCCGCCGAACGCTCCGCTTCGAGCGTCCGCTCAGACTTAAGCCTTAGAGTTATATATGTTTTAACTTCTCTTTACTTTATAGTCTAAACTTCTGCTCTTTCTCAAAATCCCATAGTCACGCACGGATAATAACAATGATTATGCCAAAAAACGATTTTAAAAATAATTTTAAAAAGTAGTAAATTATCGTAAGCTCCGTAACCAATGCCTATACTTCAGAGCAGTTATTTAATCAATTATGGCACAGCAAATTAGTGGTTGCTGCGTTTTATTTACACAGTGCGGGTGTAAGTGCGGGTTCGAGTCCCGTTGTTTGTTCTGGCGCGAAATCACACACTTTGTGCGATTTCGAGGTATGACCGGTTTTATTAATAATGATTATGATAAATACAAAAAAAGGTTGTGTAATTGCCTTTTATATTCGTTCACGTTGTGTCGAATTATGTAATAACCTCGAAACAAAGGTTTACAATCAAAGCACTTATACATACATACATACACATATCACGTCTTTATCCCTTACGAGGTAGACAGAGCCTAAGGTTGTATAGGTGGAGACCTACGCAAAGTAACGCCTGATTCAATAAAAAATATCCTAAGAGTTTAAAATCTTTTCGAGAAGTAAAATTCAAACCAATGTGATTTAAAGATGCGACCGCTGACCTAATGCGCTTGCGCAAAGACTTTGCCACCCACTGCTAGCCCACCATTTCCGTCCGAGAAACGATTTAATGCCATCACTAATCAGCATAAACAAAAGCACTGGCAGTTGCAGATGTAATCGAAGAAAAAAAAACTTTTACAACAATGACTAACATATGTGGCCTGATTTTAGGAGGCACATCACTACTACCAGTATACAGGATGACTTTCTTTATATCCTTTAGGTAATAATGTTTCCAAAATCGATCCTCTGGTGAATCTCTCGTATAATTAACAAAAATAAAGAATTTCGTTGCATCTACAATATCTTTGCAAGCCAATGTTACACAGATAAGACACCCTGTGAAGTTTATACCAAATTTAATTCAAGTTTTAAATTTAAAACCTATCTCCAACCGAGACATAACATTTATTGTTCAGACGAAACGAGATTATCTCGAAAATATTTATATTAACTTTGTATTCGAAGAGTGCAAAAGAGAAACTGCTATTTATCATACGAATATAAATATTCTTTGCACACCTACAGGCACTAAAAAAATAAAAATAATAATAATAATAATAATAAATTTTATGTGCAATAAAGAGTTTACATACATACATATACACACTATTGGTTAACTTTTTATCAAATTGGAATGTAGTATAGTACGCTTATTACCTAACTCGCTCGCAATCGCCATCGCGTTCATTATGACAGTTCACGTATGGGCTGACAATTGGAATCAGCTAGCTGTCACATTCACACAAGAACTGTCCAAATGAGCACGATGGCGATTGCGTGCGAGTTAGGTAATAAGCCTACTGGTTGGACATATTTTTTGCGGATATACATAAACCGTGATCATTCATCAGCTCCTGATATTTCGACGCAGTGGCCTGCATCATCACGGATAGTAATTAGTCGTGAATCATTTAAAACTGTCATGCAGATTTGACATAAGCGTACACATGAGATGTGGCTCACACCATCTCCTTAAATATTGTATGTGTGTGCTCATATTGTATGTAGTATTAGCCTAAGATCCCGCTATACAACAACCTTCACCGAGACGTTTATTTGATGAAACGTATTTTATATTTAATTTAATATATCAATAAATATATTGCATATGGGTTGCCAAAAATATTTTAGTCCAGGGTATGTTTATCTAATAATTTATAAAAAAAAAAAAATTAACATTTCACCGGGTTGATTATTAGATAAATTATATACCAATCGAAAGTATGAAGCCCATAGAATAAGCAAACGTTAGGTTGCCTATTCTTTTCCGGTCACAACTATCGGGTTGCCAGGTATAAACAGGTAAATCTATACCTACTAGCATTTTGCAACGGTCTGATTATTGAATTAAAGTTAAATAAAATTAAAGATTATTTTATTATGAACACGGTGGTATAGGGTTGTGGTATAGGGTGATCAGTCCCGAATTCCGGTTGTCGAATTTTGAAAAGTAAAATATTGTTGCGACTGAATGTGTGCGACTGAGAGGTCCCAACCAACCATCATTATTAATTAAACATACCCTGGAGTAAAATATTTTTGGCAACCCATATGCAATATATTTATTGATATATTAAATTAAATATAAAATACGTTTCATCAAATAAACGTCTCAGTGAAGGTCGTTGTATAGCGGGATCTTAGGCTATATGTATGTATGCATGTGTTGAATGATATTTAGTAATTTGTTTGATGTATTTTGAGATGTAACGCTCTATTGTGGCTTCACTATATGGATATTTTAAATTCACTCTTTGTCGGTCTCTCGCTTAATGCTCCTCTCATTTACTCAAAGGTTAACTGTTAGAGATCCCTTATAGGGATAAGTTCACCTTTGTGCATATATTTAAGGTCTTTTTTGTGATTTGTCTCTGCTTTTTTATATTTGTTCAATAAAGCATTTACTTACTTACTTACAATGGGGGCACGGGGAGCCGTGCCCACCCAAGGGGCACTGATTCCAAAATCTAGGCTGAACATTTAAATTACTTACGTCTTTAGCTATATTGGCTTTCCATTGGTCCCGTACAAAGCGGTTCGCTTCGTTTCTGATGCAAAATGCTAAGAACAATAAAGTACTAAGTACGTGACAGATGATGCTCTTCCATGCTGGTCTGGGATTAAAGAAAAAACATAGAATGTACCAGTTGCTTCTCTTCCCGCGCAGATAAAAGTCCATCGAGGGAAAACCCAGTGAGCGAAGCTTAGGAATCATGTTATAGGCGATGCGGCTGGCAACCACTATTTTGATTCCCCTTTCCACCTATACGCCCACAATCATGCTCAACGTGGCTTTTAGGTCTTGTTACCTTAGGACCTGCCTACCCCGTAAGGGATAAAGACGTGATTCATGTATGTATGTAAATGACAGATGAAGTAGGTACTGAGACACAATAGTTTTTCTTTAGTTTGAAATGTCGTAGTGCCGCCTGTGTTTATTGTTCTAATTATTCATTCTTCTTCTTACCAAGATAAGCTTTACTGTGATAAGCTTCCCACCTGGAAGTTCATATCTCCAGTAAACAGTGAAAACCTTTTGAGGCTGGTCGACCGGATAGCCTAGTGGTTAGTGACCCTGACTATGAAGCTAGAGGTCCCGAGTTCGAATCCCGGTAGGGGCAGACCGTTGTATGATGAATACGAATGTTTGTGCCCGAGTCATGGATGTTGTATGTATTTAATTATGTATTTATCTACATTATATAAGTATGTTTATCCGTTGCCTGGTACCCATAGTACAAGCTTTGCTTAGTTTGGGGCTCGGTCAATTCGTGTAATTTGTCCCAAGATATTTATTATTATTTATTATTTTATGTTACCATAGTCCATTACGAAAAAATGCGTTTCTAGACACACGGCAGTGCGTCAGCCAAGTTCGCAAATCAAAACCATGTTACCTGTTAGATGTCTGTCTTATCTCAACGAAACGGTTTATGAACTCAGCATTTCACATTTATGCTTTTGATGGGATCTTCTTTAAAATATTCAAATTTGTTCTTCACACGTCCGCGAGTAAACGCCGTTCCGCATGCTCCTTCATTATGGTCCGATACATGGTGTCAGATAATATAATAATATAAAAATGGCCGATAACGCGTCTGCGGGCAATTTGCATTAATGCGGCGCGGGATGCGGCGCGGACGCCGCTTTCGTGAGCCTTACTGCTTCGCGGTATTGAGAAATTTGTTTGAGACTTCAGTTTATTTTTTGGTGATTTTTAGCGGACGTAGTTGCAAGAATGAATTCCATTTTGTTGCTCGTTTCATCATACTCATCTCCAGCCACAAACCACTGAATTTTGAAAAAGTTATCATAAAAAATTAAAGAATATATATATTGAATCAGGCGTTACTTTGCGGAGGTCCATTTCAATGAACAAAAAAATTACCTCGCTACTCCGCTACTCACGTGCAAGATAACCAAGCCTGTGTGAAATATATATGTTTTTCATGCAACCCTCCACTACTGCCACATAAAACACATATAAATCCCACAAACTTAAGGTCTTCGCACATTAAAACAACTCAACGCCAATCCGACACCAACTCAACTCACACTCTCGATGAGTAGTCAACTAGTTGATCCACCCAATGGTCACTAGTGGGCAATGCGTAGTCAACGAGTGGACAACGCGGTGTCAACGGGTGGACAAAGCGGTGTCAACGAGTGGACCACGCGGTGTCTAACCAAATGGTTGCGTCGTTGCGTGGACAACGTGTGGTCGTTGCGTGGACGACGTGTGGTCGTTGCGTGGACGACGTGTGGTCATTGCGTGACAAACGTGTCGGGGTTGACCTTTAGTGTACGATGCGTAGGCCACTCGTTGTACAATACTTTATAATCATTTTTTGAAATTAAACCTAGAACATATGACATAGGGCTTAAATTTCAATGTCTAGCATAGTCGAGTCGCCGTTGAGTTGTTTTAATGTGCGAAGACCTTTAATATCCCTTACACCACACAAACACTGACGCATTGTGGGATTTATGTGTGTTTTATTGGCAGTAGTGGAGGGAGGGATTGCATGAAAAACATATATTTCACACAGGCTTGGTTATCTTGCACGTGAGTAGCGGAGTAGCAAAGTAATTTATTTGTTCATTAAAAAAAATTATGCCATTTTTATTAAATCTAAAATCGGTGCCATGGTTCCTAAGAACTTATCCCCTGTCTCTTATAGCTTTTGACGTCTCGCTATTGACCCATTTGGATTAATCTCCCTGTATTCCATTGATAATACATCCATACATACATACCGTCACGCCTCTTTCCCGCAGGGGAAGGCAGAGACTACTTTGTTTAACTTCCTGCGATCCTGACATACTTTCGCTTCATCCACATCAATCTCTTCATACATGCTCGTCGGTTTCGGGTACTGACCTGACCCTTTTCCAAAACGTCTCCTATTTGGTCTTGGATCGTCCGTTTTTCCCTCCCAACGTACCATTCACACTCCCCATACCTCCAACATGAAACTACCGTGAGACTCAATCATAATTACACATAAACGGATAACTCCCGTTAAAAAGTCGAGTGATGCTCGACAAGTTTCGGACTATTTCGTAGTGACGAACGTGCGTGTTCGTTTCGCTGCCGCCGGGGCGAGCGCTCCAGGAAGAAGGACTACGAAATAGTCCGAAACATGTCGAGCATCACTCGACTTTTTATACGTGAGTTATCCGTTTATGTGTAATTACTCCCCGTACCTGTTTAGCTAGTCTACTTTCATCCATCCGCTCTACGGGACCGAACCAACTAAGCATTGATAATACATAATGTATTCTATGCTTACCTAAATATCAAATTTAGTCCAGTCGTTTTAGTGAAACATAGTATACTCACAAACCCATTTACAATACTAGTAGGAAATCCTACTAACATTATAAACGCGAAAGTTTTTTAAGTATAGATGGATGGATGTTTGTTACTTTCACGTAAAAACTACTGAAGGATTTGGATAAAATTTGGAACGGAGATAGCTGATACCCTAGATTAACACATAGGCAATTTTTTATCCCGGAAAATTGCATAGTTCCCGCGGGATAGCGAAAAACGATTTTTTTGCAGACGAAGTCGCGTGTAGCTAGTACTACATACAAATTCTGATTCATTTACGTTTCTCGACTACACTACGTCCAATTTTTCCCCCGCAGCAATAACAAACGACGATCGCGATAGTGACACACGACTGCAATTAAAGCGCTGTAACTCTGCGCGTGCGCATATAGCGCGTAAACGCCTTCGACAGCAAATGATTCATTTGCTATCATTATGATCGAGGATCTAAAGTGTCAATGGGATGGGCAATACTTTTGAAATCACATACGTACACACAGTGAGGGAAAACGAAATGAGTTGATACAAATAACAACTGCTAAAATTTTGTTTCATTCGAGTCGTTTTTCAAATCAACGCTTTTGTCATTTTCGAATGGATATTTCACGTCCATGCTGGTCTGGGAGTAAAGAAAAAACATAGAATGTACCAGTTGCTTCTCTTCCCGCGCAGAATCGTGTGAGCGAAAATGCGGCTGGCAACCCATCACTATTTTGGTTCCGCTTTCCACCTATACGCCCACAATCATGTCAAACGTGGCCTAGGTTTTGTTACCTTAGGCTCTGTCTACCCCGTAAGGGATAAAGACATGATTTGTGTATGCGTATGTATGTATTCGAATGGAGTCGATGTCTTTTCAAAAATAAGTCCCTGATCACGTACATAATCTCAAAAAACTTTAACATCCAATAAACTATACTAAAAAAATAATTGGATCGCCATTTCTCGTTAAACAAAAAGAGCGACTAAGATCAAATAATTTTACACCTCTCAAAACCGGTAGTTGCAACTGTTTAAAAATATCGTAAAATTTTACCACAATCCAATAAAGCGATTTCGATTTTGATAACCGCATGATAAGATAGGCCGTTGACCTGACCGATAACTTCTGTATCGAGTTAACACGGATTTTATTTTTTCACCTTATTATATTTCATTATATTCTGCAGAGTGCCGGTAGCGAGAGCCGTTAAATGACACTTGGCTACCGTACGAAACCTGACACTGTCATACTGCGAAAAACATTTTTTAAAGTGTCATTTGTATTATCGAACCAAATTTTAAGTCACGCACCGCTTCTGAGTCGCGGACAGTCGAATGATAAAATAAGGAATATTCCGATTCCCCTTTAAGTCAAGCGCACCTTCTGAGTCGCGGACAGTCGAATGATAAAATAAGGAATATTCCGATTCCCCTTTAAGTCAAGCGCACCTTCTGAGTCGCGGACAGTCGAATGATAAAATAAGGAATATTCCGATTCCCCTTTAAGTCAAGCGCACCTTCTGAGTCGCGGACAGTCGAATGATAAAATAAGGAATATTCCGATTCCCCTTTAAGTCAAGCGCACCTTCTGAGTCGCGGACAGTCGAATGATAAAATAAGGAATATTCCGATTCCCCTTTAAGTCAAGCGCACCTTCTGAGTCGCGGACAGTCGAATGATAAAATAAGGAATATTCCGATTCCCCTTTAAGTCAAGCGCACCTTCTGAGTCGCGGACAGTCGAATGATAAAATAAGGAATATTCCGATTCCCCTTTAAGTCAAGCGCACCTTCTGAGTCGCGGACAGTCGAATGATAAAATAAGGAATATTCCGATTCCCCTTTCCACGTATACGCCCACAACCACGCTAGTCCTTCCACGTTGGTCTGTGTGCAAAGAAAAATAACCTAACCCAAAAAAAATTTTTTTCTCAAAAATGTCCGTTAAAGTCGTCATTGTTAACTACATATCAGAACAGGAAGTTAATTGTTGCCGGTCAGTCCAAAATTAAAAAAAAAAAAACATTACTGTCGCGCTAAACTCGACAGTAATGTTGCATACAAATTCCATTACTGTCTAGTTATTAACTTTTTAAAAATGCAAATCACCATTATAAAAGAAAGGCACAAGACTTAAAACATCAAATTAAAAAAAAAAAACTAGTACGACAACGTGTTTATCTGTGTCTGAAATAGCTTTAGGTGTTCTGGGTAGAAAAATACACTCTTCAAATGCCATTGATAGAAAAAGACGGCAAAGCAAAACAATTTTCACTATTTTATTTTCATTTATTTTTGTTGTTGTTATATTTTCGATTTTTGAGAAAAGCACTATACTTGCCTCGGCCAGAATGGCATTGCTGGCTTCGTATTATTAAACGGACTCGCAAGCTCGTCCATTCAAACCAATACTCAGCCAGCAATTGCCTAATTCCTGGCCTAGACAGTAATGTACTATTAGATACAAGCTTCTGTATTTTATTGAATCAGACGTTACTTTGCCATCGTCCATTTCAACGAACAAAAAATGTTTGCATGTGTAAGGGTGCGGCTCCACTGAGGCGGAGACGAGCGGAGCGGAGAGACGTGTGGGGATCGACCAATCATATTACATTCATATTACATGAAATCCACATCTCGTCTCCGATCTGTAATATGATTGGTCGATCCCCACACGTCTCCTCTCCGCTCCGCTCGTCTCCGCCTCAGTGGAGCCGCAGCCTAACAGTTGTGTTCATTAAACTTTGATAATGATCCCGTAGAAGGATCGAAACGCGTCAGTGTTTGTGTGGTGTAAGGGATAATTAAGTTTGTGGGATTTATATGTGTTTTATTGGCAGCAGTGGAGGGAGGGATTGCATGAAAAACATATATATTTCACACAGGATTGGTTATCTTGCACGTGAGTAGCGGAGTAGCAAGGTAAATTTTTTGTTCGTTACAAGCTTTGTACTTTTTGTTGACTGCGTTTTGCGTCCTACATATGTGTACCAAATTTCAACTCTATCGGACCAACCGTTGAAATGTTCCTGCGGAGACGGTCCTGGCTGGACCATTAGAAATCTACTACCAGATTATTGTATTCTCATCTGACTTACACGAGTATGCAAAATTTCAGCTCAATCGGTTGAAGATGTCTAATTCAAAATTGAGTCGCAATTCCACCCGGACAAACATACATACATACATTACATACATACATACGTCGCAATACAAACTTCCATGCTGGTCTGGGAGCAAAGAAAAAACATAGAATGTAACAGTTGCTTCTCTTCCCGCGCAGATGGTAAAAGCCCATCGAGGGAATGGGCGAAAATAGGAATCATGTTATAGGCGGTGCGGCTAGCAACCCATCACTATTTTGATTCCATTTTCCACCTATACGCTCACAATCTTGCTAAACGTGGCCTGTAGGTCTTGTTACCTTAGGCTCTGTCTACCCCGTAAGGAATAAAGACGTGATTTATGTGTGTGTGTGTGTGTGTGTGTGTGTGTGTGTGTGTGTGTGTGTGTGTGTGTGTGTGTGTGTGTGTGTGTGTGTGTGTGTATACGTCGCAAGTTAATAAAAAGCTTGTAAAAAATAGAATTTACCAGTTGCTTCTCTTCCTGCACACATAATAAGAGCCCATCGAAAAATTCCGAAAATTTTAGGATTCATGTTTATAGGCGATGCTAGCAACCCATCACTACTTTGATTTCCCTTTCCATCTATACGCCCTTAATCATGCTAAACGTGGCCTTAAGGTTTTAGACTTTAGGCTCTGTTTACCCCGTAAGGGATAAAGACGTGATATATGTATGTATGTAGTCATAGGAGTAGTATAAGCTTTGCTTAGTTTGGGGCTACGTCAATTATAACATAGTATTTATCCTTAAACACCTTGTATGTTTCCAATATCGCATATAAAGAAACGTGTTCATCACGCTATATCACATTATCATAATGCGATAATGTACATTCAATTATGTTCAACATAGCGAAACAGTTTATTGGCCATTACAATAAGAAACGTCTTTCTTTTTCATACTAAGAAACGGATATCATATGCAGTTGTTGCCCGCGACTATATCGGACTTTTGACGTAAATATGCGTTTTCGTGGACTATGTGGGCAACATAAGTCCCGCTGTTCATTCTACCTACAAACCCTTTCTTCCACGCTGGTCTTGGAGTCAAGAAAAACATAGCATGTACAGTTTGACAACAAAAATAATGCTCCACAATGTACCTGCGCAGTAGACCAATTTCAGTAGCGCGGGAAACTCTGGCGCTGTTATTGGTCGATCGATTTCGTACCAACAATGGCAAAATCGTGTAAGCGGGACAGAGCTAAGAATGCAAAGCAAGCAATACTCTGCCAGTTGCGCTTGCAAATAAAGTTCAATATAGATTATTTACATGTTCGGCTACCATCGGAAACTGGTCTGCGCTTCTCTGCGCAAACGAATACTGCCGATGCGCATTATATTTGTTGTCAAACTGTACCAGTTGCTTCTCTTCCCGCGCTGATGGTAAAAGCCTATCAAGGGAATGGGCCAAAATCTTAGGAATCATCACTATTTCGATTCCCCTTTCCACCTATACGCCCACAATCATGCTAAACGAAGCCTTAAGGTTTTGTTACCTTGGGCTCTGTCTACTCCGTAAGGGATAAAGACGTTTATGAATGTATGACTTCAGAAAAGGAGGAGGTTCTCAGACCGGACCCTTTTTGCGTATATTCACCGATTACTCGAATACGCCTGAATAGATTTGGAAAATCTTTTTTCAAAGGTGGTGATGATTCAGGTTGTTTTATTAAAATTTTATCGAAATCGGTCGAGCGATATTGAGAAATCAAATAATTGTATACATCGATGATGTATTCGTTTACTCATGTCAAAGGTGTTAAGCACATCAAACTCAAAAGTAACCATCACTTTGAAAATTACACAAATAAAAAAAGATACATACACACACACACACACATACACAAATCACGTGTTTATCCCTTATGGAGTTGACAGAGCCTATAAGACCACATTTAGCAAGATTGTGGGCGTATAGGTGGAAAATGGAATCAAATAGTGATAGGTTGCTAGCCTCATCGCCTATAACATGATTCCTATGATTTTCGCCCATTCCCTCGACGGGCTTTTACCATCTGCGCGGGTAGAGAAGCAACTGGTACATTCTATGTTTTTTCTTTGCTCCCAGAATAGCATGGAAGACAGAAAAAAAAAGATAACCGTTACAAAATTTTACTTCGTCACTACTTTGCCCGTGACAACTTTGCCCGCCAGTCTTACTGAAATTGCCAGTCGGTAATTCGTTAAAGCTAACCTCAGGAACTGAATTCAATCAGGCATTGTGGGCTGAATCAGCATAATACAAGCGCGACCGTCTGACGGATACGAAAGCCTAGGCCATAAATCTATACCATTGATACGACTATCATTGGGAGAAATTGTCTGACCCTCCGCGAGGTTGACGTGGTGATGTGCTAATATCAGCAGCCATCTATACTCAATAGATAACGTCAGCCGCTCGAATGTGTGGTGGTAGAGCATACATATACATATATGTACGTGCATTTAGAAAATTCTGCTCCCCGAGATTTTTTATCTCACATAATTAACGAACGTTCCCTTATGACTTTCGACCATCATAGCTTCTAATTTGATTCCTATACAGCAACCAGAATTTATCAGGTGATCCATTCCAGACCCTACATTCCGAGTCGGACATTGGTCCCCATGTCCCACCATTGCACCCACTTGTGACGGTCAAAGCACAGTAGGCTTATTACCTAACTCGCTCGTAATCGCCGTCGTGTTCATTTTGACAGTTCTTGTATGAATGTGACAGCTAGCTGATTCCGATGTTAATTGTCAGCCCATACATGAACTGTCAAAATGAACACGATGGCGATTGCGAGCGAATTAGGTAATAAGCCTACAGCTCTCAAGCCAACCAGGCTTTCATTCACCCAATCCTACAGACGCAAATACGAAAGTATGTAATTACTGTGCGCTGCTGAAGATTATTCAAGAGACGTCACAATATTTTAAAGGAACGCATTAACCTGTTCGAGAGGAACGTATGATACCACGACTCGGCGAAATATGGCCGAGTGAGTTCTTAACTCAGGAACAAAGGGCGTGAATTATTGGTTTAAGTTAAGGCGTGTGAGAAAGTATGTGGAAAAGAGAAACGTAAGTATAGCTTTTTTTCTCCAAACAAAAGTAAATACGGCGCCTGAGAACGGTAAAGCGAGACTGGTTTAAACTACGCCTAGCCGTACACAGTCCAACGCACACATGTGCAAACTCAAGCACTCTGGTCGAGCTACGCACTTGGGCAAGGCGTAGTTTGCAAGAATTCTTACTTATTTTTTGATCTGAGCACGAGTGCTATTATTTTGACTCCGGATGTAAGTGCTCAAGTGTGGATTATGAGATGCGAGTTGACTTTTAAAAATGTTCAATTCGGTACAACTTTGCTAGCATATTTTAAAATTCGTCTGCAATTTCAAACAAAACTGTACCTGTCCTAGTAAAATATTACCGATGCTTTAATCAACTTTAAAAACCTAGCACGCTGCGTATTGATACCTGTAATCCTGTAAAAGCACATCGAAAACAAAATGCAATCACACATGTTAAAATGAGTCAGTTAGTAAGAAAAACAGTTAGTCCCGTAACCGAAAGAAAACTGCACATACCTTGATACGTCTTCTGTTCTGTTCTCTTCTCTTCTGTTCACTTCGATTGGCCAATCTTAAATTAGTTAAAACCGCGCGCACGTATAGCTGTCCTTTTCGTTTCTCTAATTAAAAATAAGGACAGCGACACGCCCGCTTTACGCGTGAAGTAAGCTCGGAGCCAAAAGAAAGCCGCCGATACATCGATACTATCGATTCAAGGGAGGATCATGCAGCAATTATTGCATGTTTATGATTGTAATAATCGCATCCGAACGGTGAAAGTAATTACGGAGACAACGCAACTTTTGGCTCCGGCGCGCCTTAAAAATTACAAGCCGACCGAATCAAAATGCCTCGACCAACACCTGACTCGAATTCGGCAACCGAGCATTCCAATTCGGTCGGGTTCACTATCAATAAAGGCCAAGCACTATCGGGCACACCCTTTAAAACATCGGTATTGATATCGCGATGTAATTAAAAACGTCAGACGTATTTCAAGGAGTGGGATACGTAGGGTCCGGTTGACGGCGGTCGAGTGTCAAAATGCACCAAGATTCCAACGGATGCGCAAACGACGCCTTAGGCCTTTAGGCGCCGATTTGAATGCGGAGGAATGGTGATACATCTTAACTGGGGCCCCTTCGGCCGCCGCCACTGTTTACATTGTGCGCACGATGCCTTAATTCGAGCTCCCGCCATTCGAAAATCGAATAGATCATCTTTTGTTTACAGCAGAAAGTAAGACGCATACAATGAAATTGCGATTGTCATTTGTCTTTGAGTTCGTTCGAAACAAATGAATGCTAAAAAAACTATCAGCAATTTAATGCATGTACCTCACGTATTTATATTTTCAAATTTTAAACGTGGAACTGGAATTTTCGGCATAGGACTTCATACGCATCGCACACCTGGGCAGTGGCCGACAGTGCGTGATACTGAGGGTAACTTAACTAACGCAATAAATGCCTTTCCAAAATAAGTTTTTAACATTTTATTTTTTTATATTTTTTTAATGTCTCATCCGATTTCATCGACATTGTACAACCACATATATAAATTATTCGAAACGATAAAAATAAGTCATCATTAAAAATAGTGTAGATTAAATCTTTTAAAAAATATTTAAATAGAAAAAACTTGTATAACATTGCATCTAGTATTAAAATTAGTCTTGCTTACGTTTTTAAGTTTATTGTACATATTTACACAAACCGTATATAACAGTACGAGTAACAATGATCTGTCATTTTCAGGTATTGGTTCTATCACATTGTCTAACATACTCTTGACCGTTGTATAATAGACCCAAAAACGTTATTAGTTCATATTCGGTCAAAGCAAGTTTGTCCGACACTGGTCCCAACTGAGCGACTTACAGTTAAACTTAATTATATTCAACTAGTAATTGACGCTAAAACAATATTTCAATTTGAACACGGTCGTTTCACAACCTTTATAAATATTGCGATAGTCATTTTAATCCTTCCAAACTGTTATAAAAATTCAGTCAACAACATTCTTTACCCACCATTCGGTAACTTTGCAAAGTCACGAGTTCAGCGAGTGGTCAGTTAAGAGTTGCCCACTGTATTATAAATATGCTACTTAAAGAGTATTCGTCAGTTATCCAAGGTCTGTAGACGGCATGCCATGTAAAGGAACGATTAGGTCACTCAGGACCAAATCGTCTATGTAGCCTAACGTCCAGGTACACAAATACACCAAGTGTCAATATGTCAGGCGTCGTATTAGCACACCAAAATAGCATTGTGTGTGTACAGCATAATATCCAAAATAAAAAAATTCAAAAGCTATTAGTCGACATAGTACATTGTCCAATGGCCCAATGGTCGACACCAAATATTTTACGGACATTTTGCTTTATAGACCACCAGATGTTTGGTCATTTTGATACATAGACGATCCGGTACTCTGCCAATACGGCGCCCAGATAACTGCAGGGTGCAACTGCAGTGGCAAGCAAAGTACAGTCCGTGGGTTCTCAGAAACCATTCAGGCTTATCTTGCCGTCTCTTTCACTCGGCTGATTCAAGTATCAACCTCATAAGAGTGAGGAAGACACAAGACAAACACGAATGGCATTTTCAATTACGGACTGTACGCCACTGACACCTGCACTTGGAGATTGCTGTCAACCTCGGAATCATTCAAGTCGCAATTAATTTGGCAAAGAACACAGGAGTTTGTTTGGATTAGAACATAAGTTTCCGCGCAATAACATCCTTCATAAAACTTCGGACGCTAACTGTACAAAAAAAAACTCGATTTACAAAGTAAAGCCAATGTAAAAAGTATTTAAATATATCACCACGCCAGGCGTGAATAATCGTGCAAACGCGCGCCAAAAAACTTAATTTCACATTTTAAATATATGTTTTCGAATTTTCATACCTTTCGTGCCTCTGTCGGTTCCAGACAATATTAACTGCGACATTGCATGGCTAATCTTGACAGTTATGACAACTCAATTTAAAAAAAAACATAAATTACAATCGATAATTTAGGCGTGCACTTTTGCCATAAATAAGACTTGACGTTTTAAGATTCAATTAAAACAGTTTGACTAAATCTTAGGCATGAAATGCTCGACAATAAATACGTAGATACCACTGTTACAAGTTTGTCAAGCAATTGTCTAGCTCTCTAATCATTTGTACAAGTATATTTTACAATAATAACAAAAACTCTGTCAACCTTCGCAGAGTCTTGCTTGCTGGTTAACTAAGTACTCGAGTTAAGCCTCCTTTACAACCTCTTTTGAGTAAAATGGGGACACTGGCCGGCTACAAAGATTGAAAATCTCAAGTTCCTTTTTCAAAATGGTTTCGTTTTTAATTTAAAAACGCGCCAGTTTTGTACTCGGCCAGTGATTTAGTAACAGCATGGAGTTTTCAATACGACATCAGGCGTGCCAACTCCAGCGACTATCGCAAGTATATCTGTCCTGTATTAAATTGTCCCTTGCAGAGAAAGATGCTTTTAGTCTTACGATAAACGCTAGTGTAGGCCTGAGGTCAGTCTCCTTGGACATAAAACTTAAAGGGATCGACATTTCACTTTGTGACAACCAAACAAACGATCCGTAATAATACTGAATTCAACAGTCGTTTTTGAATTTTAAGTACAATCTTCATCTTGTTAAGGCACTACACGCATCATTAGGAGAGATGCTCTGTTACTTAACACTTACATTAATTGTTATGAAGTCCAATTCCACTTTGAAAAATAGGACAAACGGCTTGACAACGTTTCCTTTTGCTTGTCAATGTTGGCAGCAATGGACGCGGAAGCGTTTTAATCAAGTCGTTATATTAGCATCTACTAACATAGCAATTTAATAAACACACAACATGCCTTTATATTATTGGATGGATCACAACAATGTAAAACGAACACAGGCGCACACTGGATAAGTACAGGTATCAATATTGCTAACCTCGCATGAAGTCTAATGCACATTTGTAATCATATAAAACACAGGATCGGAATACAAATAATGTATAATTTCATAATAAAAATACTTCAACTCCGTTTTAAAATATAATTAAAAATGCGCATTGTTTTCATGCATCGTAGGCTAGTCCCTAACGAATTCATCAGATCTCGACTAAGCTAACTACAGTATCAAAAATATATATTAAGATTTATGATTAAAAATATTTTATTACTTTAGAATTACTTTGAGTAAACAGAGATCACCCACGCAAGCGGAGAATGTCCGATGTCACTGCAGCACCACACTAGCACCAATAGGAGAAAGCTAAATCTTGGCGCCACCACTCTACAATGCTCCTAATTGGTCGATCGCATCATCAAATACGTATCAATCATCTCTGATTGGTCGACTTCAGTGGCGACACCAAAATTTAAATATCACGCTTCTTTCGCACGTAGCTTTTAAACAAAACACTGGGAAAAGGAATGGTTCGTAAATGGAATTCGTTGCGTTCGGAAATCATCCTCGTTGTACTTACAAACTATACAGACGATGGCACTTTTATTAATGGCCTGCGACTTAATTGAGTAAAATGCATTAGAACAAAAAAAACTTATAGTAACAACGCGATTTTATAAACAATAATGTACATCGTTTCGTACTTAATAGGTATTATGCTAAGCCTCGCGTATCGTTGATTTGGTAAACGAGTCACGTTCTCTACAATATTTGTATATGCGTCCGCGCACAACTACAGTGGTTGCATCTGTATTCCATCAACTATTTATGATAATGACTTGCAACGTCCTTTGATTTAAGGGATTTGAGCTGGGGACGCTCGGGGAAACCAACGTTGCCAAATAAATTACGATAAATCGTGGCTCTTAAACAAAAGGTTCGTGTTTCAGCTTTATGAATATGCTTGATTGCGACAGCGACGTCGTTTAGAGGGAGTAATTGATTCATTTTAAGAAGTTCTCGTGATTTATTAGCGCTGCGTGTTCCTTGTCCTGCGGTGTCATTAATATCTTTATTTTATTTAACGATACGCCTTTCTGACAGATCAATATCTACTGTCGACAAAGCCTTACATTTGTCATAAAATAAATTATATCAGACTTATTATCATACAGAGTCGATCCTGATATACATTTTTAAAAGTGACGTTAAATAGACCAATGAAAACTATTAGCCCTAAAACTGACCCTTGGGGTAAATTAATATTAATATTACAGTCGATATAAAAAATGACTGAAGCTTCTTCAGCGTCTCTCAAATGAATACATTCAGGTAGAGTAGTCGAGGAACAAGCTTAAGATATCAATAACAGTATTATGGACTGTTAAATAAAGGACAATCGTAACTTTTACGAACACTGGTGTACCGTTACAATACACAAACGTACGGAGCGAAATGCGTGCAGAATTAAGTCATAATTTAGGGAGGACGTTGGGCAAGCGTTTTATCGTCCAGCCTCCTACGGTTTGATGTCATACTTGCGCCACATAACAAGGTAAAAGTCCGAAAATAACGCCGATATTATTTCTCAATTCGTAAAGGCTTTAAAGCGTATAAAACAGAAACAATTGTCGCGGCGCGGACCACACGGTCGCGGACTTTAGGGTTCCGAACAAAGAACGAAACCGTACCTAATAAGACTGCTTAGTCGGTGGAAAACCCTTGCTGGAAACGGTTATATATCTTAAACCCACCTGCATGAAGGTACCTGTACGAAGGTAACCACAACTAACTAATTTAGAATCAAATTACGTGTTACATTATAATCCAAAATATATTGTCTGATAATTCGGAAGCATGGGTGCGCGATTCAGACTCGCACTTGCCGTGTTTTTTTGAGGTTTAAGTTGACGCGTAGGCGACGCCTGCGCCGCCGTGGGCGGGCGGAAGTGAGAGCCCGCTCACCGACTTTGCGTCTTTGTCTAACAACAAGAATAGTAGCTTAGGGAGAACGGGTTGGGTGATAGAGTAATTCCGCAATGTCAGAGATTGGAACAAGGCTCTTCAGTTTATGACCACTTTCGGTTCTGTGACGCAATCGGAATTCTTTGCAAGTACGTCTCCATTGATACGAGCGCCATCGATTCGTATATTTATTGGCAAATTAAAATAAATAAGTGTACAACCGCGTACGTATTGAAATTCCATAAACATCAGTTGCAATTGCTTCGATGAGCCCGATATTCATTATGATGCAATCAAATGAATGTATTTATGAGTTAAATATCAATCAGATAAAAGGAATGATTGCCGATTGCATCGATCGAATGGCAATTTTCTTTTTAACAGCACTAATAACAACTCATCAATTCTGAAGTCATTTAATAAAGATTCAATAATATGTCGATATAAACTTCTGAGACTGAAGACCAAGTCGTACCTTAAGCCATTAACTACTGTAACTAGAAAATTGAAATTTGGCAGGGATGAACCCTATTCCAGAGATATAGGTACTAATAAGAAACAACTGGTTTATAAGGAATAGGGAACTAGAGTCTTTCTTATTCTTTCGCAGTCGCGTATCTGCGGCACGGAGATACATAGTTTCATCGATCTCGTTTTAAGAACAACCATTAGACTTTCTAAACTATCCAAAACTCCTGCAATTTTTTTATCGTTAGCTGCTTCGAGAAAATCCAAATCACCAAGATTAACCCAGAAGCATCGAAAACTTCCGGCTTCCAGCGCCCAAGAACTAGAATTCCTTTTAAGTCTATTTTTACTTGGAGTTCTGGCAAATCTAGTGAAATACTGGGCGATGATTGGTCGAAATGGTTTAGTGCTGCGGTGGGGTAATAAAACCAGCCTATAGCTGTCGCTTTTGTACTAAATATCAAGCCAGCGTGGCTAACAAGATTCCGCAGATCGTCGCGTGATATAAAGCTATAAGCTGCTGCCAATAGGGGAAACATCGATGATTCTTTCTGATCACAATCAGTTACGAGCGACTGAATCGAGTGTTTTTTGAGCAATCGAGTCACGGAGTCTTTTTGCAACCGAAATTAGTCAGATCTCATGTCCCTTACTAATGATAAAGCATACTTTGTTTATGTTTGTATGGTTCTAACCACTAAACCGATTCAGAAAATCCATCACCGATAGAAGGCGCTATAACGTATTAACTAGGCTACTGTTTATCTCGGATTACAATAAGGTTCCCGCGGGGCAAAAGCGAACGTGGTTATATGCTTTTTCACACTTCAATATATGAAAATTACTAGTTAGATATATTGACGATAGTATTTTGAATACAGGCATTTGAAATAGTGTTGAAGGTGCCTGGAGACATGGGTCAATTATTTGTTTACATAAATAGATTCAAAAGTGCACGTGAACAATATCCAACGATTTTAGCCATATGAAAAATCTTCACACCTTCTCCCGGCTCTCGTCCCGTCTCTGGTTTATCGCAATCGTAACGTATCGCATATCGTCGGCTTTATGACCCGAGTGACCGCAAGATCCAAATAATCTAGCGCCATTGCAGTGAGCAGAATCCGTTGCCGACTTTACCCTTATCACGTCATAAATACTGTCTACGGACGCATTTGGAAAGAGAACAGTGTTTTAGTCACACAGAACCCTTTTGGTTATTTGATTAAAGAGAACACAATTTTAAAAGTATTTCAATGTAAGGGAGATTGGATAAAAAATGTATTTTTTTGGCCTAAACTCATGATCAGTGGCTAAACCATAGTTGAGTCGCTCGCTAGAAGTATCAAAAATAACAACTAGAACGTCAGGATATGGCCCCTGATTGAAATTTAATGTTGTTTAAGTTTTAAATATTTAAATAGTCAGTGGGTTATTTTGATTTAACACCTCTGTAGTTTTTCTGGATTTTTTAACTGTGGCTGACGAATGTTTTCATACATCTATCGATGTTCAAAGTGTACGGTGACAAAGAGGAGACTTAGTTTTGAATCATAAATTATAAGGAAAAGTCTTTGCATGTGTGTTCATTCAGACTAACCCCCACCTCCTGCTCGATATTGAAATACAATTTTAGCTTTGAATCTTATACTTCCTAAGACGATTAAAAGAAGACGTATACGAACGTCCTTCCACCCCGAGCTCTGACTGCCTAATGCGCATCGATGGTACTGGTACCCACTCCCGCGCATGATTTATGCATGACCGGCGCGAGCGGCTCATTTAACTAGATGTATTCCGGAATTGCGTTGTACGCAGCTCGCGTACCGCGCAGGCGCGGCGAGAATCCAGAGCAGATATAGTATTTTCTAATCCGTGCATTATAGGCAAGATGGAAGTACTGAATTAGACGGAGACGGGGTAGCAAAATTGTTTTTGTACATCGGATGCTAAGTGTTGTCAAATTTTCATATCAATGGAAAAGAACGATCGATCAAGAAAGAATCTGGCCTTTAGGTCTGGTTACCTTTAGGCTCTAACTATCCTGTAAGGGATAAAGAAGTGATTCATGTATGTGTGTACTCGTATGTATGGAAAATGTAATTTTTAACAAAATTATTTTTAAAGTTGGTATCAGTTTTTTCTTTTTATCTGTACGCAAGGAATAATATGAAAATCACAAATTAAATACAGCCCATAGCTGGGCACAGGCCTCTCCTCAGAATGAGAGGGCTATAGTTTCCACGCGGGACTACATTCAATTGCGAACTACCTATTCAGGCACAGTCAGTGTTAAAAACTAAAAATCAAATTTATATTTTCTACTCTAAATTAATCAAAAATTTGATTTGACCTCACGATCAGCTAAGGCCGGTGCTACATGAATATTACGCAAACGCCAGTTTAGCGTCAACTTTTTGTCGTCCTTATACCCCATAATGACACGTCGCATGCGCAGAGCCAGACGCGTAATCGAAGCCTCGTTATCTGCTCCAGTTAACGAAATTACTGTCATTAACTAGCCAGTTAAAAAACTGTATCACCGGACCTGTTCTAGAGTACTGCAAGAAAGTAAGTTATTCGAATTCCAGGAAACGCGCGTTAATTTTCTGTATTGTCCGACCTGCTTTAAACGAAATCACTTGCTGATTGACACTTTACTTTCTAATTAAAGGATTTATTATAATTATAAAGAATATACATACATAAATCACTTCTTTATCCCTTATGACAGTGGTTCTTAACCGGTGGTCCGCGGACCACTGGTGGTCCCTGGAAGCATCCAAAGTGGTACGCGGGGCCAATCAAATAAATTAATTAGATAAGTGACAACCAGACACAGCGCGTGAAGGTGCAATTCCGTTCATTGGGACCGATCGAAGCCATACGTTAGATATTATGTAGTTACTAAGTGGTCCATGGCAAGACAAAAATTTTGATAAATGGTCCCTCATGTCTGAAAGGTTAAGAACCACTGCCTTATGAGGTAGACAGAGCATAAAGTAACAAGACCTCATGGCCAAGGTAAATTACAAGGAATATGAACTTTGATTTCATAAATCTGGAGGCGAAGAAAAAGTATGTCTGACCATATGTATGCTTAGATCTTTAAAACTACGCAACGGATTTCAATGCGGTTTTTTTTAATAGATAGAGTGATTCAAGAGGAAGGGTATGGATAATTCTAGACAGACGGAATCGCGGGCAGAAGCTAGTTATCGTCTAAGCAATGTGTGCAAGTACACCCGTTTCGGTTTCACCAAGTTCAACATCACTGCAGTGTCAAAGTAAAAAACAAGCTCTTTATGCATGCCTGCCCACAACAGATCTATTGTGTTGCATCTCCCCGACATCCATAGAACCAGACAAAGACAGTCGATTACAAATCAACCAAGCGTTTAGCATAAGTAGACCTCAGCCGCAACTCGATCACCTTAGATGGCTTGATTGCTATGACTAAACTGCGTCTCACAAGTTCCCACGTCAAAATTCAAGTGTGCCCGGAACTAATCCGCAGCACGTACTATAGATTAGCATTTGAAAGCTCTTTGTTTGTGTAAGCTCGTCAATAGAAAAAGCTTTGATGGATAGGCGCGGCACAAAAGCTAAGGATTTGTTTTCAGAACTGAATGGCCAGCGAGTTCGAGCGGCACGCGCGCGGAATACATTACGAGTAAGCGGTTATTTACATCTGTTATAGACTCACATCCAACGTAATGTTGGGAAAATCATATTTTCATAAAGAACATACGTACGTACATATATCACGTATTTATCCCTTACAGTAGACAGAGCCTAAGGTAACAAAACCTTAATGCCACGTTTAGCATAAGGGCGTATAGGTGGAAATGGAAATCAAAATTGTGTCGGCTTGTTAGCGGCATCGCCTATAACATAATGTGTGTATATTCTCTTATATTTGTGTGTCTTGCAAAAAGGAATAAATGTCTTCTTTCTTTCTTTAACATGATTCCTAAAAGAACAGCCAAAGGATAATTATGAAAATGTGAGTTTAGGAATAGTAATGTTTCTTCCACGCTGGTCTGGGAGCAAAGAAAAAACATAGTATGTAATAGTTGCTTCTCTTCCCGCGCAGATGGTAAAAGCCAATCAAGAGAATGGGCGAAACTCATATGAATCATGTTATAGGCGATGTGGCTAGCAACCTATCACTATTTGATTCCATTTTCCATCTATACGCCTATAATCTTGCCATACGTGGCCTGTAGGTCTTGTCGCCTTAAGCTCTGTAGGTAAGTATTTTTTTAATTATTTCACCTTCATGTCGTTACGGTTTTATGATTTCAAGGAATCATATTAGTTACTAATGTATGTATTTATGTATAACTATTTATTGTACATAAAACACAAGAAAAAGATGAATACAGGACAACACAAATGCTCAAAGGCGAACTTATGCCTAAAAGGGATCTCTTCCAGTTAACCTTTGACAGGGCATAAGTATTAAGCAAGAGTGGACACAGAAAAAGTAAAAGAACCGACCGAAACCTAAAATAATCAGGCTCAGAAATAAACAGACAATTCATTCATAATTGCGCAAACGAAAATCATGTCGAAAACTCAGTTTCTCTACGTAAAAGCGGATGCCTATAAAAACGTTAAAATTCACTTCCCCGGATTCGGATTCCTCTAATTACGTTTTCTCCTTTCATGCTAATTAAATTCTACAGACAAGCCTTTGATGTTTCGGATAACCGGCTAGAATCGGTTCCAGGAAACGCCGCGAATAGATCCCGTGGCCTTTTTGAGAAGCTGTCCCACTATCTCATATAACGAAACGTTTTAAGTCCATCACTATGTATTAACGTCTCATTCCTTAACATTACGTTTTAACGCGCTCCTGTAATATTCAAATCGGAAAAGAAAACATAATTAAAACTTCCTTCAAGCTTAATTATTGCAAAAAATTTCCCCACTGACAGACACTATTACCACCCCTTTGTTTACACAGGATGTGTCATATGTCTAATCGAAAATAACGTGTACAAAGATTGAAATCTAAAGAGTGCTGTACACTTGCCTAGCCACGTTCGTCCGTTAGCTGTTGTAGCAAACAAACGGCACCGAAAACAGCGAGCCCTGCGTTCCCACGTAGCTGTCACCGCCAGCTATCGCCGCATCTACTCCAGTGGACAATCGGCCTAACAAAGCCTCGGACCCAATCATTTCCCACGCGCTAACGGTAGAACCTCAACGCTAGTTTGAATTTATAGACACGGGACTATCGCCGAACGTCGCGTCCAACGCTCCTTTAGCACCAGCATCGAGAGCTCGAGCCTTTAGCAAACGTCAATGGACAACGAAGCGTTGTTATGACGGCAATGTTTCCGCTAAAGCGCATCGCGATGCCGATACAAAAGGATGACCGATAAGTTTGGTTTATTTCTTTCGCTGTTTGAGTTGGAACAATGTTGGTTTTCATGTCTTAAGAGGACCGACGGCCTGTGACCCCGAGACGATTCATAACTTGTTAGGACTTGCTTTTATCTTTTAATGAAGAACGTTTCAAGCTTTCGCATCGCACATAATCGTTTATGTCATCCGCTATTTCGGGCTACTAAAATACAAACACTATTAGCGGGATGTGTCAGTGCTAAATATGGATCCGTAATAAATAGCACATTTTAATAGTAAAATTTATACGAAGCAAACACGAGTGAGATTCAGATATAAGCCGCAGTGTAAATGTTCCATTAGCGTTGCAGTGTTGCAACATTTGGTCATATGTGTAACACAATATCCGAAGTCGGTCGGTGTGACGCGGCGCGCGGTTTTACTCTATTCTCGGCGCGCGCGCAACTAATTTTAACCATCTGCGTTCTGCGTCTCCCAGTCTAGTTTTAGGAAGTGGGCCGCCTTTCGGCGAATCAATCCGGCAGCTTCAATATACGCTATATTAAGAATTTCGCTACGGCTTCGAAAAAAGGTATTAAATTAACGTTTAATTAAATTTAAACATGCAGCATAATTGGAGCGAGATTCAAGAGCATGACGCAATCGTCAGCTGCCAATCAAGGGATCTATCGCAGATGTTTGCAAAGTGCGCAACTGGATATATAATCGAGGCCAATTATCGAAATGACATAGACGTCTGCCATATCCAGCGGACGGCACACTCCCGGCTAAATCTATAATGGATGAGCGCGTCCCGAGCCCGAGCGGTCCGGTAAACGAGATCGCATAAGCGCGGGCGCATACATAACTAAACAACCTGGACAATCCGACCGTTTATTCATTAATCTAATGGGATTAGAAGGCATTGGGCAACCGCGCCGCGTCCGGGGCCACGAATAAATTTCAATTAGAGCAATCGCCTCTCGTCGCGGAAGGGAGATGGCGGGATAGTCATCGCCGTCGTCTGCATACAAAGGAGCGGCCGCTCCGCAAATCATTAGAATTGCGGTAAGTGAGATGTGAGGGGAATCCTGCGCGATGATGCGCCGCAGAGATAATGATGTCGGCTCCTAGATCCCGCGCCCGACCGGCCGCATGCCCGCGCGCATACGAATGCGGGGATGTGTCAAATTGTCTCCCGAGCACAATGTAGCATAATTCGAGAAGATTTGCGACGCCCGCCGATGCATCTCTGGACGCCAATTTGTAAGCGCGGACATAAACCGCGGGTGTAACGAAGCCCCTAAACAACGCAATAAGCGAGCATCAGCCCGCGAAATATCTCAGCGCTGACATGCGCGCGGACTTTACATTCGCCGACGTAACGAGGGAAGCCGCCGGCGCGCCCATTGTATTTATGCCTTAAACACAATTTATTTATTCGCCAAACATTACGGAGACACAAAATCTTGTCCATAAATACATGTGAAAGCACATATCAAGTATCGGAATGCAAACGGCAAGGCTCGTGTCTGAATTATGCAACAGCGCGGCGGCCGCTGTAATAGTGCACTACGCCTAAAATATACGCAGGACGCCATGCGCCGGGATCACGCCGATCAAACATTTTTACGATTCGTGTAAAATAAAAACATCAGCTTTTGCGACACATTTTTCTCGTCTGTATTGAATCGATTGCAGCCTATGGTGGTCGGCCTGCTCAACTTTTGAGATGCGTTTAAAATACAGAGTAAACAAGTTTTGGAATTGATCAGGTTTGCAATATTGTTGGGCAAAGGATAAAGTAAGCATGACTGGTCCGGCGCATCCCGACGACAGCGCCGTATCATCGCGCTGCGGCGCATTCTCAGGTAATGCCCTGATCCATTACCTAAATGACGGCGCGAATCGAATTTATGACGGCCATTGCTCTCGCGGAAACTTCGCAGGTCGCCTCCTCGGGTATCTCTTCATTTGTCCACCGGCGATGCGGCGGAGCGAATGTCGATGTTGCCATCCGGGATTAACATTAACGGTGGTCCATCGATCTCTCGCGGGTGGTCGGCGGCGGTGTTAATTACAGAGGACCGATCATTTAATGCGAATTTTGCAAACATTAAATAATTACGAAAAAATCGATGCAACGGTGCGTTCACGCGCGGAATAATAAATTAATGATCGCACCAGACGCGACGGGATGCGCCGCGCTGGCCGAATTAAAAGACACGACAATTTTGTAAACCTTAAAACTACGCCACGAGCACAACCAACTTAAACGAGGATTAGAAAACGATAAAAGAAACTGAAGTAGAACAATAGCTTTAGAACAACGTTCATTAAGAGATTCGAGGAGCGGCAAAGAAAGTCGGCTGAATAATCGCCTAATCCTTAAACCACACGCGGTGACGATTACAACGCACCTATTAGTCAAATTAGCTTTATTGTTAGTTGCATGGCCGATCGGCTTACAGGCGGACAATTATGTAGGAACATTAGTCGGCACAATGCGATGAGTCAGCGCGTCCCGGGCGTTTATCAAAACAATGGTATTGATAAGTTAATAAAGCGCGAGGTGCGAGACGACTAACGAGCGATTACCGCGGCGAGAATAGACACGCGTCCCGCGCGGAATACGTTATAGGCGACGTGAGTCAGCGTCGCAGGCGCAGGGTCCTCTAAAAAAGAGCAGGAATTTACGACTCGTGTCGGGACCACTGCAATGGCGACAGTCGTTTTTTGATCCCGCTACGTGCTCTGAAATAGAACTAAAGAATTCACCGCGGAATCCGCACCAGACACCGCCGAAAGCGAAATCTCGAGTGGCCCGCGGGGCGTTACGAAACAGCGCTCGATTAGGGATACGCGGGGGCACTGACCGACTTCTGCACACACCGCTAATTCATGCAACAGGGCATCTTGCATCCTACGATGCCGTAATATAGCGGGCGTTCCACATGCACGAAACTCGCGCACGGAGCGCCGCATGCTGAGCATACGCAAATAATCATATTTATGGACGCGGTCACCGATGACAGGTGAAACTGTGCCTAGAGATACAACTAGACGCGGCCTTTGAATTTAAAGAATACATCCAACAAGAGCACGAGACCGCATTCACCGGAGTCACGAATTAAGATGTACAACGAATAGAACACAAAAACAGAGCGGATAAAGATCTAAAGAGCGGCCATCTCGCGCGGTTATCGCTTGGAATCGTAATTACCGCGTGAATATTTCAATCGGATCTGCTTATCGACGCCGCATGAACAATAATGATCGATATCGTCGCGGACGCAATGTTTCCTGCGGACGAGCCAGGACGAGCGACCCACCAGAAGACGAGAGATTTTTATCGACGCGAACGCGAAACGAGAGAATCGACGTAATCGATTTCAACATATCAAAGCTGACAAGCGATATTCGAGGTCGGGGTGAAGACGCAGTGGGCGCCGGATGGGTTCGAAATTAAAACGGTATGCAAATGGGGAGCGGGAATTAATCGTTCGCTGCAATCGATGCGACGGCAGCGAGAGAGCTACTGAGTACAAATCGATGAATAAATAGTGTCCGATTAGCAACACAAGGTGTGTTCGGCGTTAATGGGTGAAGCGAGCGCTGAATGGATCGGCGCTGCGCCGTATTTGGCGGGTGTTTGATCAGTTGCGCGCTCCATTGATTAACTGTTCGCGCGAGCACATAATGAAAACGGTTAAATTAGTGACGATGATTACACCCATATCGAGCGGGAGCGATTTGAATGAAGCGCGAAGCGTAAAGGTTCGCTCGCGGTCGAATGTGAAAGCTGCCGGGTTACACGGATCGCTTGTCCTAGCGACGCGCTTCGAGTTTGACAGGAGAATTTATAAGAATCTCTCGGTGTCCGAAAGTAATTTTCAATTAAGTTTCTTGATAATCCGGATCACGGTGAGGGACCGGCGGCGACAGCGCGCTCCCTTCATAATTGGAAACTGTCTCTAGTAGACGCTCGGAGTACCGCGTTGAGAATTTGTCCTCAGCCGACGTAAACATTGAGATCCATTCGAAGCATACGTTTATCGTCTATCAAAGTGCTTACGTAAAAAACGGTTTATTTTTAGAACACCACTTCCTACAATTTCGAGGATAATCGCGATGATTAAAGCTCTTTTCGACTGTGTTTTTTACGCGGAGTATAATGAAAGGCCGATTCATCGATCATAATGAATCGGTAGCGGCGCACCACCGCTCCCATTTCCGATCCGAGGCGTCGCACAAACCGTGAAACCGGTCCGTTGCGTTAATTATAATCGGATTTTGAATCTGATTATTTTACTACTGAATATTGCTCTATCAGTTTCGACACCGTTCATCAATTTCGTTGATAGGATTTTTGGGATGATTAATTCAATGAGCGCTGCTCGATCCATTATAGCCTCTAATCGGCTCGTCGGGGCTCGAATGAGCGCCGCACTCGATATATTACCGTTCTCGTTATTGAAATTACTGTTGATTGTGTTTTTTTTCCTTTTATCAGAAATTGAAATCAATCATTCGCTCGTAAGGATCGGGAGAGCGGCGGCGCGTCACGACGGTCCCTTGTCGTGAAACATTATTCAACAGAAGCGAGAAAGTGTGGCAGCTCATAACTCATTTTACACGTCGGCGGCGCGCGTATCTCGCGATCTGCTGCGACCTGTCAATTACGATCCGCAATCGGTTACAGACGCCGTTCGCCCGTCCCGAACACCAAATTCCTCGAATAACTTGCATCAGCGCAGGTTGCGGCCGCAGCTCAAATCCTCGCAAACCGAACGCGGTTGTTAACTATTTACAAACAGACTATCAAACGTTACCCCCTAATAATGTACACACCTAGAACGTGACTAAGACGATGATGCGTCAGCATCCAGTGAATTCGCTAAACTGGGCTTAACAAGAGTGCCATCTGAACTACCGTTGGGGATGATGGGACATGTGGGGGTGTGAGAGATGGGCATGGGAGTAGGGTTGTCCGAGGGAGCCTATGGGGAGGGGGGAGGGGCAGGGCGGGTGCTGGTGGTACTGCTGCAGCGGCGACGGCGCGAGCCCCGGGTGGTGCTCTATGGGGTACTGGACGGATGACGCGTATGCCAATTGCCTCACCTTCATGTCCTCGTTATCTACGTTATAGGTGAGCTCGGTCTCCTCGAATCCTGTGGCGGCCATCCGTTGCTCGCTAGTGGTGGGAGGGTCCGGAGAGTTGAGGCAGGTCTGGATGAGCCGCTTGCCGGCGTCCGACGTGATCATGGGCTGCAACTTCCGCGTCGCGAAAGTGTACACGTGCCCGGTCTCGGACGCCACTAGCAGCATCACTTGTGTACCCGTCAGGGTTGACAGCTCATAGGCCTGAGGAAATAAAAGAAATAGATAAGTTAAGTGGGTAACTAAACTAACTAAATTATAAGTACGGCTGAACATGGTAGGGTGCAGATACACCGAGAATAATTATATTCGCCAATAAACAGTTTTGCAGTACGGCAACATTTTTGAAGTATATTAAGTGTATCTTTGTAATGTTGTGACAAATTAAATTTTCACGTTATTAAACATTGTTTTTTTCATCATCACATGCCTACACGTAACTGTGGATATGTATAGGCATTACGATATGGGATTGATGACGTTTTTGCCAAACGAATTTGCATGAATTCGTCGTAAAACAAAACTTTCTTCCCGCCCACGTGCGCGCGATTACATGTCCGACACGAACTGTTCCATAGCGTCATAAACCCGCAAGGCAAAACGGTGGAGTCGTCTACAAAAGGTTCATACAGGTCTTATTTATGGGTATAGGGAGGGAAGCGAGCAAACTGGTCACCTGATGGTAAGTCTACGTCTTTAAGGGAACAGTGCCAGTCTTAAAAGTATTGTTGAATATTTCAGCAGCCCAGTAGAGGTTTGACATCGTAATTGTTACCCTTTTGACGCCGTACACTTTGAACACCGATTGTATGGAAACATTTGTCAAATTTATGATTAAGGCAAGGTTATAGCCGAACTGAGCGAGCCGCCTCGGCAAACCATTTAGGTTTCGATTTTGAGCATTGTGTCACAAGAAGTCATGCCTCATGCCGCTGTTTCGACGCGGCTAGCTCGGTCAGGACCCAGGCTATGATAGAACCCTTAACAGAACCGTGTGCCCTTAAATTTTCTCTGACCTATCACCTCTCCCACGCAACTAATTCGTAAGCAAACCTCACGTTTCGGGAGCACATCACTATCTCACGGCACTCTTAGTGTGTGCCGGAGGAATTATCACACCCACCGGGCGCCCAAACGCCTACACCGCCTACTAAAACAAACAAACTACCATCCGCACAAGCAACAATAAGCCTAAAGCTTTAAATTTTAAGAGTTCCGAAACAGCAGACGTATAAAGAGCAATTTGACACGGACAATTGACAAAACTACGGTAGCTCGACCTTTGATGTTCAAATTGATGTAAACCAGAATGCAAACCTTAGTGCGTGGGTAATACAGGCCTAGGCGACTATGTTTGCTCTTTTCCGAATGCAAAGTTATGTTGGTATGAATTTGCTTTTCGATTATGTAATGAGTGTGCGAGCATTCGCCCACTTGTGGCGATAGCGATCTTTGTGTTAACCATTTAACTGGGAACTCTGGCCGCATGTATCTTGAAAGGCCTTCGAAGTTTAAGTGTGCTGGTTATTCTTGTGTATTTTAATATACTTGAAATATGTGTCAATGGACAGTCTGGGTTTAGCTTCGTTGTAAAACATGGCGCATTGTTGTGAACAGAGGAAATTAAATTGCATTTTTTTCAATAAAACTAAAGATTTCTTAGTAAATAAAATAAAAAGGCTACCGTTTCGTCCCTGGTTTTATAATATAGATACATAAATGATAATTATAGATACAGATACATTTTTAGGTGGGTGTAGGAAAAGGCGATTGAATAACCTAAGGTCATTTTGTTTGACGCGCTTGGAACTACATCGCATTCGCCAACTCATTCTGTTAAGCGGAATAAGACAAGGTTAGAAAGAGATGGTCAATATGATTACAAGCGCTTGGACTTAGGGTTAGATAATATGGCATCTGATGCGAAAGTGTGGAGCATCTCTCTCTATCAAAAACCACGAACTCCATATTCCAGCACTGAGGTGGAGCAGCTGGAGGAAACTACGAAACTATTTTGTCAAGAACGTCATCGTGAAAATTTAGAACCTGGATGACCATGACCGCTCTTTCAAGAGCGAAGCTATTTAGAAGAGAAAAAACTAAAGGGTGATGCGGCAAGTGAGAATGTTTTGGCATATGAAAGGGCAGGAGGTGCAAGATCACAGGTCAATCAAATATCAAATTCGATCAAAGGCAACGCAAGCAACGCTTATCAAATTTGAGATCATTCTGTCAGTCAAACAAATATTAACCAGGCCTCAGATAAGTCATGAGAGTCATAACACATTCGAAAACGTTCTTCTTGGTGGTAATGCAACCCTCATAAGTGATTCGTGTTCCCAAAATGTACAAGTTTTTGCACCAACGAGGTGGGAAAAAGCTTAATGTACTCTCAATTTCCCCATACAATTCCAACATTGATTAATGCGTATCCATGTAGTTACCTATTCTGCCAAATTTTAACCGCATTGACAGAAAACCAATGCTGAGCGAAAATGAGATTCGACAGGCAAAATATAAGGACCAAGTGGTGTGCAAGACTTGATTATCAGATTGAACAAATTGACAATTACAAATGCAATTTTAATGAGTTCCGATGTAGGTACATGATTAACGAGAAAGGAGAGATTGGCGCCTGCCGCGCGTGACCCTAATTTTGGGACACAACAATATACAGAAACCATCCTTGGTCGACTCGAAATTGACGGTAAACATTATTCTAACCTAAAACTTAACAAGTCATTCCCGAAACATCCACATTAATTGATGTCTAGTTCAAACCCTTGAGCTTTTTTATATTTAGTGAACATGAGTTAGAAATGTGAAATTTTCACGGAATAAAGACTTAAGTTAGGTCAAAATATCCAAAACCACCAATTCAACTTGCAAATCACGGCATTTATCCCTGACTTGGTAGACAGAGCTTAAGGTGTCAAGACCTACAGGCCACGTTTCTAGCGAAATTGTGGGCGAATAATTCGAAAATGGAATCAAAATAGTGATAGGTTGCTAGTCACATGGCCTATAACATGATTCCTATGATTCTTGCCCATTCTCTCGATGAGCTTTTACCATCTGCGCGGAAAGAGAAGCAACTGGCACATTATAAGTTTTTTCTTTGCTCCCAGATCAGCATGGAAAGAACTTACTTTAGGGAATACGATTTTGACGTTTAAAAGTGAAATTTAACAGTAACAAAATAAATAAAAATAAATCCAATAGACTCTATTGAATAGAGAAAGAAAGCGAAGATAGTTTATGAATAAAAACAACCGACTATTACAAGCTACAAATATAGAAACGACAAATTTAATTCACAAACTTGATGTACAAAATTACTAAATTAAATACATTTACGTCAGCCAATTGATTAATCGGGGCAAAGCAGGAAAAGCATGTCTTAACCATACAGCTGATATATTTAAAACTGTGACTCATAATGCACAGTATTAGACGTCATTGTAATTTTTGCTTGTAGAGACGCTTGGAGTTACTAACTACGAACATACACGAGTACATACCTAATTAGAATATCGACTTTAACGTCTGCGACATTAATACTTTTCGGAGCGAATCTCTTTAAATGAAGAATAATTGCAGAAATATAACACGATCATCCATGTATAAGGATTGCAATTCATTGTTCCGCTTGTTCTTGGTCGAATTGCATTTGTTTTTTTTTTATAAATGTCCAGTAAATGCAATGTTTTGCTTCGCTAAGAAGTTGAAAGCGCTCTCATATTTCGGAGAATCGATACGAGTTTATCTGGGGGCATCGTCGATTGTACAGTTAAAAATAACTTTGTCGAAGTCTAAACCAATAATAGGATTAAGATGATTAGCTCACGGTTAACCTTCGTTTGACTTCACCATTGACCTGTATAGGGTTACCGCGGAATGAAAAACATAATGTTTTAGAAGAAAATCGAGAAAGAAATCAAGGAAGAGACAAAATAGATTTCAAGTGGAAATCTATGTGTGAAAAATCTACAATTTTATGAAAGGAGAACAATCAAATAACGAAATAAAGCTTTGGAGGCTTGAGAAATGAAGTTAAGTATGCTTAAGTTAAGAAAGAATAGTGGAAGTCGACAATGAATTGTGCTGAGAAGAGTAAATACAGATTAAAAGTCACGGTGTAGAATGAGGTTGTCAGTGATATATTTAACTCTATAAGGTAATCGCGGTCTATATCCCGCTGATAATATGTCTTACGAGGTTGTTAGTGATTATTCTACCTACGGAAGGGCTGATTTTAAACCAGAAAAGAAGTAAAATTTACTTCTATAAGGGAAAGCTTTTAGTACGAGCGATTTTGTGCGTGAGAACGAACAACTAGACGCATACGTTCAAAGACACATGTAACCATAATTAAGTAACTTTCTATAATCTCATTACTGTGACTTATATCGAGTAATACCTTGGTGATGTAATAATCTGGTAAAATAATCCGATAAGACATAAAAAAATGTACTAGCCGAGATTGACGGACGGTTTTAAAAGAGCTATTGCAAAAAGCGCCGGACAAACGTTCCAGTTGCCGAAACCCGTTCCACGCCGAAACCGCACGAGTTTACCCGAACGACGATTTCAAAAAAGTCGAACGTCAATCTGTAGCTGTCAAAATTAAGCACCATTACGCGCATGCGTGATTACTTTTACAAATTTAATTATAAACTTATGAGTTAAGCAGCGCCGTAAGAACTGTCATGATTGATACCAGCTCACGGGCAAATGTGGGCAAGTGGCGAGAGTGTAAACAGGATGCCAGGCCTAATTTTTGCAAGTGATTGAGATGTAAAATTAACAGATCGAGCTTCGGTTCCATATATTAACGATGCTGTTATGAATTGTGGAAGCAAATATTGATGGGTATTTAATAAGACAGATTAGTTCGAACCATCAATAGGAAACTGAGAACACCATGCTAATTTAAGTTGGTAGTCATTTAATTTTGGTCTAAATAGTCACTGATAGTCAAATTAAACACCCAGGAAAACATGTTAAAGGCAATAATAACCGCAACCAAAAGACTCTATTAGGTAATAGGTAGTAGGCCACGTCTTATCGTCTTATGCTTAAAAGGATTTTACCATAAATACAAACGGAACCACAAGAACGCCATAAAGAAACTATCCAATTAATCATGCACGCAACAACAACATGAGATTTTTGGCCTGAAAACCGCTAAGCTATTTCAGTCTCAACTAACACCATCCTTCCGCCGTTCTTTCATGTTGAGAATATGCTTCTGCCATTCCGCACGAAAGGCGTTCAAGCATCCCACCATTTTCTTAAAAGTCTGCCTCTCTTTCTATGGCTACCTCTTAGAACCCATTGGTAAACGATTAAGGGCTATCGTTCCAAGTGCATGCGGCAAGCATGTTCAACCCAGTTCTACTTCCAACAACCCAGTTCCAGTTCTACTGCAGCTTAGTTTCTCAGAGGATTCACTCTCCTAAAGATAAATAAATTTGGAGACCAATCCGCACCAACCCTGAAGCAGCTACAGCGGTGTTTCGTTTCGAGCGGCGGGCGATGAAAACGGCACTTTTTGCCGTCCACGAGATCAGATACAGAATCCGATGGCACGATAACTAATAGCTCTATAAACAAGATGATCGCCTAGTTAGCGCTGGGAACGATGCAACGGATGTATGAAATAGCTGACGTGCAATGGATGAGCTTTGTACGACCAATTAAATGATAGCAAACATTTTTTAAACGACGAAGACGTAACGTGTCGTCCATGTAAATAAAAAGTTGATGCGTGGAACAATTTGCTTGAAGATGTTGTAAGGGAAAAATTACTGTGTCCATTATAATAAAGAGAACCATTTTTGTAAAACGTTGGTAATACAGAATATACAAATGACATTAAGATATTGCACGAAATAAGTTTAAACAAATACAAGTGAATGTAGCTAGATCGACAGTTATATTCAAAATAAATAGGCTAGTATTAGATAACGGTAAAGATGAGACCAATATCGCTAAAGCTAAAGAAAATTAACTCAATAATGTAATCCCGAAGCGCCACGACAATAGATGCGATGATAAGAGTGCATCGTGAGAAACACCGAAAGAAACAAAATTGCGCATCGTTAAAAAATACTATATTAAACTTGCGAGAGAAATTTTAAACGGTCGACTGACAATGAAAAACGTTCGTCAGGGCCTTCACACGTGAATAAGCACTTACGAATTGCAAAAAACAATTTGAACATCGCGAAAGTAGGTACATGTTACATACATGAGTACATGGGTTTGTTCTTTGGCAATTAATTTCGCTAGTTACAAGGTAAGGAAACACTTCAGACTGACGTAGATCTTAGTGGTTTCATATAATTAGGATTGTACTAGCAGTTTACCTGTTATAGCGATGTGTTTAGTTTTTAGGATGATAAACTCGTAATTTTTAGGGAACAAAATCTTGTTTTTTTTTTAGATAAAATAAGTCAATTTGCAGTCAACGACATTTCTGCGCGACAAAAATGCAGTTTGTGAAAATGTTTCGGGAACGGTTGTCGGTTCCGGGTTCGGTGAAATCGTGGCCCAAACTCGTATACATTTCGCTGCGAACGGTACCCAAAAAGTCAACGTAACGAGCGCTGACGGCGCCGGTGATGTACGCAACTCACAAATTAATGGAAAACATTCGGGACAAGGCATTACGAGACGCGACATTTCAGCAGCAAGTGCGTCAAAAAACTGCTAATTGCGACTACAATGGAGCACAAAGCGACCGCTTTTCCCACGGAGCATCGCGCATGCGTACCGATCATTTCAGGCGCGCTCGTCTTTTATTGCCAAAAATTAATGCCCGGTAAGCAGGCCCTAATTGCAAGCCCGGCTTGTTAAACTCCGCCCGTCACACTAACAGTCACAGTTCCGAGAACCCCAAACCAGAAAGTGCATAAACTCGTAATAACAGACTGATAATAATTTAATATTGAGAATACTCAGCGACTCTGTAGCCGTGCAGCATCGCCGCTTAACTGCCTTTTAATGTTATTGGATAATACAGCATCTTCATCGCCATCGCTTCCGATGATTTTTTTAACAGCTTCATAGTTACCATAATTAATACAGGTATTTTTTCTCATTCGGCAACCTTCTGCAATTCAATGTTATTCTTATTAACATTAACGGGCATATGCCGACGGTTAACGCAATGCAAATGAGTGTTAAAACTGTAGATTCTCAAGTTAACGAGGGAAGTATCGCTGGTGCTACGTACTTAGGGAAACTTACGGGGCTCCTGGAACAGTTACGATCATTACCGGCCACACATTAGTATCAAGAAGTTGTTAACATTAATTATAAGGGCGCTCCGACGAGAATATTAAAGTCGTTATTAAAGGATCCACCGAGCCACGAGTAAATGTTTAATGTGCGCTACGTACGCGGGAGCTGATGATAAATCATTTATGAGGTGACTTTCAAATTACAAATCGCTAATTGAAGACAGTAGCGTACGTACGATTTGTAATAGAAATGATTGCTGGGTGCTTCTTTATGTTGAACGATGTTCGATACGCGTTTGCTGGCGTTTGTAAAGTCCATGGACCATTTAGCGATCCACTTTCACCGTCGCCCAAGGTGTTAGTGGTGTTACCCTATTATCGGCGGACGGCGAGACAGCGCAATTCCTATGGTAATGAGCTATGTGGACTCAGCTGGCTTATGGGACAGGTTGCTGGTGACGGTACAGGGCTAAATGCCCACCATTAACGTTTATTAGTTTTCAGGATACACCGGTTACAAGGGAATTATGTGTGGCGAATTTAATATGTTTCAATTGAGATTTAATTTGAGATAAATTGTCACCGTCATCTTAGATCAAGGTATCATTATTAAATACCAAGCATTTAGCGAGGTATGGCAACGTTGAAATGCTCGGTCGGGTGGTAAAAATCGTTATTTATTCAACACAGAAAACGGTAATCGCCGTCTAAATCTGTAGCGCGTTGAACTTTAAAAAACACGTGGCATAACGCATAAGGGTCTGAGGAAACCCCAAAAACAGGTTATGAAAGGCCAGGTTGCCATATTTGTGGGCAGCCGGCTGGATTAGTCGTAAAAGGTTTAAACGGGCCGAGATCGTCTTGCCTACCCGCCTCGGCCACGTGCCTGTATTTGTTTGCCGACATCACGTCACCGCCTTCGCCTTACTGAGGATCCTTTTACGCTCGCCGTTAAGGCCGTCAGGTTCACAACTTCGCACTCCCAAACAGAATTTTACCGTAATCGAATTAAGATTCCCACAACCTGATTCGACCACCATTGTTTTCACGTTCACATTTAATTAATAACATTACCGTAAATCAAGTATGCGAACGTAAATAACCATAGGGGGTTGACGGTTGCCGATTCCTCATACCCATTAAAACGATTGCGATGTCCGAGTAATGATCGAAAAGTGAAAGCAGCGGGCACGGACAAGCTTCGTTATCTTACTACAGCCTGTTGAAGCTACTACTTTAATTACGATTTTAACTGGCTACTTTAAAAAGAAAACTGTGGATTCCTCACTTAGGTCTTCAGACTTTTGTTTCTGTAATGCGATAGCTTAAGGTGCAGAATACGCTTTGACAGCGGCAAGTCGAGAAGCTTATACGGCGTGTTTGTTTTGAGCGGCCGTCGGACGCGGGCGAAAACTTGATTACAGAAAAAAGGCAATGATTCAGTGCGAACCAGTCGCTTCCTCGGATAGCGGGACCGCATGTAAATGGCTTTGGACGATAAGGTGCACAAGACAAGGATAAGTCTGAAGACAGCTGATATCGCAAGCGTAAGATAAAAGCATTAAGAGCGGAACGTGAATTACAACAAAGGTGATGAGACGACTTACACGATCGTGACGCAATTAAAGACGCATACATTTTGACTCGAGCTAACCAAATCACAACATAAAGAGGCAGCGACGCTAGTTAACTCAAAATGCGTTTTATCAACTGACAATTTGATAATTATTGATCGCGGTATCGAAGTGAATGTTGTTTTCGATACGCGACTGAAATTGTCACGCGTCGGTAATCGGAGGCTGGCGTCAGAGCGGCGCGCGCGCACATTAGTTTAAACGCCGCTTAAACAATAATTACCGATCGTGCAACCGGCCAACGTAACCCCAGTAGTCCGCGAGAAACGCGTTAATACACATTTTAATGATACTTATCGCTTTATTAAAAGCTTATCGAGATGATAATTGAAATGTATCAGTTTAAACTTTAAGAAATGGTAATTGGATATGAACAAGGATCGATTTTTAAAGCATTCCGTAATTGTATATAAAGTGCAGCGATCGCGATGAACGTTCACTGCATAACCGCAGTGGATATAAAATGCGTTTATTCCCAGCATAAGGACAATGAGCAGCCCACAAACCGGAGGATCTAGCATGCAAATGCGCGCTATCAATAGCAACGCGTCAATAATTACACGCTTATAGCCGTTGCCAGGTTCATTCATAAACAAGCGAGATTACTTTATGAATGACCGTCGGCTGGGCCCTTAATTTATTGTGTCGCCCGACATCCATAAGTTTCCTGTTCGCCTATTACCATTTATCGAATGTTGTCCACGCAGACTATCATTTTGTGCGCTCGACCTTCATTTATGAATTTCATTGAGAACATACACTGTAGTAATCTAGTTACACCGCGCACCGCAACCACTCGCAAATTGCATTCTTTTAAACGCTAAGCAGCGCAGGAGATGAATTTAATAAATATATTAACGTACAATTCATTAATGGTACACGAAAAAAAGCAAACATAACTCAACACGCTATTACCAGAGCTTATGAACATAAACCTGTCCGGCTGTTAATAATTCTTTCCTTAATGGTCTCTCATTGCTGAATAAATTTTAGCGCTAAATAAACAAGCTTTATCTATGATCTCCACAATGCCGAGCCGGAGGAGCAGCGTCTGAAGCGCCGCGCGCGATACCATCACGCCGATACCCATCAAGGAAGACCAGTTGTCAATACATTTCACCTGCGACTGGTCCCTGATGCCTGTCGCCGCTCCCGAACGAGTTCCCATGAATTGTGTTGCGTGCGAGACATTTTTATACCACTGTCCGACAAGACTTACTCCGCTACCTCACATGTTAATGCACCCCGCCGGTCGTAACTCGGCAGCGCTTGTTCCCGCTCGTCGATCGAAAATCTAATACAATTTGACGGCGCGGCAATACAATCGAAGACGGACGCCGGCGGCGGACCGCGTTAAATGCTAATTCCCTTCCCGGTCCTATGCAAATTAACAACATAGCCACTAAATAGCATTAAGACCGAACAGGCAAATATTCCGCTAACCTTATTTACGGGACAATTCAGACGTCCGAGCGACAAACACAGGTGGTCCCAATAAAAGGTTCTTAGGAAGCGAAGCGCCTCTGAGAAAAGATGCCGCCCTCCCTAAAAGGACAATAATACGTCGTTCCCGAGCCCCGAGCCACGAGGATCCCAGGACTCCCGGAGAAATGTAAATTGGCGTGCCACCGACAAATAGCTTTATTAACGACTAACACGCGACACGGGAATTATTGCGATTATTCGAATGGTTCATTAATGCGGCGCCCCGCTTCGGCGTTTATGCACAATTACGCTGCTTATAGTCTTTAATGTTTTAACTGCAATCTTTCCCGTCTCTAATTATGTTTGCAGTGGATGGACCCGAAGCTCGTATCGATATCACCTTCGGCTGATTTAATTCAAGAGAACGGCCGAGCAAAAAAGCTTTATCTCTCCGAATACAATGAACAAAAGATACTGAAGGAAACTTATGATACGGCCTAAGTAGCCCACATGCGGTAATTTAACGAAGGCATTAAATCTCAAGGTTAAAATGGGAGTTACGTTAAGAGTTTTTTCGCAATGTTATGTGTCGGTAGGTGGCGAGTGGGCGAACACGTGACGAGGCTGTGGCATGCGACCGCTGGCGTGGGAGGCCGAGGCTCTACTGAGGACGCGGCGGATGGGTGCACCGCGATACACTAACGGCCCGACAGGCCGAGAGGGACGCAGATCTACGTCAAAGCGAGATGCGTACACAACTATCTTAGTCTATTGTCTCGCCAACCCTTTCAGTCCTTCATATCAATCGTGAGTACAGGTCGAGAGGGACGCAGCTCTCCGCCAAAGCGGGATGCGTACACAACTATCTAAGATTATTGTCTTGCTGGCCCTTTCAGTCTTTCGCATCAACTGTGATACGATAGGCTATTACACCGAAAACCCAAGGTTCAGTTTTTCGGACTTCCAACACCATAGCCTCAAAAGAAAGCCACACCAAAATTTAATTCCAATCCGGAACGCAGCGGTTTCAACTAAACAATACCCGCAAAAACTTGGTATTGTCCAATTGCATGGTAACGACGTCAAAACCCGCGCTTTCCCACCGAAATCCGGGGATCGTTTGCTTTTTTCCGAATGATTAAAAAATGTCTCGTTGTTACGAACGGCAATCAAATAAAAACTACGCTATGTTTTATGTATGAAATTCCCGCTGCCGATACATAATGTATGGGGCGGCCGCGGCGCACGGAAATTTGACAAAACAGACGGGCTCTATGGCAGTTCGGTTTGTTTTTTGGAGCGATGGACTTATGATAAGATGCCGTAATTGCTGTTTCTTGACCTCAGGAAACACATTAACGTACACATTAAAGGTTAACAGCTTAATAAAGAGCAAGGTGTGACGTAAAGTATTTGATTTCTTCCCGTGATTGTAAGGTTCAAATCTTAATTCTTCGTCCCTCCCCACTTTATCTTTTATTACAGGAGTATCTACCATTGGAATTGCTACCGTCGTTCTTTTCGTGCCTCACGGGGACTACTTTTAACCCTTTATGATCATGATCACAATGCCTAAAACGTAACACGTCACTGAAGGTATCACGCGACTGTTTAAAAACAAGGGGTCTACTCCGAAATGATGACGTAAATATTGCTATGTCATACTAGGTATTGCGTAGGTATATTGTTAAGCTTATGGATTTCCGGTTTCATTTCTTTTTTTTTTTTTTCTCTTTTACTATTTAGTTGCAGGCTAACGACGTCGAAGTTCCCAAAACGTTCCCATAGTGTGCCTGTGGGGACGGAAGCGAGACATGCCCTCGGTACCGCTCTGCTTTCAGAGCAGGACATGAGTGCGTGGAAGCCAACATTGGGGGCGGCAGACGCAAGCTTGCCTTCGGAATCCAAAAGCTTATTGGTTACTTACTTGACATGAAATGTATATTTCATAATTTTGTTTTATATTTTTTTTTTTCCTGCGACATTGGAGACATCTCCAATTAATTTATTTGACGTTAGAGGCGTTTTACACCTCCACTTAACTTATTGTTATTATTTTCTTTTCTTTGTTTTTTATTTTTGACTAGTAGAGACTTTATACATCTCTACTATTTATAGATTAATATAATTTAAGGCTCGGGGACCTTATACATCCCTTTTATAAATGTATTTAATTTAAGTAGAACTTAAGTAAAATTTCTAAATGTCTGTGAAAATCAGAACACATAGAAAAATCCGAAAAGTAAAGCTATGGCCGGGAATCGAACCCGGATCCTCGTCATTCCGTGACGCGTGCTATACCACTACACCACCCATAGCAGGTGGGTAGTCTCCGAATTTTTCTACCTGTTACCGACCGTCACGTGACCTTTGTTACTATGCGAATTTTTTGTCGCTAAGCGTCATCTGTTTGAATGATGTGTCTGTACGACACAATTACAAACTCCCGTGGAACATCTACTGCTCACCAGGGACGAGAGAAGGCGCTGTTTTTCAAATGATAGGTACTATCAAATGAATCAAGAAATTTTTATTTCTTGATTTTTATGTTTTACTTTTACGGTTTTACCGTTAGAAATTTAATTTCTAAATGTCTGTGAAAATCAGAACACATAGAAAAATCCGAAAAGTAAAGCTATGGCCGGGAATCGAACCCGGATCCTCGTCATTCCGTGACGCGTGCTATACCACTACACCACCCATAGCAGGTGGGTAGTCTCCGAATTTTTCTACCTGTTACCGACCGTCACGTGAGAACTTAAGTACTCTTACTGTATTTTATTTTGAAAAAATGACTTTCTGCCAAGTTTCTTGCGGCGCATTCTTCTTGGCAATGATGGTCTTTCCGAATGTGCTGGTAGTTTCAAAAAGACATGTAAAAGAGCCCCTGGCGGCCAATTTGCAAAAATAAATTTTCATTTTCATTCATTTTCATTTTCAAATCCAAAGCTCGTGTCATACTGTCCCACTCACTCTCCTTTTAATGACTATTAGTGTGAACGGCACTAAAGGAACTTCGAAAATCTAATTTCGGAATATAAGGCCAGCTTTCGCAGCTCCTCTTGGAGCTACACTTAATAGAATATAAATTATCGATGATCTGGTTTCGGAATTAGTGATATAAATATCCCAGTGGGTGGTAGAACCGAAGTCTGGATTGTTACCATCTTACTCGCTAATCCTACCGCGAAACAGCAGTGCTTGGACTGTTGAGTTCCGGCATGGAAAGTAGGACAGCCGGTGAAATTACTGGCACGTAAAGTATTTTATCTTAGCCCTAGGCTAGCAACGCATCTATAATGTCCGTGGGCAGTGGTGATTACTGATTACGTACAATCAGGTAACCCACTTGCTCGTTTACATTCCTTGTTGTATAAAAAAATTAATAAAAAAGTGAAGAATGACGTTCGCGCCTTTTACACTTGTTGCCCTATATTACTCGTAGTACGTAGATTTCAGCTACTGTGATTGGCCGATTATGCCCGTCTTCGCTCAACTCCGCCTACTAGAGTTGTGCACCCTAAAGTCGGATCTTAATCAGTTAAAGTGAGACTGTCATTATCACCGACCGCTTTAGCGATCGCGTGTATTCTGGATGTAAAAAGCAATGATGATGTGAACGCATTACAATTAATATCATGGGATTATGGTGTTCATAC
Source organism: Pandemis corylana (assembly GCA_949127965.1). Taxonomy (NCBI): domain Eukaryota; kingdom Metazoa; phylum Arthropoda; class Insecta; order Lepidoptera; family Tortricidae; genus Pandemis; species Pandemis corylana. The sequence goes on from OX421860.1 coordinate 2,711,643, forward strand.
AATTTTAATATAATTTTCGCAAACAAGATATCATTAAGCGCGATCAGTCAGAAAGAATTACGACGTGAAGCTGTAGCAATTGACAATTTAAAAAAAAATGCGCAATGTCTACATTCTTTTACTAAAAGCGACCTGAATGAAACAGAAAAAAATACTAATTTAAGTAATGAATACCATGAACACCTTGATTTGTCTATCGATACGTTGTCGCAGTCAAAATCCCATCTATAGAAAACAGTGGTGACACCTGGAACTATTTCGGTCTAACAGGTTGGAGTTGTTCGTTACACGTCGGCCGCGCAGGTGCAGTGTATGAGGGGCGCTTAAGGGTGGTGGCATATTTATTGCCATGCTATAGTGCAGAAGTTATTGCTAGACAATTTACAGTTAACTTTTAAATTTCGAACGGATTGTCCACAGTTTGTAACAGGCAGGCATATCGCCATAAATAAATAAAAAATACTGGCAGTTTTTCCGTTGCCGTTTTTATTTCAAATGATGAGACAACAAAAAAACAGTGTTGTCTTAAATTATCAAAAGCCAGGACTAATTGGATAAAAAAATGCCATCATACCTTTTACTACAAAGAAGGAATTAAAACGAGGAAATTTTAATTTTAAATTTTGTAACCCCCTCTTAATACATCAGTCGGGAAATTTTAATTTTAAATTTAGCGCGTAGTGGTTGTAACTTTGAGCCGATCATATTTATCACTGGGCCAATTAGGTGCGGTGGCACTTAGCCCTCGTGGGCTCTTTTTGTGCTTTAAACTCATCAGGCGTTAACGACAAAGGTGTTAACATCAGGTGCTGGCAAAGAGCAGGCTTTTCAATTAACTCGCTGCAGTTTAGCTGCAGTATTCATTTTCTCGTCGCTGCGCAAAGCAAATTCTCTGACGGCATAATTTGCCTTTTAATGGCGAGCGCTGACTTATTCTTTGCAAGCGATCAGTCTGAGAATAAGAGTTTGTAACGCTGTTATGAAATGTTAGAGAGATGTTTCGCAGGGTTTTTACTCATGACATTTACAACAAAACAGAAATTATGAACGATTTCATTGAAAATAATTCACGTCTACTTACAAAATAAACAAAAAATAGTAATATTAATACGTTAGAAGGTTTTGAGATTTATAAATGTGTTTTCAAGAACATCATGTATAAATAAAAAAGGAGTTAACATTAGAACTTATCAGAATCTGAATTCAAACTTTTCTACCAACAATGTTCTGGTACAACGCAATCGTGCACATACTTGTGTTTTATGTAGAGTTTTCTCGAAAAACCGTGCCTCAAACATTCTGGTCGTGAGACTCAAACTCTTTGATATAGACCGACAAACTAACGAACCGCTTGCCCGATAAATCCACCGATTAGTCCGCCGTACGTACGGCACCCGGACAGACTGTCGATCTTCTGGACTAATCAGTTTAACTATTGACAATGACAACTTGTCTACAACGCGCAAGGTACGATTCGCTGCTAAATTAGATTGATAGCCAAGATGTTAAATTAACATAAGTTTAACCATTTCTGCAACTGATTAGGTGATTAGAAAGCAAAATAAATAAATCTACCAACAAACTATCAAACAGCGCTTGTGAATAAATCTGGCTACACCGTAGAGTGACAGCGCAAAGTACTAGGCGAGCATAGCATCGAGGCGTTCGAACAAGGTGTTGGGAGGCGGGCCAACGCGCCAGACATTCCCTTTCCACTGTCCAATTAAACGGGACCTCCTCTATGCTACGGTACTGCCATGCGCACAGTAGTCAAATTGCGGGCCAGTCCAAATTGGACGGGTCGGCTCAACCAACTACATTGTTATGAACCCCTGGTAACTTGATCGGAAAAACGGCCGCGTTTGGTGCTTTCGGACTCGGACTTAGAATTAATTTGATAGCCATTGTAGCTTCACTTTCGGCTCTTTATTTACTAATCTGTGGTGTTTTTATTTCATAAAAACCATTATATTCTTTGCATAATTTTAGTGATTTAATTTTTTTATTGTTTCCAAGTCATATAAAAATCAATTTAAAAATAAAAAAATACCCCTCTCATTTCAAATTTTCACTGCGCTTCTGATGAACTCGGAGTTTTTCTGGACCAAGTTCAATTAGTACTGATAAAAGCCGCGAGATGGCCTGAAACGCAACAAACAAAGGAGGCAGATAATCCTCCGTTACTTCTGCGCTCCTGATGTTCGGGAGTCCGTATTTGGCGCTTTCGGTTCCATTCTACAACCAAAAAAAATCACACTTGACCGGCCTCGCCGCGCGTCTATGCACCTTATACTTTATTTGTTACTTAATACCTATTTGTTATTTCTGCTGATTTAGATGTTAATTTGAATTTCAAAGATTTGTTTCGACTGCCTAATAATAAAGTTTATTGAAATCTATGAAAATTTCATAAACAGTACTCTTCTTGGTCATGAAATCAAAATTAGTCTAATAACAACATACTGTCTATAGTCTATTTTTTCATGCTAGATACCAAATTGACAGTTGCAAATGTCAAATTGTCAAATAATTATACAAGCTTTTATTGTTTACTGGTGTACTCGAAACCATCGACAATGTTTGTGTTCTGGATAGAAATGGTTTGGCCATGTCATATTTTAAGAAAAAAATATGATCATCGTGATCAAGCAAATTTAAAAGTTTATGAGTTTATTACACTAGCTTATACATACAAACATCTATGTTAAATTTAATTTATCGTTAACTTTCGATAGTGGTGGCACATGACTATTTTTTAATTGCAAAAAACAGGCAATACAGGTATCGTCATTTTAGTATCTAGTATGAAAAAATAGACTACGAAATCCGGGTGGTTGTAAATAATTAGGATACTCTTTAAAAGAGCTAAATCTCCTTACACAATCAAGCAGAGGAGACCGGCTGAGTGTCGATCGCGAGCGGTTGTGTTCAAGATTGTAGTAGCTACCTTCGGTTTTCGATTTTTGTGGATTGTTTAATGTTTTAGTTGTTTTCTCTTAAATTGTTGCTATTCCTCCATTCCTTGGTGGTGGTATTATCGGTAAGTGGTTTTGTTTTGTGGTAATTGGGTTTAACTTTGTACATTAATTAGATTTTTTTTATGCCGTTGTGCGGGTAGTCTATGCCAGCATTCCCATGAACGAGAATGCTGGCTTAGATGACCCTGGAGGGGAAGTCTTCCGTCCAGTATTGGAGAAAAATGTCTTCTTAGCCGATCCTGAACAATTTGAAAAAAGTCAGGCGGAACTTTCTCCATTCATAATGGTGGGGAAAAAGAAGAAAAATAGACGGGCCCGTGAAAGGGATCGTAACGCAAACAAAAATAGGCTCAGTGAACGATCCCGTTCAAGGGCCTCGTCCTCGGCTTCGTCCTCGGGATGTTCGGAGCAGTCTGATAATAATCATAATCAATCTCAAGCTGATACGCCACTGCAGTTAGCTCAAAAATCCCAGAAAAGCTGCGATCAGGTTCCATCATGTTCGACCCCCCCAGCTCCTTTAATTACGGACTCGCCCATCGAGCCCCAGACCCAAACACCAGTATCGCCTTTCACGCCTATAGGGCGTGAGAGTTATTCCGTCCGTGACCAGGGCCCTTATGTGGTCCACGTGCAGAAAGTTGAGACTTCCCCCGACTCAGGTGCTACGTTGCACCCTATATCATTTGGATTTTTTCTCCAAAAAAGAACAAGAGAGTTTCCCAACGTTATTGAAGGAAGTGTTAAACGAATTGGACGTAATAGAGTATCGATTAGTTTCCACTCAGGCGATGATGCTAATCTCTTTTTGACCTCACCGACTTTAACGCAACACAACTATAAGGCTTTCGTCCCCACGTTCAATGTTACTAGACTCGGATTAATTCGAGGAGTTCCTTCCAAACTGTCTCCAGAAGAAGTCTTAGAAAATATCCAGGTTCCTGAAAATTCCGGAGGCGCGCGCCCCATAAAAATGAGAAGACTGAATTTTAAGAAAAACAATCCTGATGGATCGTATTGCTGGCTACCGTCTGAAACTGTAGTCATCACTTTTGATGGGCAAACTTTACCGAATAGAGTCTTTATGTGTTTAAATTCCCTGCCTGTAGAACAATATAATTTACCCACAATTCAATGTTTCCGTTGCTGCCGCTTTGGGCACACAAAAGAGAAGTGCCGCTCACTCCCCAGATGCTACCGTTGCGGTGGCTCCCACATAGGAGATACATGTTCAGTAGGCTCTCAGGAGAGCTATTGTTGCAATTGTCCCCAGGGGTTGGGTATGGGACATTTCGCTAATAGCAAAGCCTGCCCAGAGTTTAATCGACAAGCAGTCATCAAAAAGACTATGGCTGATGAACACATTTCTTACGCCGAGGCGTCAAGTCGACACTCTAAGGTCACCCAAAGATCGTACGCTCATGCCACATCTGTTCCCATACCCCAAGGGTCTAATTCTTATAAAGAAACTGTATTCCGTAAGCCTCGCTCTCCTCCTCCTACTAGGAAAGGATATGATAGAAAAGCTCATGAGGAGCTAACTAGAGAGCCGATTATTCCAACTATACCCGTGTTCCGTGGAAGGCCCACTGAACAATCGAATGAATTGCTTATAAATGAACTGATAAAAATTATTTCTTCTTTTGTCAAGGTTTTTTCCCCATCCAGCCCTCTGGCTAATCCTTCTCTGTTATCCCACGTTGCCCCATTTATTTCATCTTTATTAAATTCTTCCAATTATGGATCAAGTGGTAATTCAGTGGAACAGCCGCAGTATCAGTAATAAGAAACATGACCTCATCTTTTTAATCAACAAGTATAATCCTATCCTAATAGCCGTATCGGAAATATGGCTTAGATCAGACAATAATTTTAAATTACCCAGTTATGTGTCTCTGATGGACTGTCGGGCTGATGGTCGTGCTGGCTGTGCCCTGTTTATCAGAGACCATTACCCATTCACCGTCGTTCCCACTGCTCAGCACAGTAACGATTGGCATTCAATATGTGCTCGCGTCGAAGGAACTACTTTTCTCTCTTTATACATTCCAAATCCTTCTACTCAAATTTTATCCGAATTAAAGCAATTAATCGCGGCTCTCCCGCATCCGACTGTAATCATGGGGGACTTTAACATTCACCATCAACTATGGGGGTGTGATAATAATGATTCACTCGGTGAACAATTTTTAGACTTACTCGACTCAGTTAATCTTTGCCTTCTAAACTCAGGATCCCCAACATTGCGCACTTTGCCTACTCAGGCGGCTAGTGCAGTAGATTTGACCCTGTGTTCACCTGTACTCGCTTCGTCGATCAGCTGGGAAACTCTGGATAGCTCATACGGGAGTGATCACTTCCCTATTCTTCTTAACCTCCCTTTTTTGTCTTCAAAAAGGCCTCCTATATTTAAACCGCTCTTGGTTTATAATATTAATGAAGCTGACTGGGATGCGTATAGAAAAATCCTTAATTCTAAAGTTAAGTCACTTCCTCCAATTAATGCGTCCTCAATTGAAGATTGCTCAGACGCCATAGTTCTTGCTATTAAATCCACCGCAGATAAAGTTTTCCCTTTGAAGAATTCTGCCATTGGCAGATTTCCTTCCCCACCCTGGTGGGACAAAGAATGTACTCAAGCAGTTAAAAACAGAAAGAAAGCTGAACATGCGTACTCTGCCAATATGACGTCTGAGAATTTTCAATGTTTAAAGAATGCTATGGATGAAACAAAACTATTACTAAGGAAAAAAAAGTCGGACGGGTGGAAGGAATTTTGTTCATCGCTAAGCCCCACCTCCCCTGCCTCTGTAGTTTGGAACAATATAAGACGGTTTAGAAGGTCCTATAACCCTCGGTCTTGCCCTTATCCAGCTTCCCAGGAATGGGCGGAGTCTTTTCTGACCAACATTGCCCCTCCTCACGTTCCATGCGCCCTTGATTTACCAATAGTACATCCTGCCTCCGAACCAGCAAACCCTCTAGATGAAAGGTTCACCTTTCAAGAGTTAAAAAATGTCCTTAGCTCAGTAAAGGATTCCACTCCTGGCCATGATGGCATCCCCTACTCCTTCATAGCGAAAGCAGGTGAACCTTTCCTACAATACCTTTTAAACTTAATCAATTGTATATTACTTACGGGTTGCTCGCCCACATCTTGGAAATCCCAAATAGTTATTCCTATCCTGAAACCATCCAGAGATCCTAATGATCCGCGGTCCTATCGCCCTATAGCTTTGTCCTCAGTCTTGCTTAAGATTTTAGAACATCTTATAAAAAATAGACTTGAATGGTACATGGAGAGTGAGGGTCTTTTTGGAAGAACTCAATTCGGTTTTAGAAAGGGGAAAAGTACAGTGGACAGCCTTAGCATCTTTACTTCTGACATTCGACTTTCTTTTTCGAGAGGAGCTTCGGTGGTTGCTGTGTTTTTGGATGTGGAGGCTGCCTACGACAATGTTCAGCTCCCCATTCTCAGGGAAAAATTCCGCGAGCTGAGAATTCCGGAGAAGCTGGCCAACCTTGTCGGGAACCTACTTTCAGAACGACAAATAACTTTTCGCGGAAGAGACCCGCAAATTAACCCTTCTCGTCTGATTTGGCGGGGACTACCACAAGGATCGGTCCTTAGCCCGTTGCTATACAATTTATATACTCATAATTTGGAGGATTCTGCTGCTGGCTGCCATTTTTTACAATATGCGGATGACTTACTAGTGTACTCTTCTAATAGCAATATAGAATCCGCCAGTGAATCAATTTCTACGTCCCTTCAATCAATAAACTCGTGGCTAGTAAATAATGGACTGTCTCTGTCTCCAACGAAAAGCACTGCTGTCGTATTTTCTCGAAAACGAGTAATTCCTAATATAAATATTTCAATCAATGGCACAGAAATCCCTGTTTGCTCTCATTTTAAATTTCTTGGGGTGGTTCTGGACTCCAAGCTGACGGGTGCCGAACATTTTGACCACATAGTAAAAAAATGTGAGCGCGGTCTCAATACCCTGCGATGCCTCTCTGGTGTTTGGTGGGGGGCCCACCCAACCTCCCTTAGGCTGTTATATAATGCTATTGTCCGAAGTGTAATGGATTACGGATCATTCCTGTTAGTCCCGGGAAACAAAGCAGGTTTTAGAAAATTAGATCTCATTCAATCGAAAGCCTTAAGAATTATATCTGGAGCAATGAGATCAAGTCCCATAAATGCGCTTCAAGTAGAATGTGCCGATCCTCCTCTAAATCTGCGTAGACAATTTTTGGCTGATAGCTATTTATTCCGTGCCCTTCAGTTCTCTCATCACCCAATACTTAATCGGCTATTTGATCTAAAATCTGCTCCTTGTTGGAATTGTAAGGGTCCACCCTGTCTTGTGAAAAGCTTGCAGAAATTTCAATCTATAAAAGATCCAGTACATCATTCTGAAAACCTCCCCCTGTTTGAGTATAATTACAGCACGGTTACTTACCAACCCAGAGTTATTCTCGATTTCGATATTTGCCGCAACGATCCACATGCTGATGAATACCTTCGACAAATCCTTAATCGAGAATGGCATGATTGGAACACTATTTACTCCGATGCTTCCAAACTGTCTCCTGTGGGTTGTGTAGGGGTAGGAATATATCATGCTCAGTATAATATTGTTCAGAAAGTTAAATGTCCACCAGAAACCTCAGTGTACACTGGGGAATGTATTGGAATATTGGAAAGTGTTAAATTTATTTTAATTTTCAAGTTGAAAAAAACCATCATATTTTCCGACTCTCGTAGCTGTTTACAAGCTTTACTCTCAAATCCCTTTTCAGTCAAATTCCATAATCCAATTATATATCAGATTAAGGACTGTCTTGCTACTTGCAAATCGAGAGGATATGAAGTAACACTGGTGTGGGTCCCGGGTCACTCGGGAGTCACAGGAAACGAAAAAGCGGACCAATTAGCCAAGGAAGCAGTGGCAAATGGCGACAAAGTTCCTTTTAAAAATTATTGCCATGATGTTATCGCATTATCTAAGCAATATCTAATGCACTCATGGTCTTCCTACTGGACATCGTCAAGCAAAAATAAAGGTAGACTCTTCTCTCTAGTACAACCCGTAGTATCAAGGAAGCCTTGGTTTGCTAAATCGTTCATTCCAAAAGAATATTGTTCAACAATCATCCGAATGCGCCTTGGTCACTGTTGTACTGCCGCACATTTGGCCAAAATTCACATTCGAGATTCCTCACTGTGTGAATGTGGGTTGGATGAGGAAACCCTCAATCATATCTTCTTTTCTTGCAGCAAATATGATAACTCCGCTTTTTATAACGAGCTGATAAGATTGAGGGTTCCTTTCCCAACGCACATTTTAGAGCTTCTACAATTTAATCAAAAAAGAAAGGGAATATTTGTTGCATTAGCTCGATTCTGCCAGCATAACGAACTGAAACTGTAATTATTATCTTGTTATTAACTAATATGTACTTATATAATTCGTAGCCTTAATTTAAAATAAAAATCTACTTTGTCTAAGTAATTAGTTTGTCACCTTAATTTTTAACATGTCATTAACTACTAACTAGCTACTAACATTGGGGTATTTGATTTGGTCTGGTTTGGTTTTAATTCCTTTTAGTGGGTTATTTGACTTGGTTTGGTTTTGTTTTAATACCCTTTTTCAGGAATAGCAACTGACTCTTTTTCGCTCTCGCTTATTTTTCTAAAGATAAATCGACATGACGCTGGCTCAATTAAAAGGCATAGCCATATAATTAAAAAAAAAAAAAAAAAAAAAAAAAAAAAAAATCAAGCAGAAGCAACCAAAATACAAAGCAGCGCCACACAGGTCGCGCCCGTCGCATTAGCATTACAAAACTGCGGGCCGTGAGATATGGGTCGCAGATGCGCGCCCGCGCCGCAATTAGTGTAGGCGCAACATATAATTGTCTCATTTCGGAACAGCCCTGTACTCGCGCTCCTGTCCGCGGGTTATCTCCTGAATTACTCATCCGAAAAATTATATCTTGACGGCTTATGACGGTTGGCGGCATTACGAAAACGGATTTAAACATAAATTGTTCATGTTACAGCCACTTTTGTACGTGTTTGTTTATGTAAATTTACTGAAGTAACTATCAAGTGTAGTAAACAATAGTTACAAAACGTTAAGATCTAAACGTGGGGTCGTGTGGGAAAATAATCTCGAGCGCAATCTACATCCGAGCTAGGTCCTAATTAATTTAGTAATCGCTCGTGACGACTTATTCCGGCCGTAGACCGAACCACGAACCTAACGAAATCACGACTCCGCCAGACAACGATAATCGTTATTTTAAATTTATTAAAATGTCCTCTTAAAGGACTATCGGGGCGCCTGTATCGGACTGTATAATTCACGCTTCGAGAAAAGGAGTAGACAATGAGGGTCATTATATTTTATAAAGCTGTTTTATCTTGCGGTTTAAAATGAGCTTGCATCCGGGTGATATATACCACCGTATCCCGAATTTTATATCAAAAAGCATGTAAATTTACAGCGAAATGCTTTTACTCTAAGATAAACGGCGGAGAGAAATGTCGGGCGCGCGCGATAAAGGGCTATAGACAACCTTTACGTCCGGAGCAGACTACATCAAAGGCCCAGAGGTACACTGTCGGCAATTACATAACAGAGTGGGTACAATACCGGCATGCACAACAAATGCCGTGTCGCCGGCGAGACCCCTGCGGCGTCGTAATTAAACTCCCGCTCACGGGGTGATCAGTCTCTAACCCAAGTTATAAGGCTATTCTATTAATTGAAAGGTCACGTCATTTGAGGGGTAAATTAACTAAAGATGTTAGTTAGAAACAATGTTTGGACAGTCAATGACTTTGTAGACAAAGAACATAGGATTCTTGAGATAATATTGGAGTTGATGTGTCTAGCCTGATACTTTTGCAAATAAACGAGGTATATTTTTTGTTTGCGATCAAACAAAGGAAAAAAGCTACAAAAGTCAACCTAGGGAATGAATTAGCGAATCTGATAATGGGCATAAAACAAAAAGGGCTCATTAATTAACCACGTATGAGTAAAAGGCTGTACCGGTGCGGTAACGAGGCCGGATGGACGCGCGCAAACAGCTAACAAGTAACAACAGAGCGCGCCGCCGACTTTGATACCCGCTGCGCGACAGCTTGCGTGCGCGACCTGGGACTTGTGCCGCAAGTTACAGGAAACGCATAGATCTTGCACACAATCAAGTCAGTCCTTTTTTTTAGTGTGCCACTGCTGATCAAAAGTATATCCCCTCGACCTCCACAAGTCAGATTTATGATAGGAAAAATTGAAAGAGTAGGTTTATCAAATGAAATATTCGACGAAGGCTTTGTTCGAAACGTCAGAAAGGTTATAGAGTAAAATATTAACAAAAGATCACTATCCTAACGCAGATATAAGATTAATCGTACATAAATAAAATTCGTACCTTTCTTTTCAAAATAGCTTTTAGGTTTAAAAGTGCAAATGTTTGAATAGAAATATCAAAGAAAGCACAGTACTGGATTATTTTACATAATATATAATTCTCCGGGGAAAAACAGCTAATAAATAACTTGAGCTATCAAGTAGCTTCAATATAACAAATGAAAATCATTAGCAAATTATTTTTCTTCCTTAGCCAGCCACATTTTATCTAGAGATATTTTATCGGACATTCTATTAGCTGTCCATCCTTTGCAACTACTTCAATCAGAACGCTGGACATAACTTCTACGTTTTCATGTTTTAAATCTTAACTTAAGCATATCACATTCTTCGCATATATTTGTAGCTCATCTCCTGCGCCAATCGAGTGAATTTTGACGGACATCCCTGCACGGCTCGCGAAGACGCACGCGCAGATTGACAATGTCCACGGTAATGAAGCTGGCAGGGAAATCGGGCTATTAAGTCTTTACAACTTATCTACGCATTTTATATCCACGACTAGTACTTTCATAGCCAACTATTGTAGAATTTTAAACAAGAGATTACCGACCGCAATTGAATGATGTGATTTAAGATTTTAAATGGTTACAGGTTAATTTTGTCTAGTATTTTTAAATGACTTTAATTTGATGGTAACACATCATGTATTGAATTTTACCTGAAATATTTATTTTATTATCATTTACTGATGAACAAGATTGTTTAATTAATAGGGGTCGGCTATCATTTTAATACTTAGTAAATTTTAATGCTCTTCTTTCTTGAGAATCATGCTAAATAAGATATTTTAGAAACTTATTACTAATACATACAATAGTAGGTATTTTATACTTCATTTCAGAATTTTAAAATAATTTCAATTCAAAGATAAAACGGATTCACGGTATTCATGTGTGATGGATATTACAGATAGGGTGTATTTTAGGTCATCAAGAATCTCTAATATATGTACCTATAGTTATTTGTCGTGATTATAAATCGTCATCTTCGGAGCTTTACGGAATTGGTTCTTCAAATCAGTTGCATGATGTGTATTATGATTATGTTTTTTTTTAATCTCATTTTATTATGATTATGATTAATATACAAAAAACATACTAATACTCAAAACGGTCAATAGTGTCAAGAAAATCCTTATTCGGCCATTGGCTTGCCAAATAATGTAAGAGTAAAATGTTGACCCTTATAATCAAGCAATCACACACAGATATGAAATGGATAATTATTAAATTATTAAACGTGCTCGTGCAAATCGGTCAAAACTGTAACAAATTTCACGCAACCAAACCCGTTTTGCCAATGAACAAAAGTTGTTGACATGTCGGGTTTTTGAGAGCAATTTTAAGCGAATTTCCAAACGTCATAGAGTAAAAGTTGTTCTACATGCTTACTGCTTAAGTATGGTAATTACCATTTCAATATTTCACGTAATAATGAACGGATTTCATTACTTTTTGCGCACGCGCGTCGCCGTTCTGTGTCAGATTTTTCATTGCTTAAGTCGAGCGAAATCGAATATCTCGGATTAAAATGCAACTTATACCCTTTATTCCAACGAGCCATGAGAAAACAGTCTTTAACAGAAGTATATTGAAATAAACCAAGTTACAATTTCACAAAAGACTGACTCCGTAAATGTAAAACTAAGTCTAAAAATAAGTCTGTTTGGACTTCATTACTAAGCATAGCATTATTTCATTGAGAAGTAATTCAGACAAGTAGGTATATAAAAATTAATTGGGAGAACTTTAGATTCTTATGAAAAACACCATGCTTAGTGTAAATTTAAAGAATAAAATATCAAATACAGTTTGGTGCTGTTTCGATCCGCAAGTGGCGCTACCAATTTTTCCGTAGCAATTAAGGCGTTTATATGAACGCGTTTGAGTATTTTTTTTTGTGTGAAAACTTACACTAGAGGCTTACACTTGCACTGGTACAAGACAAACAAAGATGCACCTTGCTTTGCATCCGTCGGCGTAAAAAAATGCCAATTAGTTCCGTTTACATTATAAGCACTTATTAATGAGGAATTCGGAATATTGATCGCGTTAAAAGGTATCAACATCAACGCTCTTGCAATTCTGCTAGATATAATGTAAGTACTTAATATGTAATGTTGACAAGGCTTATGTTATGAGCATGAGGTCTGCGTACAGTGGACGACCTTATTTTAAATTGTGATACGTCAATTATAAATCGTACGTTTAATATTTTATTTCTTACATGTACTGTTTTTTAGAATGCAGTTAACTGTTTATGGATTATCATTTTTTTCTCATGTTTATATACTTTAGCACTATCCTAGCTTGGAAAAATTGGTTTTACTCAAAATGGCTGGTTTTTTTTTTCAATTTTCAAAATTTTCAATTTTATTCTACCTAAAAGTTTAAAAAATAAATATACATGAAGTTGAAAATAAGTTATCCAGCTGCTAAATGCTATGTGGGACATGACATAACAAGAAACATTAGTAATATGTTTGTCTGTAATACATATACGTACGCAAATTGCATTGTCTATTAAAACAAGAAATGCGGTCTTATATAATTATATAGACCATTCCATAAAAACAATTCATTCATTGTAAAGCATTATTAAGCTAAAAAAACGGTATAAATTGCTGCAAAAATATTCATTTTTGAAATCGGAACGACAACATTTTGCACTACAGTCATGTCAGTCGAAATTAAGCTCCTCACTACTGTTCACGAAACGTGACCGCTAGCGACATCTAGTGGTAACTTATGACAAATGCAGCTGTCACAGCTGATTGTCATTATATTATTTACTTTCAATTCTACGTTTATATTTATGTAATGTGGTTCAAATAAGTCTACAATAATCTACTTGGTATGCTTGTGGTCTCAAGTTTTAATATTATAGCGGAAATACCAATAATATTACTCACGAAACAACATCGTCTCGGCTGTCAGCTGTCAAAACTTTCGTCACAAATGTGCACTAAAACTTGATTAATAAATGGATAACGCACTTTTTGGACATCGGCCAAGTTGAAATAATACATAAGCGGTGTAAAATAATCATTAGGACACATTTTCGGCAATATTCCATACGTTTTATGCACTGTCTTACAACATAACCTCCAAGCTTGTCAACAAAATGAAGACTTTAACTCTGGCCAGATATGATGGAATTACATACCTTTATTGATGATTTTAGGTGTTATGATTTTATTCAATGAATTCTAGATTGCTCTTATTGCACGTAACACATGTTTTTAACCAGCTCTTTGCTGTATGTAAGCTTGAACATGTACACTGGTTTGTGATTCTGACTTGAACTATTTTGAGCGAAGCATTTACTATAGGAATCATAAATCTCTGTTTAATAGTTTAGTGTATAATTTTAGCTAGATTTATTTCATCACTAACTGTAAAAGTCTTCAAATATAAGTATTAAGTATTATGATTGAGTAATGCGGCTGTACTTTAAGAAATTAAGATTTTATTTTATGCACTTTTAAAAACATTTCCAGACCTGGTAAAGTTTTTTTTTAATAATGTTAAACAAAACCTTTGAGTAGACATTGCCACAAATATGCCAAGTTGTTTTTTTTATTTATTATTATAGCGCAATCACTTTTGAACTCTTCATAATAAAGGTATATTTGTTCTTCATTTTGTTAACTGAGGTGAGATAGTATTTATAACGATGCCCAGGGAGCTACCACATCGGACACAGCCTGTTGTTGGACTTTGCTGCACTTTCACATGGGCCGTTTCCTTATGGAATATTGCCAAAAGCAGTCTCGGCGACCCACCTTCTTCATTATCCCAGTCTTCCGCTTCGAGAACGTCGTATAACGCCGCAGTTTGTTGTCTATGTACTCCATTTTGATCTTAACTCGGCCTTTGGTCTTCTTGCCATTCGACGGGGGTGATTTTTTAGGCTGGAGTGAAGCATAGCCATCGTCTGCTATGTCGGGCATGGGGCAGTGGTCGAGGCTGAGGCTCTGAGAGGGCCGCTCGTCGTAGCACTGGTCCGAGGGCCGCTTGACGCCGCGCGGGCCGGGGCAGGGCTGCAGCCCCGGCCGCAGCGAGCCCAACGAGCCTGGCGCACGCCCGGCCCCGTACATGTCCCCCACGTCTCCCAGGAGACCCATCCCATAAGGCGACCCGAAGCGGGGCTCCCGCGCTCCGCCGGGCGCGTCCATCATAACCTCACAGTACGCCACAGTAGCCGGTGCGCACACGCGCTAGCACACCTCACCGTTCGAACGCCGAACGGAGACTAACCGAAAACGCGAACGAGCCGAGGGCGGGACTGACGGGTCGGCCGCTCGGACCGCGACTGACTTCGTGCGGTTCGCGTCCCGCGCGCCTCCACCGCTAACCGTCTCGCTCGCACTCGCTGCTACAAGCCGCGCGCGAGCGAGACCGCGTATTACAGCCGTAATCTGACACATCCGAAGGAAAAGCGTGGTCCGGGATGCGGCGGACGTTTCAGTGCCCGAAATCCGTGTTAAAATAGAGCTTTTATTTCGAGTTTATTTCGTAAATAGAAATAATAGAATCGGAAGTGGAGCGAGCGAGCGCGGCGGGGCGGTGGGCAGGCCCGGCCATATTTAGACGCGAGCCGTGCCAAATATGGCAATGGACGGTCATATGGGGCCACTGAAATCCCTCCTACTCGCACCTGGCGATTTTCACGTCCAATAATCAATTGGAAACTTTGTCACGTCAGTTTAATGTGCGACGTATGACGGCAACTAAATAAGCCTTTGTCTGTTGCCGGCCACTTTGCCGTAGTTTTGGCCGCAACTTCGCAAAGTTTTGAAGACGCACTGCGCATGCCCCAAAGTTTGTGTTGATGCAAAGTTTTCTACAACAAAGTTGTCGTGGTTGGGGATCAGACTTTTAGACAAACATCAGATCTCCAGTTAAAAGATGTACAAATATTAAGTAAATTTTCCCACTTTTCCTCTCAAAACTACAGCAAATTGTGTCTTACGTTTGAAGTTTTAACCGGTTAAATATCTAACAATATAGTAAAAGTACAGAAGGACTTATGTAGTTCGTTGATTTGTAAGGTCCCATAGTTATACCAATAGAACAGGTAGGTAAGTTCGCGAAAAACTTGAAGCTTGAAGTTTAGTTCATTGTGAGATAACTGAACTAAACAGTTATTATTTTCGCTAATTTATTGGCATCATGTTATTCATCCAGTTAGGCAGTGGCGGATTTACCAGCAGGCTGAGTAGGCTCGAGCCTTGGACAGCAAATTTGGGGAACGATTTTTTTTTATCTCATAGAAATCAAAAAGATTTCTCTATGACGGTTTTCTGATGTCTTACAGATAGAAGTCTACAACAAATTTTATCGATGACTTTTCTTTCTCACTTTTACGTGCATTTTCAACGAAATTGTTGCATTGTAAAAATAATGTATGATATGACAATTGTTGAGGCAAGGGCGGCAAAAACTATTCAGCCTATAGGTACCTTGAAAATTTGTTAATCCGCCACTGCAGCTAGGTAATTGAACCGTTACTCCGGTTCTGTTTTGTTTTGTAGAACATTTCTGCGAGAGAAGAAACTCTTGATTTTATCATTAAATCGCCTACTCAGTACTCGTAGAGCGACGGTACCTACCAGTAATGGACAATAACTCTATGTTATTCAAAAGAAACGAAAGGTAGTAATTTATTTTACAACAGTCATTTCATAACCATATCATATTTAAATTAAGAATTAAGTAAGTAAGTAAGTAATATAAAAAGAAACAGACACAAGTCACCAAAAAAAACACAAAGGTAAAGGCGAATTTATTCCAATAAGGGATCCCTATCAGTTAAACTTTGAGTAGACGAGAGGCCCATTAAGCGAGATACCGACAAAAGAGTGAGTTTGAAATATCCATATAGTGAAAGCCACAATAGAGCGTACATCACAAAATACAGTAAAAAAATCATAAAATGGGACAATGGGACCTTGGTCGGCGGACACAAAAAAATATATACAGGGACTTTCGACACGTTTAGTGCTGGCTACAGGTGACCCTAGGGCTGGCGCTTACCTCTCTCAAAGGCTAGGAATAGCAGTTCAGAGAGGCAATGCGGCCAGCGTCTTGGGGTCGATGCCTGTGCCGGAATATTTGGATGACATATTTACTTCATAGTTTTTAATTAGTAGGTATTAGTCTGTTTTAAAATCTTGCTATGTTTCATTATTAATTATTTTTATTATTTAAATATATTTTTTATTAAGACGTAATTATTGTACGTAGTAATTGAGACGTTTAGGTGAACGCGTTCGAGACGTTTGTTCGTGTGAAAACTCACACTAGACGCTCTGTTTGTCAGCTTAAGCCCAACACTGGTGCCATCGCCCTACGTGCCGAACAACTGTTTATCCAACTTATTGCCAAAATCAAATTTAAATAAGTTTTAATAGTGTTATTAACAAAAATCCGTGAGTTTTCTCGGCGTAACAGCGGCCGCCCACCTCGCCATTACACGGCTTGTTTTTCCTTTTTAAGTTTATTTTATTGGGCTTAGTCACGGGTGCATTCAACTCCAAAAAGCCTTTTAAAGGTTGGCATTATTTTTAATTGCTATTTTAGTTGTGATGAAACGTGTTTTTCGTAATGACCGAGTTTGGCAGCAAGGTGATTTAGGCGCGGGTAGGTAAATAACTCCTATTATTTAAATCGCTCTCAAATCTCGCTACCACCAAAGAACACTACGTGGGACCTACTTTATTTGATATTACTCTGATGGCTTCAGTAGGCTTATTGTCTAACTCGCTCGCAATCGTCATCGTCTGCATTTTGACAGTTCATGTATGGGCTGACAATCGGCATCGGAATCAGCTAGCTGTCACATGTCTGGTTTGGTCCAGTCTACCAAACTCTGCCTGCTGCAAAGTTTTTAAACTATCATATAAATAACCTAACTGGTAACTTCTAAACTGGTACTTCCAAGACCAGCGTCTGGGAGCAAAGAAAAAAACATAGAATATACCAGTTGCTTGTCTTCCCTCGCAGATGGTAAAAGCCCATCGAGGGAATGGGCAAAAATCTTAGGATTCATGTTATAGGAGATCGCTTTCCACCTATACGCCCACAGTCTTGCTAAACGTGGCCTGTATAGGTCTTGTTACCTTAGGCTTTGTCTACTCCATAAGGAATAAAGGCATGATTTGTGTATGCATGTATGTGTATGAATTTCAGCCGCTAGTGTAAGATTTTCTGATACGACAAACATTCTGAATGGGTTCGGTGTAAAAATTCAACACTGAGACCATACTTAGAGTTTGTTATCGATTCCGGCACGTATTGATAGCTAATACATATAAAAGATAATTATTAATAATCACGAATAGGTACATAAAACACAAACCCAGGGGCTCGATTATTGAAAGCATATCACTCGAACGTGGTACAAATCTGTGTTTTGCAACAAATCTACAGCTCAAATTAAATGTTCGACTAGTTGACTAAGTATACCAGAGGCTTATTATCTAAGTCGCACGCAATCGCCATCGTGTTCATTTCGACAGTTCCTGTATGGGCTGACAACTGGCATCGGAATCAGCTAGCTGTCACATTCATACAGGAACTGTCAAAATTCAGACGATGGCAATTGCGAGTGAGTTAGACAACAAGCCTACAGATTCATTGGAGCTATTTTCTTCTAAGCCATTTGAAATTCAAAAATTTTACCGCTTTCGAGTAATATTTTCTCGTATGTACGCTACTCCCAGATTCGAGACTACAAATTCTTGTATCTAATACCGTCCCGTACCTTCAAATATAGAATCTAACTTCGGAATATTAGACCGGAAGTAATATCCGAATTCGTTCGTGTTATTAAATGTAAACGACAAACAAGACTTTGGGGATCGAATAAGCTGTGAGAGAAAAAACAATGTTTACAATTCAAACCCACTAAAAAAATTTTTCGTTGCCAATTACCGATTATTTCCAAAAATCCTTTGACACTCAGTCACTTCAGCCACAAGTACAATACTGAAAGCACTCAATGCCCTATCTTTTCCTTGGGGAAATTTTAAGCGATTTACAAATGAAGGAATCCATATAGCATCAAGTTCCCTCCTCGTAACTTGACGCCTTGAATTTTACCTTACACCAGAAGCGTCTTTAAAAAGTCCAATGTCAACAAACAATAACTGATAGGTGTTAGGAGGTGCTTGATGGGAATCAGCGAGACCTACCTAATTACCCATCGGGGTAGAGAGAGCCTAAGGCAGAGACCTATAAAGGCCACACTTAGCATGAATGCAGGCGTAAGACGACGCGGTTGGCCTAGTTGGTAGTGATCCTGCC
The DNA here is from genome assembly GCA_949127965.1 of Pandemis corylana. Classification (NCBI taxonomy): domain Eukaryota; kingdom Metazoa; phylum Arthropoda; class Insecta; order Lepidoptera; family Tortricidae; genus Pandemis; species Pandemis corylana. The sequence goes on from OX421860.1 coordinate 2,730,387, forward strand.
TGCGAAGCAAGCGTCCCGGGTTCGAATCTTGGTAAGGCCATATATTTGTGTGATGAGCACGAATATATTTGTTCCTGAGTCATGGATGTTTCTATCTATTTAAGTATGTATATCGTTGTCTAGTACCCATAACACAAGCCTTACTAGCGCTTACTTTGGGACTAGGTCAATTTGAGTGAATTGTTCCCTAATATTTATTTATTTATTTATTTAATCGCCTCTATCTATGAATATTTTTAAGATTTTCGCCCGTTTACTCAATGGGCTTTTATCATTTGCGCGGGAAGAGAAGCAACTGGTAGGTTCTATGTTTTTTACTTTGTTCTGGTCTGGTAGGACCAGCCTAAAATCGACAAGATTATGATTTAAATAGTCTATTAAAGTTTTGTTTTTGTTGTTGATAAACATAGTGTTTTATAATAACAGCTACAACAAATTAGTTTACGTGGTTATGCCTGGCATATTGTAGAATTCAAGAGAAAATAATAATATGTCCCTAATTCTCTGCTTTATTTGTCCCAAAGTAGCCGCCAGTTGCTTACACGGGAGGCATGATACTGACAGGACATGACTAGGACAGATTAAGATTCGCACTGCGACATGACCTCATATTTAGAAAAATGTGCCTTACATCAGACTAGACTGTACGTACGGGCCTTGATCCCTTTACCTTTCCTGAATAGAAGAACACTAAAAAAACATCAACTGACATTAGGGATTATCAAATATGATTTATCATTCGAAAAGTAACAGTAGCTGTAGCTTTCTAAGCAATCGAAATGGGGCCCTGTCGATGGCCGCGCATTCCTCGCCAAACGTGGAGCGCCAGGGATGGTGTGCTGACGCAAGCGGTCGGCGTGACCAGCTTTGAGGAAAACGTGGGACACAGTCTCATTTTATTAAACACAGCTACATCTGCGAAGAATTCGTTTTTCGGCTCTTTCGCGGCAACTACGTAAATTTTCGGTATAAAGTAGCTTATTTAACTATCTTCTTACTCAATTTTAATTACATCGGTAGAGCAATTTTGCGGTGAATAGGTGACAAATGGACAGAGACGGAAAGAAGGACATTATTTTTTTAAAGTGGAGTATGGATTAGGCAAGAAATAATAAAGAACACATTACCTCAAGAGTCCACAACCACGAACCGTAAGGTGCTGTACTGGCCAATTCATAGTCATGTTGCAAATGTAACAGTGTTTCAAATCTCTATAGCGTTCTAGAACTTCAATAAAAAGAAAACAACGGATGGCCAGTCGCCGCACATTTCACGCTCTACATATACAGCCCAAGGGTTCTCTACTGCCCAAACAGAGGGCGCTGAAGGCTATGAAAACGTAAATGATCCATCATGGCTACATTTTTTAAACACAGACGATGTAAGCGGAAGTTACAGCACATCTTATGAATGATTCCTAATTGCTTAATCCTAATGTGACAAAAACGATGGTGCTAGACGGGGTGCGCCAAAGATTGCATAAAATTGCAAATCATAATTTCTCATAATTTCTCGTACCTAATGAGGATTTTTTTAAATGTCATCCGGTATAGGTGTTAGCCTATAGTTTAGCAAGAATTAAAAAAAAAGCTTACTATTTCAGAAATAAAACACTTCACGAAGAACGATAACTATGAGTAGCGAAATGACTAATTACCTATGTTTTTTTTTATATAAGAGGGGGCAAACGAGCGGACGGGTCACCTGATGGAAAGTAATCACTTTCGCTCAGGGACACCGAGACTTGGGGAATCACAGGTGCGTTGCCAACCCTTTCAAGAACAGGAAGGCTCGCTTTTAAAGATCCCCAAATTGTACCGCTCAGGGAATGTTGCAGCAGGAAGTTGAATAAGAATTTTCCATCAATATGGACCCTGCTAGACGGTGCTACATCTAAAGTAGCCGCGTCCCATGTCCACCCCTATTTTGTGGCCACTCTAAGCGCACTAGCTTGGCCGAGTAGGGTGCGGGTCATGCACCTCCGGACTTTGATTCCGTCATACGCACGTACAATGATGAGTATGACAATATTATGATCTAGTATTTGGTTTCAAGCCTTATAAGTTAGGTATCGAATGCGTCTTCTCGGAAATTAACCTTTTGTAATGACTACATACACAAATCACGTCTCCATCCCCTACGGGGTAGACAGAAGGTAACAGGTACCTACAGGCCCCATTTATCAAGATTATGGGCGTTAAGGTGGAAAATGGAATCAAAATAGTGATGGGTTGCTAGCCTCATCGCTTATAACATGATTCCTATTATTTTCGCCCATTCCCTCGATGGGCTTTTACCATCTGCGCGGGTGAAGCAACTGGTACATTCTATGTTTTTCTTTGCTCCCAGACCAGCATGGATGACTGACTAATGTAATTTAATGTAGGTAATGTAATAACTCTTCTTGCTAGTAAATGAATCTTGATGATATTGGGACCGTGCGCGACGACAGCGCCACGTGACAGGCGGCCATTATGGACAATATTGTCACCGCTGTCAAACAAGAAGTAAGTAAATATTGTGAAAAATATTAATGAAATTTTGTGTTATTTTACTATATTACACAATTTTGGACAATGGTAGTCAGTAACATTATTGCCAATAATATTAAAATTGTTGTTTTCAGTGAAATTTTAGAGGTTAGGTAACTAAATTTTTTTTTCTTACGGCAAATATCCACTTATTTCTTTGGTTTCGTTTCCACCATGGTCTTGGAAATTGGTAAAATTTACAGTCGCTATTCTTCTTGGTGTTATTACAATTCACAACAACACATCTTACGAGGACCATATTTTATCTCAAAAACGATTAGAAAATGTTTACTGCAATATGGATTTGACAGCTCAAGTCAGCGACAAAAATGACAATTTTAGCCGTAGCGAGCGCTGTGATCGTTTAGGCTACCCCCTCCACCCGCTTTGCACTCTGCCAATACAGAATTGCGTTTTTTGTCGCAATGGCTACAATTTTGTGTAGTAGCAGTAACACACATTAGTCTTATCAAGTAGAGCGTCTGCAAGCAGTAGGCTACCTTTTGAATATTTTTCGTAATCGCTGAAATAAAATAGTTTCTCGTTTTCCGCTCATACAAATTTTGAAGAAATTCCAAATCCACCAAAATTTTTCCTTAAAATATTTGGCCTTTGGGTGTTGTACTATAAGGAAAATTATAATTAGAATTTCTTCCATGCTGGTGGGAGTAAAGAAAAAACATAGAATTTACCAGTTGCTTCTTTTCCCGCGCAGATGGTAAAAGCCCATCGAAATGGGTCTTAGGAATCATGTTATAGACGATGCGGCTAGCAACCCATCACTAATTTGATTCCACTTTCCACCTATCTATACGCCCACAGTCTTGCTAAACGTGGCCTAAGGTTTTGTTTTCTTAGACCCTGTCTACCCCGTAAGGGATAAAGACGTGATATATGTATGTACACATACTGTGTGTATAATTGGAACAGGTAAAGGACATTGATTCAATTAACGAAGAGTCAACCTTTTATAAAAACAAAAACACATCTTTTAGTTACCAACAATTGAATGATTCTGCACCTATATTAATCTCGTTGAGTGGGTTAGATGCATTACCATTCCTTCAATTGAATTCTTACAACTCTTCTTCTTGAACAGCGCATTGAGATTTCTAAAATAAAGACACATCCAACGCAACTCCAAGATTCCTGTAAAGATAACTTGATAGGCCCTTTATTTAGCGGCTGAATGCCCTGCCATCCGAACAAGCGAATACTCGGCATTGCCAGAATATCGTCATCTAGTAGCCAATTATTGTGGAACGCGCAAATGGCCAGTCCGAAACTCCGGAATCTGGCAACACACTTTATGTCTCTATTCATTAAAAGCGGCGATTCTAATTAAAATTGCTCGAGTTCGGTTACGCGTAAATAAATCGCGCGCTGCGTGTCGCGCGTTTTGCTTTTGTTTTGCCGGTACATATTTGTGGGGCTGACATTAACACCTCGGTGTGTTGGTGGTACAATGCCGATGTCGGTGGCACAAAGGGCGTGTGTTGCGATTTGCGGGGCACAACCAGCGTTAAATATATCGAGTGGCGGACAATGCGATATAGTAGCAGGATAGTAGAGTCGTAAGTAAACCGGCCGATATATGGACGGCTTGAGCTTTGTTCGGGCGTAGATTACATCTTTTCCTGCTAATAGAATAGGTTTTGTACCGGTGATTGTTGGTATTTATTGTTTGTATTCATGTTTCACCGAAATTGATGGGGTTCGATGATTCCTGTGTTAGTATGAACTGGTGGTTTCGTATACTGTATGAACTGGGATGTGTGCCTGGTGACAGCCGCCTCTGTAACTCTGTAACTGGCGTCACTGAAAATCAGCGTCACATTATCCTGGATCTTATCGTGACACATGGTTCAATGGCGGCCATTTGGCTGGTTAGAGAAAGTATCCGTGTATAATTCTGTTTGTGTTTCTGTATCAGCTAATAAAGTTATCTTATCCTTATTCTTTGTATACCATAGGTGTTAGGAGCGGTGAAGTGCAATGCAATGTTGCTTTACTTTGCGGGAAGTAATCAGGCAAATCAGTGGCGTAACTATAGGGTGGCAGGGATGGCAAAATGCCAGGGGCCCCTAGGCTCTACGGAGCCCCGAACTGGATTGGTTTGGAGCACAGAAGGGACGCTGATGCACTTCTTTATATTGAGGAAGGTGCCCCATCTGAGGAATTTGCCACGGGCCCCAGACGTTGTAGTTACGCCACTGAGGCAAATGATTTTGTACACAGGTTTTTAAGTATGTATATATTAAGACTAATACAAAAATAAACGTTGGTTTTTTTTTATAGCAATAGGCTTGGGGCCTTCATGACGTCTTAATACTTTCAATTCTGGGGAATTGCGAATTGCGAGGGTTCTGGGAGGCCTGTGCCCAGCAGTGGGACGTATTATAAGCAGATGATGATGGCGAAACCTAAAGTTTTTAGCCCCAGACGGGGTTTGAACCCGCGCTTTATAGCTACACGCGCCAAGCATCCCAATTATACCACTGAGACTACCGACCAAATCTCCGAATAAATCCTGTTTGGCATTCGAAAAACTTTTTCATTTGTGTTAATTTTTTTTTTAATCTAATATTTTTACAAGGCTTAAGTGCACTTGTGTGACTATGCCAGCCTCATTGGATGTTTGTATCTTGGGGTTATTTATAAAAGTACCTACTTTCACACCTTACCTGGCTCACATGTACTTAATCAATACTAAAAAAAACACTAGCAATAGCTTCACTCCCCTTTCTTGTCTAAAATAACTAAATACACCATATTTTAATCTAATTTAGGTGCATGGAAACGACTCGTAACGCCATCTAGTTACAAACAGATGAACTAACGTTGTCACGTGACTAGTCTAACTACGGTTCCGCAGGAGGGCTCCTTCGAAATTCGATTTTTGAAGTTCGTTCCGTTCCGCTCACACTAATATCTGTTAATTTGAAAGTGAAAGGGACGGTATGACACGAACTTCGAAAATCGAATTGCTCAGTATGAGGCCAGTTTACTTTTAGTTAGCTACAGGTTTTAGTTAGTTAGCTTATGGCCTGTTTCACCACTCTCTGTTAAATTCAAGTTATCTTAAGTGTCAGTTATCTATGATTCCGTCTCTATTTATTGCTATGAAACAGACAGAGATGTCAACTGGAACTTAGGTAACAGAGAATGAAACAGGCACTAAAAGCCGCTTTCGTCAGTTTTTTGTAGGTATGGTCAGTCACAGCAGTTGTCCTTTTCATGCCCTTTCCGCGGGCATTAGATAGAGGAAACAGCAATACTTTAAATGGACCAAAATATTTACCTTGCTTCTTTGCTTCTCACGTTCAAGACGGCCAAGCTTGTGTGAAATATGTTACTAGCTCTTAGATGTTCGTCTGCATAGAATTCGTTTATCGCTATCCCGCAGGAATTACGCAATTTTCCGGGATAAAAAGTAGCCTACCTATGTGTTATTCCAGACTATAATCTATCTATGTTCCAAATTTCATCCCGATCTGTCCAGCCGTTTTTGCGTGAAAGAGTAACAAACATCCAAACATCCATACTCACAAACTTTCACATTTATAAGTTAGTAGGATTACATGCCATCCCAAATTCCTCTGCTGCCACATAAAACAATAAATCCCACAAACCAAACTATTCCCTACACCTAGAAATGGGCGCCATAACGCCTAATTCAATAAATTAGCAATACCTCATTCAGATACCTTTTTTCAAAAGACTCGGTGATCGGATTTCGTATTAAAATTATAGTTGTTTTTTTGTTAAACCATAACCCGTTTATCCGTCGTCGGCGAAGCATCCTGCGCGCGCATACCGCGGCGCTAACATGGGCGCTGTGACAAAGAAACTACACGCATACGCATACTGAAGGTGGGCTTCAAATATTTTTTGCATAGTATACTGCATTTTATTCGGACTCGGAAAATGTTTGTTCGTATCGTAGTAACTTTAAGAGTAATTAAGCGTTTCACTCCTAATAAATAAATCTTACACAAATCTCGTCTATATCCCTTACAGGGTAAACAGAGCCTAAGGTAACAAGACCTAAAGGCCACGTTTATCATGATTGTAGGCGTATAGGTGGATAGGGGAACCAAAATGATAATGGGTTGCTAGCCGCAACGCCTATAACATGATTCCTAAGAATTTCGCCCATTCCCTCGATGGGCTTTTACCATCTGCGCGGGACGAGAAGCAACTGGTACATTCTACGTTTTTCCTTTGCTTCCAGACCAGCATGGAAGTACACCAATTGACCTAGTATTAACGCATTCGCCAAACCCGAGACTTCTTCAGGTGCCAATGACGCAGATGTGCGTTCAAATGCCTGTAAAATTATGACAGCGGCACTGGGCGAAAGTCACGAAAACGCATATACGCGTCCGTAGCAGTTAATGCGTAAAACTAACGAAAGCTTGTAATGTTGGTACTAGAGAACGAATATACATACTTATATGTATACGATTTTGACTTCTCGGTTGGCCTAGCTAGTTGGTAGTGACCCGCCTGCCTGCGAAGCAAGCGTCAACTATAAAAATATCCTAAGAGATTTTGTCTCTATCTCTAAAGTATCTATAAAAAAGGAATTTTAGTATGGAGGTTATATATATACATATAGGCGTCGTGACATATGACGTCACATGTCACATCAGATCTTTCTTTGAACTCACTGACTAATTAGTAGTTTAAAACTTATGTTTTCCGTATTCCTTGACCGATATTACTTTTAATTTCACTTTTTGTCGTTTCTATTAAGAAATTTTCATATTTTACTCAGAAATATGTCATTTTTTTATAATATTCCCTATTAAGGCGTTTACAAAAGGATAAATAAAAACAACCAAGTATACAAATTGATATGTCTTCTTTTATTTACAATATATAATATTTACACGTTGTACATAAAAACAAATTAAATACCTATTTAAGTACTTAAACCTAACATTCCCACATAAAAAGTTACAACAGATTTCATTTTTTTAATTGAAAAGATTAGCCGTTACAAATAGCACATGATATTGATTTGATTACTTAATCTTACAATGCGTAACAAAAAAAAAAAAAAAAAAATACAGTCAAGTTTTTAGATATTTTTAGGGTTCCGTATCCCTATTAATAAGCCTCCACTGCTATGAAAAACTCACGAAGTGCAAGCCCGGGGTTCGAACCCACGACCCTCTGTTTGAGGCCACTGGTCACGCCACTAGGCCAGGGGTTCCCAAACTTATTTCGTCTACTGCCCACTTTGAGAATAAATTATTTTTTAGCGCCCCCATTTTCACCCCCCAAGCCTCTACACAACGCCCCCATTTTTTTTCTGAGTCTCTTACCGCCCCCTTTTAGGCCTGCAGCGCCCACAAGGGGGCATTATCGCCCACTTTGGGAAAGGCTGCACTAGGCTAACGGCTTTCGATGTACAGTAAGCATCTGTAGGCTTATCACCTAACTCGCTCGCAATCGCCATCGTGTTCATTTTGACAGTTCTTGTATGAATGTGACAGCTAGCTGTCAATTGTCGGCCCATACATGAACTGTCAAAATGAACACGATGGCGATTGCGAGCGAGTTAGGTAATAAGCCTATTCAAATCTTAGCGACCCAAGTGGGCAAATATTAGCTAAGCCCTTGGCAATTGGCATTTAAAGCTTTGTTTATTCTTTAACACTCACTCCGATACGGAATATTTTGACGTTGACTGAACCTTTTACACGAAAGACTTTCTACTGTGTTATTCTTTTATGTCGAGTACCACTTTATTAGATATTTCGTCGGGGATAGTGCAATACCGCGTAGATACGCAGTATTTACCAGTGCTAGTTACGCGGTATTGCACTATCCCCGACGATTTGCAGTACTACTTCACTTTTTTCAAAACAAGACGCATTTTGTAAGTAATTTCTAATTTCAAATTTTAGTACCTTTCATTCGTTATCAACACTTCTACCAGTACTGTATATAAAAAAATCTCGACTGTATTTCTTGTAGCGAAAAACTAACATCACATTGAAAAAGTACAAAACAAACAATCAGACATTAACTTACTCTAGCAGATAAACTGAAGCTTATTAATTTCATTCAGCTGCACTATAATACAGACAACTTCAACAATACATCGAAATAAACTCAATTTAAAAAAAAACTGGGTAAATTATAATCAAAAACACGATTTCATTTGGAAAATCTGTCGTTTACAATTATTCATCTAAATGTACTCCGATCTTTACAGCATCCGGCCATAAAGATTGCACAACAGTCTTCTCGGCTAATTTCGCCTTCGTAGAGCGTAGTCTCTCTCTAACTTACGTCAGTCGTCTCTTTCCAAAGACCGAAGTGCTATCTTTATACCCGGTTTCTGTACATTTCTTAGTACTATAATGTACTAAAAAGCAACGTGTGATATTTACGAGAGCAATAACAACTTCATACACATATCACAATATTTATTACACCATACATTATATCTGTATTAAGTCCGAAGAAATATGGTCAAAATTGGCAAATATTTTCATATTACGATCAAGCTGTCAAGGAATGTTCTCTCTTAATAAGTTAATCTAATTTCAAACTAGAGATGAAGAGAATTAATGATTAGCCATCGAATTAACTCGGAAAGTAGAGACAAAAAAACCTATTGATAACGGTGGTAAAATCGAGGGAAAATGAGCCAAAATACGGGATAAATGTACAGATTATGTATCCAAAAGATCCCAAGGAATAAGATAGGATGAAGCAGTACTGCAGCTTTATATGGCCGAATATTTTTTTGTCCTAATGATATTTTGGTTGAATGATCGTTTGATTTAATTTTTCTCCGGTTGAAACTCTTTTACACCTATCAAGCTTCAAATAAGTTGATGTTTTAAGTATAAATTCAATTAGACAAAAATATCAATCGACCATAATAATGTGGATAAAGTGAAAGATATATGTCAGGATCGTAGCAAGTGGAACAAAGTCTCTGACTACCCCTGTGGGAAAGAAGCGTGACTGTATGTATGTAACATTCGACCAAAAGTTAAATTAGGACAAATAAATATTAGACCTAATTTATACACGCGATTATTATGGATACAGTGTTCTACGGACTTAATACAGACAGAATCACGCATCGGACGAAGATCGTAAGTACCACTACCCCAACTACAGTTTGTACCTATCTAACACCTATACTTATCCTAGCTGCAACGAAACTCCTCAGTCTGTCGTTTGATATAACTGGTAACTCCATTGCTCCGACAATCCTACCACACATGGGCATCGACAAACCACTATGACTTAGACTGGTATTTTCGCCGTCCACCAATCACCGGTCAGGAGGCCACGCAATGAGCCAATCAGAAATCTAGTGTACCGATACCCATATACGAATACGTAATACGAAGTAAATGCGAAAAAAACGTCGAGACTAGTGTAAAAGGTCTTTGGCAACGATTTAAAAAAAAAACTACCGAATTGCGACATCCAAATGTCTAAAAATGCATCAAAAATAATTTAATAAAAACTATAAATAGTAATGGCGAATAAATTAAAGAAATGTACTTACACGATTGGGTCAAATTGTATAAAAAAAAACATTAAAATTGATCAAAATCAACAAGTAATACTAGAAAATGTCAAAAGTAAACTGGAGTTACTTCGCAAGGAAGCGACTGAAAATCCATTTGCCTAAAACATAGTTCAGTCGTCGTGTAGTAATAAAATACAAAAGATATACATTTAAAAATTATGCCCACTGTATTCTCATCATAATATCTACCATTCGTGCGTCCATTACAAATATTACATATATATCTACAAATAGGAATATTCCACGACGCAAGCACCGATATGTCAAAATGGACTAAAGTTTCGTTCTAACACTATAATTTCATTAACATTTTAGAATATCAACTTTACATTATCTAAGGACAGACGGCATAATTATTATTATTACTAGACCTTGAGGCTATGCTCTGATCAATGTCAAACAAACTTAGTTATAAAAACACTTTTACTCATCATCTGACATTTTAACATTGGACTTTCGTCAATTAAAACAAAAAGAATAATTGTATGTCAATTCCATCAAAACAGAAAATCTCCGTAATGTTTAAAAATTTACACTAAAATATTCAATTCCAAGTATTCATTTTAAAATTTTCTGATTTGACATTTTCAATAGATCAGACATAAACATTTGCTTGTTTTGACATTGATCAGTGACGCCATTTTAGGAGAGAATTGACTTCAAAGCAATAGCAGGGACTAGTCTACACAGATAGAAATTGTGAACTACATAAACAAACATTAAATTTCATAAAATATAATAGATTTATTTAAATGTTGGTACTCTGTCATAAAATCGATCAGGAATACTTTAGAGGGCGGTTGAATTACTCTGACTGAACACCCCTTTATATTTACAGGCTTTTTCATTATAGTTGATGTTCCATTGAGAAATCTAATTTGAAAATAACTCAACTACCTGCCAATATTCCAAAGTAACTCTGACACATTGTAATTAATGTGATTTAAGACAAGAAAAAAAATAATTCGTATTTAGCAGTATGATAACTAATTAATGGAGAAATATCAGCTAAAGGCTTGTTCGTTTACGTTGTCCATAATTACCATCTGTTATTAAGGTCAGATTATCAACTTATTGTCATAAATTATTCTAAGGGCAAGAAAATTTTCGAAGTAAATACTCGATTTCTCTTAGACCGTCAATTTTTAGAGATTGGACAGTGCTTGAGTATGTTAAAATTAAATTATTTTCAGATTACTTTTGTCGCCGTGACGGGCTAGAGTAATTTTGGGGCAGATGTTAATTGCTAATTGAATAATTTTCAAGCAAATCATAATACGTATAGCAAATTTGTTCATGTTTTTAAAGTGGTTATAATTTTCGCGAATATTATAACATATTTTCGAAAAAAGTTGAAAAGCAGAAGAGTGGGGTCAATATCTCTTTCAATTACACTTTGGTGAAACTCCCACTCATAGTTAACACTAAACATAGAAGCTCATTAACATTAAACAATAAATACTACAATTAAGACTACGTCTAAAATTGACTCCATAAAAGACAAAACAACGGCGATACACTCACAACACAAAGGTTTGATCTAAAAAAATATATTAATAATTATTACGCGTCGATATTTCATTTGCAACATATGTCAATTTGATTTCCGCTACATTTTCTACTTGACTGTCATGCGTAGTGACAATAAAAAAATACTCAACCAAAACAAGTATGGCTCCGTAAAAAAAAGTGTAAATATGGCTTCCAAATTACGTAAAAAAACTTACAATAGCTAATTAAAAATAAAAGTTGCCACTAAAATAGCAAAACATTTTTTTTTTGCTGGCAGGTAAATATGAGTCCACGGAAAAAGTAATGGCACTATAGACGAAGACCAATAAGTCGTTAAGCTTTTAATTAAAAAAAAAAACTTTATTCGGATGATATTTCTGCCGTCACTACACATAACAAGCCGATATTGTTTTTGCTGCCACCAGATATCACTACTAAAACTTGAAGTTAATGTAGGAGCGCGGTAACCTGTGCTACACCTATTAGCGACATCTAGTGACAGAAACAAACATTACAGAACTTCAGTAAATCAACAAGCAGCATTTATTTCTACATACCCTGGGTACTTATTCCTGGGGACGTATTCCCATTTCTCTTACCACATTAAAACCTTCTTTGCTTATTGTCCGTCCAGTGGCTAAATCTAAATGCCAGTCAACTCCATTAAACTACCTGGATTTGTCAACCTTGACGTAATACTATGGTGTCCTGAAAAAAAAAACAATATCACTTTTATATTTATCTCATTAATCTGTCCGCATCTTAAAGACGTATGCGTATACTTTTAGATAGAAAGTATCTATGGGCAGGAAATTTACAGTAGACTTTTTGTTGTGTTGTGTTGAGTTTGTTAGACATTGCTAGATGAATTTGTATGAAATTTGGCGTGTAAATCTCTGGAATAACACATTTTATTTCGATTCCGATATTCCCACAGCGCCTGCGTACCGGAATTCGAACTCAGGACCTGAGGTAGGGTAACAGTTACAGTAAACAAAAGTCGTAGTGTGGACATGGCGTTACGTTCGCTGCAGACACGTCAGCCACGTCCACACTAAGGCTTCAGGTTACAGTGTGCACCAGCTACGGTCACAGCTCGCATGAGTACCCGGCTTAACCAGAACCACAGGCCCTTCCGATCAAAGCTAGTTATCTGGAACCTCACCTTACAACACCCCTATATCCGGATACATATGCGGCACGCCCGAAGTCTCCTTGTACTGCAGCGGGTCCGCCCTAAACTCAACAGCCTTGAGGGCCATGTGCCCGTATATCTCGGTGAAGCGATGGATGCAAGCCGAACGCTGCGACATATGCCTAGCGTCCGCTGACAGCATTTCCGTGTTCGTACATTCAGGACATTTGAACTTCTTGCGGGGTGTCACCTGAAAATCGACAAGCAGAAAATCAAGGGGGTGAAATGTTGGATTTTCTTTCTAGAAGTAACAATAAATTTGGAAATGCTGTTTTACATGTTGCGATGCTTAATAATCCGGACAGCTATCGATTGGAATTCCTTAAATGAGTCTGTATTACCTTGAACATCTGAACGTTACAATCTGGAAGTCTTCAAATCAAGGGTGAATGGGCACATGCTAGACTCGCTTGCTCCATCTTAGACTCCATCTTCGATTACCATTGGGCGTGATTGTGGTCAAACTTATTCTACATAAAACTGTACAGACTTTTTGCTGACTGTACTAGCATTATCCACACCAAATTTCAAGTCAGTCAGACCTACCGTTGAAGAGTTCCCTCCTGCGGAGACGACTATAGCGGGATCACCAGAATTTAACTTACATACTGTTAAAAAAAATCCTAAATATTTTACTACTATATTTGTTTACATTGCACTCCCCTCTTCCCTCTTCTGCGGTCTTCTTTCTTCTTCCCCTCTTCTTTCTCCCCTCCCCAAATTGCCGCCCCGTGCCACTTGACTTTGGCGCTTGCTATCTGGCGCCTAGTGCTCAACCCTACTCTATTGGTGGCTTCGCAGTTGAAGTTGTCGTCGACCCACTGTCTGACCGCAGACGGCATGTGCTGCGTGTAGCACCACGACCATAGCTCGTGGTGAAACGCAGTGCTCCACTGGTTCTACCCTAGGCTTGATCAAAAGTGTGTTACCTTTATGGGCGGCTTGCCCGTGACGTTGGCGACGAGGAAGTTCATCGCTATGTCTTCGCAGTTGAAATTATCGTCGACCCACTGTCTGACGGCGGACGGCATGCGGTGCGTGTAGTACCACGACCAGAGCTTGTGGTGAAACGCCGCTCCTGTCAATACCTGTAGAATAGACAGAACCATGAGCCTATTACTATTACCCACTATGATAAAGATACTTCCATGCTGGTCTGAGAGGACTCACCATAACTCACCATAGATTAGATGATATGATAGAATAGATCTGGTTGATCTTTTGCTGTGATACTTTCAGGCTGGAGTGGCTTATGAAGTCCAGGCATCCGTATCAAGTCTTTTACCAGAACGAACAGTAAGAAAAAGACGCTTGTTCCCCGTATATAACTATTTCACATTACCAGGACAATCTAAGATAAAATAAAGACTATTTCTAAATTAAAACAAACATGTTCGCGACTTAGGGGTAGCCCAGGGGCCACCTTCGCCGCACCTAAACCTAAATTAATGCAAATTAATCATCCTACATTGATCTTACTAGTACGACGGGTAGCCCATCTCGCGCGGACTCGCGCTGGCCGTGCTGGAAGTAATACTCACCATAGAGATCTGGTTGGTCCACTCGCTGTGATACTTCCAGGAGTGCGTCGCGTTGTCCCACACATGCAACCGGGACGGGAAGCCCACGATACGGTCCGGAAACTCGCGCCACACGTCGAAACTGGAAGAAGACCATGCACTACTTAAGCCAGGTACTCATCTGGGAGTTACAACCATAAATACTACACCCCTAACGCACAACTGAGTCTGTTCCTAAGGTAGGGGAGCGGCACGGGGGGGTGTGTTTACGGAACGACAAACGACGCATAACTTCAGTCGGGCGTCAGCCTCGCTGGCGTCAATACGTGTTAACTGACCTGTTGGTCGCTTCAGTAAATTGCAACCAAAGATGAGTATCACAATAAAGTTGACATTAATATACGTAAAACTGTTGCCATGGCTACAGGATTGTCAGTAAGAAGCGTACAACACGAGACTGGTTTCCGGGACTGTTTATAATATGTACCTACAAATTTTTGCGCAAATACTCGGTGGACGAGTCCGGTTGGCACTTGTCCGGTTTTTTTTGTCACACGTCAAAATATTCATCAATTTAACTTAGGTACACGCTCGTAAATATATAAGACTAGCTGCTGCCCGCGACTTCGTCTGCAAAAAATTAGTTTTTCGCTATCCCGCGGGAACTATGCAATTTTTCGGGATAAAAATAGCCTATGTGTTAATCTAGGGTATCAGCTATTTCCGTTCCAAATTTTATCCAAATCCATTCAGTAATTTTTACGTGAAATAGTAACAAACATCCATCCATACTTTCAACTTTCGCGTTTATAATATTAGTAGAATTCATAAGCATATCGCAAGAGATATCTTCATTGTAATTTATCGTGTATAGCGAGATAGTAATGCCTAGTTGTTTAGTGCCTTGCTATTTAGACTAGCAAAGACTATTACAATACAATACAATAAAAATACTCTTTATTGAACACCACAAATCAAAAAACAATACAAAAACAAACACGGTAGACAATAGACGGTCTTATCGCTTAATAGCGATCTGTACCAGACAACCAATAAAAGAAAGAAATAAGTCGGTGACAGTTTAACTAGGTGGCGGAAACAAATAGACAGGAGAAACGCAAGGATAATAAAAACAACAATGCTAACATGATTATAATACATAGCTAAGCTAGCTAGCAATTCAGAATATTGCTATAATCACTTTCATTAAACTTAATTTTCACGCAGTTTAACACAGTTTTCTGCCAGAAAAAAAATGCGTGATGTTTGTCAAGACCCCCCTCTGCCCCAAGCGAGATATAGCAAGATATAGAATAACTACAAAAACAACCGAGATATAAGCTAACAAAAATTTGTTTCCATCTCTTTCTAGAAAAACTGAATTTTAATTGGAGTTTATATAGGCGTTGTGACATATGACGTCACATGTCTTTCTTTCTCTTTCGCTTCATCCACATTCATCAATCTCTTCAGACATGCTCACCGGTTTCGGATACACGCCTGACCTGCCCTTTTTCTTTGGTCCCGGAACGTCCGTCTAGGCCTTCCCCTCCCAACGCAACCTTGGAGTTTATATAGGCGTTGTGACATATGACGTCACATGTCTTTCTTTCTCTTTCGCTTCATCCACATTCATCAATCTCTTCAGACATGCTCACCGGTTTCGGATGCACGCCTGACCTGCCCTTTTTCTTTGGTCCCGGAACGTCCGTCTAGGCCTTCCCCTCCCAACGCAACCATTCACACTACCCATATAGATCTGTTTAGTTTATCTACTTTCATCCATTCTCTCTACGTGACCAACCAACTAAGCATTACTTTTTTTATCCTAGTCACTATATCTTCTTTCACACCAGCACGTTCCCTCATTCAAGTATCAAACGCGTAAGAGTGAGTGAGACAGGAAGACTATCACGAATGGCATAGTTAGAACTCACGGACTGTAAATCGGATTACGCAATTGGACTGCGACAAATACATTGCGTGCATACATATCGCGTGTAAGAGCGAGATGCTAAACTCTCTTGCTGTCAATGCACTCCGACGACGACAAAATAGGGGTCAATAACCGGCGCCTGAATCAAGATGCGATTCCATTTGAATCAATTTAATAGCAAGCTGGTTATCATATGTGTGCCATACCATTGGCCCCATGGCCAATATAAAAAGGGATTTTCCGTGCCTATTTTTTTTATAGAATTTTTTATGCCCCAAATAGTGTCAGACTCCTCGGAAAGACAACTCGGTCGTATTGCAAAAATTTTAAGAAGCATTAAGTTATCGGTCGAGTTACTTCCACTCTAATGTTGCTGATGATGATGATGACTCACCCAAACTCCAGCTCGTCAGGCGTCAGCATAACGATATCGTCATCGATTGTGAGCTGACATTCGGTTTCGATCTCGTCATAGGGGTAAAACCGATTCGACAGCTTGTTCTCCTTCGTTCGTATCACTTTTAGCGGTTTATTTATGACTGGCCACTCGGAAGCTGAGAAAAAAAGATTAAAATTAAAAAAAAAAGTGGAAAATGTAACAAATTCAAATTAAGATTTGCAGAAGCAATATAAATCAGCCAGTCAGTTTTATTAAAGCACATTACAGTCAATCACCTTTTTATTACTGGCCATCAAATAAAAACAAGGTGAAAACGGATCATTATCAGTTTTTACTTTTCTAAAAAACGAATTCTGTTTTTTACTTTTCTAAAAAGTAAATATTGTCTATTGTGAAGTATTCACACGTGATTATTTTATGCTAGATGAATATAGACATCGTGTGTTACTTAGAAAGTTGATATTTGATTGAAGCTGCACTATAATTGTATGGTTCTCATTAAATACCAAACTCTTATTGAAATACACACGTTACGCGCTAATTCCGGGACAGGCAAAAAAGTGTATGAATAAATAATGACAGCGGGAATCTTAAATGCAATGATTACAATAATTTCGAGTTTTCATTGTACCAGGGCCTCTATTCAGCGCTGTACCGGCACACTTCTGCTTTCGATCGGCAAAGGATCGGCATTCATTCGTTGACAAACACAATGCCTCTGTTCGGCAAACGTTGTACTCAAATTGCCAGCTGAATAAAATTTAATGCCCCTAAAATTACGGAACGAAAACATATCGCAATTTAATTGGCAACACTGGGATGTTGAACTATTTTGAATAATGATTCAGGCTGACTTCAAATCACTTCACTACATAGTATAAAATAAAGTCGCTTTTTCTGTCCTCATGTCCCGATGTATGCTTATATCTTCAAAACTACACAACGGATTTTCATACGGTTTTTTTTAATAGATAGAGTGATTCAAGAGGAAGGTTTATATGTATAATACATGCATAATATACCGTGCGAAGCCGGGGCGGGTCGCTAGTTGGTAATATAAAATACTCGAATGAGGCACAGTTGACAATCAATAGTATTTACCAATACAGTATGTAACAAAACAATTAATTATAGGTCCGGTGTGTGGTCACCCTACAATCAATAACAAACTGTCATAGGCACCATAAAAAAGCTTATCTTTGACAAGTGAAAATTGGTAATACAATAAAATTCAGACCATAGATTCTCAAAGATTCAGGTTTCGTTTTAGAGACAGTTGGTCGAATCAATTGGCATAAACTGAAATTGTACTGAAACCATTAACTTTTCAATAAAATTAGACAATAAACCTAACCAATTCTACAAAGCCAATTCTAAAATGTTTTTCTTAAACATATTCAGTTTCAGCTGAACAGATTTTAGACCAAACGATCATTAGACCAAACAGGCAATTATACCTTAGTATTTAGACAATCGTAATGACGTAAACTACAAAATGCTCCACTATACGCAGGCGGCGACCGTATTAAAACAATTGACGATCATTAGACTGAAACCGAACAGTTTCATCCCGCATTCACTCTCCATCCACGTGGCGCTGATTAATATCTAATATTATTAATTGATCGCTCAATACAAATTCAAACCTAACACAATAACACAGTAGACCTGTTTTCAAACAAGTGATCTACGTTACAATGCAACATCTGTTTTGTAAAAAACTACGGAGTATAATCTATGTAACGCATGCGTGCAAATTGTGTGAAATGAATAATTATGATAATGACTAATGAGATATCGCGATTTGGTTTCAACAATCGATAATACTTCAGCAAGTGTTAAATCAATTTAACTGAACATCCCATAATACATTCCAATTCAAGAAATAAAAATTCTTGATTCATGTGATAGTACCTATCATTTGAAAAAAAGGGCCTTCTCTTGTCCCTGGTGAAGCAGCTGGTACATTCTATGTTTTTTCTTTGCCTCCCAGACCAGCATGGAAGAACATACTTTTTATCTAATAAAGCGTCGCCTATATTGTTTCGCTAGCGTCCGTTTGTGGTTTATGTCGATTTGTTCCCTGATGGCCGCCATGCATCGGACCTCCATTAATTATGATACAGAGACAGACGCCGCAACCGAAATCGGTATGGATGACATCACCATCAAACTACCAAAATCGCATCCATAGCACGCTAATTTCCGTTTAAACCACAGATATAGAATATAATATTATTAATAGACAAAAGACGCAAAAGAAACAGCGAATAATACGCGACACACGTATGTTAGGGCGAGATAGATAGAGAGCATTATTCTAACTCATTGTAAACGTGAGAGAATCAAGGGACAGTTAACTGAAGGAGTAAAGGTCCGGCCACACCAGTACCTAAAAGACGTCGACGGTGTTTACGCAAGAAAATGAACGAAGAAACGGTGAGAGAACGTGACGCATGCGACACGTCACTGGGTAGGTCAGCGGTGTGGTCGCTCCTTTATGCTTTTACTTTGACATCCATCAATATTTTCGGTCGTCTCACTTATAAGCTCCGACATAATCTAACGTAGTAATACATTTTTTCATTTTCAGCAATATTTATGTCTATGGCTTGAACACTTTGAAGTTTTGAACCAAGTATACGCAAAACCGTTGGAAACATCTATGAGCGTATCCGCACGTAAGGCCTTGGTGGTTTTTAACCGCCACCTGCAGCTCGTCGCCTGCAGCGTCTGTACCGCTCGTTCGTCAATGTTCGGGAGCGGTCGTTCTTGCATCGCGTGCAACGTATAAAATACGACGAGCGAGAACGACCGCTCCCGAACATTAACGGACACAGCATATAGACGCCGCGGGCGACAGACCGCTGACCCCCGCGGAACTATGAAAACGCGGGCGTTACTCCGCCCTTGCGAATACTTACATTAAGCGACCAAGGAGCGAGCTCAGCGTTGAGGGAGCATACCTCGCTTTATCTCTTTCTTTACGTGTACTTACATGGCGGCGGCGGCTTGCGCTGATTGTTCCACACCACGAGTATCTTGGCGAGGCTCGGCGTCCGCACAAGCTGCCGCACCAGCGCGAACAGGCTCTCGACGCGGTCGTACGTCAGTATGACCGCCGTGAAGCCGGGCCCTTTGGGCGCCGTCACCGGTAGAAAGAGCGGGTTTACCGGGCCGTACTGAAACAGAAACAACTTTCGTTTCAAAAGAATACTTCAAACTTGTTAAAGAAATAACACACACAAACAAATGACGTTTATATCCGTTACGGGGTAGACAGATCCAGTGGCGTAACTATAACGTCTGGGGCCCGCGGCAAATTCGTCAGATGGGGCTCCTTCCTCAATATAAAGAAGTGCATAAGCGTCCCTTCTGTGCTCTAAACCAAGCCAGTTCGGGGCCCAGTAGAGCTAGTAACAGACGTAAAGGCCACGTTCAGCATGATTGTGGGCGTATAGGTGGAAAGGGGATAGGCAATAGAAATAACCAACTTTTCAATCGCAATAACTTTGCTGGCGGTAGAACGCTACCACTATCTTAATGGTTAATCCTGCCGCCAAACGGTAGAGCTCTCGTTGCCGTGTTCCGGCGTGGAGAGTAAGATGACCGGTAGAATTACTGACGTATATTATGTGGTACTCCATGTTAGCCCTCTAGACGGCAACGTATTTGCAATTCTTCGGACTGTACCTGTCCATAGGAGGTGGTGCTCGTCTCAGGTGCCCCACTTATTCATTTACCACAGTATTGTTAAATACAATTTTGCTCCCCTTAATTAGAGCGGTAAGTAAAAACTTTTTGGAAATTTTTCCTCGTAACTTATGTTGAGGCAAAATGCGGTTTTTGTTTGAATAAACCAACAATACCCAAACTTTCACCAACTCGGTACCTCAGAAGATCTTTTCAGATATTCAAATAATTTCTCCGTGAGTCAATCATTTCAGATTGATTTAATGGTTTCAGAAGCTAATTTAAAAGATGATCTTAGGCTCAATCTGTCGCTACTTTTCTACGACGGATACGAAACGGTTTCAGCTGATAGACGTGGGAAATAGCATTTACTAACATGTATAGTATGTTATGTCAGATCCTGCTCATGGCTCCTATAAACAAAAGTAAACGCCGCTAGCTGTTTACACACGCATGGATCAACACAGTCGTTATGATGATAAACGATGTGTGTGACCTAGTGTTGCTAGGTTCGATTAGATTGGATCAAAATCGAGGCAGACGGTAAAATGAATTGGAATCGGGGAAAAAACAAAAACACTCGTTTAATCGTACAATAACAGTTAAACTTGCTGGACTAGTAGAAGTCGCAAAATATTATAACAAAATCGTAGTTGCGTACTGTCGCCATCAGATATATCGTAGCGGGGAAGGTCCTCAAATATTTCGGAGCAGCCTTAAATTTCAATAAATTTGTAACGTTAAATAAGGTTAATAACATCAGAACACACAATTCGTCATAAACATAAGAACAGCAACCTTTCCATAAAGTAGGGACGTCACTGATCGTCAAAGGTATCGATGCAGTCAGGCTGATCATAAAGATCATAGAGTACACGGTGATCTTTCATTTTGGCATGACGTATAAGCCATATTTGTATTTGTTTGAAAATATAATCTATTGTTATACACATAAGGTTTATTTTCCAAAAATGTTCCGATATTTATGATCAGCCTGACTGCGGCGATACCTTTGATGATCTGTGCCTTCTGATATTTTTACGGTATTGAACGTCCCGAATTTATTGAAATTCGCTGCTCTTATATTTATGACGAATTGTGTGTTCTGATGTTATTAACCCACATACATAAATGTCTTTATCCCTTACGGGGTAGACAGAGCCTAAGGTAACAAGACCTAAAGGCAACGCTTATCATGACCGTGGTTTCTCCCAGACAGAATGGAAGAAAATCGAAACGTCCCGCGAAAATCTCGACATCTGGCAAAACTAGGTGGCCGCTTCACGTCGACGGACCGATCCCCAAGAGGTCACCAAATAGCATGAAAAGGATTGTCCGCTGACATCAAGGCCGTGATAAACAGAGGTTCATTCGATAGTAGGTAGTATAATGGCATATTATTAGAGCAAAGAAGAGATAATTATCAGCTTGGGTAGGCACAAAAGTAACAACGAAAACCTTTTGGAAATCCTTTTGCCGAAGCTAATATTTAGCAAGTTATGATCCGAGATCACAAACTCCGAGTGTGGGAGTCCCAACTTTTTCTTTGGGTGTCGAATATCTTCGACAGGTGGAAGTTCACGGCATAAATTATATCTTGTTGGCACAAAGTTTCTGATACAGAGTTGAGTTTGCTTTGGATGGGAATGTTACGAATATGGAGAGGATTCTCAGAGTAAATACGAGGAAATTATTAAGTTTAATGCCAGAGCGAGCATAACATCGAATATCAAACATAATACTATCTGCATTATAGATTTATTACCCGATAAAGTATACGATGGAGGGTTCAACTAAAATCAAATCACACGGTTGGAGTTTTGCAGTGAATGATTCGTTAAGATAACATTATGGCCCATTATTTATAGCAAACTCAAGCGTGCCAGAGGTTTAGTGTGGCTAAAAAAATGACAATACGCTCCGAAGCGTTTCGATTTCTACATACAATAGCGCCTTGGCATTGTCGACAATCAAACTCTTAGTCAAAGTCATAGTTCTACAAACTCATCTGACTCTTATCAAAACTGGTAATAATGTAGCAACCATAATCAATGTTTCATCAATGTATCAATCCAATGCTGGACATGTCTCCCATGGCACGCCTTTGAACTCAATCTTTAGCTCTCCCTCTAATCCCTGCCATATCATCGCCACCTAGCTACAGGATCACTATCAATGTCTATTTAACAGCAACAATATATTCACCAATAAGGCACCAACAGTGCCGCCATCACCCGTGTGATCTTATCACCCGGGTATTGTATGGAGGTAGTCGTGCGACTCAAGCGTTGCGTATGGTGGAATAGAAAATAATGAACATTGGCTAACACGTGGCTATCATTCTCTTAGCACTATCGAAAATAAAAAGTGTCTATCTCTCACAGACACGGTAACAAGACTACCAACATGTACATGCCAAGAGAAATACAACTATAGGTACTATTGGTCGATCGCCCTTTAGCTTCCTCGCACAAGTTACTCTGACTCAACGTCATATCGTCGAATAAAAGAGGTTGATTCATGGAGCCGTTGTTATGTAAAATAGTTTCATTTTAACAACCGATTCAGCAAAATAGAGCTATTTAAAAATATTTTGACAGCCAGCGGTAACAAACCAGTATGATTTTAAACCTCTAAAATCTAAATATTCTGATTCTAACTCCCAGAATATTCCATGCAAATGAAGTTGGAGGTAAAATAAACTGATCAATATGCAAAAACCTAGCCTGGGCATCGGCTAACGTAACGATCCGATATTTGATTCCCTGTTTAATAAGCAGTCCGATAATGAGGTTGGATTTTTAGGCATTGAATATTTAAACATCTTTTGCTTGGAGTACTCAAGGACTCGGACAAATCAATGTTACGTAAAATGTTTAACTCTGTTTACTGGGTAAACTTTTTTATGACCAATGTTTGGTTCTTATAGTAATTCATTTAAAAAGGCCCAATTTGCACTGGTGACATTTTATTTTCCCCTTTTTGCACTGTTATAAAGTTAATAAAATAATAGATTTTAGGCGAGTCCGTCATTGATGCGCCATTTTTAGAGAGAGAGCGAGAGAGCGCCTTGTGCAAGAGGGAGCGCAGCTTAGGCGTTTTTTACTTAAACGCATACAACTTGGAGTATCTGTTTAATTGAATATTCCTTACAAGTTTGTTGTTTATTTAAACCTTCCTCACGAATAACTCTTATCTATTAAAAAACCGCATCAAAATCTGTTGTGTAGTTTTAGAGATCTAAGCATACATAGGGACAGACAGACAGCGGAAAGCGAAGCGACTTTGTTTAAATATAGGTACTATAGTGATGGACGGATGCGTGTACGAGCAGATCAATCGAATACTACATTACCAATAAGCCTACACATCAAAACGACCTCGACTAAAAATGCCTAATTTTGATTTTTTTTCTCGAAATATTCGTAATATGTAAAGGTGTTACGAATTTTTGGTGTTACCATGCGTACCATCAAAAAACGAAACGTGACGTTTCACATGACTAAAGCGGTCATGTACTGTGGCAGAGTGGAAATCTCACGTTACACTACATGCTCTCGTCTCCTCTCCATACTTCATGCGTTATTTTTTTATTTATAAACCATATAAACGAAAACAAAAAACGTTCAGTTCAGCTTTATGTAGAGTCTACGTAGTTATATCGCTTATTCTTTGACACAGAACACGTACAATCAATAAAAAAGAAATTTACAGCTATTTAAAATTTATACAAACTTACATAACGTTACTCTATTAGGTATGTCAATTGAACCTTTTTCCTATTCAATTATAGACTAGCTAGACTATTCGTCTTCAAACCTACAGAGGTTACAGATACTTAGTGTAGGTTTTCCGTCACTAAATACGTCTCGAACGCGTTTGCGTTAAAATATCAAGTACTATGGGAACAGTTTGTTGCAGTTTCGATCCGCAAGTGGCGCTGCCAATTATTTCATGGTAATTGAGACGTTTACGTGAACGCGTTCGAGACGTTTTTATACGCGAAAACTTTACATTAGAGGCTCGTTTTGTTGCCGTTTCGATCCGCAAGTGGCGCTGCCAATTATTCCATAGTAATTGAGACGTTTACGTGAACGCGTTCGAAACGTTTTTATATGCGAAAACTTACACTAGAGGCTCAGTACGAAGACTAATGGATACGAATATTTAAATATCATGACAATTAAAAAAGGAGAGCAATAAACCTTGGACACGCTCAGTCATTTGCTGCATTGTTTTTCAACCACTACGTAGGTTTTGAATTATAAAATCAATTGCTACTTGTTAGTCATGCATAATATCAGAGAGCTTAGGTACTAAGTCTGCCTATAAACTGGTGTAATAAAACGTGGATATTGCAGTTTGCGAACAGTATAATTTACTGTTCGAAGACTTAAACATATTAGAAACAGCTATAAGGCTTGATATTTATCATGCCAATGAAGTTAACGTTAAGAAACAAATAATCAAGTTCGCATAGTCGCTAAATAATAAACTGTGTAATAGAGTTAGTGTTTTTGTTTAGTTATATATTTTTTTATACATAAATCGCATCGGAATCCGTCGTTATGGGTTATGTGAAACCGCTCAAATGCGGTATTAGTGTCTAGATAGCAGCGCATAATTAATCAAATGATATGGAAATTTTCTCTTAGTAAATCGCATGAAACTACATAACTTATAAGTAGTGTCCAACCGAAGTTTCGGTTTCGGTTTCGGCCGAATCGTGTTTCGACTAAAGGTTCGGATTCGGCCAAAAACAGCCTAAATGTCTAGATAGCAGCGCATAATAATTAATCAAATGATATGGAAATTTTCACTTAGTAAATCGCATCAAACTACATAACTTATTAGTAGTGTCCAACCGAAGTTTCGGTTTCGGTTTCGGCCGAATCATGTTTCGACTAAAGGTCCGGATTCGTCCAAAAAACAGCCTAAATGTCTAGATAACAGCGCATAATTAATCAAATGATATGGAAATTTTCTCTTAGTAAATCGCATGAAACTACATAACTTACGTAGTGTCCAACCAAAGTTTCGGTTTCGGTTTCGGCCGAATCATGTTTCGACTAAAGGTCCGGATTCGGCCAAAAAACAGCCTAAATGTCTAGATAACAGCGCATAATTAATCAAATGATATGGAAATTTTCTCTTAGTAAATCGCATGAAACTACATAACTTACGTAGTGTCCAACCAAAGTTTCGGTTTCGGTTTCGGCCGAATCATGTTTCGACTAAAGGTCCGGATTCGGCCAAAAAACAGCCTAAATGTCTAGATAACAGCGCATAATTAATCAAATGATATGGAAATTTTCTCTTAGTAAATCGCATGAAACTACATAATTTATAAGTAGTGTCCAACCAAAGTTTCGGTTTTGGTTTCGGCCTAAAAATCATGTTTCGACTAAAGGTTCGGATTCAGCCAAAAAACAGCCTAACCCTTCCCTTCCTTTTTGGCTCCCTCAGTATTACAGTTACCTATTTACAGTTAATGTTAAAATTTCACATTTAAGAGTAGTACATAGTTTAATTTAGACCCAGTGACTCTGACAATGTTGAAATTTAAATCCGAGAAAAGTGAAAAATAGAACCTTGAAATATAGGACCGGCAAGATGTTTCATTATTCATATATTATATTTAGATTAGAAAGAACGGCTCACTGACATTTTATGCATCGTTTTTATTTAGGATAGGTTCGGTTTCGGCAAAAAACATGTTTCGGTCGGACACTATTTATAAGTTATTATAAGGCATTGAAAAGAAAGTAATGAAACTCTTATTGTCACGTCAGATACGTAGGTCAAGCGGCTCTGGCGCAAGCAAGCAATTTGAAGCACGAAACCGCCATTAAATATTACCTCGTTGGAAATGACGTGATACGCGAGTCAATGGAGAATTACAGGAAGCAATTTCGTTTTGAGTGAAATATAAATACGATGGATTAATTTTTATTTTATTATTTCCATCGTTACGGTTTGGTTTGGAAATCCAATGAGTCCGAGTAATAAACTCAATTGACGCCGATAATTCAAGGATTTCAGCGTTAACAGCTCAGGTAACATTAGTGAAGACATTATACTCAGGGTCGTCTTTAACTTATTGGGTACTTAAAACTAGCTTAAAACTAATGGGGCCCCCAAAGACTGACCGACAAATGAAGTAGATAAACCAAATGATACATCTGTTCAACTATCACTTCAGCATTCAGCAGGGAGCCTCATCGTCGGTTGAACTCAGCATGTCTATACCACGAGGGCGCACAACAGTTGCGTCGCACGTGTGATAGATTGCCCGTCTTTTTCTTACTGTTCGTTCGAGAAAGAGACAGGTAGTCTCGATACAGACAGAACTCTCGCGCACTCTTGGCTTGGCTTGGCTTTCGAAATCTACATTTACGATATACTTAGTAGCTGAATGAAAAGCAGATGGCACGTTTACGCATATCACGCAAGATTTAAATGGGTACTGGTCCTTTTGGACCGGATCCGGTGACAAAACGCAACAAATAAAAACAAGGCGAGACATAACTCACCTGCTTCGGTTAAGAGATCTTTATCGAGCCAAACTGAGATAAGTCGCTTCACCCTACTTCGGCATACTTGAGCCGGGCCAGGGCATTTGCGAATCGATGAAATTCAGTTGGCGAGGCGTTAACATATAATTTAGCTTTTAGAATAGGGACCCGAATGCGGATTACAATTCGTGCTAAGGTGGCCTTTATCGAACTTATCGACGAAACGTATTTTTTCCTGGTAAAATGTGGATCTGCTCGGGGGATCTTGCGGATAGTGAATTATTGAGGAATCACATGGGTACCTACTTCCGATTTTCTGAGGGAAATTTGAATATTGGTCCAGTGATTCTGTAATGCGGCTTTCATGGCCGATGAGTAATTTTATTTCGCTCAAAAGCATTAGTCATTTACACAGTTGGTACGGTCGAAGAAACTGAATCACGTACCTGTGGAACCTTTTCTCGTACAATTTTGCAATAAATTTCTTTGGCCGGTGTATGATAAGTCATTATGGCATTAACAGCGAAAAGGTTCCACGAGAGTACGCGATTCGGTTTCTTTCACATACACACAGTACAGTAGGTACAATGGAACCAACTGAATCATGACCCACCCACCATAAGCTCTTTTTGCCAAATATTTCCTTGGTAACGGACTTGTCATATTATTAGACACTGACATTTAATGATTGCACTGATAATTAGATCGGACAGTACCGACTAAACTTGTCTGTATGTATGAAAGGAGAAATGGCCTACTGGGCATGGTATGGTATGGGCTGGGTATGGGTCCTACTGAAAAACAGCGTTGCGGCTTGCCGCAATATTATGCTGAGTGGGGCCCATTTTACACCATATCGGTACTATTCCTAAGTATTATTGTATTTCTTCTTCCTATTATATATCTACGTGTATCGAATGTGTAAATAAATGTTTCTCTCTCTCTCTCTCTCCCTCTATTACTGTCAAAATAATGGAAAAATGAAACGTCACAAGTTGGTGTGGGGTAGAATCTCTCCACGATATTATTTTCGCGAGCATTACTCGCTCACTTCATAATCAAATTACATCATCGGACGAAGCCGTCTAATATTCTGCTAGTCGCCTTTCCTATACTTATTCATAAATACGTCTAGCAAGAAAGTAAACGTCCACAAAACAATTACATTCTGCTCTTATGTACGACTGCTGTCTTGTGCTATTATCCTATTCGCTTGACTGTTCATAGTGTTCCTCTTAACCTTTTCATCGCCAACGACACATATACCAGCACCGCGGGTTCAACGCCAACGATCTGTATGTACATCCATTACTTCAATGCACAAGCAACCTTCTATTCGTTCAATTGGCATTGTTCATTTTTTTAGTATGCTCCAATTCGAAAACCATTTCGAGGAAAACCATCAATTATCCGATTTATCTTGTCCGATTTCAAAAATACTGTATGATTGCAGATATTTTTGTAAAAGTACTTTGAACCTTTGTTTGACCGAACGACCGGGTTTTTAGACAGAATCCAGCATCGAATGTTTGCCACAAAAATGAAAAAAAAAAAAGTTTGGC
This sequence comes from Pandemis corylana, assembly GCA_949127965.1. Classification (NCBI taxonomy): domain Eukaryota; kingdom Metazoa; phylum Arthropoda; class Insecta; order Lepidoptera; family Tortricidae; genus Pandemis; species Pandemis corylana. Next base: position 2,758,821 of record OX421860.1, read on the forward strand.
TACGGCAACTGTCACGTGTCACTGTCAAATCTACAAAACCATAGACAAAGCCGTTTTTTTTATAGCCAGCCGAACGAAGGCGATTGGGATTCTGTCTAAATTCACGAATTATCAAACAGCGAAAAAAAATTTTATTATTAATTAACAAAGCTACGTAAAAGCATAATATTCAAATTAGTTGCTTGAAGTAGTCCATTTTATCAAATAAAGGTGTTAAAAGCACAGCTTAAAAAAAATGAACAATGCCAATTGGGTTTAGGTTCAACTAAAGGCATTGCAATAAAGACGTCTGGCGTACGGGTGACGTCTTTTGTATTTGACGTGGCGCCGAAAAGGTTAAATGGATGTACGGTTATATGTATGTATGTACAGTATTTTCCAGTGTATGTACGTGGCCTGTAGGTCTTGAACCCTGGGCTCTGTCTTGTATTTCATATTCACAAATTACTTACTTTTATTCAAATATTACTTGTGAGTTAAATATTAATTTTTATGTACGTGTATTTTATCACAAGCTTTTATTAACTTGCAATGTATACGGAAGTACGCATGTAGGTATGTATGTAAGTATATTTGTCCGGGTGGAATCTTGATTCAATTTTGAAGCATATATCTTTAACCGATTGAGCTGAAATTTTGCATACTTCAGTAAGTCAGATGACAATACAATAATCTGGTAATGTTGACCCCTAATATAATACTCCTTTCATCCACTCAAAGGTTGACTGGAAGAGACCCCTTAAAGGGATAAGTCCGCCTTTGTGTATGTATCTCAGTGTTTGTCAATTGTATTTCTCTTGTTTATTTTGCACAATAAAGAGTTTTACATACATACATACATACATGACCCAGCCAGAATCGTCTTCGCAGGAGGGATCTCAGGGAGCTCTTCAACGATTGGTCCAATGACTTGAAATTTAGGACACATGTAGGACGGGTGACAATGCTAGTACAGACACCAAAAAAGCTTGTATTAAAAATGAAATTTTTAACGGAAACTTTTAACGTAAACATCACTTGTTGAGACCCCTTTGTATATTTCACTTTTCCTGTACCTCTTTTTTACTTCCTTTTTTTCGAGTTTAAAGTACAATAGATACATACATACATGTACATATCCACACGTAGCGGCAATAGTAGGCAATTCAAATATTACACGCCAAGTACGAGACTTGAGTAAATTACTCTCCAGCCTTACTCACGCCCGTGTCTGAGCGAGAGGACAATAACAATAAAGTCATGATCACACTTCGTGACACGACACTCCAGCGTTAAGGGCCGGCTGAAAATCATACAAAATACCAAAATTGGGAATGGATAATTATTTTGAAAGTGCTTGGTGATTTTTCTATTGATAGGAATAACCATCCTTAGCTAAAGAAAAATGTTACAGATTTTTCCGTCGAGCCGTATATTTTATAAAAATAAAAACATTTTACTCAGTCTCTCGGCGGCCCATGACGTCCATAACATATCAAATTTAAAAAAAAAATGGCTGATTGAATCTGTGGTACACAATGACATTATGTAACTTTTTTCTGTAGCCAAGGGTGGTTATTCCTATCAATGGAAAAATCACCAAGCACTTTTAAAATAATCATCCATTCCCAATTCTTCCGAAATATTTCAGCACGTTGCTAGGTTAGTTCGTCTCAATAGCTCTGTAAACGTTTTTTTAGGTTATCTTAATGGTGATCGGCAAAATGTTTCATACATATATAGACTACAGGCCCATGTCCAAAAAATTTGGGTCATATGAACCACCAGGTGACGTATATAGGACGATATAAGAGCATAAAATAATAAGATTCAGCACTATGCCGTCACTTGTAAGCTGTCCAACTGGGTGCTGGTGAGAATTCAAGTGCAGGTAGAGTGAGCTACATTTTGGTCATATATTTTTGTACGGCATTTTTACCACCGATAGATCCATGAAAAATAATAAGAAAGCGCGCAGTGTCGTAAAAAAATGGTGCGCCACAAAGTCGGTATTTTTTTTTTATTTTCTGACAATTTCCAGGGTAAATTTGATCATTTAATTCTGTACGGCATCAGTTTCATACTGTTTCAATACAGCTTCTAATCCATTATTCCGCAACGCCGTACAAAAATCATGCGACAAGGGGAAAAAATCGAGGGTTGCACTTTTGAATTCTCACCAGCACTCAGTTGGACAGCTTACAAGTGACGGCATAGTTCTTATTATTTTATGCTCTTATATCGTCCTATATACGTCACCTGGTGGTTCATATGACCCACATTTTTTGGACATGGGTCTGTAGTCTAACAGTGCATTGGGGTAAATTCGAAAATGAGGGAATTTCGAAAATCGTGGATATTCACTCAACGGGAAACAATTCCATAATCTGGCAACGCTTATCTAGAAGCCAAAGAGATTGGAGCTTCTAGGTAAGCGTTGCTTGATTATGTACTTAGTTCAAGTTATTGTTTTTTTTGCCCTTTCCGTTCGCCCCTCGTGAAGAAATAAATCCTGGACCCTGCCACCTGCTGTAGTATTTTGTACTAGTTTCAAAACACGGTGTGCACAGGATTATACATTGTTATATTAAAGGTGCACGGAATAAGGAACTGGGAAACTAGAACGCCGTTATCAGCCGCCGGAGGGAAAGCGTTGCGTAAGATAAGAGGCCGCTTACCTCGCTCCTCGGCTTTGCGATTTAGCATATCGAATGGTTTTTTAGCTTATCTCATTCAATTGAGAGCATGCACAACTTCAGAAAATATTTGATCACTCGATAGAACGATAGAAATTACCTGCCAAAAAACGTCTCGATTCTTCCACGCGGGCCTGCGACAAGACAATTGAAGATCTAACGGTTAGTTCCTAGCAAAACCGAAACGTGTCTCTTAAAAGTACCTACCTAATCCGGGAAATGATCATTGCACTCGTGAGATCATAACTTGTCTCATTCACTCGCAGGTATTACACGAAAGCAGATGTGCATTTGATGTTCGCTACGACCAACGGCAAAACACAGAAGACACCTGACTCCAAGTAGAGTCACCGAGCGAACGGGTCAGGAATAGCCGGCCAAGAGCAAGGATTAGTTCACGGAAGGATTTTATGTACCTATCCAAATCCAAACCCCATGCCATACATACACAAATCACGTCTATATCCCTTACTGGTTAGACAGAGCCTGAGGTAACAAAACCTAAAGGCCACGTAAAAGGAATAAAAATAGTGACGGGTTGCTAGCCGCATCGCCCTAAGAATTTAGCCCATTCCCTCGATGGGATTTTACCATCTGCGCGGGACGAGAAGCAACTGGTACACTCTATGTTTTTCCTATGCTCCCAGACCAGCATAAAAGTAATATAATATGCCATAATTTTGAAAAAGAATCGAATAAAAAACATTATGATCGTCGAGCCTCACGAGAATCAGTTGTGACCATGGGACGTTGAGGGGAGAACAAACAGCCGGACAGACAGACATAATATGGGCATTTTAAAAAAAACATGTAACCTTTTTCCAACAAGATTACCTTAATTTCCCATACAACTTTTTCGTGTCAGTTTTGTGACGCCCCATGTAAATCGTATGAAAATAGTGTCACAAAACTGACAAAAAACCAATGGACACTTTTTTTCTTCACAGAAATAAATAGTGCTAATAATTCTGATTCAGAAAAACCCAAAATGTTACCATTTCGGAAAAAAAAGTCAAGGGTACATGTTTTTTTGAAAATGCCCATATATATGCACTTTTGACCAAGCTGAAGCAGAGACGCTTCGCTCGCTCGATAACATAGAAACACATTTTCACCCACGTCTTGTTATATACGATCATTTCATCATTGTCTTGGATCTATAAGATAATAGCGTCATTTTTGTGACCTTTTAGTTGTTTATCACATTTCTACCCGACCTTTTTACTGACACTGCTGCGTTACAAAATTTTATCTATATGGATAATAAGATGTTTATTAATATTTCTCTGTGCTTAAATAATTAATTTCTCTTTGACCTTATCAATAACTGTCTACTGATATAATAATATCCGACATTTATTGTCTTCTAACTATGTATACCTAATATATTTTTACATAGACTTAATGGAACCAATTAATATTCGGAATTGGAATATTGAAATCTTGTTCCACAAAATGGCGAGCCAGTCGAGTAAAAATATATATATCTCGAACATACATCCTGTACTCACATGATTCGATTTTCTATACTTATGCACTACAGTACATAATGTAATAAATATTATCTTGTGGTTACTCTCGTGTCAAATAAAATAACAGGCTTGAATGAACAATAAAACTTGCTCACATTAATTAATAGATTACTACACTAAAATAATCATAAATAAGTTTCTTACAAATACCGCACTCTTGAAATAAAGTTGTTAAGATCACACAAAAGCAAAATGTCAACAAAAAACGAAGGCATAATGTAACCCTTGACATCACCAGCATTACAATACAATGAAACATTTTACTCCGCCATCTCAATATTCTCCATTCTACAGGGATTTCATCAATCTGGCAAAAAATGCAAAGAACGAAATATTCCAACTATGTCTCCTGAGAAATACCTATCAGAGACGACTTGCAGGGTTGCCATTTCAAAATTAAAAGAATCTACTTATTAAGGCTACGCTACAATTCAACTGACTGGAGTGAGATGTGGCTCAAATTCAACTAATATAATGGGGACTATCGTTTCTTTGCTCACCAGTTAGCGCCACTGTTGCCTAAGGTCCAGAGGTATAGCTGTCAAAGGAGACTTTATAAGATCGGCGCCGAAACGTTATAAATCTTGAATCACATTAAGTTTATTAATAGTGGCTATGCCGCAATTTTGTGCAGTTCCGTTTTGTTCGAAAAAAAAACGCTTTTAAAGCGTTCACATTCATCGCCATATAGTCCATATTTGCGACAATTTCACAAACGATATAACTTTTCAAAGGGTAAATGAAAGAAATTATAATTTATGTCACGAAGCCCGCCGAAACCAGTGAAAAGTGAATGTTATTGGACCTCACGCGACACTAGCGTCTCTAGTGGCAAATTGACACGCGATAGCCCCCATTACATAAGTTCTCTTACAAGTGAAATGTGGTAAGTAAATGAATGACTGCATACAGACTGTTGTAACCCCTTTATTAATTCACACTAATCAACCTTATTTTCAAAAGCTTTATATGTATTAACTTGCAGCGTATGTATGTGTCCGGGTGGAATCTTGCGACTCAATTTTGAAGCAGATATCTTCAACCGATTGGACTGAAACTTCGCAGACTCGAGTAAGTCAGATGGCATTACTATTGTATCTGATAGTGGAGTTCTGGTGATCCAGCCAGGATCGTCTCCGCAAAAGGAAACTCTTCAACGGTTGGTTCGATTGACTTGAAATTTGGTACACATACGTAGGACGGATGACAATGCAAGTACAGCCAGCAAAAAACGTATTAATAAATGAAATTTTGGACAAAACTTATTTCTTAGCCTTCATAGTTCTACATACGGTATAGACAGAGCCTAAGGTAACAAGACCTAAAGGCCACGTTTAGCATGATTGTGGGCGTATAGGTAGAAACGGGAATCAGAGGGGAAGCAACCCATCACGGTTTACCAGCCGCATCGCCTATAAGATGATTCCTACGATTTTCACCCATTGAAAATCCAGACGGGACTAAAAGTCTACACATGTCCGAATAAATTGAACGAATGGTAACCCTGAATATACGAGATTCCGTTAGCACTGGTACTTAAATATAAAAGTATATGGCAAACGACTTCGGGAAATATCAGTTTCCTGTGCGGGTCTGCCATCCATCATGATAATGCAGTTGACAATGGATTGGAAACGATGGAAAATTGGGTTGGTTAGCTTAACCCTACCCATAAAAACCCATGATTCGTGATCTGGATCTACTGCAATTGACTACAATTTTGGCATTTTTATAGCTACTTGCAACATAAAACTAAAATAAAACTTTCGATCGGCTGTCTTGAGTACTTATAAAAATAAATGATGGAGCGACCGCTTAAATGAGTCCTCGCCCGCGCGGCACAGGGGCGCGGGGTAGGACGAAGGGGACCGAGAGAGGTGCGGGCGGGTAGTGCGCCTGCCGCCCGCACCTCTCTCGGCCCCCGCGGTCGTCCCACCCCGCACCCCTGCACCGCGGGGGCGAGGACTCATTTAAGCGGTCGGTCTATACTACCCCAGAGGGCTAATACTTCTTGTACCACACAATTCGCTTCACTTCTACTCAGCCAAATGGAACTTTACCGTCGCAACAAAACAGAAACATACATAATACAAGTTCAAGTTTCGGTGATTATCTCGAACCTTCCATACAAACTTTCCCTTTATTAGATTATTTAGATACAGACACGAAAAGATAAAGTTTATCGTACATTAGGAGGTAAAACGTGACCTTAGCAACATTGAATAATAGCATCGAACACAAAAGTTCTACAGTCACTTGTTTTTTAGGTTCTCTTCGTATCGGTTCCAAGAACAGAGAAGAATAGAAATATATAACTTGCTTATTGTGTTCGCATTCTCTCTCATTCGCTCCTCACGCTCTTTTAAGTACCGGCATATTATCTTCTTAGAACCAATAAATTTCATGTATTTACCTTAGTCAAATACCGGTAGTACAATGCCATGATACCGCTCTTTGCAAATGCCAGTATTTCAAGCCCTGCCTGATATTTCGGCTCCCTCATTTAAAGCGTACGATGATAGTAGCATGGACCAATCAATTTCAGCTCATTATTAAACAAAAGAGGTGTCATAATCATAATATAACGAACAATGCAGCACGGCGTAAGATTGGCTTTAACAAAGTCCCACGGCACCCCGAATTATGACAAGATCACCGCGATATTCATGAATTCTTTAAAACTTCAGGCGTCACAAAGCAAAGCCTTCAAAGTTTGCGAACTCGAGACTTTGTCCGCTAAGTGCATAGAGGATATAACCAATAGAAAATAATTCGTCTTCAACGGTGCAATTGTGTAACTATTTTGACACTCGGCATCGGATTGAAATGACAGTTCTTGTATGAATGTGACAGCTAGCTGATTCCATACATAAACTGTCAAAATGAACACGATGGCGATTGCGAGCGAGTTAGACAATAAGCCTACAGTTCTACAGGATTTTGGTACTGTTTTTTTTATTTTTTATTTAATTACTGTTAGTTTTTGAGTTTATCGCGAACAGACAAACGACTTTGTTTCATAATAATGTAGTGTAATATTCATAACAAACGGATAACGATAGGTGCGAATAAGGAACAACATATTTGCCGCAACTGGTTGCGAATCTTAAGCAGATGCCAAGTCGCGGTTCAGGAAAAAGTTTCCTTGATTAAGACCTAAAAAGAATTATTAGTTTGCAACTGGTTGCGAATCGCATTTACGAAAACAGCCGGAGGGGTTTACTTCCATCCAAGTGGGACAAATTTACATAGCAAGATTTCGACCACGGCATTGACCTAAATAAAAGCGTGCATGTTATATCATACTCACAGGGGATAGAGTAAAAACTGCGAAAAACGTACGGTGATTATAGACAATCTATAATGTGTTACAGAATTGAATAGCCCGTATATCACTGTTGGATAATTACTCTATGGTTAAGTGTAACTTTTATCGAACCCCGCGTTCAGCCGAGTAAAGATATTATACATATTTATAAGTAGGTAGCAGCTAGGGAAGTTAAAATCTAGCGCGCATGAACGACTTCTTCACGGTTCGGATGCGTCAATCAATTTTTTTTTTTTTAGGTACCATGGCGGTGGCAATGGCAAACAAGCGCAAGGCCCTGGTGGTAAACGGCTACCGTATCCTATGGACGTTTAAAAGTCCAAGGAACTAGCATTCGTGTTGCCGACCCTTTAAAAACCTTAACACTCCTTTTTTAAAAGACCCCGTACTAAACTTTATCGTCCGGGGAATCATCGGCTGAGAGTTCAAACCACAGCCGGAGCCGGAGAGTTCGCGGGAGAAAAATTCTCCGAAACCGCACCGTACGTGACCGTTTAGGTTATTCTTAGTATCTTGAGAAAAAAACGGGAGAATTCCATCACTGATTTAACAGTCTTCCATCATCATATCAGGGGGAAGACGTCTATGCCTTCTCGAAGGATCTCCACGAGTTTTGGTTTTGAGCTACCCGCATCCAATGGCTTCCTGCTTGCCGGAGGACTACCAACATCTCTAATGTGAAGTGGAAATGTTTGTGTCGTGTGTTTCGCGTCGCTGAGAAAGTTTTGTTATCTAACCTTTTTGTTGTACATCCCTGTATCCATTATCCAATTGAATTTGTATGTTTTTATTGATCAGAAACTTTTTGTAAGTCGTATCGCCAGAGCTAATGTCGTTATCTTTGTCACATTGATAGACAGTGTAATGCTAGCGTCCTAGAGTAAGAGAGAAACAAGAATGTCAATTTTTGCCATTAAAGCTATGCTATGTTGTCTAACTACAAGACTGGGCAGTGGGCACGCAATCTATTGTGTCAGATCATAAAAAGTACCAAGGAAATTTATTATCTAGGTACTTAGGTATATTGAATTTAGTAGTTGAAAAGCTAGACGATTATCATCAAGATATGAGTTAGAAATTATCAAGGTATGAACTGTACCTACCTGAAGACCGATTATCAAGATACGGAACTTCAATGACGAGTGATTTTAATGTCGTTGTAAAAATCGGATGTGCGCGCCCGGCCTAACAACCAACAATTCTGACAACCAAAATCGGAATAATGAAATCCCTTGTGAATGCTTTAAGGAATGTTAAGGTTAATAATAACTTTGCTTGCAATGATATTAAAAAAAATATTTTTTTCCAATTTGGTTTTTCATTTTTGTTACGGAGTATACTCGACCAAGGATAAATATATAACACTTTAAGAATAGAATAGACCCACGCCACGGACCTAGATTAAAGTGGACGACATAATTATGATAAAATGTATAAGAACTGAGCGGGTCAATTTTTAAATACGTCATCGGCACATTTCAGTCCAAAATATCTACTTTCCCGCCTGTACTTGAATAATTAATAATTGTCCAGGTAGGTACACGGAATCACACAACTTTTCATTTCTACTTCTGTTAAAACTAAACACCGGGGGCACATGCGAGACAGAACTGACTGCTTTCCGCAAAAACTACACAAAAAAGCACCTTTCTTAAAACATGATATTCTAAACTTTCTAAACTCACCAAATGTTCCGGCATGTTCCAATGTTCGTAACTCTTAGCTGCCAACGGGAACACCTTCTCATTGATAATCTCTAGCATGGTCAACGTAATCTTCTGTATACTTGCAAAATATCTGTCGTACACCCATCTCAGCTGCCAATACAACTCTCCCCGTCTCTCATCACTAACGGAATGCACTATTTTTATCACATTCTTCAAATTTTCTTCCGGTATAAACAGACCTATCTTATTCCAATCAACATGAGAATTAAACGGCATTACTACAGAGTCTGCTACTATTATGGGAACACATTGCGATGCTAGAATGTCCATAAGCACTGCTTGAGTCAATCTTGCGCTACGGACAACTAAACAAAACATCGCATCTTTCAATACACCAGGATAATTAAATATCCTTCCAGTTTTATACTCGCAGCGTTTACTGTGGTCTATGCTGCCGGATTCTGTCTTACATCTACCTAGAAGTATTAAATCGTTGGAAGATGAAGCTATATTCTGTAATGTTTGCAAATAATCACTCTGGATGTTCTGCTGTGTTGATAGTATTAGATATTTCTTCTCGTCTGGTTGGGCATTATCTATGTTAGCTGCCAAGGGGCTGTATACGGGTATTGATATGTCGAAACCGTAACGGAATGACCAAGTGTCGAAGCCAGCTCCTGCTATAATGGCGTTTCCGGTGCTGAGATCAAGTACAGTCTCGTAATTTGGTGCTGAACCAGGCAGCATGTTGAATATGAGGTGGTTTTCTCCATTGTCCCATCTGCAAGGAATATTTTGTTAGTTGTGTTTGACTTGACAATATTAAGCCTTATCTAAGCAGAGGTGTTTTGTTGACCTCATAGTTTAAGTGCATCTTATTTTATACTTAACAACTCCTCACTGGGTACCAAACAATATTTGTAATCGGTTTTATAGTCTAGAAGGACCTGTTTAAAGGTTGTTTAACCCCCTTATTCATAATCGCTCTATAGGCTTCTTAGCAATTGTTTGTCCTTATGTCACTGCAATTTACCTTTCACAGACAAGGACAAACAATTGCTAAGTTAGCAGAGACCTATAGAGTGTTTATGAATACCTTATTCAAAATAAATAGTAAATGTCTATTAAGAGTGTTGCATATGAAAAATGTATCATCCGTACTTTCAATAACATAGTTATTCTCCTATTCATGGTGGACACAAATCATACAATCAAAGAAGGTAGAAATATGTGCAGGCTGTTTTCAATGGTACAACTAAAATTACGTTGTTATACTTACAGACAGATAGAAGTTAGATAGGTAGATAAATAGATATGTTAGATTATCAACAGATGAGAAGTTAAATTATAGGACAAGACCATATTCTGTTCATTGAAATTGAAATTGCATTGATAAGAATAATCAAGAAGTTTGCTACTTCACAATTTACCATCAAGATTTTGATTGAATTAATAAACCATAATGATATTAATGATCTTGCGGTGCAATAGTGGTCTTTATCCCTTATGAGGTAGACGGAACCTAAGGTAACAAGACCTAAAGGCCATGTTCCGCATAATTTTAAGCATGCATCCAGTAGATATGCTGTACAATAAGTGTGATCCATATGATTTTAATCTTGATTATGTATACAGAATATTCATAATCCCAGCACAATCCAAACATCAACATTTATTTGACACAAACCATGTTTGTATGCATTTATAATGAGGTCTTGCCCTACACTTCTTCTCTCATTAATAATTAAGTCAGTGGTGGATTTACACATTTGCTAAAAGTAGGCTAAGTATACAAGTTTTGCTATAGATAATACAATGTATTTTTATTTTTGTTAAGACAAAACATTTTTGAGGCCTAATTGGTCATCCCCCAAAATTAGGTGCTCTAGGCTTTAGCCTACCAAGCCTGGTAAACCACCACTGGCAAGTATTTACATTATTATACTCTATCTACTTACAGTGGAAGTGTCTGCAAAGCTTGTGATACATGTTTGCTTACAAAACTACGCTGATTCAACGTGTCTATACTAGGTACTAGCAAGCACGCGTCCTGCGGGTTCGCTGTATAATATTTACTATGTCTTATAGTGTCTAAAATTACGTAAAACTGTCTAGAAAACTTTGATATAGGACCCTCTGGCGTGCGGTAGTCCGTTCTCGGGTATATGTATACTGTTATCTTGTTGTGACCGCCTCGGCCGCATCGGTACACATTGAAGCACTCCCAGTAAGTGCAGTTCGCATTGCGGACTCCCGCAAAGCCTTCCGTCGAATCTTTCAAAACCACCACTGAAGCACTACGATCCAGATTCACAGGCTCATACACTTCTGTCCGCGGAGCACTGCCCGATAAACCGTTAAACAACACAATAACCGCCAAAGTTAACACTATAAACAACAGCAACCCAACGAAAAACCTATGATACAAAATCTTTCTATACGATATATACTTCGAGTGTTTGCCCGTTTTTATAAGCGAATCCGCAGCCATTTGTGAACGCCGCGATTAAATTAATCTTCATAATTTACGTATGGCACCCATTATACAGGCAATATTAATGAATTCTCATTCATAAAATTAAATTAGGGATTTGTAAAATGCTACACCACTTTTGGTGATCCGGAATTCTGATTTGATTTGACAAGTGAGTTCACGGGGTTGCCAGTGGCAATGCACGTTGGGTGCGGAGCGGGGAGGGTTACAAAATGACGCTACGCTCACTAGCGCCGCATTTAAGCTAACAATACACTTTCCTACGAGACAGACAATCTGACCTGGTCTGGAAGATTATGAACATGTTTAATTGCCAAAATCAAAATGATATGTATGAATATTTTTTAATTTGAAGTGTACCTTTTATTTATTTTGTCTGATATGAAGATAATTACACATAAACGGATAACTCACGTATAAAAAGTCGAGTGATGCTCGACATGTTTCGGACTATTTCGTAGTCCTTCCTCTCGGAGCGCTCGCCCCGGCGGCAGCGAAACGAACACTGCGCGCCAGCGCTCTGTTCGCGCGGCTGCTCGACGCAACTGACAGCGGCGCACAACTACCCTCGTTTTCATCGTCATTTTTATTATTGTCAAATGTAGGATGTAGGGCAGCACACAACACTGATCACGTCACTCCGTAAAGGTTCGCTCACACTCACCGTTTGGCCAATATTAAAACCATCACTACATAGTATAAAATAAAGTCGCTTTCTCTGTCCCTATGTCCTTACATCCCTATGTCCTTATGTATGCTTATATCTTCAAAACTACACCACGGATTTTGATGCGGTTTTTTTTAATAGATAGAGTGATTCAAGAGGAAGGTTTTTATGTATAATTCTACGCAAACGAAGTGGCGGGCAGAAGCTACATATTATATAATACACAGATTATTATACAATATTTAAAACAGTTGAGTTAAACAGTAGACTTTTTATACGTGAGTTATCCGTTTATGTGTAATTGTGATTAAGTCTCACGGTAGTTTCATGTTGAAAGTGATATGAAGATAGTTTATACTTTTCTATATCCAGTTAATCAGCACTACTCGTTTTCGTAAAGCAAAAAACGTACTTTTGGCACAAATAATCATAATGTCGAAGGAAAATGCTTTTATATTACCTTATACGCAAGCTTCTTTGGAAGGGATGAGTGAAAAATACACGTACATACATTTATGAGGATTTTTATATTATTCTAGAGAAAATAATGAAAATTAAACCTATAAGTAATTTTGTGAATCCCTTTTCGAATTTCATCGTTTGTGACTGGTTTTTAAATACCACCCATTATTAAAGCGAACATTTTTTATCGTTGATCCAAAATGCCCTAGTCAAGACCGAAATATCGTTTGATCACCGAAATTTAAATGATTGGCAAAAAAATAACTTGTTGAATTTGAAAAATGTTTGCTGAATATCAGCAAAATGAAACTAATATGATAGGTCACCGATACTGGCTGCCATCAAGATCATATATAATAATAAATAAAAAAAAGATAAATTTGATTTAAGAATTGCGTCTTAGTTAAGTTTCAATAGTTGATAAATATTTGTGTAAATTTCATTTTCGAGTTTTTTATTTATTTATTTGCGAAACTCATTTGAAATTTACTATGACTTTTATGAATACCTGCATACAACTTCGACTACGAGGCAAATTATTGGTGTGTGTGTGAAGTTCACAATCCGCACTGGGCCCGCGTGGAAAGTGAGTCATTATGTATGAGAGAAGGCCTTTGCCTAGCAGTGCGACGTGTATAGATTGGAGATGGATGTAGTGGTTTTAGGACATTTTTAGCTGTTTTCTAACTGGTATTCATCAATCCGCCAAGTGTAGTTTCCCAACCGTCAGTTGACAAAGTCAGAACGTGCCAAACTCGCTTAACATAATTCCACAGTAACCAAATGTCAGAAAGGCTTTGTTCATATTAAGTTCTACTTTTGACCTAATTATACTGTAGAGTCATGCTTTAAATTGAAGTTTTGCAATAGTTCAAGTACATTTCACTTCCAACTATTTTGTAATTTATAATTCTTGTAGTTTTTGACCTTGCCAAACAATTTAAATTATAAAATAAGATCTGTTTGAGTAATTATTGTAATGTTTGAACTTTATATTCTGAACACACAAAGCTGTGACGACGTCGAAACTTTTTTTATGTTTTTCTGTCAGTTTTGTGTTGTGCGTAGTTAAGGTTCAGTTACTGATGGCTTAATTAATTTGTTATTATTTTGTTTTTATATTCCGACCAAGTATTTCGGTTTGAGCTTGACCAGAAATGGCATTGTTACCTCCCGACCCAGTGTATACTATTCGTAACGTTGACAATGTGCCGGTTTATTCCTTGGCATTTAGTTTTTTGCCTGGCGGGTTGGAGAGGTTGTTAGCCGGGTCCAAAAATGGTTATGTTTATGCATACAACCTTCAGGTAAGATCTTGCTTTCCGTAGATCGTGTTTATTTAGTCCACGGTGTTTTGCAACTGCGTATATAACGCGACGACCGTTACCGCTGTGGCGCTGCATTCCTTTGTTTACTACCCCCATTAAGTGACCCAGAAAAATGAAATAAATTTTCCGTCGCCCAAATCTTAATAGATCCGTTTTTAGATTTTTCTTTTAATAATGTGTGGGATATTTTATTATAATATATTAGCTGTTTGAAATTAAAAATATACTTTGTTTTTCTATTTTCCCTAACTACCCACTTCAATAGTCGACTTTCACATTTAATGGGACAGGCTTCGCCTGGTGTAGTAACCAGTGTAATAATTGTGGTAGAACATTTTTGGAAAATAAATGTATTCTGAATGCTGAATGAATGAATGAATAATAATTTGTTTGCTTGATGAGGAAATCAAAATCACTTTTCCTTTGAAACACAATTAAACAGACATTCACATAGAATGGCTAGTTTTCCTATCCTTTTGCAAAAGTTGCATAATTTGAATTTTTCTTTACCAGTTATGTTTATCTATGACAACATTTTATTTCCACAGACAAACCGTGTGCAACAGAAGATCCAAGTCGGTCAAGCTCCCATCCTCAATCTTCTTCACACCAGCAACCAGCTCATCACACAAGAAAAAGGCGGCAAGTTCAAAATCTTTACTTTAACAAACTCTTACGAAGAAACCGCTGTCATTGAAACAGACTACCCTGGCTTTTGCCGCTTCGAAGCAAACACAAAACTCGAAACACTGTACGTACCTGATAGGGAATCTAAAATAAGTGCTTATAACTTCTTGGGAGAGAAAATAGGCAGTTTGGAGCCGGATGCTAGCTTGAAACTGGGAGATCCAATGTGTTTGAGGTACATCGAGTTATCAACTGACAAGCATTGCCTCCTGGCTGGTTACGAAGCTGGCTGGCTCCTCCTGTGGGATCTCAACACTAGTCAATGCATCAGCAAGCTGCAGACGAAAGAATGCCCCATGTCTGTGGACTTCCATTTGGGACAACAGAGAGGCATGATTGGCAATGCCTCTGATGTGATAACAATATTTAGTATAGGGAAAAAAGACTTAAGCCTAGCCCACAAGCAGGATATTAATATAAAGAATCCTGGCACAAACAAGGTGCAAACTCGGATGGATGGCAAAGTGTTTGTGTCGGGAGGCTGGGACGGCCATATCCGTATTTTCTCCTGGTTCTCTTTGAGGCCATTGGTCGTCCTGACTGAGCACCGACAAGCTATACAGGATGTTTGTTATTCCTCGCAGAAGGTTTCTTTTTGGAATGCGAACATCATGGCCGCTGGAGGACTAGACGGCGCCATTACGCTCTGGGATTTATATAACAGCAAGCAATAAATTATGCGCATTTATCAACAAAGTAGTAATAGAAATAGATTTCCCTATGAGATACAAAAACATTCATGTAGGTACCTGATTTGAAAGATTATCCAGAACTTCATAAACAATCTTTATAGGATACCTTTGTTGGTTTGATTTGTGATTCTAATAAGAAATATCGAAATGTATTCTACGAAAATTGTCTATGGACATGTGCCAGGATTGCCTTTGTATTAGAATGTTAAAAATAATTTTGTTATCGCTTTAATGATTAAATTTGAATATTTGAATGCAATGTTATATTGTGAAATGTAATTGGATCTCATTTGTACAAATATCGACTGGAAAACTGTACCTTACTCGTGAGGCCGCGGTTGGTAGATTAAGTTTAAATGTTTGAAAGATTTCCCAGTGGTTTTATTGGTTTTATCTGAGGATAGAGACATTAAAACATGATTTTTTTGAAAATAAATTGTTTCATTTTTAGCGCTTTCCACTCCAGTTCAATTAAATGGCCGTATTAGCACGAAAATATCTATACGATTAATTTATAAATTACTTTTTTGAAGTCTGTCAAAAACTACATTACTTGTAATTTATAGTATACGCAAGAAGCAGATAAACTTCTCAATACAGACAAACGACAAATACAAGGTATGGCCAATGTTTGGCCAACTTGTTATGTTTAGGGAAACATTGGCATACGTAGGTATTACGCATTTGCTAGATAGGTATGTTTTGATAAGTATTTTGTTATTGTTTTGAACCGGGAGGCCACTGACTGCTAGTAATCTTATCGTGACGATAAAAAACTAAATAAACGGTTATTAATAAAACGGGCTTCGCACAATTAAGTAATCGATTAGAATGTTTTGCGTAATTTTTACAATGGATAGGTACCTAGACGCAAAGATATGCTGTTAGCTTTCACTATATTCTATTTGCGTTGCAAGAAAGTGCAAACAACTTTAACTTAGACTTGTTCAAACTTGACTATGTCATCATCTCCAGCCTATATACATCCCACTGCTGGGCACAGGCCTCAGAATGAGAGCTTGGCCTATAGTTCCCACGCGGGCCCAGTGCGGATTGGGAACTTCACACACACCATTGTTTGCACACGATGTTTTCCTTCACCGAAAAGCTCATGGTAAATTTTAAACGGAATTTCGCATATAAATTTCGAGAAACTCGGATGCGCGCGCCTGAGATTCGAACGCAGGACCCTCTGCTTGAGAGGCCATAGGTCAAACCACTAGGGCACCACGGCTAACTCTGCTATGTATAGTATAGGATATTATCCAATTGGCTCATATAGGAACCCATCGCCTATAAAGACTGATTGTGTGCAAATAAACTAGGTAGGTACCTACCTACTCTAAATGCGCTACCTATTCTCTATGTAGGTACAAGCTGAAACAGATTTAGGGCCTGGCTCACCACTAAAGTTTCTGATATCTTAAGTGTCAGTTATCTATGATTCCTTCTCTATTTCGTACTACGAAACAGACAGTGATCTGACGACATCATAGATAACCTACACTTAAAATATCAGCGTCTTAATTGATTTTAAAGTAATAAAAATTCGGTGAGTGTTTATCAAAATGCGGGTCAGTAGTATGTACTTAGTACCACCTTAGTACCTAGCATAGTTTATTATTAAACTGCTATTGTATGATGTGGTTGTATGAGTCACATATATACATGTTACCTACTTTGTTCGGTATGCGAACAACAGCTGTATAATCCGGACGAAAGTTTTTATTTTATTCCGTAGGCGAAGAAAATTGGGCTAGTGAATAATGTTTTTAACGCAACATTACTCATTCAGCTTACAGAAGGATGAATGGAAAATTATCAAAAAAACTGATCGAACTAACCGGTAGGCTTATTACCTAACTCGCTTGCAATCGCCATCGTGCTCATTTTGACAGTTCTTGTATGAATGTGACAGCTGGCTGATTCCGATGCCAACTGTCAGGCCATACATGAACTGTCAAAATGAACACGATGGCGATTGCGAGCGAGTTAGGCAATAAGCCTACTGAACATCTGTAGGAAAATATTATTTTGAAAGAATCACCAGCTGAGCTGACCCGTTTGAAGTCGGTGCCAAGTACGGTCAAGTGCAAAAATAAGTATCTATACGAACTTCTCAAAAATATGTCCCACGACCTTATTACGCCGGTGTAAGAGCGTATGGTACTTATTTTTGAAACTTTGACTAGATACATATTATTACACTTGACTGTACAATAGGTACGGTCGAAGAAACTGAACGTGACCTTTTACCATACAATTTCGCAATAATTTCTTTGGCTGGTGTACCTATAGCAAGTCATCATTTGCAGTGAAAAGGTTCCACAGTGGCATGCAATTCAGTTTCTTTTAAAGGTACTTACTATGTAGATGGATATGAGCTAGGTCCACTCTTGCCATTTCCCAAACCTGCATTGCACAGGTGCCGCGAAGAGGGAACCCCATCCCGGGGTGGGTGACACCGAGTGCTCCCGTAACGCCTCACATACTAATAGGGAATCCGTGTGGTTTTTAGTGGGTACGCCTGCCGTCGCGGGAGAGCCCCACATACCCCCGGCAAACCCGTACCGGGCGGATGCATAAGGCGCATTTTCCACACCATAAAAAAAAATGTCAACGACTGCCACACAGCGATGTAACGAAGGAAGTGTGGGTGGGGGCGTGTGATTGACAAACCACCGCCTTCAAACAGATACAGGTAGCGCACACCGGAATATTTAATTGCGTTTTAGAATTTCTATGGTATCGCACTTAACTTCTAGTATTTTGTATAAATTTAGCCCATTTTTTCAATCTTTTTTTGTGGGTGTGTTTGGAATTAATCTAACTTACAAAAGCCTAGAAACGAGTGCTCCGTTTTGGAAAAAGGTCAGGTAAGGAGTACCCGAAACCGACGAGCATGTATGAAGAGATTGATGACTGTGGATGAAGCGAAAGAAATATGTCAGGATCGTAGCAAGTGGAATAAAGTAGTCTCTGCCTACCCCTGTGGGAAAGAGGCGTGACGGTATGTATGTATGTATGTGTGTATGTACAAAAGCCTAATTTAGACCTACACAATATTACACGTAGTTTTCCCGATGTAGAAGCGTTAGTTGTAGAGAAGTTCTTTTGGTATCTTCACTACCAGCTCCACTTTGCCGGCATTGTGATCATAGAGTGATTAGCAAATTTTCTACACAAATCGGCCCTAAATATTATTCATATTCATATTGGATATCTAGGTAACTTATCTTTATAGGATTTTGGATTTACAGAACATAAACAATGTGTTCATAATGAGATATTTATTCTTTTTTATACATTACAGTTAATAAGTTACTAATATCACATATAAGTGCGTTCATTATTCCCTAGAATTATAAATTACGAATACATCACATCTTACAATATAGGACTAGCAATTTGAATTGTTATATTTCTAACGCTTCAAATTATCATGCGTTTGTGATATGTATTTTTTAATAATAAAACGGTATTATATTAATTTGAGATTATGTGTTTATCTACTGAATATATATTCCGGGTTTGATAGTCTGAAACACCACAGCTACCTACGGTATCTGTTTTAGTCAAACTGACGGGTATTAAAGTAGGTATTAGACTCGCATACTCTGAGTATGTGAGGAACAGACGCTGTCTAAACTGCCACAAAGACCACATGATCGAATACGACTTCAGAAGTGCGGCCTATCGCCAAACGGTTCAAACGCTCGCCTGTAAAAATATTAGGCTTAGGCCTTAGAGTAAGTTTTTGATAGAAAAACCGTCTCTCAGATGCTGGCTTATACTCTCCACTATGAATTTTTAGTCATTCTTTCTACATCTTCATATTTTGTGACCGAAAAGTGTTTAGCATGCTGAGAATCTTGTACGAACAATTTGTACCTACACATAGCTACCGCTCGCTGTGACATGAGATCCACTTTAAGGGCAACTCAAAATCATCGTTGTCACCATTAAAAATCAGGGGATAACAACTAGGAAAACTTAATCCATCGTATTAAATATGTATTGCACTTAAACTTGAACGATTTTCCTTGTCTTCGAAATTAGAGGGTCTTCCTCAGTGACCACTTCGACAAGTCTTCGTCGTTTCCGTAAAGGTCTACTGGATTCTGACGGCTCCCGCGCTTTTGTGACTATCTTCGCCATTTTGTTTCCTAACCGCGTAATCTTAAATTTAGGCAGTGTCTGTTCCGCGTTGACAGTCTCACTGGCTTCAGTCTCGGCTTCTTTTTCTTCTATCCGATCGTTTAACTCCTTGCTTTGATCACTAGACGTCTTTTCTGGTTCCGTGTTCGTTTCATTATTGTTCTCCTTAGTGTCCTCATCCTTATTCTTATCGCTGTTCATCGTGAAGTCTAAAGGTCCTTCGGCATCGTCTACGTTTGACTCCATTTTGACTTTAGTCGCGCAGTGTGCTTGGAGGAAGGACGCGAAAGGTATCGGGATTGGGATGGGGAGGGGAATTGGTAAAATTACGGGGTACGGAACGAGAACAGTGACCGGTGGAGCTTGTCCTAGAGGCGGGGGGAAGTTCAAAGGGGGTGGGATCCGAGGTCTCTCCTGGTGCATTGGCATTCCCGGTCTTGGCATGAAGCCAAAGCGCGGTGGAAACATCGGCCGGTGCTCATTAATGTGATTGTCCATAAAAGGAGGAGGCATTCCGTACATAGGATTAGGGAATTGTGGAGTTGGCATCGTATGCGGATTGATGGGGTGAGGGGGCGAGTGTATTGCACTGTTTCCTATGGTGGATGCTGGAGATGAGCCGTCCATTGAAGGGCTTCGCATCCGCAAGTCCTGGGCCTTAGGTGTGGACGCGTGCTTCACCGTCTGTGACGTCACAGTGGCTGAGCATTTCGAGGTCCTCCGCTTCCTCAAGCTCATCTTTAACCTAGTATCCTTTTTGGATTCTGGTGATTTCTGTACGGTCTTCTCTTCGGGAGTCTTTGGCTTCATAAGTTTCGCTGACGGCGCTATCGTGATTAATGGTAGCGGAGATTTGCGAGTCTTCGTTTCTGTTTTTTCTGGCTGTTTGGTCTCTGGTGAGCCGGAGCGTTCGGAGGTTGGGGAGGCTGATCTGCTTTTGCAGTTTCTGAGCCAGAGCTCTGGGGTTATGAGGTTGGAGGTGGAGGAGGCGGTCACCAGGTGCGGGTTGAGATCGAGGTGCGCCTGCGTCTCGCGGCAGAATATGTGCATCTTGTATTGGTTGAGGCATTTGTCGGAGCAGAACTGTAGCTGCGTGGCGCCATCCTGTAACGAGAATGAAGGAATGTTAAATTTTAACATCGAATAAAAAAACTTAAAAGTTTGTAGAGGAAATAATACAATTCTTTCATAATGGTAACCGAGGTGCAGTTTTTACAGCAGGGCGTAATCTTCAGCCTTATCATTATCAGTTTTATTGACATTAAAATTTTTATATATCTGCCATAATTTGGTAGATTTGTGTTATTTAAATCTTAGACCGCTATGTTTGACCGTACCAAGTCTGCATGTAATAAGATGGTTTCTTTTAATTTTTAATTAAATAGGATAGCAAAGGACACACTTCAGTAAGTCACCTGATGATAAGTGAACACCACATCCACAATAGTATCGGATTAAAGAATTGCCAGCTTAGAGGACTATAATGGAATACCTCATTTGTCAGTAATTTCAATGGTTGTCTTACGCGCAAGCTCTGCTGCTTAGCGACAGGACTAGCTAAGGTGGTTAGCGATCCGGATGGACTTCGCACAAGGCTCACCCATAAAAGCAGACGAGCTTAATGGACCAGCGTAAAATGCGCTTACGTTTTATAGATTTACTGAACTTAGATTATTGTCTCATTTAAAGAAACTGAATCGCGTATCTACCACTGTGGGATCTTTTCACTGCAAATGTCAACGACTTACCATACACCTCCCAAAGAAATCATTGCGAAATTGTACGAGAAAAGGTTCCACAGAGATTGATTTAGTTTCTTCGACCGTACCTAACTAGTGCAATGCAGCTCACCTGAAAGTCGACGTATGCCACGGTATGCCGCACGTGCCTGCACCAATCACAAGTCTTCGCGCGCTTGAAGTTGGCGCGTCGTGATTGGCTGAAACACAGCTCTGAACAGAACACTGCCCCAGCCTGCTGCAGCGCTCCGCTATCTGTTATGCTCTTGTTGCACCACGAGCATTCATCTGGAATTTGAATAAAACGGTGATTTTTAACATGTATTATGAACTTAACGATGCGTTTCCATCCAGACAGCTTAGTCATGATAAATCGACCAATCGCATTAGTTAGACACCAGCCCAACTAGAACGTCATAGTGACGTCGTTAAGCTACGTGTCTAAAACAAATCCGACGTCACCAAAGCGTCACCGAGTGTCGGCCGATACAGTAGGCTTATTACCTAGCTCGCTCGCAATCGCCATCGTGTTCATTTTGACAGTTCATGTATGGGCTGACAATTGGTATCGGAATCAGTAGGCTTTTTACCTAACTCGCTCGCAACCGCCATCGTGTTCATTTTGACAGTTCATGTATGGGCTGACAATTGACAGCTAGCTGTCACATTCATACAAGAACTGTCAAAATGAACACGATGGCGATTGCGAGCGAGTTAGGTGATAAGCCTACAGCTAGCTGTCACATTCACACAAGAACTGTCAAAATGAACACGATGGCGATTGCGAGCGAGTTAGACAATAAGCCTACAGTTCCATATGAATTGTTTGGCTACGGTCCTACGGTAGCAGGAGACTTTGCCATAGCGTCGTGTTGAGGCGGGGCCCTAAAAATTCATTTATTAATCGCTCCGCTTCTTTTGTAATAATGTGGTAAAGATTTCCAATAAACAGATACCAATTGCGATTGGCCGATGTAGCATCGTCTCTATTTCACTCCATCACTCCAGCTAAATGGTAATGTACCTTAACTAGGTTTTGTCCAGTCGAGGGCATACCTAAATATCAAACAGCCATGTCAAATACTTATGTGTCACCGAACTTATTGTTTGTGGCATAATGTGTATAGATGTTTTTGACGTTTTGGTAACGTACACGCCTTTGACATTTTGCAATTAAGTACCTATGTTAAATTTAACCTAACTTTTCGACGCCCTAGAGCAGTGGTTCCTAACCTTTTCAATGTCACTACCCCTGTGAACAAGTATGGGAATTGAGTTTACCCCTAGCCAATTTAAAATAATTAAAACCACACAAATTCGAACGATATTATGTTTATTATGTAAGAAATTGCACGTTTAGGTAACTAGTAAGTAAAGTATTATATAAATCTCGGAGTTAACCGTACTATTATTTTGTTTATTGCTATTTTAATACTATTTCGTGCCATCCCGTGTTACCCCTCTAGAATCTCCGTTTTACCCCTGCGGGGGTAATTACCCCCAGGTTAGGAACCACTGCCCTAGAGACTTTCATGCAAAAAGTACAGGTAGTTACTAATAGCTTAGAAAAAAATTACAGCTCTAATTAATCCAGTCAACTATTCGAATATATTTCATTAGAGCTGTAGTTTTGTAGCAATAGGTACGTATATTTCTTCACTTTCGATCGATATGTAGCTCAAAAATCGATTGTTGAAGCCAGGCAAAAATTGCATACAACACGTAGGATAGCGAAGGAAACTCAATAGGATAACTGCGTACCAGTAATGAACCTAATGAGGTAAAACAACTGTTTCACTGCGTTATTTTTACCCTGCATTCGTAGTTTTAAATCCGTATTTGTTTCTTCGCTAATATCGAATATTTACGATTTTTCTCCGGCAGTAATTAAAAGGAATATCGAGTAGCCAATGCAGATATAACAAGTCGAGAAAAAGTGGATTGTTAGAGGGTCCGTGTCGGGTTACCGTCTCCAATTAGTTGGGGATCGCAGATGCTAAATGCTGAGAAATATAAATGTTTTGAGGGTTCTGTCATGATTTTGTCACAGCCGCATATGGACAATATCGATTTTATAGCAATTTGAAAATTATCAAAGTAGCCCCAATATTATCCAGTGGGGTGACTGTTAACAGAACCCAAATGAACCCTAAAAACATAAACTGCTTATGGCTATTTAATATATTACAATGTAAGTAGATACATATTTTAGGTAGGTAACCAAATACCTGTGCTTATTGTTTGAATGTTTTGCGGTTATCATATCCGGATCCTTTCTAATGTTGAAAGGTTGTGATTGTAACAACTTATATTTAGTACCTACTCACCGCAGACTAGTGGGCCAATAGAATTGTGAGCTACCATGGAACGGTGTCATCGTAAATCCCTAATAATATATTATAATGCGAAAATACTTCTGTTTGTTATGCTTTCACACTTATACCATTAAACCGATTTGAATGAAATTTGGTATGGAGATAGTTTAAGTCCCGTAGAAGGACTAAGGGTAGTTTTTATTCCGGAAAATTGCATAGTTCCCCCGGGATAGCGATAAGCGTGTTCTGTGCAGACGGAGTAGCGGGCAACAGGTAGAGTATCGTTTTAATTTCCAAATGTTATATAGTATGTGCATCATGAATTTTATTGGTACGAGGTTCTTTCGTACCCAGTAGGTAACGTACGAGAGTGAAAAAATGGCGCAATTTCATCGAAATCCAGTAACAATGGTCACCACGACCGGTTTAATTTATAGTTTACAAAGCTCTTTTAATCGTTTCAAGGGCCCGATTTTTTAAAGCACATCACTCGAAAGTGATACAAATCAGCTTAGATAGGTATATCTCCAAAGGCATTAGTTCCATGCCATTATAACAGATGTCGCTATCACTACATAGTATAAAACAAAGTCGCTTTCTGTGTCCCTATATCCCTATGTCCCTATGTATGCTTATATCTTCAAAACTACACAACGGATTTTGATGCGATTTTTTTTAATAGATAGAGTGATTCAAGAAGAAGGTTTTTATGTATAATTCTACGCAGACGAAGTCGCGGGCAGAAGCTAGTTAACTATACAATGAACTATCCTAACAATATTTTCATATGCAATTAACAAAAAACTGATAAAACGTTTCAGTACCTATTTTGAGGATTAATTAAACTTTTTTTTTTATATGGCGTTCGAAAGAGTGGCTCGAATAACCCGGTGGACTCGAATCGTTACAACCAGAATTAATAACCAACGAGCAGTCGTAATGAGACCGGTGTTCTGTTACTTGGTACAATGTTGCTATTATTTTTTTCCATAAAAATAATATATTTTAATGGCAATCTGCACTGAGGATGCATAAGAAACGGAAGAACTGACCAACTAATTACGCGATGATGACTAATCGTCAGATAAGTAATACATACATACATAAACCACCTCTTTATCCCTTACGGGGTAGACAGAGCCTAAGACAGACAAGACCTAAAGAGCACATTTAACATAATTGTGGGCGTATGGAAAGGGGAATGAATACAGGACAACGCAAATGCACAAAGGCTTATCCCTGAAAGGGATCTCTTCCAGTTAACCTTTGAACGATTGTCAGGACATAAGTAAACAAACTTTTACGCCTTTCCGCTTAAACGTACTTTTTGCCTGCTCTCTTCAGAGTTGCCATCTTTATTTGGGGGTTTAAAATCGTGTTCTCAAGAAATATTAGCGTCTTATCCCTTATCTTTATCTATTTGAATGATCAGCACTACGAATGAACCTTTTCCAAAAAAAAGCCAAGAACATTTTTTTCAGTATTTAATTATTTTCGGATTTTCTTAAGAACTCAGAATCATTTACCCTATCGATTCTCATACAAGAAAAAGTGTGTCCCAGAATATAAGATGGAATTTATTTTCCTGTTCGTCACGTTCCATACGTAAGAACTGGAATGGAAATTTTGGGTCACATTTTCTCTTGTATTAGGATCGAGAGGGTAAACGATTCGGAGTAAGAAAAACCTAAAATAGTTAAATTCTGGAATAAATGTTTGTGGACTTTTTTTTGCTAAACGCTCGAATACTATTTCTAACCGAAAACCACGATATTCTATGAGAATAACTGCTGTCACAGTGCTCGAAATATATAGCACTTTACAGACTTAAAAAAAAAACTTAATCATTTTCCTTTAGCATTAGCTATAAACGTTCTTCTAATTAAGTGTTTTCAGGCCTTATAAACACCCTATATTAATCTAAGCATTAAGAATTTATCCGCAAAATTAGTGGGATCCCCACCGCAATTCCACATTCAAACAGCACAATATACGCGCCGTTCATTAGAAATAGTAAACCAGCTCCGCGGTATCAAATTTATAAATAACGCTCGTACAAAGCTCCGTATGTATTTCATACGTACCTAAAATCGGCAAAATATCGCGTTGCGAAGAATTTACGTGTTCAGCACTCATTAGTGGCGGAAAACTTATACCATTCTGGTATCAAAAGCTTAAAAGCAGTTGTCGCTGTCATGCTTTGTCTCTTATTTAAGGTCTATGTTTGATGTTTGGTTTTTTAAAACAACTAAGCTACAAATACTCTTAATTCCAAAGCTATACATGGAAAAACGTAAAGAAAACCCTTATAAGTAAATAGCCAATTTACTCTAAATACGATAATAATGATAAAATCATTTGATTCTATCCCCCTGAATATTTCCGAGAATGATCGGTTTATTAGAGGGGATTAGATATAATCGTTGGCAACCCCGTCGTTCCTTTCCCGCTTTTTTAAACGTCAAAAAGCGCGGGGTGGCGTTACAAGCGTCACGATTCAAAGAACTACAGCTGCTGAGGGCGCGTTTTCTGAGAATATTAATTATTTGAAAGGTTTAATGTTGGATGCATTTCTAGCAAATTGTATTGTAATAATTATTAGGCCACCGTACTAACAGTTCAACGTTATTGCATTGATTCAGAACAATTTACAAAAAATCCCAAGGTTATTTTTAAGTGTGTCTACAAACAAAAATAATAAACGGCTCAGCTATGATTTTATGCAAACAAGTCCCTACAACGTTTAAACTATACCAAAACTATCCCACGGACCTATATAATATTATTTTTTACATTATTATTTCAAGCTTTATGTATGTATGAATGTTTGTCCGGGTGGAATCTTGCGACTCAATTTTGAAGCACATATCTTCATCCGATTGAGCTGTAATTTTGCATACTTGTGTAAGTCAGATGACAATACGATAATCTGCTATTAGAATTCTGGTGGTCCAGCCAGGGCTGTCTCCGCAGGAGGGAAACTCTTCAACGGTTGGTCGGATTGACTTAAAATTTGGTTCACATATGTAGGACGGCTGACAATGCAAGTACAGTCAACCAAAAGTACAGTCAGCAAAAAAGTTTGTATTTAAAATGAAATTTTTAGGTTAGGTTTTTCTTTTGATTCCCCTCAATTGTCTAGAAACATGCAGATGCTACCTATTATGCCACTACACTCATATCAGAGCTCCAGCCATTGATCTGCGGTTAAAGTAATGATATGGTATGATAAGGTGAAGGCATTGCTTACCTTTGTTTTTCTGGTCGCTGGCCTGGTCGGGACTCTGGCCACGAGCTCGAGATGCCGCCCAGCGCCGCAGCTCCAGCCGTTCGTACCCGTACCATCCCAACAGCTCGTTCATGGCTGTCTCCGCGAACTCCTGAAACAATGATTACGTACATTAAGATAAGAATGACTTTACTTTTCGTACTTTAATCTTAAGTTACAAGTGGCCACAGAATCTATCTTGTCATCACTACATAGTATAAAACAAAGTCGCTTTCTCTGTCCCTATGTCCATATGTATGCTTATATCTTCAAAACTACATAACGGATTTTGATGCAGTTTTTTTTAATAGATAGAGTGATTCAAGAGGAAGGTTTTATGTATAATTCTACGCAGACGAAGTCGCGGGCAGAAGCTAGTATATAATAAAAATGAATCGTCGAAATGTATGTACGCGCATAACTTCCAAACGACTGCACTGACTGATAATTCTTTTTTAGTTGTGTTTGTCACTAATTGGACCAGGTTTGTATAAAATAATTTTTTGAAAAAAAAAATGCAGCGTCGGCGAACCCCCGGGCAACAGCTAGTATGTAATATAGATAATTGGATCTCGTGTATAAAGATCCGTTCAGATTTGAACCAACAGGAAAAAAAATACTTTTTTTTTTCTTTTTCAGGTCAACTCAACACGGTTAATTTTCTGCGTGGTTACCAATGATCAAACTACAGACAATAAAGAGTTACATATACATACATAACATAAGTACAACAAAGAATTTATGAATCAAAATATTAATTTATTTATAAAAGCTGAAGGGAATTGCTATCAACGACTTTATCTGACTGAACTCCAAGAATTTGTAAAGGCCACATTCATGCCACACTACTAACTTGTTTACTTTTTTTGTCACCGACGGACATTGAACAGTTATTTTTAATGGTTATTTTTAAAACAAAAAACGATTTATTAAAAATAAATGGCGCCACGATGACCTCCTTACAACATTTTATAGCAGGCGATCGCGATAATAAATTCGTAAGAATATATAAAGCGTGATACAGCGCGGTAATTCAAGAAATATTTGTGTCAGTGAAAAATATAGATTTTTATAACAGTCACCACTCTCAAGTCCACGATGTTTTTTTTATTAACAGCTGCTGTTAGCATATCAAAGCCTTACCTAGATGCGGTTGGAGTTTGGATTCATTTTATAGTTTACAGTTTTTATTACCTACTAAAAACACTTTGAAGGGATCAATATGTATAATCAATAATCGAGCGGATGTTAGTGTCAAGAAGTTGAAACCACAGACTTCACAAAATTACCAAAGGGTTATGTAAAAATACCGCAGTACATAATATTTATCTAACGCTTCATTAGACTCGTTCTGATAATAATCCGCTCCGTAAAACGTAACAAAGGGAATTACCGACATACGTATGAAAACTTTGTAACACGGGAACAGTATCCTCAGACTCCTTCATTATAGAGGTACAGTAACAGTAGCTTCTTTGTCATACGACCGCCTAAATAACCTTATTTAATTAATCTTGTGTGCACAAGGCTATGGCCAGAGACAGGTTATATTTCAGGGCAAGATGGCCAGTCGCGAGCCCGTCTAATTGGACTCCGGTTACACAAAGAGTTCTACGGAAAGTATTAATATATTCAACACTTACGTGGGAAAATTAAGGGTTTTCCGAAAGGCTGAATACTTTATAATGTTTTACACAAAATCTAAACACATAATACTCTCCGCCAGTCCAGAATGGATTGAATTCGCACATCTTTGCATCGTGCATAGCTGTTGTTTTGACCGTATGTAATTAAAACGTTTTGTCTTTATCTGATACTTCGACATTTGCTTTTCCCATTCAGACACCGAGCACTTTAGAACTAAAACGGTAATACCAAGTAGTCTTTTATGAATAAGAGGATAAGTAATTTGTAGGCACACTAATAGGACTGCCGAACATTTTGCCAAACACAGACTAATGTTAATTAAAGATCGTGAATGGGAAACGTGATCATCACAAGCAAACCTGATACGTATTCTAATGGAAAATAGCGCAGCCACAATGCACTGGCGTGGGCTTCACGTTTTAATTTACCGCCGCGTACAGTGTTGCCAGTGTACGGTTGCATAATAATTATCACAGCTGAAAACACGATATTCCGAACGCACCGCAGTGAAGGCATTCGAATACTCAACGGTAATTATTCGAATTTTGTCTGATCATGCTACACTAAAATAAAAACACAGACTAAATACAGAATACGGCCAGATATTGAAGTTTATGTTGTGTAAGCTCAAAGCGGGTTTAATACGTAAAAAATATTATTTTTGATATTTGCATTAATCGACAACATTAGACTTTAATAATACAATAATAATTTGTAATATGCTATGTAGAGCAAGATTTTAAATAATAATAATACTTTATTTGCGTAAACATAGTAGGTACATACAGGTGATAATAATAAAGATTGGTTCACATGTTTAGCCAACAGTGGCATGCAAAAATTATTTATAATAAGATTAATACAATAAAAAAATAAGTTCATGTCTAACATATAAATTCATCTATAAGTCTAAAAATTCATTAATTGTATAAAAAACATTTTTCTATCAACCATTTCCTGAACTTAGTTACAAATAATATGTCAGAAAACAGAGTAACTAAAACTATAAATTAAATTGGTAGGTCGTCAAGATATTCCGCCACAGGCATCGACTCCAAGACGCTGGCCGCATTGTCTCCTAGCCTTTGAGAGGTAAGCGCCAGCCCTAGGTTCACTTGTGGCTAGCACTTAACGTGTTAAAAGTGCTTTTGTATTTTTTTTTGTGTTCTTGCTTTGGTTCTATAACGACCCAAGCAACAACTCAAGCAACTTCCTCCGTTTTACGAATTTTCGATCAAACCTGACGCGAGTTTAATATTTTTTACCCATCCCAAAAAGTGCACAACGCCGCTAAAGAAGTTTTCACTTCAATAATATCAAAGGCGACGGGTGCGTCCCTAGCCACGATTGCGCGCGACCGTCGACGCGGCAAGCGCATAAGCGGCAATAACTACGCTTATGTTAACCGCATGGTCCACTTGTCTTATGCAAATCATCTCGACCAAACGCCAGTTCGCACGGGTATCTCCGCGTCTTATTTACCGTCCAATAAATGCCTTATAACGCTGTTTGCTTTGACACACGATGCCGCCATACAGCGCGGGAGCGACGTGACTAGGAAATTACACGGATTATTAATGGGAGGTGATCTAGGTTTAATGATAAGCGATGTTCAATGATTCAGTCGGTTATAACTACTTTGAAAATGAAAATAAGAGTCCCGCTGCCAACAAAATTAGCGAGCTGTTAAAGCACTTATCGCACACTTCGTGGAAGAAAGACGTAAGTCCTATTAAGGCTCTACAGGACTTACGTCTTTCTTCCACGAAGGGTGCGTTATATACTTATGCTTTCATTATGCATTTGCTACTCAGCTAAAACTGTATAGAAGGAAGGGACAAAGTGAATGCAATGTAAATAATCCCAGAATGCGACAAAGGACCAGTCTCAGTTTATGCTGCGTTATGCAATGTGTGTGTATATTATTTACACATATTATTGGGAGTAAATTACATAGTGGCTCCGTCATCAGTCAGATCATGAACTTGGCCGAAATGTCGGCAGCGGCTATAAATACGGTCGAAAACAGTCACCCGACACGTTACATCAGTGGAACTAATTCTGTGCCTTACTCGGCTACTGTGACTAGGTGATTCACTGTAAACTCCATCTGTAGCCTATTTATGTCCCACTGCTGGGCACAAGTCTCCTCTTGAGGGCTAGTGTCCCAGTTGGACCCAATGCGGATCAGAGAATTCACACAAATCATTGAACTGCTCGGCATTTGTGTAAAGTTCCCTCGCGATGCGAGCCTGGATTCGAACCCACATACTCGTTTAACTGTCGCGATGTCTTTCGGTGTAAAATAAAAGAATAAGGTTACTGACTGACGACTAATTGACAGATGACTAACCTAAAACACTGGAACTAGAAATTAGAAAAAACCCTTTTTTTAATTGGATGGAGTATACCGTGTGTCTTGCTTGACGTGATGGTCTTGGATTACATTGTCGAAGGTTTCATACCGATCCCTAGCTTTTTGAAAATATTGTATAGCCTTTGTTACTCGGGGATAATGTAGCATTAGGTATAATGGTGAAAAAAATATTAAAATAGGTCCAGTAGTTTTTGAGTTAATCAATAACAAATGTACAAAAAAACAAAAAAATCTCATTTTTCCTTAATAATATTAACGTAGAAAAACACGGGATTAAACAGATGACGTCATCAAAAGCGCGCGCTCAATCAACATTGAGCGATGCGTTTTGAATGGCGCAAATTTATTCGATGTTTTCAATTTAACTTTAAAAAAAAACGATATTTTTTTTCTGTGTTGCAATGCAAATGATTATTATGAGGAATAAACAAACAAGCTAACAAGAATATTCCCTATTAGGTACTTAGCGCTTAAAACTTGTCACCTATTACCCTCTAGAAACTGTATCGCATAAGCTAAGCGTAATTTTACAAAGGCGTTCCGAGACCTTAGTGTTGCCAGCTAAAACTAGTCTTCCTCTAAAGTAAGGGGCTCGCATGACCAAAACGGAAGGAAGTGAATTCCTGAAAATTAGTTCATTATTAGATCGCTGGTGAAAATCGGCCGTGGGTAAAGGAAAATTTATCATACATATATCTATCCACAAGTCACGTTTATATCCCTTGCGGGGTAGACAGAGCCTAAGGCAATAAGACCTAGCTAAAGGCTACGTTTGGCGTGATTGTGGGAGTACCTATAGGTGGAAAGGGGAATCAAAATAGTGATAGGTTGCTTTGCTAGCCGCATCGCCTATAACATGATTCCTAATATTTTCGCCCAACCCCTCGATGGGAACCTTAGAGAAGCAACTGGTACATTCTAGTTTTTTCTTTGCTCCCAGACCAGCATGGAATGGAAGTTTGAATTTCATCATATATTTTTTATTATTCCCACTAAAAGAAATAAAATAAATAAAAGCCCTCATCGCGAGAAATATAATCTATTATTACTATTAATTAGGCATCAGTGGGGTTAAATTATATTATTTAATCTATCGCTTTTTTATATAAACCCTAGTCAAACGACGGAAAACATTAGTTGGTAAATGTAATTCAACAAAAAGATATATATTTACATAACAAAATATTCAAATACTCGACTTATATTATGGGCATGTTAATTTTTGACAAGTCGCACATTAACTCGTATTTTTTGACTTGAGTCAAATCTCTAACCGCCATAATTTTATTTTGATAATAAGCCCCTTTACGCTCTTGGAACCAAACTTAATTCCAAATTTAATTTCCCCGACCGTTTCCTAACATTCCAATTCCAAAAGGCGAGTGTTGCCAGTAACCAGCTCCCCGAAAGTGGGGGTTCGCATGACCAAAACAGGCATCTGAAGAGTAATGCACTGAAACTCGAGCCGCCTTTGTTTCCCGGCTGGTATAATGAGAAACATGTGGAACATAATCGATCGGCTACCGGAGACGTAACAGTAGAACATCGGCCTTTGTGCTCTATCATAGATGGGGTTCCGAGCGTTTTGAGTAAGCTGATATGCGTTCCATTTCACGTGTGCATTTTTAATAATTAGATTTTAGGTTTGGCATGCTAGATGCTAGTAATTGATTTTTTGAAGTGGACCAACTTTTTACAAATACAAAACCTCTTTTTCTTTTTTTGTCTTGTTACCTTAGGCTCCGTCTACCCCGTAAGGGATAAAGACGTGATTTATGTATGTATTGTATCCGCCGCGTATGTTTGTCTGTCAAAAACTACTTAATGGATTTTTATACAGTTTTCACTAATAGATAGACTGATTCACGAGGAAGCTCTTAGATATAGATTTTGTCAAGGTTTTGAGTGAATTAGTTGAAATATAACGATAATTGTTTAAAGTGCCGTGAAAAGTCAAGCTGTCTAGGATACAAATTTCAATTATGCACGGACGTATTGAAAATATTATATTTAAATGCTTAAAATGGTTTATTAAAAATCATAGGTATTCATGTAGAAAACTCAGAAGGGACAGTGACAGCTATTCTCATAGAAAAGAACATTATGAAATGCCTTGATGGCCAGCGTTAGATTCAACACTCCCCCATAACGTGGACATCATCAGGCCGTCACTATGCCACACCTAGTTGGCTGGTAAATAGCTCATGTTTCGTACTACCAAGTGGTTTGGTGAAAACATCAGCTACCATTACATCTGTAGGGATGTACAAAAGCTGGACCTCGAAGCGGTCTATCATATCTCTAATATAATGATACCTAACTTCGATGTGCTTGCTCCTTTTGTGATGCACTTTGTTAACTGCAAGCTGCATAGCAGATTGATTATCGCAGTACAACACAATCTTACAAAAACGCAACATTAAGAGCTCTCTTAATAACGCTTGTAGGAACACCGCCTCTCTACTAGCTTCACTTAAGCTAATATACTCCGCCTCGGTGGACGACAGCGAAATGCAAGACTGTTTATAACTACCCCAAGATATCGAGTTACCACCGTACTTAAATACATAACCGGTGTATGACTTTCGATCTAAATCTGAAGCCCAGTCTGCATCCGAATATCCTTCTAGGATAGGATTTACATTGGATTTCTTAAAAACTAAAGCTTTTTGTTTAGTTCCTTTAAGATACCTCACAATTCGTTTGGCTTGCATCCAATGGAATTCTGTATAACAACTGTTATATTGACTTAAATATGACACGGCAAACGAAATGTCAGGTCGAGTAGTTACACATAGATACATTAAACTACCTAACAACTCTTGATACGGAAATTTGGATACATTGTTATTCGTAGCACAAGAACTCTCACTAGAACTAATGTTAGTTATCATGGGAGACTTTACAGACTTACAGTCAGTCATGCCGAAACGATCTAACAACTTGTCAATCCGATTTTCCTGGCTTAGTTTGATAGAATTTGCATCACGTTCTACTTTGATTCCTAACATGTTTCTAACCGGCCCTAAGTCTTTTAACTTGAAATGCCGTAGCAAAGAAGATTTTAACGCCTCTGCCAAGCGATTATCGTTATAAAAGACGAAAAAGTCATCAACATATAGAGCAATGTAACAAACTGACTCACCGGACTTTCTGATGAAGACGCAGTCCTCTTGTTTACACT
This sequence comes from Pandemis corylana, assembly GCA_949127965.1. NCBI lineage: Eukaryota > Metazoa > Arthropoda > Insecta > Lepidoptera > Tortricidae > Pandemis > Pandemis corylana. The sequence continues at coordinate 2,793,041 of OX421860.1, forward strand.
GTATGTACCCCATAGAAAGTAAGACATCTTTTACCTTTTGATACCAGGAACGCGACGCTTGTTTCAACCCGTATACAGCCTTTCGTAATCTATAGACTTTATTTTCGCTCCCAGGGCACATGAAACCTTCCGGCTGTTGCATGTAAATCTCCTCGCGCAACTCTCCATTCAGGAACGCAGTCTGTACATCTAAATGGTCAATTTTCAGATCCAATTGTACAGCCAGAGCTAATAGCAGTCTTATAGAACAGTGACGAACGACCGGTGAAAACGTTTCGTTAAAATCTTCACCATACTTTTGGGTAAAGCCCTTCGCGACCAACCTCGCCTTGTAACGTGTAATGTTTCCATCAGAGTCCCGCTTCAATGTAAAAATCCATTTGTTTTTCACTACATTTTTGTCAGCTGGTTTATCAGTAAGCTCCCAAGCTCCGTGTAAGATGAAAGAGTCTATTTCTTCCTGCATAGCTTTCTGCCATAGCTCTTTATCTTCACAACTTAATGCTTCTTTGACAGTACGCGGCTCTATGGGTTCTGTTACATTACTTACGTTAGTTATGTTACAAGCTGGTTTCGGTATTCGTGGACGCAGGTTATATCGATGACTAGTAGACTCTTGCGCATCGTGAAATACTTCAAGATGGTCTTCACTAGGCATGTTTTCATGTTCACGCTCCGCCTCAACAGGATAATTTGGTGACTCGACTGAAGACTCTTCTCGCTCCGCCTCTACAGGATAATCCGATGACTCTACCAAAGTGGGTTCTGGCTCCGCCTCGGCCGGCGTAGTTTTCAGATTCTCCTCATCACCACCTCCTGTAAGAATAATAGGTTCAAACATTTGTCTTTGTACCATATTAGAACGCCTTCCTGGAAACACAGATTCATTGAAAACCACATCACGTGATACAATTACTTTGTTGTCATCAGGATTAAACAGACGATATCCCTTTACGTTTTCACAGTAACCTAAAAATATCAGTTTCTTACTTTTGGGGTCTAACTTTTTTCTTTTACAGTCATCTATGTGTGCAAATGCCTCACAACCAAAGACTCGCAGATACTTCAGATTAACCTTAGTGCCACTCCACACTTCTTCAGGTATTTTACCCGAAAGTCTTGAGCTTGGCGACCGATTAATAAGAAATGCTGCAGTATTAGCAGCTTCTGCCCACATCTTGTCATCTAGATTGGCATTAAACAGTAGACATCTGACCTTATCGAGTAAAGAACGGTTAAATCGTTCCGCTGATCCATTCTGCTGGGGGCTGTATGGAACTGTCAGCTGATGAACGATCCCTTTCCTCTTAAGAAAGTCCGTCAACTCGGTATTTACGTATTCCGTACCGTTATCTGATCTTAAAAATTTAACTTTCGCATTGCACTGATTCTCAACAAGTTTAATAAAATCAATAATGTACTTACACACATCGCTCTTCTTCGCAATGGGGAAGACAAACACTTTTCTGGAGTAGTCGTCTAGGAACGTGAGGATGTAACGCTTTCCTCCGAGAGAAACAGTCGGCATCGGCCCGATGACGTCAGTGTGGATGAGGTCCAGCCGTGCTTTAGCGAGCTGTTTGTTAGGATTAGGCACAAAGGGGGTGCGGGATTGCTTACCCTTAAGACATACCTCACAAACTTCCTTCTGAGTAGTAACCTGAAAATCAATACCATTAGCAACCTTCTTAAGTGACGTCAAGCTATCAAAATTTAAATGGCCTAATCGTTGATGCCATAACATCATATTCTTAGAAGTAGCTGAAGTAGTTAGATTTGCACTACCGACAGTAAGAAGTACGTAAACTCTCCCAATCTTCCTAGCAGTTAAAACTATTTTACCAGATTTTATTATGTTACATGTTGTATTAGTAAACGAAAACTTAAAGTATTTTTCTGTTAAACTAGATACAGATATCAAATTTACAGTAAGATCAGGTACAAAAATTACGTCTTTCAAAGTTATATTCAACATTTCACCATTAAACTTGCATGTAAAATGAACGTCACCTTTGCCGCTTACGGCTAGCTTCTTGCCATTGGCTACACACACCTCCTTCGTCGTCGACTCTCGGAGAGATTCGAACCAATCGCGACATCCTGACATATGGTCCGTAGCTCCGGAATCTATAATCCAAGAAGTGTCACCTCTTCCAGTGCTAAGTGCGGTCAAGGTCAGGTTAGTCTTGGATACATCATCAGATTGAGTGCAATCTTTCTTGACATGACCCTTTGATCGACACTTCCAACACCAAAGCTTCTTCTTCGTGTTCGACGAGGTACTAGCATGTTTCGATGTACTTGGCGCATTTTTGCCGTCGCCTCGGGTACTGGTCTTGTTGTAGCCACGATTCCGTGTAAACAAGCAGTCATCACCACCAGTGGACCCTTTCCATCGCTTGTCTTGAAGCAGTTTAGTTTTCACTTTATCTGTCGTTAAATCAATGCTCGAGTGCTCTAGAGCCATAATCATGGGTTCATACTCTTGAGGTAACCCTTGGAGCATTATAGCAGCAAGAAATTCATCATCTAGCGGTTTGCCCATACTGCTAAGTTGATCAGCTAACGACAAGATCTCATTTACATATATCTCCATGGAATTGAACTGTTCTAACTTTATCGAACATAAAGCTCGTAGACATGTCAACCTCCTGTGCAAACCAGTGTCGTCATACGCCTTTTTCAAAGCGTCCCACACGTCTTTCGCCGTCTTGGCCTGAATAATGTGAGCATAACATGACTTGTCAACACTTAAACAGATCCTAGCCCGAGCTTTCTCCTGTCGAAGCTTACTCTCGGCATTGTCACCGTTAGTGGTTTCAGGAATTCCGGCAACAAATTGCCACAAGTTTTCAAAAATGAGTACGTTTTGCATTTGAAATGCCCAATCTCGATAGTTAATGGTGCCTTTTAGCTTTTCCATCGTAACTGTTGAGTTTGAATACTCACCCATATTTCAGCAAATAAACCACATTTATACACTCAAAATATAACGTAGATTAACCCATAACCTACGTAAATATATTATATTTAAATGCTTAAAATGGTTTATTAAAAATCATAGGTATTCATGTAGAAAACTCAGAAGGGACAGTGACAGCTATTCTCATAGAAAAGAACATTATGAAATGCCTTGATGGCCAGCGTTAGATTCAACAGGACGAAGCCGCGGGCAAGGCCTAGTTAAATACAATTTAATGTACCGTAAAACTACACAACTATGGCCCAAAAGCTCCCAACTACAGTCCAAAAGCTCCCAACTACAGTCCAAAAGCTCCCAACTACAGTCCAAAAGCTCCCAACTATATTCCAAAAGCTCCCGACTATGGTCCAAATCTGACTCAAATATTTCGTTTAGTTGTGACTTATTAGAACGGGGAAGTTCAATGGTTAAATATGTTCATTATCCGAAGGAAACACTTGGATAAAACATAAAAGAATATTGGATATTTAAAGCCGTCTTGAAGTTATAGACCATCGTTATAGTACTGAATTATAGTTGTGTAGTTTTACAGCATGTAATAGTATTTTCACGCCACTGCTCGAAAATGTGGCGAAAGATGGTCTTTTCCCCAAAACAATCAATAGTTGTACATTGAATGAGGAGGCCTTCTATGAATTTAAACTATTGGACCACAAAAACATTCTTGGCCTGTTCCATTGAGCAAGTCGACCAATCACTTCGGCCCGCTGATCACTGATTCGACCAATCAGAACACAACTTGTGCTGCATATGAAATTAAACTGCCCAATGAGAAGTCGTTCTATTTTTTAATAATATTCATCCCTTGACGGATAGGCAAAGGAATCAGATTTCATACAGCCATATAGGTCTGTTTTTAATTATGTGAAATATTGTTTCTGTCACGGTCAGAGTCGTCAGTCTGTTCTAGTCGTGTCCTGTCAGCTCCCATGCCGTCTGTAAAGCGATATAGTGTACGTATACTTTATGGCGAGCTACGACGAGCGGCCAGCGGCTACTAGGGGGTAAAACGTTTATATTGATGTCTCGTTTAATTAAAGAAAATTTACTATAAAAATGTTTTTTATTTCCTCGTGGTAAGTAGTCGTGTGTTAAGCCTCGGCCGAGAGCCTCTATAACAATGTTCTATTTAAAAAAACCCTCTTGGGCGCCATTCAAGTATTACGTAAGCAGATTTTTTACAATTACTTACCCCCCCCCCCCCTACCCCTTGTCAGCAAACCTCTTACCCCCCCCCCTCCCATGCTTACGTAATCATTGGTACCTATATGCATTTTTCTTTTAATGGATTCTGTTTTTTATTGATTCGTGAGCAGCAGTTCGAATCGAAACTGCTAACGTAATCACCATATCGACCCCCCCCACCCCCCATGTCATCAAAAATAAGCAAAGCAAAGACCCCTCCGCCCCCCTCAAGCGCTTACGTAATACTTGAACGCCCCCTTGATAACTGTTTTTTTAAACTGTAGTTCATGTGCTACATGTTGGAAAACTTATTCATAACTCTATTGTTTACTAGTTCTCGCAGCCTGCAGTGCATATGCACAATGTATTAGATTGTGCGATGCTCTGATACTCTCAAAATTAGGTTATGCAGATGTAGTGTACGGTCCTCGGTTGCTCTCCCGCACAGATCGTATAGTGCAGAGAGTCCAAAATGCCTGTGCTCGTTTTTGTTTTAAAATTCCCGCGCGTACGCATGTGACGCCATATTTAAACTCTGCTGGCGTTTTGAAGATGGCATATCGGAGAGAACTTCACCTATCCTCATTGCTTTTTGGTATTATAAAAAAAGGAATACCTGAATACCTGTTCCAAAAATTAAGATGGCGTAAAAGCAGATCCAGCACACATGGGCTCCGAGAGGTTAGCAATGAACTAGCTGTTCCGTATCACCGGACTGCCGCTTTTAGGGGTAGTTTTAAATACACTGCCACGAAGTGTTGGAATAATTTGCCTCCGCCATTCAAAAAATTGATCACTATTAGTAATTTTAAGTTTAAGCTAAGTAAACATCTAATTAATTTGCAACAAGCACTGCCAGCAGGCGGGAAGGCTGCTTCTTCTTACCTCTGATGCGGCTACCTCAATTTTAAAAACAGATATTGCAGTTTTTGATAAATCTATGTATTTTATTATTTATTTATTTTATTTATTTACACACTTTTCCTACACAAACTTATTTGTGCTGATTCCGGTCCAACGCGTTTGATGCAAAGATGTGAGGGGTTTGGCTGAAAATCAGCGCTGTAGTAGGCACCTACTGCAGCATAATGCTGAGTCGAATACCTTTTCGGCATCATCAACTCAGTATGTTTTTGTATTAGTTTAAGAGTCTGTGTATTTTTTGATGTCGAATAAAGTTATGTCTATGTCTATGTCTATGTCTATATAAGTTCTCGGGTCGGATAACAAAGCGACAACGATGCATTTCTGCCTTTTACTTTATGCTTTATATAGCCATTCAATACTACATTTGCATAAGGTATAGTAAGTGTTAGTAGAGGAGCTTATCGATAGTCATATTATTCCCTATGACACATATGTAGAGTAACTAGTGTTGCTAGCTATTCCGATTTGCGCGGGACGTCCCGATTTTCCGGAGATTTGCACCTAATCGGGTCGCTAACTTTTTTTTATTGTATACCTGATGGAAAGCGATCACCCTCGCCCAGCGACACCTGCAAGACGTACGTGCAATATATACGATATTATTGAAATGTTTGTAAGTACTCCAGCAAATTAAACTATTATTTTACGATTCAAGCAATATCCATTACTTCGCACAGCTCGTAAAAGCCTATCGAGGGAATGGGCGAAAATCTTAGGAGTCATGTTATGGGCGATAAGGTTCACCATCACTATTTTGATTCCCCTTCCACCTATACGCCCACAAAACCCACAATCACGTTTAACGTGGCTTTTAGGTCTTATTACCCTAGGCTCTGTTTAATCCGTAAAGGATAAAGACGTGATTGGTGCATGTATATAATGACCATTAAATAGTCGCAAACTGTGAAAAAAAATTGGCGATATAAAACCCTAAATAAAATCTAAGGAAAGCTTGTAATATGAGCACTAGACAACAAGAGGTACTTAAATAAATATTAAACATCCAAGACTCAAGAACATACATTCTTATTTTTATACAAATATCTGTCCCAACCGGGGATTGAACCCGAGCTTCATTGTCCGGTTCTCTAACCACTAGGCTTTCCGGTAGTCAATCGCGATTTGTTACGGTACCATTGTCCCGAATTTAGTCCAATCTCACCTAGCAACACTGGCTGTAACTGAAAGCTGTAACGCTACAGTGTCAGGCTCGAGTGTCAAGGCGTTGCCTTTCCCGGGAACCGAGGCTTATTTATGTTGCACACGGCCAATGAGTAACGCGAATAACTCTATTTGTGCTGCAATTGCTTGTAAATTTTCACATAAAACCCGGTTTTGAATTTCCACTTGGAAGTTGGAACGCACGGTGTCGCTTTACGTTTACTGAAGTTGTGAAACTCTTAACATTTTAAGCGTGAGTTGCACTAAGTTACTTTAACAATGACTGTCGATGACGTTAACCACAAACAACGATTTAGGACAGAAAACCTAGATATATGATTTGATATCGTCGGTTATGTTTAAAATTCATAAACGCTCTGTAGGCTTCTGCTAACTTAGCAATCGTTTGTCCTTATCTTGTCACTTTGACATTTACCTATCACAGATAAGGACAAACGATTGCTAAGTTACCAAAAGCCTACAGAGCGTTTATGAATAAGGGGTTTAGAGTTCAACAACGCACTACCCGCTCGCACCGCTCTCGGTCCCCTCTATAGCCTGGAAATTAATTTGTTAGTTGGTAACAGACGCCAAAGAAATTTGGACTAATTCTGGCTCTCTGAAGTTCCTAATTCGAAGTTCGTATAGCTCCGTCCTACTTTTCCTAATAGTCATTAACAGTACAGTGAGAACTCCGAAATACTCAATAGCCCCCTGGCCTTATACTCCGAAATTCGATTTTCGAACTTCGTGTCATACCGTCCCTTTCACTCTCAAATTAATGACTATTAGTGTGAGCGGAACGGAACGAAACGAACTTCGAAAATCGAATTTCGGAGTAGCCCCTCTCTGAACGTCTTAGCTTCGCTCCGCTTCTTAAATAACACGTCACTCCCACTCCTACATTACCTAACTTAGTTGTTGATATATCTCAACTCAAAAAAGCAAAACCACAGCCATTCCCTCCACTCCCTGTAACGTTTATATTTGTTCCCGCACATTAGTAGGAGGCGATCGCGTTACACAGCATTAGGTGAATTATAAGCTCCAGTAGTGTCACACGATCTGTTTGCCGACTGGGCTAATGAATGGCGACATGATAGTAGACTGTTTGATTATTGGTGCTAGGCTCTGTTCGGGCAGTGGGTCAAGGGAATTATTAATATTTTTTTTTTTTGTGAAAAGAAATGTTGACTTTGGACGTTTTAAATATTCGTAATTTGTTTTAATGCCACACCGACACTGTACTAAAGAAATGTAAATGTTAAAACTTTAAAATACCGGAGGATTAGGCAAAAAATATCGAAATATCGACTTGCTTGTTTTTATGTGCACGTTATTTTATCATTGTACGTGTTCCATTTTTAACCTCCCTAATTTGTGGTTATTGTTAATTTTTAAATCATTTGTGTACCCGTCTTAATTTAACTGTACGGATAAACAATTGAATACAGCGACAGTTAAACATTACACAGTTTTGTCCGCTGCCATGTAAAAATGATTTAGAAGCTAGCATTCAGAACAAGGCTTAACTGATTATGCTATTGCACAACAAAAGAACCAGCTACTTAAACATTTATAACTGTATGAGTCATGAGTGAGCTACTAACAACTTACAATGCATCCACATCGATATAACATTTCAAACTAATGTAAAAGTAATAATTTTCCAACAGCTACCGGGATTGTTTTCCGTGCTGGCAACTCCGCCGTGTTGTGCGTAGGTCGCCGGTAGGTGTCGTGTTACGAACGCTCCTAAATTTACCTTAGCACGCTACCATTAAAAGCATTTATGTTATATTGGATATCACAATATTATCGACTGCACCGTCTAGCATTACACGGTTTGACCGCTTCTTTGGAGCCGGTTTAGAGATCACTAGGTACTTTGTTTTTTTTTTTTAATAGAGTAGCTAACAACCAGAGTATTTCAGATGTGTAGCCAGTCTTTAGAGCCAAGAAAGTATACAACACGTGCCAGGAATTTCACCAGCTGTAACTACACGCTGAAACACAGCAGCACAACTTGCGCTGCTGCTTCGCGATAAATTTAGCGCGTAAGATGCTAGTAGCGATACGAACGGAGACCTCGCACAAGGCTCTACTATCCTATATTTAAGTTTCAAGAATGAAAGAATTCTTAGGTTGGTACCTAAACTTAACTGTTTCTAAGAAAACTTGAACACTTGAAGTTCAACGAAATTTATTTTTGAAACTAGCTTAAAACTGTTGTTTTTATCCCACGCCACGGCACAGATTTTGCAATAAAAAATATTGAGTCATACTTTTTAATTTTTTTGGGTGTGGTGACCATGAACCAATTCTTTTTCGGGAGAGTCCCGTTTTCAATTCTTTAAAAAAAAACTTCTGAGAGTCAGGAATAAAATATGTCTAAGTAATTAAGATTTCACGACAAGATATAGGTTATCAAGTGTTCAAATCAAATATTCACTGTGAAATAAAAGCAAAATTCAAGTCGGTGTCGAGTTTCTTCTCATCCTCATATAAATATCACGGTCGTTTTTTTATCGACACGGTTGTTTTTTATTTGACATTTATGTCCGCGAAAATATAGGTAGGCCTTTTCCAAAAAAAAATCCGGAACCGACTTCAAAAACACGTTGCAGTTTTTTTTTATGTTATCTTCAGCAAACGAGTTTGAAAGCCATAAAATCATCCCCATTGTTAATGAATACGAACTAGTCCTAGTGATCATAATCTTGGGTCACAGCCAGTGAGGGAAACAAAGAATGTTATACATAATGGTGTATAGTAGCAGTGTGTGTTGCGGTGACATAAGAGACCGTCTCAGTAATGCCACCGGGTTTGGATGACAAGATCGAGTGACAGTCATGCGAGAAACGCATAAAAAACTACGTTTACGTTTAAAATGCTTACTTATACAATATACGCGATAATACGAAATATGTCCCACTGCGTGGGACAGGCTTCTCAGAACGAGTGCTTAGGCTACAGGTTCCCACGCGAGCCTAGTGAAAATTAGTCATCTCAGAAACACCATTAAATTTCTTTGTTAACTAAAAAACTGTTTGTATAAATACAACTGACATTCATTGAGATTGAGATACAATTTCAGAGACGGCCTTATCCCTTATAAGGATCTCTTCCAGTCCACCTTTGAATGGATTACGACAGGAGTATTACGGACGAATGTAGGTTGTTAAACAAAAAGATCTACAATCTAATTGGTATTCAATCTAAACTTGCGTTGCATTGATGCTAGAATAAGTCGAATCAGAGTAAAAAATTGAAATTCATTTCGTCCACTGAGAGATATCTTTGCTAATGTCGAACAGATAACTTCCACAGTCGAATAGATTTGGTAAATCACTCCCAAACAGCAGCGCTCAAACGTCAAAGTCTCAAAGATTACAGAGTGTAAAAATGCGCAGACGGTTCGCGTTTCACTAAAATTAACGTCAGGCTGTGACGCTGACGCGGCGTCAAATGACGCCGGCCGAGACGTTAATTACACGGGCTCGGGTTCGCGAGCGCAGTCTGGTTGGAGGCCTAGCTGACTTAGAAAGCATGGGACCTATACTTTAGGAAGGTACATAATTATGTAATGTATTTAAACTTAGGCTGTGGTGCAAAAAGTCTTGATTTAGTTGATGAATCTGGCGTAAAACAGTTTCGTACATTTCGACTACCGTGAAACCGTACAACTTTGCCTTTTCATATAGCTTTGCCCACCGCGTCACATTTCAGTAGAAGCGAAATCTACCAAAAATGGTCACAAATACACTTTATTTCTAATGTGTGGCTTATAGCTAATCTTATTGCTGACAACACTGACCTATCGGTTGACGCGTATCTATCGTCCGTCACGCGTGAGCCGGCTTGGAGTGCGGGTATGTTTTTCGGCGGGCCAATCAAGTCGAAAAAACTTTAAGTGAATTTCAAGCCAGGAAAGTCCTACAGCTATGTAATTTCAACTGTAACTAATATACAGTTTAAAAACGACGTAGACAGAATCACAACTCCTTATCTCTGTTAATTTCGTAATTATGGTAGTGGGCAATGTCATGAACGTTTTACGTATTACTTTTTACAGCTTTGCCCAGCACAATTTTACTCTTAGGGCTGTCACTAGTATGATATATAAAATAAAATCATCATCATTATCATCATATAAAATATAATCCGTTTATTTCAGACAACAATGAATGTGGTCTATAAAGTGTACATTATTGAATCCTAATTTTTTTTTTAAATCTAGTTTTTCTTTAGTAGGTAACGTTTGTAACTACGCATTGCATTGCATTAAATTTGTTGTATTATGTAAAATTGGTTTTATTAAGCAACATACCTTAATCCAGGCACAATTTAATTTACAGTTAAGAGCAAATTATAATATTAATATCATACTACACCTTGTTTGATCGTCGTAGTCGGATAAAAGCTATTAGTAAAAATTTGACAACCCTAGCGTATCCAGGATTTTGTATGAAGGATGTCAATTTTTTGTTTACGACTTTGCCCACACGAATTTGGCCGTAAAATATAACACTTAAAGGTCTATTAATACGATACAACGTTGCTATGTCTATTCTAGATTATTAGACTTTAAGAATCATGACCATAACGTTGATAATCCCAAAGATAAGATAATGTAAACAAATGTGGGCAATCTCAAAATTTTTTCAATATTTTGGCCCGCCTGTTTGAGGCCCGTTTTCTACAGTAAGGAAACTCATTTTTAATGTAGTGTTCTCATCTACCCAAAGAAGAGTATGTCAATTTGTGAGTGTTCCAGATAAAGTTGTACAATATGGACTAATTGACTCGAAAAAATGCAAAAAACCGCTAAAAGCGGGCAAAGTTGTACGGTTTCACGGTACACTTTTTCCTGCAAGTGGTCATTAAGGCTGTACTAATCAGAACTTGCGATATAAAAGAAAAAGAAAGAAAGAAAAACATTTATTCGTGATATATAGTTGCACAACAAAAATAATTAAAAAAGACAAAAAATTAGTACATACATCACGAAATGGTCCCATCTCAGCATAATGCTGGCCTTGCAGCCAGCGCTGGTCTTCCGATACAATGTATTTTCTTTTTTTTATTAGCCTGTTATGGTACTCAATTGCTGGGCAAAGGCCTTTCGACTTCCACAAAAAAAACTTTGCACACTGTGTTCAATTGCCTATGCGATGGCTCAAAAATCTGTCCATTACTTCTTGTTACGTTAGTACTAACCAAATTTTTTCTCACACGCGTTGTAAAATAATTAAAATTTAATAAAGCCACCCGACACGGCTCCTAAATTTGGGAAATACTTAGAAGTACGTAACCTCACGTTACGTAATTGTAGAAAATTAATTATTCGTGCATTAAAGCAGGCTGGCATGGGATACCACGGCTCCTCTTACACTAAAATTAACGACGATGCCGCTTCGGATGTCGACAACTTAGAATAATTAAAACGAGCAATCGAAACCCGCCAGCGTTCTCAAATTATGTAATTAAAAATATCTGGAGATTAAAAATTAGGTTCGGTTCGGGGTTTTGGCTATCGCGTAACTAATAACACTTAGGGAATACAGCTTTAATTTTTTATGTAATGCAAAGTAAGAATGTAGATCCTATTTCCTTACACATCATTTACTTGTTAGTATATCGTTTTGGCGACCTCTACTTTTTTTCTTTTTGAATATATGTTGTGAAAGAAATAAAGATACGTAATAAGCTCTTTATAAAATGCCATTTAAATTCTTAGACTCTCACATAAAAGAGTAAACATTAAATGGGGGCGCCACTTTCTACATAATTGGCAAATCTTTAACTTAACTTACTTAAACATGGCAACAATTTTACATAGAAATTTGTTCCACTTTCATCAGCTTTAATTTTACTAAAGCAATACAGAAAAACGTATGATCTTGCCTATAGATTAGGTACTTAAGTATTCAAAAAACAGCTGACAATAAACAATTGCATCATAAACAAACAAAATAGGTGTCTCACTAATTCACATTGGCGCAAACCTCAGCAAAATCATATAAATTAAAAAAAAATCAAAGCCATGGATTATCGAAATAGTAAAAATAACTGTCGGGTCCGGTGTAACCCGACACGGTGCAACCCGAGACCGCACTAAAAGCGACCCGCCGAAAACAGCCGCGTCTTCTGTTACACGTGTAAAGGGTATTTAAAGTTGATTGGTTCTTTTTATTGTGACCGAAAATCTGGTTTTGTCACTACCCCGTGGAATACGACGCCGGTTTAGTATGTTTTGTATTACTGAGATTATGGGTGTATTATTTCGTTTTTGGTTATGTGTGGCCCGATTTCTGGAAACACTCGAAAGTGGTAAAATTTGTATATATCTTCAAAACTACTATATAATAGAAAGTTCCAGAAAAAAAACTGAATAAAAATGAAATGATGACATCTGTCGGCTGGAAAACTGTGGATGAGACTAGCACGGGACCGGGCAAAGTGGCGTGAAAATGAAGAGGCCTCCGCAGTGGGTGGATGTGGGCTGATCAGATATAGAAGAACTAAATAATGAAAACTCCGATTCAAACGCTAGCAAATGACGTCACACTCAACAAAAAGTTTCCTCTCTTATTACGTTCAATCAACTTTCGTTACATCATCATTTTAAACCATACAATTTTTCCCAGACACTTTAACTGCCGCTATTTTTTATGGCCGCAAATCTATCTGCGGACCTAGATTTATCTTTGCCTGCTGTTTACTTGGTAAGGGAACCTGGTTCCTATGTCATAGCAAGAAGAACCACATTGATCGTGTTAAACTGAAACCGATATGGACACATAATACTTGCATGCACGCCTCCCGGGGAGGTGTTGCTTGTTCACCCCCCCACCATAGATTAAAGAAAGACAGATGTGCAAAGCTGCTGAGAACCTGGCGGACTACTCTGAAATTCGATTTTCGAAGTTAGAATCATACCGTCCCTCTCACTCGCAAGTTAATGTATATTAGTGTGAGCGGAAAGGCACGCAATGAGCTTCGTAAATTGAATTTTGGAGTAGGTATAAGGGCTGTATAGTCTCGTTGAATATCGTGTTATTAGTTAAATAGAAAGCTAAAACGAATGCCTCGATTCACGTAAACCTTTACGCAGCAATAATTTTGTAGTTTTAGAAAATTACAGCTCTCAATTATTTTTCGAATTGTTTAAAAATTGCAGAAGTGCATTACAATTTTAACGATTTTCGAACGGCATTTTTACTGACAGGGTTTTAAAAACCAGCCGCTAAATAGCTGAATTCTAATATGATACCTATCTTTGAAAATATCCTCATTTTATTGTATCAAAACACCTCCGTTTGCATTCTGAAACACAGATTTTTGACACTTTCGAATTGTATTTTCACAGGTTTTTTACCATTTGACAATACCATTTTTTTACCATGCAGCATAAGAATCTATTGCCATTATGTGGCAGTTACAATTCGTTCCTGACGATGAAATTTACGCGTGACAACTCAAACATTTTGTACCTTCACGGCCAGTCTCTCACCTTAATCCCGCAGAGATGTACAATGCAGGAACGCATCGACGGTCTCGGTTACAACGAGCTATCACGTGTCATCCCTCGCGTTAACTTTCCATGTTGGAACTTGTTATTCAGCCCACTGTTTCAATTAATTAGTTAAAAGTGGTGCGCCCTAACAACTTGATTCTTACCGGGATCCGTAAGTACCTAGCTACCTATTCTTTGCGTCACCCGCGTTTTACCTCTGCTTTACTTTTTTTAATGGGTACAGTAGTTTTAGTACGGTTTACCAGCCAGTGTCATGTAGATTTGTAAAAAAAAAGTTTTAGCTATGTGGTTACACATTTTTTTCGCTTAAATTGCTCTGGTCTGAAGAAATTTAAGTAAGTACACGCGTAAGATAGTGGCTGTCCATTCGGGCTTTAATTTTCGGAAGTTGCAATATTGGCTAATGGCTACATAACTGGAAAAGTTAACGGAAAATTATAATTACTAAACAGGAATAGGGTAGCCATGATGTTTACCGGTTCTGAGGACGTCATTTGTCTTAAATATTATGCGGATTATTTTTGTCGGCGCAGTTTTTTGTTTTATCAATTATTATGTATTATTTCGCTCTCGAAGACTTGGCATATAGGTCTTGTACTTTTAACGGTTGAATATTTTAAATACGGCGTCATATTAATAATTTGTAGAATCCAATTATGTGCATATTTTTAACTCAGCAAATATTTCTCAAACATATTGTAATACACAGCTGTGTGCTGTCACAAATAAGCACATATTAACCATATATTATTTCAGGCGTTAAAACAAGGATCGGGCGGAGCTCTATAAGATACGATGAGCATTATGTGTCATAATATAATACGTCAGGTCACTACATCTGGCCAAACGGCCGACATTGAAGCATCACTCCACTTTATGCGTCAAGGGATCAGCATGTAATGAAATTATGTCCGCCGACCGTGTCGCGGCCTTGGCCCAATATCTAATCTGCGCATACGCAGTGCAAGTTGCACCGCGTATAAACAGGGCTATTCCTCGCTGTAATTTAATTAAAAAGTTACCAAAGATGGCCGAAGGTCAAACACAAACGTCACTGTCACTATGACGTTCCAGGTGTAACCTATCAAAATTTACCTATTAGCACGACACATTGCCATTACAATATGAACTTTTCGTCTATAAAAGTGTTTGGTGGACTAATATTTAAATTATATTATTTTCTTTGGTAGTTGAGTTTAATTTTTACTTTACAATAATAAATTCTTGAAAATGTTCATACACTACATCATTTTGAAAAGTGAAAATGCACTGGTGTAAAATTATTTCATTTTTGCGTATAGTTTTTGGAATTTAATTACAACGGGGAGTATACTTGGGTCTTGTGAACATGGTAATACGAACCAGTATAGCATACGATGCGCAGATGGTAAAAGTCCATCGAGGGAATGGGCGAAAATCTTAGGACGCATGTTATAGGCGATGCGGGCAACCCGTCACTATTTTGATTCCCCTTTCCACCTATACGCCCATAATCATGCTATACGTGGCCTTTTTAGGTCTTGTTACCTTAGGCTTTGTCTACCCCGTAAGAGATAAAGAAGATGTTTGTATTTGAAATTGATCACGTGTTTTTATTTTGGTAATTACAAATTATAATTTTAGCTTTCTGTTTGCGTCTTTCCCTTTGTTTGGGACATGACGTAATTGTTTTTAATTGTGATTCCATCTTTTTTTACCGACTGCGACGAAGGCTAAAGGAGGGTTATGTGTATACCGCTTACGTATTCACAAAGTTTGAACGAGCATTGATATTTTGATCAAGTCTGATATACATGATATTTAAATACGTAAAGATCCACTCGGGAGCAGCGAAACCGGGTCAATTTTCACACAACTTTCTACGGGAAGTGACCCATTTTCTTTGCTTCCGAGTATGTATCCTTTTCCTTCAAATTACACAATAACCTAGCTACGAAACAGATCACATGTCGCAATCCGAGTCTCTTATTAAAACAATAACTTACCAACTCCAGACAAACAATCCTTCGCCAAACTCATACGTTTCATGCGAACTCGCCATTACTCCTACATGGATGCATGCGATGACAGCACGTCAATTGCCAACGCGATGGTCGAAGACAAATTGCCCACATTCTGACATTTGCATTTAGAACGAAAACTGGATTTGATTCCGTATTGTTAACCGGATAATTTGAACGACGTTTTCGCCGGATATGCATGGAAGATTTATAGTATCTTTGGTAGTTTTACTTTTTAGTAGGTATTGTAATGATCCGTAATAGCTTTAGCTACATGGTTTTTTCATGGTGAAATATTATAAGGGATTTTAGCCGTCTACTTTTTTTTCGGATTATGTTACGTAGACAAATATTTTTCTTTTAATGTTGCTATGCTAGAAAATTGGGAAGAATGTCAATTGCGAACTAATTACGTATTTACTATTACTGTATACGCAATTACAGAAAGTACAACGTTACCTAACATCCTCTTTTTTTCTTTAAGTACTATGTAGGCTTAGAATAAACCCAGATACTGTATATACTGTAGTCTTGTTCGAATACAAGCAAAAATATCTCTTGAGATTTTAACGTCAAGTACTAATAATACCTGCTGTGTTTTCAGTTTCTGGAGTGTTACCGTGACGCAAGCGCAGCCCTAGTACGTAGGAAAATAGGAAATTAAAATAGTAAGAAGCTTGGCAAACGTACCTACGAAACAATAATCTAACAGATTAAATTCTCGCGGAATGTAAAATACAAGATTTTGTTTCTTTTTCAGAAGACGATCAAAGCTACAATTTACGGCATAATTACAAGTATCAGTGGGTGTTATAATCAATTACAATAAATAAAATTGACCTCAAACTTTCGCCAACCGTCTCACATATATCCCGTGACGTCACGCCGCGTGGACACCCGCAATGAGGTTATTGACATGTCAAACTATTTCTGCGGCGCCAAAATAAAAGCGCGCGGGCAGCGGGGGCGGCCGTGCATAGACAACAATCGCAACATTTTAATTTGTTTACGCAATTTGCACCATACACACAGTGCGATAATCAGATGAAAACAATAAATTAAAGCGTCGACTTGCGGCCTGGGACGGTCTCGAGTTACGTTTTGAGCAAAGGAACGTCTAAAATTACCCCGCACGCACACACGTATCCCAGTTGATATCGGTACGCACGCACACAGTGGCGCCGCCTATATCTATTATCAAAACATCCAGCGACTCCGGTTACAGCGATCCGAGCGCGCTTCAGATATCGTGTTACACACTTTAATGGCTGGAAAAGGCCTCGAAAACGTGATATTACACGAGTTTTATTGTGTATCGCAAAATGTAATTAATATTGTAACCGTATACTTGATAATTTATTCGGCGTAACCCCGCGACCGCCTTTGTGGAGGTCCCCTCGACGTGAGCATATCGAATTTAAAAATACAACTCGCAGTCTCCTCTTACGAGCGAGGCGCTGCCAACAACTCGAGCCGCGAAGAACAACGGAAACTCGCATCAATGTCGGAATCCGAACACAAATTATAAAATTTCATACCTTGATTTCTTCTTCGTTTTCCTTTTTGATGGGTTTCGCGGGTGGAGATGAGGATGACTTGCTAGGGTTAGAGTCCATTTTGTGGCCGCACTTGCACACATGAAAATTAAATTAGAAGTCGTTCAAAGTTTCGGTCGCGTAAGTTTGACGTGCGCGTAAACATGCCATGGATTCCGCCCGTGCGTAGTGACCGCGCGGCGTTCGCTCCACGACTGTCGCCATTGGCGCTGCCAAGTGCCGGAAAAAGCTCATTTTTCGCGCGCTCGCCGGTGGGCGGAGCTTACGCGCGCGTGCGCAAGGCGGGCAACGAGCTTTCATGTTTCCTGTCCTATCACAATAATATATGTTTTGACCATGATTATGACGGTCGGAATGTAACTTATTGTGTGGATATAGGTACTTTGTTAGATAAAATGTACAGCTACGTACTTTGTTTAGGCGATGCAAGTTATTTGACTTTATGCAGTGGGAAATGATTAAAGGTAGTATAGTTTTAATTTTATTTGTGTAATTAAACTCGAAACATAAAAGTAACAGGTTATAGGACAGCAAATGAGGTGCAAAAGCGAATTTATGCTTTAAAAGGATCTCTTTCCTATTACGTATTTTTAACACAATTTATGTAATACATAGGTATAAAATTAAATTATGATTTTTCATGTTATTTTATACCTATAGTTTGTATGAATTAGTAAGAAGTATTTTTTTTAACTATCTGAATATAAATAGTGGAACTGTCCTAGCGAAATAAAATCGATTAGTCACCCTACCCTATCTTCTAAAGGAAAGTAAATAAAAATGCCTTGAAAAATATTTGTGGCAAATAAGCAAGTTGTCATGAACCTTACTTTATTGAGGAAGATTTCTGCCAGATATTAATATCACTGCACCGTTTAAAAACCATTAAGTAGGTAGTAGGAGTTGGTAGCTATAGCTATTAAAAAAAAAAACCTACTTCACAATTAACTCTGGGGGCATTCAAGTATTACGTAAGCGCTTGAGGGGGGCGGGGGGGTCTTTGCTTTGCTTATTTTTGATGACATGGTGGGTAGGGGGGTCGATATGGTGATTACGTCAGCAGTTTCGATTCGGACTGCTGCTCACGAATCAGTAAAAAACAGAATCCATTAAAAGAAAAATGCATATAGGTCCCAATGATTACGTAAGCATGGGAAGGGGGGTAAGATGTTTGCTTACTTTTGCTGACAAGGGGAAGGGGGGGTAAATAATTGTAAAAATCTGCTTACGTAATACTTGAATGGCCCCTCTCTTGTAGACGCAAAAAGCACTTCTAACAAGAGTTACGTATATTATTTTATTTGAATACGCTGAATAAACTACTCCGCCCAAATACGTCGTTTAACTTCACGTAGTAAGTACCCTGTACTCCAAACATACATATAAGGTCTTTACCCCTTACGGGGTAGAGTGAATACACTTTTTATTTTATAGGTAGTAGACATGTAGTTACCTACTTACTATTATGTACACACGGACTTCGATTGTTGTATATACATACCTACATGGAACGCTGTCATAGTGCGTGAGGCGTATGCTTGTGGGTTTACAAACACATAGCAATGGATTGGCAATGGCATATGATAGTTCTTGAGTGTACATACCTACCCATCGACGTGTAAAAGTCATGCCTAATGAAATGAACATACGAAGTCGCGTGCAACAGCTAGTGCACTATAAACTTCCCGACTTCCCATGGACGACCAACGGATGGAAAAAAGCTGAAAAAAGAATCTTCCACGTTCCATTTCATTCAGAACTTTCGTTACCGAATGATTCAAATCTGAATAAAATTAAACTCACGAAAAACTAGATAGTGTATGACCAAACAAATCGCATTTTACTAAAATTAGGTGCTAGGTCATTTCAAAATGTTTATTTTTCAAGACAACATTATAAATAATTATAATAATTAATGCAATGCACAAAGCAAATGCAACATATAATAATTAATGCAATGAACAAAGTACGTATAAACCAAAGCGTTTCTTTTATGCGCGCGTAACGAAACGCAGCGTATGGATATCTTTACTTTAGACGTCAAAGTGACATAATCAGCTGTT
Organism: Pandemis corylana; assembly: GCA_949127965.1. Taxonomy (NCBI): domain Eukaryota; kingdom Metazoa; phylum Arthropoda; class Insecta; order Lepidoptera; family Tortricidae; genus Pandemis; species Pandemis corylana. Next base: position 2,812,456 of record OX421860.1, read on the forward strand.
CCTTGTTTAGGTGTTTTCGTATTTGATTATTTATCGAAATACATAAAAAAAATGCTATTATTCATATTCTTATGACCTCAGTTACGTTTAGCACTGTTAAAAATGTCCAAACTTCCTAAAGTTACGCTGAGTCTGAAGCAGGTATGTAGGTTACTTGACATTTCATGAGAATTTGAGAACGGATAACTTCAAATGTAATTTTGTTAATGAAATCTTCTACTTTCACAGTTTATGCTGCGTCAGGAAGTATTAAAGCTGTACAGGGATATATTTAGAACCCTGCGGCATGTGTCAGATACATCTACGCGCCAGGAGTTGAAAGAATGGGCGCGAACTGATTTTAAGAACAATAAGCATCATACTGACGAGACCACAATCAATGCCATGCTCCATTACGGCAAGAAGTCTCTCAAAGATCTAGAAAAGTCCATGGCTTTAAGTAAATAGCACAATGAAGAACTGAATTAACAATTTCTTGTGTCCGGAGCGTGACCTTTGCCCGCTGTAATCAAATAATTTGGAATATGGTTAGGATTAGTTGAAGAAAAGTTTACAAAACACAGTATGTCCCTTTAGACTTCTATTCCTGTTAGATATGTTAGTGCAATTAGTTACTTAAAGGTCAGAAAAGGTACATGAAACTCGTTGTCATAAAAAAGTTTATTGCAATATTTAACTATCTACACTATGTACATAAAACAAAAACAAATAAATGTAATGATTACAAGCTAGTAAATGACTACATAGTACATAATAAGTGTAGTAACCTATTATCTCACTCGAACTATAAATAAAGCTGTACAGTCTTAAATCTTTGTTTTATTTCATTGTTTCAGATTACTTTAGCTAGGCAAGCGCAGTAATACCAGCCCAAAACATGATGTTGCTACTATTTTATTTTATGTATTCTACCTACATTATTCATTACACATTCACTGCCATGCATTGCTCTAATAGTAACTAGTAGCAGCATTGTCCTCTGTACAGTAAACCCAACTGTTGAATTCTCGGCGCTGATTTGTTAAAAGAGAATCCAATTTTATATTTCTCTGACGAAATTACTGATCTTTCTTCTCAATGCAGTGTCTATACAACACCATTTTAATAATAAATTAATAAACAAACTTGCTCTGCATTGCATTCCTACATTTCACAAATGGGTAAATAGTGATAGGGGTACATTGGAGAGTAAAATTAATAATATTAATTAAACTGGAAGCGAGCTAATTGTCCAGGTATATTGCTTTATAGAATAAATACAGCAGTATCGGTACCGTCATACCAGTACCGATCACGACTGTAAACACTGTGAAGAACGTGACAAAATCACCATTCTTGTTCAAATACTTTGCTAACATTTGGATCAAGTTCCTAGCTATATGATGCCCATCAGTGCCATAGCACGGTAATATATTCAAAAACGCGATGCCCATTGAGAATATAAACACGTATCTTAGAAGCTTCTCAAATTGTATTGGTGAGAAAAAGGAAAACAATGCTGTTCGAGGGAAATACTGATCAACAAAAACTGTCTTGTGCAAGTCATACGGCATCCCCAGAAACAGGACAGCATTATTACCCTTTCTCTCAATAATCATTAAATAGGTGAAGTTGTTGAGCGATGGCTTCAAACAGTGCATGTTCCGAGGACACGAATACCCGTCCAATTCCGTGCATTTTTTGAAATCATTTGTCACCATATCTCTTGGTTTCAGGCATGAAAATTGTCCTGGCAACACCATATCTACCCCTACTTTCGGCTCCATGTATTCAAAACAAAAGCTGTAAAAGTCATCTTTTCTACAACACTCCACAACATCATTCTCCTTGATTGTTTCCATCATGATCTCATCATTTTTGGCTACGTATTCAGCACTTGTACATATGCCATACCGCTCATAGGCCATGTGCAAACAATATATCCAGTCGTTAATATTCTTTATCTCACAACCATTAATCGAAGTCACCGTGTCACCCTTGTCTAACCCTCTTACATCTTTTAAAGGCGAGTCTTCAGTGAAATCAACAACTTGAACACCCAACTCTGTTTCATACGCTATACTGAATAAGATTGGTGCCGAGAAAAATAGTAATAAGGCTATGAAAGCTGTGGCTATGTTATGCCACACACCAGCACAATATATTCGTAACCGTTTTGTCACAGTCAGGCTGTTTAAGTGCTCTGTATTTAGCTGTACAAAGGCTATAGGAACAATTGTACACACAAATACTCCTACAGAAATAACTTGTACATCTTCTTGTGATGCAGCTAAGGCATGTCCTAACTCATGAAAAATACTGCTAAAGGCTATAGCTAGGAAGTACACCCAGAAATCTGATGCTGGTATGTTTACCCCAGGCAGCACAGCTTTCACTTCAGGAACATTAGTCAGTTGAATAGTTTCATTGAAATGTTGACAGATAAAATTGACCAGAGTCCATATAGAAAATGGGAGGAAGATCCAAATACTAATTAAGTAGCCGCACGTGAACCATTTACGGAGGATTCGAGTCAGGTTCTTGCTCCATCGGTAGATGCAGCGGTTGAAAGCCGTTGTCGTCCAGGAAAAGTTCAAGATTCCCACTTTTAATCCGGTGCCTTCCAAGAACGCGTAGTACGGATAGTGCATACAACTCTGTGGAAATAATAGGTAATTATTACATCATGTCAATGCTCAACAGCATACAGATTTTCTAAGAAATTGCATCACATCGATCACAGAAAACTAATTACCTTGAAGAACGAATCGAAAAACCATATTACAATATAGAAGGCTAAAACAAACGAACACAGCAGAGTGAACGACATATCTGTCGTTGTAATTATGCTTGTTTTTAAAGCATTTTAAGTTATGAAAGTGTATTTATGCTATTATTTTCTGCAGCAACCGGTCAAACCGCCCGGCTCACGTCACATTGCAGTGCAATTTTTTTTAACGTCAAAACGTCGTAGCGTAGCGTAGTTGGTTGTGCTTGATGAGCTGTTCGTTATCTATAGCTCAAAATTAATTGAAGCCAATCAAATATCAGTTTGCTGCACAAATACTTAATTGAAATGAATCTGATTGGTCTTTACAAAAATCAATCAAACAATGAAAGCAAAGTTTGTCTCGTATTTATTGACTGTTGTGTTCCACTTTGTTTTCATGTTACATCTGTCAATTTACTTTCGATTTTGGGATTAAGTTTAATTTAACTAGTCATTTAATATTTCATTAATTCAAATATCATTTGGCTTGTTGAATCCATAAATACATTATTTATTTGAAAGCTTACGTCGGATACCGCAAATTATAGTACTGATCATTGGCCAAATACTTTAGTATCTAGATCATACTTGTTAAATACATGAAAAAAAATGGCAACTTGTGTTGCCTAGTTATTCATTTGACTGCATTTCTACGGTTTTCAGGATCATTTACTAAGTCCCTTAATTTTTTACAAAAATTTAAAGAAATTACTAAGATAAGAACGTACTTTTGAAGTTTATAGTGTTTTTATTTTTATAAATGTAAAAATTCATTTTCCACATCTTATGCTTTTACGCAATATTTTATCCCAAAGCAGCATTACAATCCTACTAATATTATAAATGCAAAAGTTTGTGAGGATGGATGGATGGATGTAACTATTTGTCTGTGGATGTGATGATGTGAGTGTGTATGTTTGTTCTTCATGCTGAAACGATCGGATGGATTTTGATAAAATTTGGAACTGAGGTAGCTGGTACCACAGTACATAAATAGAGCAGTAAGGAAACTAAGCTTATTTTTTAAATAAATACCTAAGCTCCAATAGAGCGTTAGGGTTGTCGATTTATTTTTTGTAAAATTGAGAAGCTTTTTGATTAGTTAGCGCTATAATCTCTGCTAGTAAGACCTGTTTTTAAGTAACTAGTTACACTTAATTAAGAGTATTAGGGTTGGCAACATTGATTTCCGTAAAAAAGAAACAAACGTTTATTTGTGTTCTATAATAAATATAAATAATAATACTCAAATAAAGAAATAAATATAAATACTCAAATAAATGAACTCATTTATAAATAAAATAGGATATTAAAAAAAAAAACTTAAACAGTTTAAGATTTTTTTATTCGTCGGTAGGCAAGTATTATATATTACTTACTGAAAAATACGTTCGGAAAGCTCTATTATAAAATTTTATGGTATGAAAAATTCTCATCCGAAATTCTTAAATAAACTATTGGGAAACATGGACACACTGCGTAATATGCTCTTGGCATGTTTATAACGAAAACATTGCGGACTGTCTGGGCGCACGTAATGGACAGCCGCTCTACTCAACGCGGCACTCGCGACTGACGGCAGGCACCGCGAGATCCGCTTAGAGGCCCTGTAAAAGCACGCGTCTATGAGTGAGTTCGTTTCAACCGTTTTGTTCGAAGTTTCCTTACTGCTTTAGCTTATATATATACTGTGACATAGGCTAGTTTTTATCACGGAAAATTGCGTATTTCCCGCGGGATAGCGATAAACATGTCATAGGTTTACCTGCCTACTGTAAGTCTAATTCTACGCGGACGAAGTCGCGGGCAGAAGCTGGTGATTCATAAAGCAAAATCTTCTGGCATTAAAACAAATTAAGAAAATGAATTACGATATCACCGTAAGTAACTAAAGTACTTTTCTACCTACTTCCGCCAGCTACTCTGCTTGTTTGGTTTTTATCAAAAATATAAATTTTGAGATTTTCGAAGTGAAAACTTCTTTACCGGCGCTGTGCACTTTTTTTGGGATGGGTAAAAAATTAAACTTACGTCGTAAGTTAAACTTACGTCAGGTAAGATGGAGAAAGAGTTGAAATACTTCTTAAAATATTTTGTATTTAATTGGTCTCTAATCACATTAAATTAAGTTCTAAAGATCAATTTAGGTCAAGAGCAACTATTCTATGGAGCTAAAAAAATTTTGTTTGTTTCAACAGTTCTACTATGGAACTGCTGGGAAAAAAAATATCGCAACAGTTCTATGACGTCATAGTTCCATGGGACTGACGGGAAACTTGAGGTGCTTCTAGTTCTGTAGAACAAATAGCACATTTTTTGTTTCAATAGTTCTACCATGTAACTGCTGGGAAAGAAAAATGTTAACAGTTCCATGACGTCACAGTTCCATAGAACAAATGGGAAGTACCCGGTCGAACTTTGATTTGAATTTATTTAAATTTGGAACCCCACCCACGTTTCCAATATAGAATAATCACGTCGTGAAGGAAGTACCAGAATAGCAGCCTATAGTAAGAGGTGCGAGTGTGAGAAGTTTTCACTTCTGGCGGCACTCCCGGAGTGCTACCCATCCGTTTTTATGTTTCAGTGGAATAGCAACACTGACCAATTGGACTGACGTTTGGGTCACGTTATGTCATGATATCAGCCACAGAGTACATAATATTTTGTCCGTCAGAGTCAGACCGTCACTACCGTCAGTCTACGTAGATGCGTATTATTTATTAGTGTATGTGTAGGTATCGCAAATAAATTAATTGTGACACTTTATAAAACATTTTAACATGTGAGTGATGAGTTGTACCGAAAATGATAGTGGACCTTTTGTCGTATTCTTCTTGCCGGCGGTCGTTGGCTGCTTGACTATACTTCTTGCGCGGCGCTGGGCTTACGCTCAAGTTAGCAACACATCTTCGACTGCTGTGTCGAGGCGGCGGAAAATCATCAAAGACCCGCTCATAAAGCGGCCTTTACCTCAAATAACCTGTAAAATGATGCCGCCGGGAACTAAGAAGTCCTCTGGCGTCACCAAAAAGGTACCGACCATACAGTTTCATGGTTTTTTGAAGACATTTTCTCAGTGGCAATAATATGGTATTTTTTATTGTAGGTCACTTTGCCGCCTCCTGAAGAAGATTCAAACGGCAATGGGAAGCGTGTGGGGCGGCCGCGGTTGTCTCCGACACCGTCAACTGGAGTTATAAATGAAATAAAGCCCTTAGTGGAGGGGCCTTCTCCCCCGAAGCACATACCATTCCCATACATCCCACACGACGGGGAGCTCCTGTTTGAAGGGATGAATTTTGTCTTTGCTCTAGTCACTACTGGGCTACAGTTCCTCAATCTGTATAGAACTGCTTGGTGGTTGCCACATTCCTACACAAACCAAACTATGGTAAGAATTTTTACTTTTAATTTTATACTTTGGCTTTACTTGTGTTGTGTTTAGTTTAATGCAGCCAGTATTTTAATTAAAATAATCGAATTGATACTCACGGACAAAAAGTAACAGGCAAGCAATAGGTTGCTATTCATACAAATTTATATAGAAAGTGACCTGTTGCTTTTGGTCATCAGTGTAGTAAGAGTTCTCAAACTTTCAGCTCTTTGGCACCTTTTTCAAGGTACTAGTGATTGGTTGGAAGCTAGGATCACACCAATAATGTGTTTTTCATTGTTTTGTTCATTTGTTTCTAAAAATTCAAGTTACTATTGACTGCTTCTAGTGGTCACATTGACTTGAAATTCGGTATGTATATAGTCATCGAGCAATAATACAATATGTAAGTCCCATTGGCAAAAAACTGCTGTTAAATATGTCATTTGAAAAAGAATCTCCCTACATTGACATATGCATGCCAAACTTGGAAATTTTCAAATAAGGCCAAAAGATTGCTAATAATGTGCCAAAGAGGAATGGAAAGGAGCATATGCATGATGAATATTAGAAAAACACAGAAGATAAACCACTCAAAAATTAGAAGTGGAACAAAGATTATAGATGCATATGGCCAGGCCACGAAACTTAGATGGAAATGGGCTGGCCATGTTGCCAGAACGAAGGAAGATGTACATCTCAAACAACAGCCTGGAAGGGTCCAGTGGGGAAAAGGAAGAGAGCCCACTGGCTCGCTGGGCTGACAAAATAGTAGAGGCAGCGGGGAAAAACTGGGTTTGGAAGGCCCAAGAGAAAACTTCATGGACGTCTGGAAGAGGCCTTTAGCTCTTGTGAATTTACTTCTACTATTATTATTATTATTTTTTTTTTTTTGACATACAAGAAATAGCAGGAAATAGGATGGAAGCAGGTCAAGACAGGACAAAATGGAAAGAGTTGGAGAAGGCTGATTTAAATTAATAAAAAATTAACATTACCAACATTAGTCATTAAGAATTTATTTCATTAACAACACTAACACACATTCAACATGAAACTACCGTGAGACTCAATAATTACACATAAACGGATAACTCACGTATAAAAAGTCGAGTGATGCTCGACATGTTTCGGACTATTTTGTAGTCCTTCTTCCTGGAGCGCACGCAGTGTTCGTTTCGCTGCCGCCGGGGCGAGCGCTCCAAGAAGAAGGACTATGAAATAGTCCGAAACATGTCGAGCATCACTCGACTTTTTATACGTGAGTTATCCGTTTATGTGTAATTAACACTAACACACAGTTGAAATGTAAGAAAATTCAGTATAAATAAAGCTTTATTATATAAAATTTTTTTTAACACTAAATGCTTGTTTTTCTTTTTTTTACTACCATAATAAGTTAAATTTGTCTAGCATGTAAGTTGTAATTGTAAACCAGAAATAAAAGGCTTTTTATTTTTATTTATTTTATTTATTAAATATGTAATTTCCTTGCATATTATGTTGACTTTCGAGTCTTTATTTTCAGGGAGTCCATATATGAATGTTTACTTAAGCCTTTAATATGTAGAAACTTAATATACTTTGTGTCAATTCAATCAATCAAATAGTTTTATGTTGACTGTGGAAACATTGTAACTATACAAATGTGCTGTCAGCTGTGACCTCATTTATTTTGATGGGTATATAACATTAATTTTTTATTATGAAATATGACATTATGTTGTATCTGTTATCTTAATGAGGTCAATGTGTTTTGGTTGGATGTATTTTTTAGTAGCCACAAAATATCTATAATACATACACAAATCACGTCTATATCCCTTACAGGGTAGGCAGAGCCTGAGGTAACGTTAAGCATAATTGTAGGCGTATTGGTGGAAAAGGGAATCAAAATAGTGATGATTTGCTAGCCGCATCGCCTATAACATGATGCCTAAAAATTTCGCCCATTCCCTCGATGGGGAAGCAACTGGTACATTCTATGTTTATACTCTGCTCCCAGACCAGCATGGAAGTAATAAATTAAAATTAGTACAATACAATACAAATACTCTTTATTGAACATCACAAATCAGTACAAAACAATACAGAAACAAAGAACAATGTAGACAATAGACGGTCTTATCGCTTAGTACTGCACGATATTTTACTTCACCGAAAAGCTCATTGCAAATTTCAAATGTAATTTCGCACATAAATTCCGAAAACTCAGAGGTGCAAACCCAGGATTCGAACCCACGACCCTCTGCTTGAGAGGCCACAGGTCAAACCACTAGGCTACCACGCCTTGTTTTTCTAGTTTTCAGTATCATTAAAAAATCTATATTGTAACATTATCAAAACTCATTCCTAGGTCTGTCTGCTCCTTCATATATATTGAGCCGTCGATGTTGCCGTGTTCCAGAACTTCTACCTGATAGACCCCCACCTGGTGGCGTTCATCGTGACGCTGCTGGTGCGGCGGCTGCTGCTGAGCCTGGCCGCCACGCTGCTGCGGGCTGTGCTGGCGCCGATCGCGCTCCCGCACGGCATCGCTGCCGCCAGGTCAGTGACCCGATCGCAGTTGTCCAGTCGCCATCAGATATATCGTAGCGGGCGAGGTCCTCAAATATTTCGGAGCAGCCTTAAATTTCAATAAATTCGTAACATTAAATAAGGTTAATAACATCAGAACATGCAATTCGTCATAAATATAAGAGCAGCGACCTTTCTGAACAAACAACTAAAAACTAGAGATAAATACTGGGTACGTATTAAAATACATAAAGTTTAAAATGTATAATGGGTTAAAATACATAATGGTTTATAATATATAATGCGATTTTCTCAGAAAGTTACAAATTAACAGGATTGTTATAAAACAAACCTAACCTAACCTAAACCAATCTATAGATTACGATATCAAAAAAGTTCATTTAGCTAATAGTTTTACAGAAAATTGCGTTATATATTTTGAACCATTATGTATTTTAGCCCATTATACATTTTAAACTTTATGTATTCTGATCTGCTCCCATAAGTACTACTATTGTTCGGCACAATTATCATTACAACTGGCAGAGTTTTGCACAAATATTTCATATTATAAAATTATTACTTATCATAGTCACTTTAATAATACATTGTTACATAAATTAGATATTTTTTGTTATCAAAAGCGGGGTCGAAGCACATCTGTACCAAAAATTCTGCACAATAGACGCGTTGCGCAGACTTTTATTTCCGACAGTTTTGGAGCGTGATTGGGGGAGTTGTTTATTGTATTATACGTCAGTGTATTTTACACAGTAATACAGTAAAAAGATATTCTGTTATATTTTATTAGTTGTGTTTCAGGATGTTTATTCTCGGCGTGGTGGCGGGAGCGTTGGCGTGGTGCGCTTACTTCATAGCGCTCAAATATCCACTGCTCAAGATATTCTACCTTTGTTACCCGTAAGTATTAGCACCAAATCGCAGATAATAATCTGATCTAATAATTTCATTTTTATTACAAGCTTTTTTTGTTGACTACTTGCATTGCTATCCGTCCTACTAATGTGTACCAAGTTTGAAGTCAATGGGACCAACTGTTGAAGAGTTCAAGAATATGACAAATCCCTTCGTTCAATCCACTTCAAACTCATTCATGCTGCACAAGAGCTTTAGTGTAGCGTTAACAATTCATTATAGCTCTTGAGGCACCTCAATGCAACCATTGTACAGGTAAAACGAAACTCAAGGCTCCATAAAACTGTGCCTAGCATAAAAGCGGCTGCATTGGGGCTGGAGTAGACGCTATAACGCTTACGTCAATTAACTTAAGTAATAATGGAGCTAATTGTGGTTGGGTTATCAGTCTTAACAGACACTATATCTCTACAGCGCTGTAATATACTTCATACTCTTCGGGCTCCAGTCCTCCCCGTTCCTGGAGCTGAACAACGCGGAGTCCCCGCTGCACTGCTGCTCGCACGAGCCCCAGCAGATCCGGGCCGAGGTGGATGCCCTCCGGCAGGACTTCAACTTGAGGGTCAAGAAGATCATCTTCAACTCCGTCGTGGGAGCTTACTATTCAAGTTTTATACCGTGTTGTTTTGCGCAGGTTGGTTTGGATTGTTATCCTACTAATAAATGCGAAAGTTTGTGAGTGACGATGCGAGTGAGTGTGTTTGTTCCTTTTTCACGCTGAAACGACTGGGTGGATTTGGATCAAATTTGGAACGGAAATAGTTGGAACCCTAGATTAAAACATAGGCTACTTTTTATCCCGGACAATTGCATAGTTCCCGCGGGATAGTGATAAACATGTCAAAGGTGCGGAGCTGTTACTACGCAATGTATGTATGTAAACTCTTTATTGCACATAAAAATAAAAAAAATACAGAAGTACACAGAAAATAGTACAAAGGCGAACTTATCTCTAAGAAGGGATCTTTTCCAGCTAACCTGACACAAAGGAATAGTAAATAAAAAAAATAATTAAAAATAAATTAATGTAAATAATTATTGCGGAATTTACTATCAACATGAGTTCTAAAGTCTAATTTTACGCTGGCGAGGTCGCGGGCAGAAGCTAGTAGACAGTATGATCTGTTTCCAGTCGTACGTGTACTACGACGTGTACCTGGCGTCGCAGCAGACGGCGTTCGTGTGCGGCGCCCTGCTGGCGCGCTACGCGGCGCAGCTGCTGCCCGCCGCCGCCGCCGACACGCCGCACCGCGCCGCCCGGCACCTCGGCCGCTGGCAGCCCGCGCCCGCCGCCGCAGGTACTGCCGAGCCCTGCTGGCAGCCACGCGGCGCAGCTGCTGCCCGCCGCCGCCGCCGACACGCCGCACCGCGCCGCCCGGCACCTCGGCCGCTGGCAGCCCGCGCCCGCCGCCGCAGGTACTGCCGAGCCCTGCTGGCAGCCACGCGGCGCAGCTGCTGCCCGCCGCCGCCGCCGACACGCCGCACCGCGCCGCCCGGCACCTCGGCCGCTGGCAGCCCGCGCCCGCCGCCGCAGGTACTGCCGAGCCCTGCTGGCAGCCACGCGGCGCAGCTGCTGCCCGCCGCCGCCGCCGACACGCCGCACCGCGCCGCCCGGCACCTCGGCCGCTGGCAGCCCGCGCCCGCCGCCGCAGGTACTGCCGAGCCCTGCTGGCAGCCACGCGGCGCAGCTGCTGCCCGCCGCCGCCGCCGACACGCCGCACCGCGCCGCCCGGCACCTCGGCCGCTGGCAGCCCGCGCCCGCCGCCGCAGGTACTGCCGAGCCCTGCTGGCAGCCACGCGGCGCAGCTGCTGCCCGCCGCCGCCGACACGCCGCACCGCGCCGCCCGGCACCTCGGCCGCTGGCAGCCCGCGCCCGCCGCCGCAGGTACTGCCGAGCCCTGCTGGCAGCCACGCGGCGCAGCTGCTGCCCGCCGCCGCCGACACGCCGCACCGCGCCGCCCGGCACCTCGGCCGCTGGCAGCCCGCGCCCGCCGCCGCAGGTACTGCCGAGCCCTGCTGGCAGCCACGCGGCGCAGCTGCTGCCCGCCGCCGCCGACACGCCGCACCGCGCCGCCCGGCACCTCGGCCGCTGGCAGCCCGCGCCCGCCGCCGCAGGTACTGCCGAGCCCTGCTGGCAGCCACGCGGCGCAGCTGCTGCCCGCCGCCGCCGACACGCCGCACCGCGCCGCCCGGCACCTCGGCCGCTGGCAGCCCGCGCCCGCCGCCGCAGGTACTGCCGAGCCCTGCTGGCAGCCACGCGGCGCAGCTGCTGCCCGCCGCCGCCGACACGCCGCACCGCGCCGCCCGGCACCTCGGCCGCTGGCAGCCCGCGCCCGCCGCCGCAGGTACTGCCGAGCCCTGCTGGCAGCCACGCGGCGCAGCTGCTGCCCGCCGCCGCCGACACGCCGCACCGCGCCGCCCGGCACCTCGGCCGCTGGCAGCCCGCGCCCGCCGCCGCAGGTACTGCCGAGCCCTGCTGGCAGCCACGCGGCGCAGCTGCTGCCCGCCGCCGCCGACACGCCGCACCGCGCCGCCCGGCACCTCGGCCGCTGGCAGCCCGCGCCCGCCGCCGCAGGTACTGCCGAGCCCTGCTGGCAGCCACGCGGCGCAGCTGCTGCCCGCCGCCGCCGACACGCCGCACCGCGCCGCCCGGCACCTCGGCCGCTGGCAGCCCGCGCCCGCCGCCGCAGGTACTGCCGAGCCCTGCTGGCAGCCACGCGGCGCAGCTGCTGCCCGCCGCCGCCGACACGCCGCACCGCGCCGCCCGGCACCTCGGCCGCTGGCAGCCCGCGCCCGCCGCCGCAGGTACTGCCGAGCCCTGCTGGCAGCCACGCGGCGCAGCTGCTGCCCGCCGCCGCCGACACGCCGCACCGCGCCGCCCGGCACCTCGGCCGCTGGCAGCCCGCGCCCGCCGCCGCAGGTACTGCCGAGCCCTGCTGGCAGCCACGCGGCGCAGCTGCTGCCCGCCGCCGCCGACACGCCGCACCGCGCCGCCCGGCACCTCGGCCGCTGGCAGCCCGCGCCCGCCGCCGCAGGTACTGCCGAGCCCTGCTGGCAGCCACGCGGCGCAGCTGCTGCCCGCCGCCGCCGACACGCCGCACCGCGCCGCCCGGCACCTCGGCCGCTGGCAGCCCGCGCCCGCCGCCGCAGGTACTGCCGAGCCCTGCTGGCAGCCACGCGGCGCAGCTGCTGCCCGCCGCCGCCGACACGCCGCACCGCGCCGCCCGGCACCTCGGCCGCTGGCAGCCCGCGCCCGCCGCCGCAGGTACTGCCGAGCCCTGCTGGCAGCCACGCGGCGCAGCTGCTGCCCGCCGCCGCCGACACGCCGCACCGCGCCGCCCGGCACCTCGGCCGCTGGCAGCCCGCGCCCGCCGCCGCAGGTACTGCCGAGCCCTGCTGGCAGCCACGCGGCGCAGCTGCTGCCGGCAGACGTCTCCAGCCTCCCATTTTTTTTTTTTTTATTATTATTATTATTATTTTTTTTTTTTTTCTTATAACTACCTCCAACATAATCGGAGCCTATGTTAGCTGATTTCTTGCATACCAATTCTCGCATTTGCTACCGCTTGTACTTTCATTCCGCATACTTTTTCTTTCTTTCTTGCTTCTTCTTTCTCTCTTTTTGGGTGGGTTGTCCCACCTCTTCTAATACTTGATTTAGCTACTCTATTTCTTAATATCTATATCTTTCCATCTTGCATTCTGTTCTCTTTGTCATACCTTCGATCATTTGAGCTGTCCACTTTACCATTCATCATCTTTTACTATTTCTTATATACTAGGGATATACTAGGGATACCAGCCTCCCATTGTTCGGCCCCAGATGTTGCCCGTAAATTAAATATAGCCTCCTAGCTACGACAAGGTAAACAAACGAGAAACGATCAAGTGGGTCACCTGATATCGCCTGTGGCTGTTAATTTTTTTCCTGGCAATATTACCACCATAAAGGGATTTCATTTAATACCGCTCTTATTAGTCTCTAGGCCTCTAAACAACGGGACGGTCCGCTGGCTCCATAGTGACTTCAATGGATGTTTTTACCTGTTGCAAAAAATTATGTATTTCGCGAGGTACATTGAAATCCCTTTGAAATTATTAGTTACTAGCCTTCCGTCCGCAGCTTCGCCCGCGGTAAATTAATTTTCCCGTAGGAAAAGGTATTTTCCCGCGGTAAATAGTAGCCTATGTCACTCAATGATAATGTAGCTTTCTAACGGCAAAAGAATTTTTGAAATCGGTCCAGTAGTTTCGGAGCCTATTCAATGCAAACAAACAATCAAAATTTTCCTCTTTATAATATTAGTATAGACAACCTCATAGCCCAGGGGGCCCTCTAAATGTAGACCTAACACACACCTAACTTGATCCTATGATCTTATGGCATTGCATTGTTCCACAGAGGCGGGCGCGGAGTGGAGCCCCCTGAAGCTGTACCAGCGCGGCGCCGTGGTGGCGGTCGACGGCGCCGCCTACACGTGCGCCACGCCCTGCGCGGTCGCAGAGCCCGGCAGCACGCAGCACCGGAGGTTCCATGTCAGTACAACTCATGACAGGAGTTACCTTTACCAATAAACTAATTTTAACACGTTTGTATATTACCTTTTACGAGCCCCGATTTTTTTATACTTGGGTGGTGTACGCAGAATGACCATTACTACTACGCAAAATGACGTGTTACTAAATTGACTAATACGCGGAATGACTATTTAAATCAAGTTAGGTTAGAACATACATATATGTTTTATCATGCGATTTTCGTTACCTTCACAGCCTCTTGCTCGTGTTGGCATTGTGCGTATAGAACAATTTGGTTCGTACTTGCACCGGTGCACCCTGGGCACCATTTGACACTGGCGAAATCATTGCATCGATCGATGGGGCCATAGATTAGATTAGATTAGATTAGATTCATTTATTTCCATTTGTAAATTACATTATATTTTTATGTCAAAACATAAGAAAGTCACAAAAAGGTCAATTGTAAACAAAATAAAAACAATAAGGTACAATAAAATAATTCATACAAAAACTAGAAATCAGAAATCAATAATAATCAAGAAACAAATGTCAAATAATTACAAACAATAAAATATTAAAATAAAATTAATATAAAATAAAAAAATAAAATAAAATTAAAACAATATGGTACCAAGTACAAATGAATCATTGAGTCAAGAAAACATTTCACTATACTCTTTTACAGAGTACAATGATTTGTCCAAAAGAAGTTTCTTTAGTCGGCGCCCAAATGTCTCATCCGAACATTCATTTTTCAGCTCAGTGGGTAGTTTCTCACACAGTCTAGGGCCGATGACACGCGGGTTCTTGTCGAGCAACGCCAACATATTTCATTATCCTAAAAATTGAATTGAATTGACCGAATAATAGTTTAAAATATTATATTTTCCGTATATCTTGACCGGTATTACTTTCGATTTCACTTTTCGTTATCTCTTTTACGAAAACGAATATGCAATTTTTTTGTGTACACCTGCATGTTTCACCACAGGCGGTCTTCTCGAACCCTTCGAACCTGCTCTGCCTGCTGCTGTGCCTGCAGCTCTCCCTCATTGTCCTGCAGCTTTCCCTGCTCTTCAGCTCAGCGCCCTGGCACAACTTCGTGTCAACAGTGATGCTGCTCTTCATAAACTACTACACATTATTCAAGATGATGAGGGACTATCTGGTCGCGTGGAAGGTGTACAAAGCCGAGAGCATGATACAGGACAAGAATGGATCTGTGGTTAATTAGTTAAAATTGGAGATAAGACGCGGTATCAGTGAGTAATTTTATAGACTACAAGCCCAAGGACAAAAAAAACATGTGAAATGAACCAGCGTGAATGAAGCTTAGAAGGCTGTTACTATACCATAAAATAACTCTGAGCGCTATGCCGTCATATCTGACCGGTACAGATTTTTCTCATACATTGAAAAAAAAATTGCACAAAGGGGCCATTCAAGTATTACGTAAGCAGATTTTTTACAATTATTTACCCCCCCCCCCCCTTCCACTTGTCAGCAAAAGTAAGCAAACCTCTTACCCCTCCCTCTCATGCTTACGTAATCATTGGTACCTATATGCATTTTTCTTTTAATGGATTCTGTTTTTTATTGATTCGTGAGCAGCAGTTCGAATCGAAACTGCTGACGTAATCACCATATCGACCCCCCCACCATGTCATCAAAAATAAGCAAAGCAAAGACCCCCCCGTCCCCCTCAAGCGCTTACGTAATACTTGAACGCCCCCTAACTTCCGGCACCACCACTTTAAAGCGGCACTAGGTTTTTCGACATTTATTTTTAATCATCTATAAGCTATAAAAACGCCGTAAATTAATAATTAGTCGTGATTCCTCACTTGTACCTGAGACATTCCATAAATGTACCGCTCAGAAATAACGGCATAGCGCTCAGAGTTATTTTATGATATAGTAACAGCCTTCTAAGCTTCATTCACGCTGGTTCATTTCACTTTTTTTTTCCATGGGCTTGTAGTCTATTAATCTTAGTACAACGCGGCGAATTTGCACTTGTTCAAAAGGGCTATGCGGCTTGCACGAGTGTGCGCGAGAGCTGTGTCTCTCTCTAGAACGTACAGTAAGAAAAAGACGGCTAGTCTTTCTCGCTCGCTCTGGTACCAGCCGTGGAGTCACTACCCCGCTGCAATGTGATTGAACAAAACTCTGTCAGCGATTTATGGGATTTATAATTTTGCCGGAATATGTTAGCGACTGGTTAAAGTTGGTTTATCTGCGCACATATCATTGGTGCTCTAAAATACGTTCAGAAACCAGCATTGTTACCATTACAAAAATCTATTGATAACATTAAAGTACAGATTTTACTTACTACCACAGACAAGAAAGTATTTACATAAATCACGTCTTTAGAAAATTATACGAATCATGTTATAGGCGATGTGGCTAGCAACCCATCACTATTTTGATTCCATTTTTTTTTGCCATCTATACGCCCACAATCTTGCTAATCGTGGCCTAGGTCTTGCCACCTTAGGCTCTGTCTACCCCGTACGGGATAGAGGCGTGATTTGTGTATGTATGTGTACGTCTTTATCCCTTACGGGGTAGACAGAACCTAGTATAATTGCTTGTAAGAATGTTGGTCATTTCCCTACGGCTTCTGAACCCATTTTAAAGTACTTATGATATGTGTGTAGATAAAGTAATGTATGCAACTGTGCTAGTGTGATCTTATTTTGAAAATCGCCAAGGCTCGTTTCAAAAAAACACACGTGTTTTAAGGACCCTCATTATGTAACGGTTGCATAAAATGCTATTAATGAAACACTAGTGATTTCTCATTGTAATTTTGGGTTTAAAATTAGGTCACTCTTTGCCGCCTTGCATCGAACATCGCTCAATTTATTATTTCAATCAAAATGACAAGATCCTGAAGATTGTTTACGGGGTATGCAAATTTGAAACGTTTGTAGATTACTTACTTATATTGAGATTTAGAGGAGGTATAAATAAAATAGTGAGCAAAGTATCTTAAAACAGAGCTAAGGTTTGCTGTGGCTCTAATATCATCTGTTCGCCAGAGTATGTTTTAAGTGACTAGTTTGTATAAATTTAAATTGATGAGTTATGTGAAATTAAATTGTTTTTATTTTGTGACGAATATTGTCCAGCTATAACCCGTAATAGGCCTCATGCGAAATTCCATTTTTGAATTTCGTATCGCGCTGTTCCCCTCATACTAATGGTTAATTTATGTGTGAGAGGAAGTCAAGAAACGTGAGAATGGAATTTCGGAGTAGCCCCCGAGGATACCTAAAGGTAAGCCGTGACTACGATTTCGAATTTCTTTGGAACTAATGTTTTACTGAACTGTCTAATAAATCTGGACAATAACGCTTTGAACTCATTTAATGGTCTATATTTACATAGATTGAAGTCTTTGATTATGTCAACAGATTAGTCTATGGTTTGTCTTTGGAGTGCATTGGTTTTATGGACTAAAGTATAAAGCAATACTTCCGTAGGGAGCCTTTCGTTTGGTCGAACAATTGTTTGGTCTAATGTAATGTTTGGTCGAATTATCGTTTGGTCAAAATTTCTCCAGCTGAAACTGAAAATATTTCAGAAATGATTTTATATTTTGTAAAATAGGTTGGGCTAGGTTAGGTTTATTTTATGACTAGCTGCTGCTCGCGACTTTGTCTGCAAAAAGTTAGTTTTTCGTTATCCCGCGGGAACTATGCAATTTTATAAGAAATTGCAATTTGTCTTAATCTAGAGTATCAGCTATCTCCGTTCCGTGTTCATTTTAAGCCCCACCCCCTGCGGTCCACTTCGTGTGGAGTGTTTTTTCGGGCTTAGTTACGCTTCTTGACTTATTATTATTCGTAGATGGGTTCAATATTAATTCAGTTTAGACCAAACTATCATTCGACCAAACATTAGATTAGACCAAACAATTATTCGACCATGCGATATAGACCAATTTCCGTATAGATAGATACACAGCAGGGTTGTTACGGATGCAAAAATTTAGACATCCGCGGATGCAGATGCGGATGCGGATTATTAGAAGTTCACATCCGCGGATGCGGATTTGATGCGGATGCGGATGTGATGCGGATTTTGGGATTTTAAAAGGATAATTATTTAAATTTAAAATGCATAATAGTACTTATTAGTGCATAATAGTATTTATGTAAACAAACGCGAAGCACGTGCCACTGGCTCCGCCCACTCTCTTAACATGTAGTTACTTGTCGAGTCTTGTTGATGTGAATCTGCATCCGTAAAAACTCCGCATTGATTGATGCGAATGAGAATGCGGATGCAGATGTCCGAATTAATGCGAATATTCCGCATTTACGGATGCGGATGCGAATATTCGTAACACCCCTGATACACAGTAAATACCACGGACCTATATTTAAGTGGATGGCGCTAGTCGACATACATAGCGTGTCATAGACGTCCTTACCATCATAATTGTACAAATTAACCCTTTTTATTTGTGTCGCGTGCTGCTTTGCGGCAAATCTGTATTATATTTGCAACTGAAATGTGCCGGTGTCGTATATTTTTGTACATTTCACTGTGTTTATGTCATCCACATCAATCCAAACAGAACATGTCTTGTGCACTAAATTTTATCCTTTTTAAGCATAATAAAGACAACTTATGGTCAGTGGCGTAACTATAGCGTCTGAGGCCTGTGGCAAATTCGTCAGATAGGGCTCCTACCTCAATATAAAGAAGTGCATCAGCGTCCCTTCTGTGCTCTAAACCAAGCCAGTTCGGGGCCCCGTAGAGCTAGGGGCCCGTGGCATTTTGCCACTCCTGCCACCCTATAGTTACGCCACTGCTTATGGTCATCAATCATAGTTTATTGTTAGTTCATGGTAAGAATGTTGACAACTCTTAGCCTCCTGCCGCCCTGGGTTCTGTAGTCAAAATTTTCATAACATCTTAAGTCCTTTTTACGTATAATTTTTCAACAAGGTTGATGACCTTTTAAAAGGCCTTTAGGCGGAAGGAGGATACGTTTTTATTCTGAGACGTCGCTATAACAAGTCAGATTTAAATGTCATTCTTCTGTTTAAGTCTGGGCCTTTTTCTTTTTCGGCACATAGGGCCTTAATACAGTGTTCCTCAACCTGATGTCCGCGGACCTCTGGGGCCGTGAGTATACGTTTGGGGATCCGCAGTCCCATCTTTGGACCTTTTGGAAGCAATAAGTAAGTGACACTAAATTGTCGTAAAAGCTACGCGGTTCTTTTATTATAGGGTCCTTGATTCTTCTGTGCTGGTGTGGGAGTAAAGAAATAACATAGAATGTACCTGTCGCTTCTCTTCCCGCGCTGATGGTGAAAGCCCATCGAGGGATTGGACGAAAATCTTAGGGATCATGTTATATAGGCGATGTGGCTAGCAGCCCATCACTGTTTTGATTCCCCTTTTCCATACGCCCACAATCATACTGAACGTGGTATTTAGGTCTTGTTACCTTAGGCTCTGTCTACCCCGTCTACCCCTTGAAAATTGTACTAGTTTTCCCAGTGGTCCGTGGCTGAAAAAGATTAAGGAATACTGCTCTAATAGATATTCCGACCCTCCCGAAGCGTCTAGGTGATTTTGAAGATATTTCTACGTTATGTTCCACGAGTCGTATTAATTATGAATGAAAATGGTATTTAACTCTCATTTAACTCTCAAAAACTCGGATTCGATTTGAATTTATACAGATGGGACTATACTTGTGATTGTACTTAATTGTCTATATTCTTTTGACAATGGTTTGTGAATTTCTATAAGACTGATGTCGACTAGGACTCTACTTCCAAAAGAATACAATCCTCCACTAATCTAAGTTTCGTATGTTGTGGTCGAGGTATTATTAAGTTATCGTTCAATGTATTTGTACACTATCACGCAATAGTTTGTTTACTTGGACATTATCAATGTTATTGAAGTAGGTAGCGACAGCAATGTCTCGACTACAGCATACCTACAGAGTTCCATTATTTATCAGTTGTAAAACGAACAATTATATCATGTACTTGCCATAGTTTTTGTCTTATTTCCGTTTGACTTATTAGACGACCTTTTAGGAATGTGTATTTGTGTGTGTATGAAACATGGTTTACATTTGTAAGAATGGATGACAATGCAAGTAGTCAGAAAAAGTATTAAAAATGTAACTAAAAAAAAACTGATTATCGTTGGGATAAATGCGTGTGCAGTGGTAACACTAGGTTTTAATCGACTTGGCTTATAGGATCTAGCATCCAGGCCATAAAATCTTATAAAAAAAGTGTAGATGTCATCGCATCTTTCTCTTTCACAGCATAAAAAAAAATACAAAAAAGGTAGTATGTATGGTGCCATTTACTGCTACTGAAATATGTACAATTTGAAACTTTCTTTTTGAGGGAACAGATTATTGCATTATCATATCAGTTTATCTAGTAACTAGAGAATTAACATGCAGTATGATAATGATAAGAGGAGTCTTATCTAGGATTAAAAACATTTATTTATCTTAGGTAAACATATCTATGGTAAACATATTTATGATAAACATACAGATGCAATACAATATACACAGTATATTATAATAGGTCTTAGGGAAGCTCTTGTGACTCCAAACTTATAATATTAAAGGCCATGTCTTCGGAAAGGTGGTACAGTCAGCATCATATAGTTTGAAGCAGCCAGCCAAATAGTTTGGTACCTATCAGTGGCGTCGCGTGGGTTTTTGCCGCCCAGGGCCGGGCCATCAGTAATTGGAACCAAGAACCAAGGGAGCGCTATTTAAAATATCAAATTCATTTTTTTTAAAGTCATGGTGCTTTTTGCTGCCTGGCACCTCCCACGCTACGCCACTGGTACCCATAGAAATAGCAAAGTGTGCCGAACTTCGAGGTTTCATACTATAACACACCGACTGTCCAGTTTTTTAGTGACTACTGTCAGGTAATAAACATCTTGGTCAACACTCGGTCAATCTATGCACATCTGGCTGTGCAGTTTCAACAGAAACAAGGACAAGTAAGTGACAGTGGCGTAACTACAACATCTGGGGCCCGTGGCAAATTCGTCAGATGGGGCTCCTTTCTCAACATAAAGAAGTGCACCAGCATCCCTTCTGTGCTCTAAACCAAGCCAGTTCGGGGCCCTGTAGAGCTAGGGGCCCCTGGCATTTTGCCACCCCTGCCACCCTATAGTTATGCCACTGACAAGTGATTCTACTTGAAGACCCAAGTTGGTGTCTTTGCGCTGTCATTAATTTGGACTTTAGCCGCCTTCATTTTGTCTCTGACAATATCACAAGCATTGAGTAACTCTTTATCTTTGCGACCAAGAGCGTTCTGTCTAACAGTGTGCCGGAATTCTACTAAGGTGTCAATCAGACTACTTTGTTCGACACTTTCTGCATCCTGCAGTCTCATTCCAAGTTTCATCAACACACTAGTAATGTATTCCGCAATTAATAGAACGGGAATTGGGTAAAACTCCGTCGTTTCCAGTTTCATTACTCTGTTTGTCTTTATAACTAGATTTAACAAGTTAGTGACACAGCTAGCCGTGTCAAAATCTGATTTCAGAAGTTCTAAATTAACCTCCTCAACTCTCTGCAAACTGTCAAGTATTTGATACTTGTAGTCGCCATTTTCTATTGCATTGTTATTGACGTAATTGTATGCGTCTTTGAGGAAGAATTTGAATTTGCTTAGGACACTTTCAGCTGTTTTCATTAGTTCATTGCTGTACTCCATTGGATATCTGTAGTTGGACATCAGGCAAGCCATCCTGAATGTATCAGCGCTGTGTTGTGACAAGAGCTCGGGAATGGTGATAGTGTTTTTTAAAGATTTTGACATTTTGCTGTCACCTTTTATGTGCAAATGGCCGACATGGATCCAGTAGTTGGCCCACTGCTTGGTATTGTGGAAGGCGCAGGACTGCGCCTCCTCATTCTCATGATGAGGGAACTGCAAGTCAATTCCTCCAGAATGGAAGTCTATTTGTGTCCCGAAAAATTTGCTGACCATAGCTGAACACTCTATGTGCCAGCCCGGCCTGCCTTCTCCCCATGAGGTGGTCCACGACGGCTCACCAGGCTTCTGGCTTTTCCAGAGAGCAAAGTCCATTTTGTTTTTTTTGTATGCATCTGCTGGGTCCCCTGAGTCTTGCATTTTCTGCAGCTTGCCATAAGAGTTATATTTTTCCGTGTCAAAATAAACAGAACCATCATCTGTAACATACGCCATTTCGGAATCGATGATTTTTTTTATAAAATTCTCTATGGCGGGAATGTGGTCGGACACTCGGGCGACAATGAGGGGTTTCTCAACGTTCAACCTGTCCATGTCCAGCCAGAACTCGTGCTCGTACTGCTTCGCGACGCTCCTGAAGTCTGATTTGGTTTCTTTGGCTTTTTGTATGATTTTATCATCTATATCGGTGACGCCCATCGCTGTGACGAGCTTAATTTTGAAGAATTCCTTCAATATTCTCTGTATGATGTCTATCTTGACATAGCAGCTGGCATGTCCGAGATGTGCCGAGTCGTAGACGGTGGGTCCGCAAGAGTACCAGGTCGCTATGTGCGGGTCGTTCAGGATCACAGGCACCTTCTGATCCGCCACGCAATTGTATACGTAAGCCCCGATCGGGTTTCCATTCGGCATTAGCCATTTCGTCTCCTTAAAAGGCTTTAAAGGACAAATGTGTGACAGTTTCCTAGTGAAAACTGGAAGAGCTCTCCGCATTTTGCTGATGTTTACTCGAGCTTCAAAATACAGAAACAACGTAATATCGCGATAAGTTCATTGCTACGCGGTAAACTAATAGTACGTAGTTGAACCTTGAACTGTCACTGTCAATTCAATAGTGTCAATACTGTCAATGAGCTGAGCAGCAAGGAATGGAGCGGAGCAGCTGATTTCGTAGGTGAGATTCTTAGTACTTTGAACCAAACTGTTTCGCATATGTTTTAAAACGCCAAATTTTTGCCAACGAAACGTCAAAAGCAAAGAAGCAAAACAAAAAAATGTGCAAAAACGTCAAATCAAATTCGATTGATAAACATCGGACATGAAATGAAATGAAATTGGTAGAATTCAAGTGAGAAATAGAGAAGTGCATTTGAAATGGTGGTTTTCGCTCCTGACGAAGTAGGATTAGTCGACAAGTCGCCTTGCGCAGGTATCAGAGCCGATCTTAAGATGTGTTTATTGACAACTGATTGTTGCAGAAAGGTTAGTTTTGTGTAATGTATATGCAATAAACTTTTTCATTTGTTTTATCTAAATTAGTTACTTTTAAAAACATTTCTAATATAATCTAATACCTTTAAACTAGCTTTGAATCTCGGAAACGGCTCCAACGATTTTCATGAAATTTGGTATGCAGGGGGTTTCGGGAATACATCCAGGTATTAGTAATGTAATGATTCAAATGGTATTTTCGTGAGTGAAGGGGATGCACTATATTGTTTCTAGCGTGTGCAACGAAGATGCCAATAGCGCAACGCGAACACGCAACGCCAAGTGGAGTGCCACCCCAGATAGACAAAATTCCTCTTTTTCAAGTATCTATTTATATATTTCAGGACAAAAAGACTCCCCGGGAATGTTTGAAAGCTGGCACAGTAGGTGATGAATGCGCTCAGCTGCGGCAAGCTTTCTTCGAATGTAAACGGTCTTTGGTATGTTATTGGTATAGTTTTTGTTGCATAACATTGAAGCCCTCACCCAAAATTATGGTTGCTCCCTGTGGAAACCTAGTTTTTTCATGTTATAAGGTAGCTTGTAATATAGTAATCATGGATGGTATTGCTTTCTTAACCCGTCGAGCGTCCCGTGTGCACAGGGCGCATAACGTTTTGCACACACCCGTGCACACAGGACGCTCGACGGGTTAATTTGGTTCAGATTCAAGGATTTTAGCCAATTCATACACAAAAAAAGCCCAAGTTTGCCTTATATTATTTATGTATATGTAAGCTCTAGCTGTTTTCAGTGACTATTGTATTTTTGGGCTAGGGCAATGGTTATTTGTCTTTTATTAATATTAGTTTCTCTTAGTGTTCATAAATTTTGAATGGAAGATCTGAAAAGATCATAATTGGATCACTCTTTAACCCATGATATTAAAATGTATGCTGAGCATTTGTTACACACAGTGTTCCCATGTCCCATTTTTACACAGTAAAAAAAAACTGTGTTACCTTTTAATAATGTAAAACCTTTTTTTCAGCTTGACAACAGAAGGAGGTTCCGTGGCCACAGAGGTTATTAATATTACAGTTTTTAGTGAGACTTAGTTTTATCCTTTGATCATTAAATGACAAATGTATAGTATTATTTTGTTTTCAATAAAGTTCACAAATTAAGTTATTTGTATGTTCTCATTCTCACTTAGGATTAATACTGACATGAGTTGATTATAATGGTGATGAAACTTATATCGTTATTTATTCAGTTTTTTTGCCCCCGAGTATATTATGGTTGCCATAGCTCTACTACTTGTAGTGTTTTTATAAGGCTAAACTCTAAAATTTTTAGAAAGTTAGATGCAAAAAATTAATAGAAGTGTAGTGTATGTGTACAAGGGGAATAAAACAAAGTTATATTTGAAATTTTATTACAAAAATAATTTAAAGTCATTTCAATCTCCTAGTCGCCTATTTTGCTTCCCAAGCATTTATTTAACGCTATTATAAAAAAGCGAGTTTTAACAAATAAAACTATGTAAGAGAGAAACAATGTTGCCAACAAATAATATAATTTCGATTTTTATTAGATAGTAAACTAAAAACTAAACAAAAAGTAGAAGGGATCAACTAGATTGGATATAATTTAAAAGTTGTACCTATTCAAAAGGGAATTATTAAATTTATTCTACAATCTATCTAAATTCAATTACTTTCTCAAATTCAAATTGATTTAAAATTTTGAAATATCTCATTTTATAATTTAATTGGCAAAAGTTAATTGTACTATTGCTTACATAAATTTATTACATGTCTAATAATATCTAAACTCATTTCCAAATTAATCAACAAAAGACAGGTAATTGGCCCTGGATTGTCTTACTTTCTGGATTTTCACACATTTAAATTAAATGGTGTACCTTACAGTAAGTGATCAAAATCAAAAACTCATGGATAATAGGCCCATTTTTTTGGACGTTAATATAGTCTTCATATCTACTTAGGTATATTGTGTATCATCTCTGAATGTGGCAGTAGTTCCATTATTAATAATACATTAGGGATATTATAAATGTATCAATCAAGTGATGCAATCCATACAAGGTGTCATTGACCTGTTCGTAGATTAATTTGGAATGGAGTACAAAAATCCTCTAATAACTATAAATAAATAAAGCAAATAATTAGCCTAGTTTATTAACAAATGCAAGCCTTTATTGCTTTTCTACGTATTGACTAGATTTTAGCACCATAGCAAAACTAACCGCGTGCATCGAAACAAGTATGACAGATAACCATTTTATTTTACATGACAATACATACATTCTGCGATGGATGGCAGTATGAGGATACTTATAGTTAAATATCATTGAGCTTACAGTCTCAGATGTTCTCATTTCTTCTCTGTTTCAACCCTAGCGCTAGATCTATCTCTCTTACGAACTGACTATAGTACATCCCAGTAGCATAGTATGTTTGCTCAAATGTGTTAATGTGATAATGCTATAAAGCACATTGTTAGAAAGAGCAGTAGATTAATTTTGTTGTGCTAGGGTTGAAGATTTTATTAAATGAATTAAATTTAAATTTTTGTAGTGCTTACAAGCAAGTATTTAACTTTAATGTCTACATTATTTAAAGTTGGTACCTATTTCATTAATGACTCACAATAGAAGATAGATTTTTGGTCAGTATTGAAGAAAGATCGATTGAGAACTGTTGGTAAGGCGGTTTTAGAGTTCCTATGATTTTTCAAGCTAACGTCTAATGTGTTTTCAATTCTAATAATTTCGTTATTCACGTAATTGACCAGTAAATTATAATAGTGCCGGTAATAGATTATCATAATATTTATAAATCTATGACCACACTTGAAGTTTGATTATTTGTGCATCATGGCATTAAAGGCTCAAGCGTAGGTACTCATTATGTTTATTAATTCAAGAGATTAAAGTATTTTTATTTTATTTTTACTGCAATAAGTTTTGATTCCGCGAAATTCCAGCTTTGCACGTTATTTAGTGGACCTAACATAGTCCTTATTCTATAAAACCTGACCAGTGACCAGATAAACGTTCACAAATTTTTAATTACTTCCTTTAGCCGTCTCTATCTCTCTCACTCTTTCAAATACTGAAGAAAGGATATTTTCCGATTCCTAGTAACGCTCTGGCCAGGATATTTCTATAAATACATAAGTTTGCATGAGAATATATTATTGAAGTAAGTAACGGTTTCCTCATGCAATGTTAGCAAAATATTTAACTTCTTTTTTTATAGATATTTTTTAAGCGATAGGTTTAACTGCATTAAGTACGACAATCAGCTTTAAAAATACGCCCCTAAATATATTTTATTTGAATAAATTCCTAGTTAATAATTGTTATTTGACAACCCTTAAAGAAACAGACGCACATTCAAATAGTTGTTAATTCTAGAGCTGATCGTTATACTATCTTAAGATTATAGTTATAAAGTTGACAATAGCTTGTGACACCGGCCTCGCTATAATGACTAGGGTCTACAAAATATCCATAGGTACAATTATATTTCATTATATTTTGACAGTGAACAAACTATGCGTTAACACGTATGATATTGATATGTTTTTGGATATGTGGAGGAACTACGTGAAATTAATTGAGAAGGTAACTTTTGAAGATGTCCGGCGCAAGCAATTTTTTACTTTAGGGTTGCTTTTTAATCTGGAAAAACTTGAGATTAAAATTGATCAAGTTGACCTTATCTTTGGTACAGATTTGTTTTCGTTTCTCAAAGCAAGAAGTTAAAGAACTGTTAAAATCTGAGTAGGTAACAAAAAAAAAAAGACTTAAATTATTAGTTAGTATGCAGAGGCCATATTGGATCTCTTGTCTCATTTAAATCTTTGCAGACATTTCCGGTTAAGGTTTTGCGTCAATTTTCTTACTTCAAGCTGAATTGAAAGTTAATTTAAAGTTGTCGATTCTTAATTACATTATTCTAATCTGATTCACTGATTGTACTTTGGCCAGACTAGTATAACTGAGCCAAGAGGCCGGCTTTTTCCATTTAAAACGTGCTTGATTCTTAAAAAAAAAAGTTCTGTAACTAATCTGAGGGACGATACAAAATAGAAAAATATACCTATTACGTTTTAGTGGAGACTTTGATATTAGAACACTTGAAAGTTTAAAACTGAAATTCGAAATGTAATCGATATTTTTTAAAATCAAGGGCCTTGGATTAGTGTAAATGACACCTTGCTTAATAATCTTAATACCCGGAAAAATAATTAAACTATATACTAATATAATAAAAAAAAATTAAAGTGGCTGGACTGAACTTTGAGGCCGTGTTATTTAAAGTTGTATGAACACTTTCAAATTGTAAATAATAATATTTGAATACAAAGTCAATATTGACAAAAAACTTTGTAGTAAGGCATCTTGAAGATGAAGAATATTTTTTTAGGAATCATAGATACAAAAATTTACTACAGAGTGGTAGAATGTTTTTCTGAATAACACGCTTAAGTTTTTCGCCTACATGACCAGTTCAGAAGATAAAATACATCTAATACTTTGGTCCATTTCAGGAGCATATTAGGTACTTAGTACGATAATTTCAAAAGTCTTTATGACTACTGAATGCTAGTTAAAAACCACGTACCACTTGCAGTGTTACTTGTAAGTTGTACCAAAAGTGACACCAAATTGTCTTACCATTGAGACGGAGCGGACACAGAATCGACCAATCAGATTGCTCAAAATTCACGTTGCACCGTTTCTCTTGTTATGTGATTGGTCGATTTCCCGTCCGGTTTAATGTAATCGCAGCCTTAAGCTACCGCCACACTCTTGCCAAGCCCCATCTAGCCGCATGATATCAAGCCTTAATGTTTTTTACATACTAGCTTTTACCCCGGGCTCCGCTTACGTGAATTTATTTATTAGATGCGGCCATCCGGCTATAGTTACTGATTTTTACTGAACTTCATTAAGAGTATATTCAAAAATCTATAGGGTTTCCCAAAAATCCTATCAAGTTTTTAATTTATGTTGCGTGAAGAACATCTGTGCAAAATTTCATGTCTCTAGACGCGGTTGAGGTTTTGGAATTTTACATGCGCTATTCCAGAAATCCAACTACCTAGATGCATACCGAATTTCATCCATTTTGGGAGACACACACAAACTTTTTTGTTTGTTTCTTAGATATTTCAATTTGGTCATTAATAAAATTTGCTAAAGATCTTATCATGACGTCCACAAAGTTCTCAGGCAATTATGTATTGGTGAGAATATTATTATCAACTACCTTCTGCCCGCGACTTCGTCCGCGTAGAATTAAACTTAAGAACTGATGTTGATTAGTATATTCTGCAATAAGTATTTACGTTGCTACTTTAGGCAGCTAAGATCTTTGACATGTTTATCGCTATCCCGCGGGAACTATGCAATAGTCCGGGTTAAAGTAGCCTATGTTTTAATCTAGGGTACCAACTTCATCTTCGTTTCAAATTTAATCCAAACCCGTCCAGTCGTTTTAGCGTGAAGAAAAAACAAACATACTCACTCACTCATTTCGTCACAAACTTTCGCATTTATAACATTAGTTGGATCTCTATATACCCCACCTACTTTTGCACTGTGCACTGTGCTTGAAGTTGTTTCAAGTACTCTTAAAGACTTGACGAGAGTGTGGACCTAACCTAACTAACTTTTTAAACTATCACACTAACAAAGGCTTCCCGCTAAAAAGTCTGTATAGGTCTATAAAGACCAGTGTACCCACACAACCGTGCTCTTAGGGCCGTGATCAGCATCGCGGCGCCCGACAAGTCGTCCAACAAGTTGGCGCACTCGCAGACCAACAAGTACATTTTATCGCCGTGTGTGGCCACGGACTTGTGTAGCGCTATCTTCTTCATGCCTACGGAGTGAGGGAGATGGCGGTAGAGCATCCGCGCGCCGGTCCAGTAGAGCCAGTTGCGTTCGAAACGCTCGCCGTCGTCGCCTTCGAATACCTGAAAATGTCATTGGTTTGAGAAATAGACGTCATATATCTAACAGGTATATTGTGCATGTACGAATGCTATCGTATTCACAATATCTTTTGGATATAAAGTGGTGACAGAAAAAGCGATTGCAATTGCGAGCGCGCGCGCGTGACACTAAGGCTAACGCTTCGGATTTGCTTAATTTAAAGGTTAACATTTCCATTTCAGTTCGTCACTTTTTTATTATAGGTAGGTAGGTATGGAACATGACGTACAGGAAAAAAAAACCATAGTAAAATCTGGGATACATTTTTTCTTGTATGAGTGATAAACCCAAAATATTTAAATTCTGGAAAACGCTCAAAAACTAGTACAAGTAAAAATCTCTATTAACCTTCTAACATCTCTTAAGTACCTATTACTTCGACTATCTACTTAAGTTACCGCAGCTGTGACATCGCTCGATGCCAAGATCTCATATGGCAGTGGCTTCAAAGCGAATCATTTTCTCCGAGTGCGCGATTTGGTGGCTCTCCAAAAAACTTACCAAGCGTATAAGACTTCGGTGAGGGTATATTAGTGATCTTAAACGATAGCCTTTTAGAACTGAAGCCAAGTTTGTGATATTAGCAAAGGTCGTGTCACGTTTGGGTTCTTTTATTCTAAGCTCAGTCGGTCAGGAAAGAAGTGGTAAGTGGTGTGATAGGAAAGATTTCTCCATCACTATATCATCATCGTCTCGTCTGTCTGCCTGCCTACTGGACGGACTGTTATGCGGTTTGCCATGTTTTTGTTGTAAATTCTAAAAGTTGAGGGAAATAATCGTCGATTTTGGTAGATTGTGGTAAATTTTGTGGCACAAGGCTTCGGATCCGAGATCCAGACACCAACATCAACAGGATTTCTTCATTTTCCTAGCTTCACTCAGCGCTGCTTTCATCCTTCCAATCCAATCTTTTCCTTGCACTCCCCTAACCCTCTGATATGTTTGGTTTCGGGACAACCATACCATTACACCGAATGCCTCTTGAATATGAACTGGACCAGACTGTAAGAACTGACCTTGTAAACGCTAATGATGAACCCGGTGGACTGTGTGAGCGACTTCTTGGGTCCGCTGGCGAGGTCCGAGAGCGGCGGCCTGCAGATCATGGCGACTTCGCTGTACAAGTCGAGCGTGTGCGCCGCCGAGTACCGGATCGTCTTTGGATCGAACTTGTTTAAGGAAGCACACCTGAAATGCAATTGTATAATTTAAATAAACCATTGTTAGAAACGGGTCTAATACAGGGATATTCGAGTGGTTGAGTATTTTGATATTTGACTGAATGATCGCTTCTTGTACCTACTTAAGTTATACTACAAAACGAACCTTAAATAAACCTAACCTACCGGTGTAAGAAGTAGAGTTGCAACTGGAGAAAATTATACTAAACGATCATTCGACCAAATTCGATTAGGACTTGTAGTAAAATTGTTTACCTCATATTATTATAGAATAGCAAAGGATCAGTTTGCGTTGTATTTATCACATAGTATGATATGAATGGGAACTCTGCGCTTCTTTCCATATTTGCCAACAGCATGCCTCCAACAGCCGAATTCGCTTGCGCCACTTCTGTGAGCAGCTCTGCTGCAGCCAGTTTCTGCTTAATCAAAGGTTTGGCCATTGGTGACTCCAATATTGGCTCTATTGGCTCCAATGGGCTCATAAGATGGGCCAGTATGCAGAGTTTTGGGTCAGCGACCTCGAGGATACTAAGGGAGTTTTGCGCAGTCTTCGTTGATTGGCCTTTCTCTGGCGTAGGAGGGGGAACTGGAAGCTGGAATTAGAAAACAAAGAAAATTAGCAGGTATGGAATAAAAAGAATAAATTCCATCATAAATAGATTTAAACTTCAATCGCCGTTATTATGACACGGCACAAGATGCTAGGCGCTCACGGAATCCCTAAGTATTAATAATTGGAAGAGTTTTTGATGCATCGATTGAGGATTCCCAAATGCCACCAAAATTGGAAGCAATCGGAGGAAATTTTCATTTCTTAATAATTAATTGAACAGGTCATATTGATAATCTACCAAATAGAGTACAGAAAACCTCTGGTCCCATAAATTATCTTCTTGTAACCATGCTGTGGATTAAATATGCAATATTTTGTAATGCGCGATGATGTCGATGTTGTGAGACTGTGTGTTTTAAACAGCTATTCCTAATTACCGGTGGGGTGCAGATAAAGGCTATTTTGTAGGCAACTACATTGGCATCAGTCTATTATGATTCCACCTCTATTGACCAATCGTTTAATATGATGTAATTGCAGTACGAAGTTAGGTTTCATTAAAATTATTTGTAACAAAGTGAACGTTTTAACGACTTCGCTAATAGTGACAGTCATGTCGAATATATTTTTAAGAAGTTATGTCTGGTAGATAGTGATCAATATTTATTCACAAGTTTCACATCACCTTCACTTGTTTTCGCAAACTGCCGTGGCCTTTGCGCCTATTATTATTATTAAGAGAACGAGAACCACATACTCTACCACAGGCCTGACAAGAGAAGTTTGCGTTGGCTGTTACCGAGCCACCTTGATGCCACTTCTGTCTCTTGTCAGCAAGTGTCTCAAAACAGGCTTTATCGCAAAATTTGCAACTTTCCATTACACGTTGGCGCCAATCTGATCTGATATGTTGACTGGAAATATGTACGACACTCACCGGTACGCCGTCAGGCAGGAACCTATCCAGCGCATGGGCAGGTATGACGAAGCAGTCGCGCTCGAGCGTGGCCAGCGACACGGGCTCGGCGCGCGCGCGGCGGTCGTGCGCCGGCGCCGGCCGGTCCCAGCGCAGCAGCGACACCGACGGCTCGCGCGTCACCAGGGGCTGCGGGGGCTCCGGCTCCGGACCGGAACCGCCGCCGAGGACTGGACCGCATCTTTCTGAAATTTGAAAAAAAAAAAAATACTAACTGGTAACTTGAAACTCTCGTGCTAGCCCTGCTGATCGTGAGCCATGCAGGAGTGTAGTGTCGGAAGCCATCCACTTCGGGTCACTACGCCCAACCAGTATCTGCGCTACCTATAGCGCTATACCTGGATTACATACAGTACACGGAAACCTATGCAGCGTGTGTTAGACTGATCGTCGGATCAAGTGGCTACACCAAGGCACCCAGTAATACGGGTACCTACACTAAGTTTCTGGTAGTGATTGATAAGCTGGTAATCATAATCACTTAACCACATAACCGTTTATTAAAGTGGGTATACCTACGCAAAAATGTGATCCTAGTAGTAGTTCTCTAAGAAACGGAGAATGCCTACTGAGATATAGGTAGATTTATGACATTAGCGCTAGCGTGTAGGTACCTATATAATTTCTTGATCTAATTTTTAATGAGAACATCAAAAGCATCAGCTTTGTCTTACTCGGAGGAGGATCATGTCATATCCCTCATGATGTAATGTAATGTTAATGTTCAAGCACTTTAATTTACGCTTTGCCATGAAGGAACTTAATCAATTCAGTCAGAATCAATGGCATCAGAAAATAAGTAAGGTATACTAAAATACCTCGGAGTAAAATACTTATGTGTAAATACTATATCACATGTACCTATTTCTATGGTGCGAAAGAAACGCTTATGAAAGCTATCTATATTACAACATATGATTTAATGGAAATGAAAATGTCAGGACATCATTAATTTTCTATCATGACTAGCGAGAAACTTACTACAGTCAGCATTAATTATACCCGCATACCTAAACTATACGCACACTACAATTTTCATAAGGTATAATTTCACATTTTTACAGCTTCTATGTCGTGTAACTTCTGTGTTTATGTGCAATAAAGAGTTCTACACCGTACAATAAATATTTGGTCACAAGTAGAGGTAAGATTTTGACGCGAATATGAATACCCAACATATTACTAACCCTTTTCTAATTGGCTTGCGTAATAAATTATGTCTGAACCGAACACCTTCTCGAGTCTCGAAGGGCAATAGATTCCTGATTACTTCTCAGGCCCTAACAGGCTAGCTTTCACAGGATAGGTAGTGTAAATCCCCTCATTGATGTAACCTAGTTTCGGCCATTTTTGTTGTGCCTACCCACACGGAAAGCTAAAGGCGCAGTTTGAAACTTACCTCAAAGAGTCATTATTTTCAATGGGTTTGTGCTAGCAGATTAGAACGTGATTTCAACATGAAGTTATTACAAAGCTCATGAGTCTTTTATCTCAAGAAACAAGGATGGTAGAGACGATATTATAGGATTTCTCTTTCTAAAACTGCCTGTTTCTCTCGTGTCCGTTTTGGTGGTCAGTCTGGCATGTCTCCGACTGTACTCCAACTATACCTAACCGTCAAACATAAACACGTATAACAATGGGGCAAGCCATCTCGAAAGTTTAAAGTGCTTTGTGTGACGGGCGTTTTTGCAACGTTCCATTAAACACGTCCTCGCTGAAAATAGATGTTTGTTTACAGCCAAAAAGCCGGTTTGATCCGGTTTGAAGCTGTTTTTTGATGAGTGCATTCTTGCTTCCGGCAATGGACTTGAATAACCATAACTATCTCGTGTTGGTAGCCTTGCTAAAGGTATGGAACTATTGTTAACCCTCTAGGAACTTAATTTGACGTTACTTGTTCTGATTCTTTTGTCTATTAATTATGACTCGTATGAACCAGCGGCCCGATTTTTTGAAGCACATCATTCGAGATTAGAATAATCTGAGTGTAATAATAATACTGCAGCTCAAATGAAATTGTAGACTAAGTAGTTGGAAAGGTGAAATTCAAGTAGCATTTGTTTCACAAGCGTGCTTTCAAAAACCGGGTCCTAGAACTACCTAACATAGAGCAGCTATTAAAGATCGGTAACTTTTTTTATACGACGAGGAAGCTAAGAGCTAGCAGGTGACCACCCATGGACACCTGTAACACCAGAGGATTGCAGATGCGTTGCTAGCCCAAAGGCTAAGATAGAACTTGACCGGTCGTCTTACTCTCCACGCCGGAACGGAACACACCAGCTCAAGCCCTGTTGCTTGGCAGCAGGATTAGCAAGTAAGACGGTGGTAGCGTAGCGAGCACGAGGTCCTACCATCCGCCATTATGATAAGGGGGTCTTTACTTTACCGAGTAACGATGTCACAGTTTTCCATTGTAACATTTTGGACGCACTCGTTTGAGGTGTCTGCAGGAATCTCAAGTATGATTGAAGGACAATGAGAACGCCCAAACTGCCAGTTCATTGAACCGTTAGACGTCACATGAATATGCAATGCCCTGTCCATCCGTCAGGTATTTATAAAGTGAAGCATCTGGCGTGTTATTAATGTTCGCGCTGATGGAGCCGTGTTCCAAGAAGCTGTTAGTTTTGGTCGACACCAGACTAATAAAAATCGGGACATGATTTCAGGACTGTATTACAGGAAGGTCGCGAATCCGGTTTAAGCTTGCAATGTGATGGCCTTTGGTGGACTAGTAATTGTATCAGTTTGAGTTGGCGTACAGACACATGACTCAAACAGATGACGCTTGGCGACAAAAATTCGCATAGTAACAAGGTCACGTGACAGCTAGTAACAGATAGAAAAATTCGAAGGCTTACCCACCTGCTATGGGTGGTGTAGGGTTATAGCACGCGTCACGGAATGACGAGGATCCGGGTTCGATTCCCGGCCATAGCTTTACTTTTCGGATTTTTCAGTGTCGTTTAGAAATTTAGTAATGCACACAAGTTTTGAAATAATACTACTTTATTATAGTAAGATTAAAAGATTTTATATATATAAATATTGGGAGTGTGAGTGTGGCACTGCTCACACTACTACAGTTCCTTGTCGTATACAAAAAAAAACCGTTCATTTTACCATTTGTCGAAACTATATCAAAAATATCACTACAAGTTTCGTTTAATTTGCGCTCACCTACCTACCAGTGGCGTGGCGTCCATAGAACTCGATTCCCATTGGCTTGCCTATTTTAAGGCAGTTGAGTACTTTATTGTGCAGAATTACACGAAAAGGCTATTTAAATTCCCCTCGCCTTCTGACATACCTACTTGACGCCACGCCACTGCTACCTACCTACATATTATTTTGTGTATTGTCCGATCCAAGACGTGCGCGTCATTTTTCGCCCCTTTACAATAATTGTCTGATAGAGTTGACTTGAAATTTGGTATTCATATTGGGATTGGATGACAATGCTTTACAGTCAGCAAAAAAATCTTCCATTAAAAGACAAACATAAAAAATACGACTGTAGATATGAAAAGTCCCGTCTGCCTGTCTGATTTATTAACACCCAGCTCAAACCTTTGGACCTAGGAGGCTTAAATTTTTAGAGGTTCATAGAGGTAGGTACTTATTACAATATATCTAGACGTAGAGTGAGGACGAGTTATGCGTAAATCCCACGGGATAGGGCTTTGCGACTGGAGCGAAGCCTACGAAATTACCATAGTGAGATTTTTTCTTGTGTTTGTTTACTAATGTTGTTTGGGATTGCAATGTTTATTTACATATACATATAACAATGTTTTAGACTGGCTCGATAACCGAAACTGGCGGCTGCGAAAACCGTTACGTATAAAAAATAACGCAAAGTAAGTTTAACTTAGGTCCATAAAAAAACAAGGAAACATGAAAATTAAAAACTTTAACTGACTTTTTAGACTTTAACAAGTTTCAAAAGAAAGTAATCGTTTAAGTTTAAATGAACTCTAACCCTTAGTCACAAACGCTCTATAGGCTTCTGCTAACTTAGCAATCGTTTGTCCTTATCTGTGAAAGGTAAATGTCAAAGTGACAGATGAGGACAAACGATTGCTAAGTTAGCAGAAGGGGGTAAATATCGACGTTACATTTGCATGAAGAGTGTTCCACATCAATATATACATACTATGTATACATATTTCACATATATTCGCCAAAATTTATAATGATATATCGCACGTGCCAAGTGCATTCCGAAAGTTGACGTCATACATATAATTAAAGACGAGCATTAAATTACCATTTACTATAAAAACATATAATACTCGAGCGTGTTTTGTGAAGAGTTTGCCCGCGTGTGATTTGGGGATTATTTTACCAATTTAAGCTAGTATGTACTGAAACTCTTTGTTGCACATAACAAGATCTTGTGTATATAGTAGAGTTGACAGAAAGTCACATCGATTGGTTTGAATTGCTTCATTTCTTGCAAAATGTGATTCAACATTTATTAACTTAACATTATTGTCATTTAACGCCTAAAAGTTCATTATGACAAAGTACATAGAAGAGTGTAACTCGTTACATTTTCTTTCGAAAACTTTTTCCTCAGTTTTCTTGTAAAGTTAATAAACATTTAAAAGTCATTCGCAACCACAATTAACGCTAAACTTACCTCAAATCGCCTCTTAAACCTGTTAAAACCGGTTAAACACTTCAACACTGAACAAAACCACATCGAAAGCCACGCTGACTCGTAACCTTATAAATACACTATTGCCACTTTTAACTTTTTTAAACCGCGCTCCGAACACTGGCTTTTTAAGCCGAAAATAAACTTTTTTTTACCTGAGCCTTCGTTGTACTGGGCACTGGCTCGCGGGGCCGAGAAGAAAAGATGAGTCCTGTAGTGATGTTCCTCCATGCAGGAATACCGTTCGCGGTTTTGGCGCTTCGCGTTCCGGCCGGCCCCGAGTGCACCCCGCGCCTTGCCCCCTCCCCCGCTACTACTAACCGACTTCTCCCCACTAAAGTTCTTCCGAAACATCAAATTCATCTTGGACGGGTGCCACTACTGTCTCACTCACACTAATTAGAAGTTAATTAGAACTAGTTTGGCTTCTCTGTCTGGTGCACGATTTAGTCTTGTTTTATCGCTTTTAGTACGTTATGGTTGATTTCTTAACAGGTGCAAGATGATCGTTTGACGGGGATTACGTGTTTTGGTTGCTGTTTGAAGAGTTTGCGACATGGCGGCCTAGAATATGCAAACGGATGATTTAGTGACTCGGTACATAATAACTCTACATTTACAAGTAGGTATCGCAATGTTTTGGCCCTCTTTCGGAGGTGTGCATGTTATGAAACTGCGATTGAAGATCACTTAATTAAAGTTTGATTTGTATCCACTATGTACGATGTAATTTTGCTACTGTTCATTCGTTACAAAGTTCTTTTTGGGTTGACTAAAAGTCTAAAAATACTGCCCTAAGTACCATAGATTTCTTGTCTCTATCATTTTTTATCCACCTATTTATAAAAATCTGGAGCTAGAAATATGAAACTGTGAAATTAAGAACTATGGTGAATATTTTAATAATTTCTTCCATGCTGGTCTGGGAGCAAAGAAAAAACAAAGAATATACCAGTTGCTTCTCTACCCGCGCAGATGGTAAAAGCCCATCGAGGGAATGGGCGAAAATCATAGGAATCATGTTATAGGCGATGAGGCTAGCAACCCATCACTATTTTGATTTCATTTTTCACCTATACGCCCACAATCTAGCTAAATGTGGCCTGTACCTGTGACCTTAGGCTCTGTCCACCCCGTAAGGGATAAAGACGTGATTTGTGTATGTGTTATGTATGTGAATATTACCCATTATTTACTGACCGCAAACGATTCAATGTCATTTAAAATCGATGATGTGCGGTGAATAAAATATGATCGGAATCGAACGTGCAACAAGTGTTCTCCTTGCTTGGGATAGGTTCTGTTTAAATTAAGTATAATTCTTGAAATAACTTACTATTTTCTTCTAGGTACCCGTCATGAAATGAACAACCATCGATCACAATACTTGTCCCGAAAATAAAGATAAGTTGACTCTACCTACCTTTTGGGGTAGAAAGATTTACACAAAGAAATAATTTCAACTTAATTTCTAATACCTATTCAAAGCTGCGTTATGAGAAGATACAATCTAATAAGACCAGACTTTTTTACAAAAACTGCTAAAATGTCACGATTGTAGCAAGTAGAACAAAGTAGTCTTTGCCTAGCCTACCCCTATGGGAAAAAGGCGTGACGTTATGCATGTACCTCTATGTATGTATGTTAACAAGGATTTGTGAAGAGTAAGACAGGCATATACATATGACTGCAGTCTATAGCGTAAGTTAAATAGCCGTCTATCATATAATATAAAATGATTGTTAGACAAGCTATAAAAAGCCTGTACCAGTCAGCAATCGTGTTCACATAATTTATGGCTCGACTAATCCTTTCCCATAAAAATGTTCTTTTACGACAAAACTAATGTTCCGTATTGCTCTATTGCTGTGATTTTATGGGCAATTTTGTGGTGAGGATAAAGATTATGGCGATGTTTATGTCGTGGTTGGGGGTACATCCTGATGATGCCCTTTTTGACGCAATTTGGTAAAACAAGTATTTGTCTTTTCCGGCGCGTCTGTCTGACTCTGTCTCTTCGCGATAGTCAAAAACGCCTAAATGAATTTTCACACGGTTTTCAACAAATTATAGAGTCATTCATGACGAAGGTTAACGAACATGATCTGTAAAGATTTTTTGGGGGTGCGAGTCGGGTTACCTTCACGTGTGGTCAAGAGCTGCGGTTCCTTTTTGGATCCGTCCGGGGGGAAGAGCAGTGCTTGATCCGGTGCACCCTGGGCAACGGCTAATGATTTCCTGGCAGTTTCTGAGGGATATCATTGACCGTTGGCTAAGAGCCCGACAGGGGGGAGGGGGTCTTTGACCATTACCGTACAACGTTGCCGATATTTTGTCACAAGATTTTTTAATCATATTTTTGTTACTTTGACATTGGCGAATTTGTCGTCGCTATAACGACTTGAAACGCCACAAATAAGAAGAAGAAGAAGAAGAAGAAGATTTTTTGTAAATTGTTTGATAATTGTAACAGCACCGTGTCAGTATCCATATTGCACCCGTGCGACGCCGGGGCGAGTAGCTAGTATGGGAAAATATTTATATGGGACACTAGACTTTATCACTGTGTTTATAGACAACAACTTTGCAGCTTTATGAGACAATAGCAGCTTAAGTTAATCAAGGATTATGTAGTATTGTAAAAATCACTATCGTATTCTCCCCTTCATCCTTATATTAAACACTGTTAGTGTACGCGGGATATTAATAGAAGGAAGGGGAGACAGAAGAAGGCCGAGACGTGCATTTATGTGTCAAGCAACGGAGAAGGCTAATGTAGTGTCGTATCAGGAGCTCAAAGCAATGGCAGATAAAGAAGTGAATGACGATTACTCCACCGACAAGCTGCAATACCGTCTTCACTAAAAGGGCACACGGGGCCCGTACCCAGGGCCCCCGAAGGACCGACAATTTCTATAACAAATGGTTATAGTTAGCAAAAAAATTTTGTTTTAATTCGCTTTTTTTACTTTCCAAAGGGGCCCCAAATTCTTGTGTGCCCAAGGGCCCCAGCCTAGTTTAAGACGGCCCTGCCGACAAGAGATGGGCTCGTAAATTTAAGATGATGAATGTATGCGGGACAGCAAGATACGATTTTTTTTATTTCGGAGCGTAAAATAGGTACCTGTTACCTTAGGCCAGTGGTTCCTAACCTTTTCAATGTCACTACCCCTGTGAACAAGTATGGGAATTGAGTTTACCCCTAGCTAATTTAAAATAAATAAAACCACACAAATTCGAACGAAAATATGTTTATTATGTAAGAAATTGCACGTTTAGGTAACTAGTAAGTAAAGTAATATATAAATCTCGGAGTTAATCATACTACTATTTTGTTTATTGCTATTTTAATACTATTTCGTGCCATCCCGTGTTACCCCCCTAGAATCTCCGTTTTACCCCTGCGGGGGTAATTACCCCCAGGTTAGGAACCACTGCCTTAGGCTCTGTCTACCCAGTAAGGGATGAAGACGTGATTTGTGTGTGTGTGTGTGTGTGTATGGAGCGTAAAATCTGCACTTCGGTGTGGGTACAACAAAGCAAGGAATGGGGTTGATTGTTTTCAATGTACTTGATATCAGTGCAATCGTTATCAGTTCTCGGCGTTATCAAGCCTGGCTTCCGTATCCGGTCCCTGAGTAATTGATGTGTTTTATCGTTCGAAGGTAAAGTTAGCTTGGATGTAGTTCTTTAGCTTCAAAGGCTTTTATAATCCGGAATAATTCAGCACGCGAGGGTGGTGAAATACAGAATGTCTCAGATCGCGGGAACTTGTCGCACGAGCCGAAGGCGAGGGTGATAAACATGCGATCTGAGGCTTTCTTTATCACCGCTTCACCGCCTGAAGTATGTACACAATTTTACGTCCTCTACTGGCCAGGAAGTGCAAATTTGTCACTATATGACATTTTTTTTATCATAGTTCTAGTAAACAATAACTACGTTACCTGGTGAGCAGTAGATGTTCCACGGGAGTTTGTAATTGTGTCGTACAGACACATCATTCAAAGAGATGACGCTTAGCGACAAAAAATCGCATAGTAACAAAGGTCACGTGACATCTAGTAACAGGTAGAAAAATTCGAAGACTACCCGCCTGCTATGGGTGGTGTAGGGGTATAGCACGCGTCACGGAATGACGAGGATCCGGGTTCGATTCCCGGCCATAGCTTTACTTTTCGGATTTTTCTATGTGTTCTAATTTTCACTGACATTTAAAAATATAACTACGTTAGATTAAATCGTCCCAGAAATAAACAAAATTCGCGTAAAATATGACAACTGGCGGCGCGTACCAAAGAAAAATAATTACCCCTTTCAATTAAGACTGTCACTGGGTTAACTCACAAAGTGTCTGTCTGTCTCGCCCTGTCATACAATATCGCACTCTCTCTACCGTTGTCTAACTATTACTACATTCGATTCTACAGGATGTCTAAAAACCCTTTAACGTTAATTCACGAACTTGTTCGGTATATTGGTTTGAACACCCCTGCAAAGTATGAGACCCTAATTAAAACTAAAAAAAATAATTATAAAACTAATTTAATAATTTTGCTCAGTGTGCCACAGGCTTAAGCTACTCACAATACTCTAGTAGTGTTTACTTAAGTACTACACGTCAAACTATTATTGGTGACTACTTCGGCATACGGAAGTTTCGTAAATCAGCTAATCAGCCTAATTAAATTAGTTCAAAATCCACCAATCAACTATCAAGCTTTCGCAACATAAGCGACACACAATGTCCGGTAGCGTAACTAATTTTATGCTGGGAAAATTAAACTTTTGCTGTGAATATTTAGAAGTACAAACCAAAAACCTAAAGTTGTGAGCATTCGCATATTTTGTATCTATGTGTAAAAGTGTCCATGAATCTTTGATACAGATCGTACCTAGGCATCGCAGCCACGAACACTAGCGCAATAAAGTGAACAGAACATATGATCAGTTCGACACTACATCACGCTGTTTATGAGGCGCTGGCCGCGCGCCGTAAACGCAGGCGCAAGTGACAAACGTCACGACTCTATTAACATTTTCACTGCCATTGACTTGCTATGAAGTCAATACATGCCATGAAAAATGCACTTTCATCTTGACGAGACATATTGACATGCTTGGCGGTGAAGAGGCTAAAGAGGCCAAAAGCGACGCATGGAAGTTTCAAATATTTGACTAGTTTGTTGCAGTAACGTGCCGCTATTGGCGCTGCAAATTTTTCCATAGTAATTGATACGTTTAAGCCCTGGGTTCCTGACCTGGGGTAATTACCACCTCGAGGGTAAAATCGGTTTTTCACGGGGGTCATGAGCTGGTTGGCTCAATGATTTCCTTGCCTTAAGAACGAATAAATTCGTCAGAAAGGGGTAAGATCCGTGAACCTAGTTAGGTCATAAGGGTAACTGAAAAGGTTATAGGAGTCACTGGTTTGAGCGAACGCGTTTGAAACGTTTGTTGCGGCAAAACTAAAACTAGAGGCTCAGAATGTTAACCTAACTGCTATGAATCTTTAATGTATTGTGGGTAAGCCACGAGCGCAATGAAGGTAAAGTGAACAGAACTATGATATGTTCGACACTATATCACGCTGGCCGTGCGCCGTGAACACTGGCGCAAGTGACGAAATTCACTATTTAATTAAAGACGGAGCCTCAAAAAATCCGAAAAATTAATCTATACATAAAGTTATACACTACTTTACTGTTTCCATTATTCAGATTTGTTTAGTTTCCAACAGCTGTTGGAAAAAAACAAAAGTTTGATTTAGCTTAATCATTAATTGTAGTTACTTGAAAAAGCAAGAAATTTTAAAAAGATCACATGTATTTACAAACTAGCTTTCATACGGATTTTTTCGCTTGTACCTTCAGATCTGAAATTCACGAGAACTCCCAAAAATACCATCCTAATCTTCATTTGTTGGATGAAAAACATTTGTGCGAATTCGGTATAAAAAATAGTAAGTAACTAAGTAAGTAAATGCTTTATTGTAGAAATATAAAGAAACAGAGACAAATCACAAAAAAGACGTTACCTTTAACGGGAGTGTACCTGTTCTCCACGAATTGATTTCACCATATCGCGGATATAGCAAAGTAAAGATAATATACTTAATAGTCTGTGATACCAAAGATGTCTGCATACCAGATTTAAATCTGTCCAGTCTTTATAGTGCCAAAGAGTAACAAATATACAGAAAGACAGATAGACACACAAGCTATCGCAAATAATATAATAACAGTAGAAAGTTCTCTTGTCACTTAGACCACACTTTGAGTACCAGTTTCTTAGAAACTGTTTTCTTCTCGGAGCGAGTACCTAAACCACTTAACGGTATTAGTTTTTCGGGTCAAAAATGGTTCATAAAAATAATAAATTGTTTCACTAATTCTATAAATTGAGTTGAGAATGACACATAGCTTTGTAGTTCGAAACTTATGAGGCCGGAGTGGCTACCATTAGAACACAGTATTTCAAACGATGTAGTTAGAAAAATATTAATAAAGCTCGTCTAAGTAAGTTCCACTGCTGGGCAACGGCACTGTTACAGACGAAGGGTCTTTGTTGGTTGGACAATCCATAGGAGGACCGATAGGAGACTCTCTGAAAGTCATGAACCAACTTTAAAAAAATCTATGACTAATTAAAGCTACACTATCCCTTTTTAACATAAGATTTAATGTATGTACTTATGTATGTATAACTCTTTAATTGTACATAAAACACATAAATTTTACAGTTAATGAGATATTATCGATTCTGAGCAGGTCGTACTGAGAGCAAAACGTCCTGTGTTGCTTTTAGTCGGCTAAGCATAATGTCCGTTTAATGAGAAGTACCGCAGGGAAGGAAGTCCAGGGAGCAAATCTTCCGCAATTAAAAATGCCCAGTGACCAAATCGTCCGCAACTAAAAATGCCCAGTGACCAAATCGTCCGCAACTAAAAATGCCCAGTGACCAAATCGTCCGCAACTAAAAATGACCAGTGACCAAATCGTCCGCAATTAAAAATGCCCAGTGACCAAATCGCCCGCGATTAAAAATGCCCAGGGATCAAATCGTCCGCAATTAAAAATGTCCTTAAAGCAAATCGTCATTTACAAAAAAATAAAAAATTACAAAAAACCAAACGTCCTTAATGTGGCTATAATATACTATTTTGAACCGACTTGATTTTTTTTGACCGATTTTTTTTATTGAACCAGGCGTTATCAACGTGTTGTGAAGGTTGATTTAATTAATGAACAAAATATATTTACCTTGCTTCTCCGCTACCATACATGCATACATTACCATGTAGTAATATAATATAGTATAGTATATAGTAGTAATAGTATGCGTAGTAGCAAAGTAAATGTTTTTTGTTCATTGAGTGTTAAGCTCTCACGGTTCACCAGTAAACAATAAGCTATTCGGTCAAAATGTCAACAATTAAATTAAGTCATTTAAACCGGCATTTCCATTGGTATCGCGTGATTCAAATGTCAACCCACTTTGCCTGGATGCCATTTCGACGAAAAAACCAGTAAATGTTTATCAGGAAGGGCTCAGTAAGTTTGAAGTTCAACTGCCTCGTAAAAGTCGTATAAAAACTAAGGTCAGCGAATAAAACTTCAAAGAATTCGTTTGATAAGGTGGCATAATTATACGTACAAATATAAGAGAAAGAGTGATACAATACGCAGTGGCGTAACTGTAACGTCTGGGGCCCGCGGCAAATTCGTCAGATGGGGCTCCTTCCTCAATATAAAGAAGTGCTTCAGCCCACCTTCTGTGCTCTGAACCAAGCCAGTTCGGGGCCCCGTAGAGCTAGGGGCCCGTGGCATTTTGCCACCCCTGCTACCCTATAGTTACGCCACTGACAATACGCGTATGTAAAG
The DNA here is from genome assembly GCA_949127965.1 of Pandemis corylana. Classification (NCBI taxonomy): domain Eukaryota; kingdom Metazoa; phylum Arthropoda; class Insecta; order Lepidoptera; family Tortricidae; genus Pandemis; species Pandemis corylana. The sequence continues at coordinate 2,857,030 of OX421860.1, forward strand.
GCGAGATAGATAGACGACGAGGCTATTTTTCTTAAACGCTTTGAGCCAGAGAGAACTTTGTGACGCTCTTTGTAATGCTTCTTTTTCTTTTTTTTCTTTATTTTAATACTATTTTTTTTTTTTTTTTTTTTTATTCTCTCTTTTTCTCTAGATTAAAATTCACATCTGTTTGTACCGCTGTTACATAGGAACTCCGTCCTTACCTCTTGATATATGTCTAGTTTCTAAATGTTGGAGTAACTCTCTACTTAGTCCCTAAGATACAGGTATTTTTTTACCTAGTTTAGGGGTCAGAATCTTGGCTATCACCCATGACTCAGTTGTACCAAACCTAGATATATGTTTATGTATAAGTACCTCTGTAACCTTGTACAATAAATCATTATTATTATTATTATTATTATTTTCCTTGACACGCGTCGACAGCTGTCTGACTTTTAACCCCCGACGCAAGAAGAGGGCTGTTATAAGTTTGTCATCTCTTTCTCTCTCTCTCTCTCTGTGTGTGTGTTCGTTAATGTTCGGGAGCGGTCGTTCACGCACGCCGCGCTTTTGACGTTGCACACGACGGGTTCAGTTATTTCAGCGACCATCTAATCTAACGTATAAGTTATTACACTACATCTATGGTGGTATTTGACAGTATCTGTCTTCTATGTTATTTTCCCAGTAAAAATCAACATTGTTCTTCAAAAAACGTAAATCATGCAACGGAATTATGAAGCAGCGGATACGCAAGGCCACTTCCGCCGCTGACGGCGTAATTCCATAGTTACGCCTCGAAAATAACCGTAACCTTCTATTGTAGTTATTTTATTTTTGCTAGTTATCTGATTTTAGTTCTTTTTATCAACACAAGGCGGAGCTCGCCTCATTTTAATGACTACAGTTTTAACGATGGGGAATTATTAGATGAGTATTTTCTTTATCATTACTACTATAAAACAAAGTCCTTCTCAGTGTCTGTCTATTTGCGACAAGCTCAAAAACTACTAACCGAATTCTCGATCAACAAGGCACGTTGAAGTATACAATTTGTCAAGGTTTGTGTAAATTACATGCATACGTACTTATATCACATTTTTATCCCTTATAAGGTAGGCAGAGCCTTAGGTAACAAGACCTAGAGGCCACGTTTAACATGATTGTGGGCGTATAGGTGTAAAGAGAACAAGTTTTAAGTCTACGCAGACGAAGTCGCGGGCAACAGCTAGTTTAAGTATTTTTTGCCAGAAGTTTTGGCCAGCAAAATCTAGTTTTTTTTAAGGGGACATTTTTTGGGTTTATTTTTTTAGACTAGATACTCGCCTTGAGTGTGCTGCCTCTAATTACACCAAAGCGATTCCAATCAACCCAATAGAATATCTTTTGTACACGCAAGAAAGCAAGTGCATCCGATTTTTTAAATTTATTTAAAAGTAGTGAACGTATTGAAATTAAATAAGTATGGCTAGGTACAACACCGTGTTATTAATATCGGCTAATATAGATGCTATTATTATTAGAAGTTTACTTAATTTAATTTAATTTAAGTTCCATTCTGATATGACTTATACTTCGAACTACACGTGCTACAGCGCTACGAGCTACGGCGTAGCAACGAAACCTTTTGTAGCAGCTCTACGAGTTCTCTTAATTCTGACTTCGGACGCTAGGATGACGTTCTAATTAGTATAATTAATCTTGATAACCCCTTATTACGTAATAAATATAGCATTTTGCCATATATCGGGACCTCAAGCTTTACAGAGGTAGACTAGAGCTAGGTCGTCAGTTATCATCAGTCCACCGTGACCATTACAAACCAAAAAGACAATGCCAAAAAGATTAGCTAAGACTAAGAGCGCGACAGCCATGCTAATCATCTGGCACAGTCATACTCAACCTGCGGCCCGCGGGCCACATGCGGCCCCCGCCCGGCCTTTGTGGTTGGCCCGCCTAGAGTTACCTACTTCCACAACCTACCCTTAAATAATGTTGTTCCTATGACTAAAACGTGTTTGTCGCCCGTATAGAAAAAAGGTTGAGTACCACTGTGGCAGAACGATCAGGCCTAAGACGGGATAAGCGTTACCATGGAGAGAACCGCTTAGCGTTATTAGGCCTGTTCGTTATCTGAAGATACCACGCGTGCGTGAAACGTTTATACGATCATTTAATTATTGTAACTACCTATAAACAGATGCACTTATATTTAATTGATTTCTTGGTAATTTCTGACGATATTCGAGACGAAATTTGTGATCTACACAGTATGTTCCGAGTTTAATCGCCCATTTCATCCAGGGATTGTAATTTCAGCTTATTGAATATTGATGAATGCAGCTTAAGTTTGCGATTGAGAGTTAAAAATGCGTCTTTGGTAATGATCGTACCTTTGTCGCAGTATTTGCGTAACATCAGACGAACCACAAACTTCGGTACTAAACCTTTTTACTATAAAAAACTTTTGTCAGAATTTCCGTTATTATAATTCAATAATGTGCAGTGGTACCAAAATAACTGACATTTGCTCGATTTCAAGGCAACGTGACGTTACGATTTAAATTGATCGAAGACATTTCCTTTAGCTCGCTGCGAGAGCTGCGTAGTTCGGAGTGCAGGCGCTAGATGGCCCTGGCTACCATCTTTCTAGATCAGAAAACAGTTTTATCAGTACCTAATAATTTATCTCACATGAATGGACGCCAAATTTCAGTACGAATTATTACTAACGTATGTACTAAATATCAGAGTTAAATGAAATAGTATTTTTTGTGGAAACATAAGCAAAAAAAAGTACATAAATTGAATGATTTAATTTTCGTTTTGAAAACAAGATTTTGCTGGTAATACTTGTTGCTGGCGGAACTTCTACCACAATTCGAACTTTTGAGTGTAAGTAACAAACAAAGTAAGTTAAATTAGAGCTTGTATCTTTTCGCAAACTAAAATCAATATTATGTTCAGAAATTGAGCACAAAGAATGACCCAGATACCTAATTAATTTTATGAAATAGGCCGTATAAAGCCAACATAAACATTTGCCTTGGTAATAGTTTTTGCTCCAGGTGTGAATATTATTCCATCGCAATAATCGTTCCGCGCAAGGTTTTGGCAAAACAACAAGATTAATCAAGGCCAGGAAGGAAGTTCTACGTATATCTTTTATTTATCCGACGCAGCGTAGTCGACATAATAATTACTTAGGTTACGATTAGGTACTACTTCCCAACCAGCCTTGTACACTACTTTTATTAGTGCCGTAGTCAAAATGGAAAAATCTGAACTCGAATTTTTTCGGGTTGCCCGACGGCCTGTCCGCGTTCTTTTAGTATATGTAAAGTTCTTCATTCCTTGTATAATTCGTTCTTTGTAAAAGTATATTCTGTAGTTATATTTACAATCGATTTGTTCTTCATAAAGTACGCGAAGAATAAGTGCTCATGGGGACTATTAGGTATACTTATATAGGTTTAGATCGGTGTTTTTAAATTTTTCTGCGGCCACGGACCACTCCAGAATTTCAAGAAGTCAAAATACTGTAGACCAGGGGCCCGATTTTTGAAGCACATGTATGATACCACTCGAAAGTGGTGAAAAATTGTGCTGAATTCAAAGTACGAGTAGCATAGAAGACAATCACAGCTCTTGTTAATCTTGTGAACTAGTCAAAACTTCGATTAGACTGTAGTTTTGGAGATATAAGCCGATTTATACTACTTTCGAGTGATGTGCTTGCAAAAATCGGGCCCCTGAGGGACTGATTTACGGGGCGACTTTAAAAAGTAGTTATAATGACAAAAACATTAATTTTTGTTTGCGTTTACTACTTCCAAAACTTCCAATCTTTACCGCATATGTATAATATCGATTTTATAGCAATTTTAAAACGATCAAAGTAGCCTCAAAATTGACAAAGTACGTAATTTTTTTCAATGTTTCCCGCATGGACTGTGCCTGACAATGGCTTACCAACAATACAATACAAATACTCTGTATTGAACACTACAAATCAGTACAAAACAATAGTAGATAATAGGCGGACCAACTGTCAAACAAGGTTTTTAAGATACGTGTTTGTCATGAGTAGACTATTTCCTTGTCTTGTCCTCAGTAAAGCAAGCATAGCTATCTGGAATGTGTGGTTAATTTATGCGGTGTTAGTGACTGCGCTGGATGCGTGCCAACCCTGAGATGTACTTGTTTGGCTGCTTAGTGGTTCCGAGTTAATGATTTGCATTTTGTTTTTGACATATACGTACATTGTTATGCTCATACATAAATGAATATGTGTACCTAGATGAAATCTCGATGACATCACACCGTGACCGAAACCTTCCCGTGAGGTTCTGTGGTCGAACTTGTTCAATCGCATTTAACGTTATTTTCTGTCAAACGGCGAAAGCAGTCGCGTGAGACCGCGCTTTAGATAATAAGGCCTCCCGTGACAGTAAAATGTCCACATCAATGAACAAAAAAAATAACTTGCTACTTCGCTACCACGTACCAGTGTGATAGCAGAGTAGCGAGGCAATGTTGAAAATCCACGTAAAAACGATCAGCAACAATTCTAAATTTGGAAAAAGCATTCAGTGAGCTTTCAGTCGTTTCGTCGAAGCGATTAATTATTAGTTGCCAGTATTGATTCTTTAGTCATACGAAGTATTGCATAAAGTTACTTTGTTCCGTACTTCTGTTATGTTATGATCCAGGAAATTCATATTTTGAACAGACTTCTCAATGAGGACGAGGGTCCCAATTCGATGGTTTTTTATTTATCCTCAGACCAAACAAAAATTCAAGATGAGTTCTGCAAACGACGAAGTGAGACCGGTTTAAAATATAACTGCTACCAAATCTTAAGTTTTTACATTACATTAGATTACATGAATCACGTCTTCATCCCTTACGGGGTAGATGAACACAAGTTTACAAGACCTGGCCACGTTTAGCATGATTGTGGGCGTATAGGTGGAAAGGGGACTCAAAATAGTGATTGGTAGCTGGCCGCATCGCCCATAATATGATTATCTTTTTAAATGTCATTGAAAATTAGAACACAGAAAAATCCGAAAAGTAAAGCTATGGCCGGGAATCGAACCCGGATCCTCGTCATTCCGTGACGCATGCTATACCCCTACACCACCCATAGCAGGTGGCTAGTCTTCGAATTTTTCTACCTGTTACTAGCTGTCACGTGACCTTGTCAAAAAGTTAAAATAAAACAAATAGAATTCAAAACAAGGAGCAACTCGGTTTAGGGTTTCTGCTGGAAGCATATGTATTGATTGTAATGAGTTAAAAAACAATATATCGAAGTATCAAACTAAAGAGCATTTTCTTTTATAATTTTAAAGAGCTACTGCGACCCGTTCTAGAGTAAGTGCCTCCTCAAGGCAGCTAGCTCTATAGCACCAACACGCGTTCGTGAGAAAAAGGATCTTGACAGATGGACGGACGGCCAAGAAAGCGATCCTACAAATACGAAACACGAACAAGACGTAAACTATTTTAAACGGAAAATCCCACAGCTAACACTGGCTGTATACAACTAAATGTAACACAGAGGACTGGCGTTTGGACAAGCTGAAGTGACATCAATCTCCAGCTACCATTTCGTGGACAATTAGCAAGTAACGTGAAGCACGCACGCCACCCGAACATTACCGTCAGCGCCAACGGGACAGATTAATGGTGGGTACTGGGACCACGCAGTTATGTGAGTGTTGCGTTTTAATTAGCATTGCCAAAGTACGGCAAGAGAGTCATGATGTTGATGTTTAAATTGGCAGAAAAGTAGTACGCTTAATAATTATATGTTTACTGCTATTATTGCACTGATATGCAACGAAAATCATGCATTACTGTAGACCGATCCCTTAAATGAGTCCTCGCCCGCGCGGGTGGGATGACATACGGGAGCTCTATCGGTGCGGGCGGGTAGTACACCTGCCGCCCGAACCTCTCTCGGCCCCCGCGGTCGTCCCTCCCCGCGCCCCTGCACTGCGCGGACTCATTTAAGCGGTCGGTCTATAATCAGCTCATTACACAGACAGACACAGGTAGACAGAGCCTAGGGTAATAAGACCTAAATGTCACGTTTAGCCTGATTATGGGCATATAGGAGGAAAGGGGAATCTTAAAAGGTTGCTAGCCGCACGGCCAATAACATGATTACTAATATTTTCGACCAGTTCCTCGAAGGGCATTGGCAATTTGCACGGGAAGAGAAGCAACTGGTGCATTCTATATTTTTACCCAAGAAGAAGATCAACTGCTGGAAGATGATCAAAATTCACATAGTACAATCAGCCAAATATGTAGGCTGCCACCCTTCTCGACTTTAGCGACATCATTTATACATAGACTACTTATATGGCCAACTGTACAAGATTAGAAACGGTTTTGAAAAGCTACTAACAGTTATTAACAGTTTTGACAAAAAATACAATTTTAATGCATGCAATTTGATTTGCTGTACTAACATTTTCATTCGTCATACATGTAGAGAGAGTGGTAGAAGGAATTTCTTGATCGACTATACATATATGCCAAGATTGCAAGTTAAATAAAAACTTGCTAAATGCTTGGAAAATAACATGTTCCGCATTTTAAGCGAAAATCGCCATGGCATTTATTTGAACAGCGCTTTTCGCAGCGCAACAATAACTCAAATTTATTTAATTATAAATCGTATTCAGTAGGTAATCATGGGAGGTAATTATCGTAAATCAAACGCGTTAATTACCAAACTTATCGGATCGCATGTAACCTGCCAAAACTTTTAGCCACTAAAATAACCCAACAGGTCGATCGCGATCGACCGGTCGATCGCGACTGTTAGTCCAGTCGATCGTGGCAAGGCAAAAAATATAAATACGTAGACCAGACTGCGCAACGTAATCACCAACAGCTGATTTAAGGTTTCATGAAGCATGTATTTGGTAGATCGCACAGGGTTTCGTTAGTAAACAGGAGATCTTGGGTCTGATCAAGTTGGCCACCCCTGCAATAGGCCAATAGTTATTTGCAATCATTACTTCATCAGTCACTAATAAAATGAACTTTGATCAACATTTTTTTTATGCGAAAGTTGGTCCTAGTGCTTTTTTCAAGGAAATAGGTAAGAACTTGTAGATTGAGTTGAGTAATGTTAGGTAGCAGACAGATCCTTCTAAGGGTCGAAACGCCCTTGGTTGCTGGAAGGGGTGGGTGGGCAGACGGCCGTTAACACCCATCTTGGAAAGCAACCTTGTGCGTGGTCCTTCTAGGGGCGCAAACGTCCTCTCAAGGATGCAACCGTCCTTTTAAGGGCGCAAACGTCCTTTTCAGGACGACGAGAGGGATCCTTCGGGACTCGACAACCGTCCTTCTAAGGGCGAACCAACCGTCCTTTTAAGGGCGAACCAACCGTCCTTTTAAGGGCGAAACGTCCTTCTGAGGGCGCAAACGTCCTTCTAAGGGTCGAAACGCCCTTGGTTGCTGGAAGGGGTGGGTGGGCAGACGGCCGTTAACACCCATCTTGGAAAGCAACCTTGTGCGTGGTCCTTCTAGGGGCGCAAACGTCCTCTCAAGGATGCAACCGTCCTTTTAAGGGCGCAAACGTCCTTTTCAGGACGACGAGAGGGATCCTTCGGGACTTGACAACCGTCCTTCTAAGGGCGAACCAACCGTCCTTTTAAGGGCGAAACGTCCTTCTGAGGGCGCAAACGTCCTTCTAAGGGTCGAAACGCCCTTGGTTGCTGGAAGGGGTGGGTGGGCAGACGGCCGTTAACACCCATCTTGGAAAGCAACCTTGTGCGTGGTCCTTCTAGGGGCGCAAACGTCCTCACAAGGATGCAACCGTCCTTTTAAGGGCGCAAACGTCCTTTTCAGGACGACGAGAGGGATCCTTCGGGACTTGACAACCGTCCTTCTAAGGGCGAACCAACCGTCCTTTTAAGGGCGCAACCGCAACCGCATTCGTCCTTTTCAGAGCGAGCGGGTAACAGTCTTTTTCAAGACTTAATCGTTCTTTTCAGAGCGGCGGGGTCCTCCGGGACATGACGAAGCCGTCCTTTTAAGGGCGCATCCGCAACCGCATTCGTCCTTTTCAGAGCGAGCGGGTAACAGTCTTTTTCAAGACTTAATCGTTCTTTTCAGAGCGGCGGGGTCCTCCGGGACATGACGAAGCCGTCCTTATAAGGGCGCATCCGCAACCGCATTCGTCCTTTTCAGAGCGAGCGGGTAACAGTCTTTTTCAAGACTTAATCGTTCTTTTCAGAGCGGCGGGGTCCTCCGGGACATGACGAAGCCGTCCTTTCAAGGGCGCATCCGCAACCGCATTCGCCCTTTTCAGAGCGAGCGGGTAACAGTCTTTTTCAAGACTTAATCGTTCTTTTCAGAGCGGCGGGGTCCTCCGGGACATGACGAAGCCGTCCTTTTAAGGGCGCATCCGCAACCGCATTCGTTCTTTTTAGAGCGAGCGGGTAACAGTCTTTTTCAAGACTTAATCGTTCTTTTCAGAGCGGCGGGGTCCTCCGGGACATGACGAAGCCGTCCTTTTAAGGGCGCATCCGCAACCGCATTCGCCCTTTCCAGAGCGAGCGGGTAACAGTCTTTTTCAAGACTTAATCGTTCTTTTCAGAGCGGCGGGGTCCCCCGGGACATGACGACGCCGTCCTTTTAAGGGCGCATCCGCAACCGCATTCGTCCTTTTCAGAGCGAGCGGGTAACAGTCTTTTTCAAGACTTAATCGTTCTTTTCAGAGCGGCGGGGTCCTCCGGGACATGACGAAGCCGTCCTTTTAAGGGCGCATCCGCAACCGCATTCGTCCTTTTCAGAGCGAGCGGGTAACAGTCTTTTTCAAGACTTAATCGTTCTTTTCAGAGCGGCGGGGTCCTCCGGGACATGACGAAATCGTCCTTTTAAGGGCGCAAACGCCCTTTTCAGGGCGAGAGAGGGATCCTTCGGGATATTACGAATCCTTCGGGATGTCGGCAAAACGTCCTTCTTAGGACGAAACCAAAACCGTCCTTTTAAGGACGCAAACGTCCTTTTCAGGACGAAAGTGGGAGGGGGTGGCTCGAAAGTGCATTTTCAGCCCTGGAGAGCAACCCTCTTGTGAGGAATCCTTCGGGACTTTGAGAGGACAGGGGCGGCTTGAAGGGACATTTTCTGTCCTGGAAAACCACCCCTTTGTGACGGAGGCGCCTTAGGGTGCCTGTCGTGGCTACGCGTAACCTTGGTGTTCCTAATGCCGAGGCCGCGGGTTACTGCAGTGACTGTGAGGAGAAAACCTCTATAAAAAATCCGCGGCACCTGCGGGGGAGGGCGGGAATTCCCAATCCTGCATTGCACAGGTGTCGCAGGGAGGTAGCCCCATCCCGGGGTGGGCCTGCAGGGACGTCGCGGTTCACGAAAGTTCTCCCGCGGCCCCCTGCAACAGTGCCAAATGTGGGAATCCGTGTGTTTTTTACTGGGTATGCCTGACGCCTCGGGAGAGCCCCAGATACCCTCGGTAACCCCGTACCGGGCCGGATGCATAAGGCGCATTTTCCACACCATAAAAAAAAAAAAAAAAAAAAAAAAAGGTAGCAGACAGATGTTTGGCCGAAACAAATCATTCATCTAATACAAGCTTTTTGTTAACTGTGCTTTTTACTGAGGGTATTTGTCTACCCCGTAAGGGATAAAGACGTGATATATGTATGTATGTATGTATTTGCAACATCATCTAATCTGCATTAGACTTTCACACAAACACACACACACACACAAATCACGTCAATATCCCTTACGGGGTAGACAAAGCCTAAGGTGAGACCTACAGGCCACGTTTAGTAAGATTGTGGGCGTATAGATGGTAAATGGAATCAAAATAATGATGGGTAGCTAGTCGCATCGCCTATAACATAATTCTTATGATTTTCCCCCATTCCCATCAAGTTACAGGCGATGCGGCTAGCAACCCATCACTATTTTGATTCCTTTTTCCCCCTATACGCCTACAATCATGCTAAACGTGGCCTTTACGTTTTGTTACCTCAGGCTCGGTCTACTCCGTAAGGGATATAGACGTGATTTGTGTAAGTGTATGTATGTATGCCAAATTAGCACGGAACCCTCGGTGCGAGAGTCCGAATCGCACTTGCACGGCTAGCACGACAAGGCGCGACTTGCGCGAGAGCGGTTTTTCTTACACGCTGCTCGCAACAGTCACTAAAAAAAAAAAACTAAGACATTCTTAGATTGAAAGTAGCAACGATTATTTATCTTTGACACACGCTGACAGTTGTCAAAATTTCCGGTCTCGTTTCCTTTATCTCATCCTATATCTTAACGTATAGATCACAAGATCTAGAGCAACTTCAATCGCAAATCATATTTTCAATTAAAGTTTGACAATTCAAAATTCTCCAATCTCCTAAGTTGATGCAAACGAAGGCGTGGACGGCGGCTTTATACACAAAGTACCTACGTCCGTCGGCTTGGAGTGTTTCCAACTGTCACAACTGTCACGAGGTTCGCCCAGCTGACAGCCTGCACGTCCTACGTCTAATGCGGTTGAATGGAAACTCTTCCCGATGACGTGTCGTGTGTTCAATGACGAGTTATGTACATGTGAATTCAAACGTGAAGAAGGTTGTTTGTTGGTGCGCCCATATCAGACCAGATATTTAAAAAAAAAACGAGAAAATCGAGTGAGCGAAAATCTTAGGAATCATGTCATAGGCGATGCGGCTGGCAATCCATCGCTATTTTGATTCTTCTTTCCACATACGCCCACAATCATGCTAAACGTGGCCTTTAGGTCTTGTTACCTTAAGCTCTGTCTATCCCGTAAGGGATAGACGTGATTTATGTATGTATGTACGATTTGTATTAAAATAAAGCATGCCGACTATTTACCACTTACTGTTACGCACAGCCGATATTTAGTGACGGGAAATGCAAACCCATACAAAAACACCGATGCCCAGATGAGCTACTATTGAAACAACTCAAGTGGAGCCGGCGTTCGTCAAAATGTCTTCGTGTTTTCAAAATGTATGGAATAAACCTCGACGCTTGATCGGAGTTCGACACGCGAAGTAGATGCAGTTGAACTAACCCAACCACAAACTGAGCCTCTAGTGTAAGTTTTCGCATATAAAAACGTCTCGAACGCGTTCACGTAAACGTCTCCAATGCTATGGAAAAATTGGCAGCGCCACTTGCGGATCGAAACGGCAACAAACTGAGCCTCTAGTGTAAGTTTTCGCATATAAAAACGTCTCGAACGCGTTCACGTAAACGTCTCAATTACTATGGAAAAATTGGCAGCGCCACTTGCGGATCGAAACGGCAACAAACTGTTCTCATGATATTTGTCATTTTAACGTAAACGTTTTCGAGACGTATTTTGAGACCGAAAACCTACACTAAGCATTCTGAAGTAGGTACTCTGGAGTAATTTTGAAGACAAAGTGTGTTTACTAAGTAGTTGTTGAGGTCTGAAATGGTAATCTTAGGTCTACGAAACCAGAGATGTCTGGGAAAGTAGACCTTTCTGTCTCGTTAGTAGAGTGAAATCTCAGGGGATATTCAAATTGGTACCTCATGCCATGACGTGGGTAAAATCTCACACTAAATATTTCATATTTATGAATAATAGCTTCTGCCCGCGACTTCGTCTGCGTAGAATTATACATAAAAACCTTCCTCTTGAATCACTCTATCTTTTAAAAAAAACCGCATCAAAATTCGTTATGTAGTTTTGAAGATATAAGCATACAAAGGGACATAGGGACATAGAGACAGAGAAAGCGACTTTGTTTTATACCTACTATGTAGTGAAGAAGGTAAAATACCGTGAAAAAGTTTACGCAACGGAATACGTTAGCTTGTTAAAATTGTTTCTTATTTTTATGAAAAACTACTTGGCTGTCCCGGCAAACTTGGTTTCGTTTTATAATCACTGTCATGTTATTAGAAATTGTGTGGCATACGAACGAAATAATTTTTCATAATTTTTGTTAGGTAGTTATTCTCTTAGTTATTCTGCTATTTGGGGTGGAGACGATTTCAACAAATCAAAGATCATAAAAGTCGATCACGGCAGTCGTTTCTGAGTTATAAAAGGTGTAATTAACGCGACTTTGTTTTATGTATGGACTAGCTGGCCAGGCAAACTTTGTTTCGCCTAAGAATCAGTTTGTGTCATATCCATCACTCATCAGAGATGGCGTTGCTTACGAAATTAAAAAAAAGTAAACTTTTTCATAATTACTTTTTCTGCTATGCGGGGGTGCAGACGACTTCAGCAAATCAAAGATCATAAAAATCTGTGCAGCCGTTCTATGTATAATGGTGTAATTAACCCGACTTTGTTTCATGCATAAACTAGTCTGCGGTGATTTCGCTTATCGCTATCCCGAGGGAACTATGCTACTTTCAGGGATAAAAGTTAACCTATGTCCTTCCCCGGGACTATAACTGTCTTTCTACCGAATTTCGATAAAATCGGTTCAGCCGTTTTGCCATGAAAGTTCAACAAACATCCAAACTTACAAACTTTCGCCTTTATAATATTAGTAAGAGTAAGATAAGATAAATGTGACAAAAAAGCGTGTGGGTCTTAATGATAGAACACTGAAGATCGCTACCCCCATATTACTCGCTAATTCTGCCGCCAAGCAGCAGTGCTCGCGCCACTGTGTTCCGACGGGGAGAGTAACACAACTGGTGAAATTTCTGGCACACGATTGCATCTTAACCGTCTTGGCTGACGCATGTGCAATCCTTGTCGTTGCGGTTGGAGCTCGCTTACCATCAGCTGACTTGCCTGACTTGACAGCCCACTTGCTTGTTTGCCATCCTATTCCATAAAAAAAGGATTATCACTGGTAAATACTGTCGATTACTCGTAAACATTTAATATTGAAGGCAGAGTGGTAAAATTACACTCGATACCGATATTTCACATGTGGCATGCTATGTTTTGTATCTGTATCTACTATCTGTGTTTGACATTAATTATGTTATTATAATTGCGGTGGAGTCTCACGCGAAGTCAACTTCACTATTTTAAAACCAAATTTGGATAATTTTCAATTTAGTATGATCTCTGCAACTTTTCCGTAACTGAAGCATCTTTTTGTTTTTTTTTTATATTATTTTTTATATTAAAAAGCTAAATCTGAAACTGACAAAAAAAAACTTATTTTATTTCTTCTTCACTTCTAAGGATTAACGACAGGTGTATTAAGGGTTCTGTTAAAGTAATGATCAAAACGTTTAATCCACTTCCTTTAACAATCTTAATTTCCCTGCTGTCCGTGCTAAAGTCATCTTTAACGCTGTAATAATAGAAGCGCTGACAGATGTAACAGCCCTTGTAAATTATTCATGTCTACATTAGGCGGTCATTCTTTTACTGTCCTGGCTATGTTCCAGATAGTACCACGGTAGCAAGGTACTTGTCAAAGTCCTTGTAGCGTTGATTTAAGGTGTATTTCTCGCTGAATCGTCGGCCTGTCATCGTGGTGTAGTCTAACCGACACCACGTCTGCGCTAACGACTTTAAATCTACGATTGGTCTCTGTCATTTGAATATTAACTGATAGGGACGGATGTAGAGAGATTTTTAGGGACTTGTCGTGTAAACCGATATCTTTTGACCTACTAGGGTACAAACCATAGACAATAACTTAAAAGTATAAGCCTCATCAATGTTAGCCTGGTTAAGCACGGTCGGCCAAATAAGTCCAACTTCCTACCAAATGAAAATGTCGCTAAAGTCGAACTTTCAAGTTTACAGCCACGTCTTATCGACATTATAATATTGTGATGTGCAAATGATTTTTAACCTTAGAGTTGTAGACCACATATTTGGCTGATGGTACCTCTTAATCTTAAGCTGACCTAGCTTTTGGGACATCCTGTATATAAGTGCCTGTCGTAAATATTATTTGAACCCGGGACCTTTGGCTTCATAGTCAGGGTCACTAACCGGCTATCCGGTAGTCAAGTTGATTTAGAACTTAATTTAAAAACTATAGCGAGTAGCCAAAATAACGAGCCGATAATTTATCGCCGACGATGTCATTTGTCGGCTTAGTTATAACGGACGATCTGGCAAAACAACCGTTTGCTACAGGCCAATATTTTGTCACCAACAAAATGCTAAATATTTTGTTTTAAACGACCATTGCGCAAATCTATTTTCGTGGTTACACTGTTCCACAACAGTTTTGTACTGAAATTATTATAGTGCTAGTGCCCTCAAGGGCAATAACCAGTTATATAATGAGTATTTTGTATTTTTTCTTGTTTTGTTTAGGTTTATAATGTCAGGTTTCGTAAAAGATTCAACGATTCAAATATTCAAAACCTTATTTTGCAAATAGGCCGCCAAGGGCTCTCTCTATTGCATGTCTTTTTTTGAAACTACTTAGCTACCAGCGCCAGCGCATTCGGAAAAACCATCAAGAAGCAGAAAGTCATTTTTTCAAAATTAAATACATTTAGCTACTAACAATACTTAAATTCTATTTAACTTATATAATAAACAATTTTTAAAGGGATGTAAGATGTGTTTAATTAATTGTTAGTAAGATAAGAAGTCCGTGAACTCCATTCGGATTTGTCTTGCTGTTTCACTCCCTTCTTATGGGTTTGATAATTGATTTGATTTTTGAGTAATTTAATACGTTAACAACAAATTAAGTACCTACATTAAAATACATTAAGCATAGCCATGTTGTAGCGCGGAGTGTTACAATATAATTATTAGGTCACGTGAATTTAAGTATCTCATGTAATTGTGAATTGTCATTATCAATTGTTGGCTTTACACGTAGTTAAGATTGTCTGTTTCGTCCGCCGCAAAGTAATTTTCAATAGAATACTTGTATCTAGGTACTTAAAAATTAAGGATTTTCTGGGACAATTTAAAACTAATGGTATTCAAAGCATTCCGTTTCACGGGAGCATTAATCCTCGTTTAGGCGTGGCCGCCGGATTTCCGCACTCGGTCGTTAATTTCGCGCCATTTCGACCGCCATCTTGCGTCGCCATTTTGAAAGAGTTCCATCAACGAACAGGAAGTGGGTAAACGTCACTCATAATGATTTATTGTTTGAATAATGGTATCGAGACTTTTCACAAAGGAGTCCTGCTCTTTTATGCGGTTTGAAGTTTGTGGGCAAATATATTAAAAGGCCATTTTTTTTGTGCACGAAATGTTAATTTAAATTTTTTCTATGTTATTCGTATTGCACTTCAAGTACGTAAGGAACGCGTATCATATTTTATCAGTATAAATCACTGCAATACTTATTGTTCTTAGTTTAAAGCACACTTTCGGCATTCACATAATACTTCACTTTAGCCTTATTCATGGACCTAATAACAGCAGACCGACTAAAACATTTTTTTCTCTAGCCCGCTTTTAAATAGTCCAATTATTCTAGTAAGTGCTTTGTGATTATAATCGCATCCGATATCGTGATATATATTAAACCACGCTACCCAATCAGATATCCATTCCACGCCCTTTTTAAAAGTTTCAACAAAATACATGTCAAAAGATTTAAAACGGTGACCATGCGACCGCGTCGATTAGGACAGCTTGTTAAGGCGGAACCCACTTAGTGTAAACAATTTGTCCAAGGCTGTCCTGTAAGGTCATGGCATAGGGGACGGCTTCAAGGCTTGTTTGCGTTTCTTGTCCATAATTTGGGTATGCGTGTGCTGGGAGTTTTATACTGTTTTGACAGGTCTAAAGTAAAGAAGTTCGTTGGTAATGAGCAGTTACCTCATTACCAGTTACCAGTAGTTTGTGATTTTCGTTGTGTATCTGATTTATGTATTGTTGATTATCTAGTGTTCAATAAAGAGTCGTTGTACTGTATTGTATTTTAGTTGTGTAACAGAAAAGAAAGAAAGGTAAATTAATGGAATTCTAATTAAAGACAGCAAAAAGATATATCATCACTTTTTAAAATGCCAAGAGCCTAGAGGGCTAAGATAATCTCATGGATTATCTCATGTGCCAGTAATTTCACCAGCTGTATTACTATCCACGCTGGAATACAGTATCGCAAGATCTACTGTTTGACACTTATTTATTATTTACCAAATTAACGTTATTTGCATCACAAACAGCCCTACTGCATTTTAACCAATTATAACTACCTACCTTCACATCACATCAAAAGCTAGGCGACCCAATTAAAAAGCAATGAAACCGACTCTTAAGCATATAAATGTAAGTTCGTCACAAAGCCGTTTGATCTCTGCCAAATATCAAAGCAAAGCCGAGATTCTTGACGTGTCCCGTAAATACTGAATTTATGGTGCTTCTACGCTAATGGGTTATGGCCTTCGGGTGTATAGGCGTAGTAAGGGAGAAGTTTCAAGGTGTCCGAGAGAGCAAATAAATTTGTTTTTTTTGGTGTTTTTATGAAGCCGTGTTTCTTATATGATGCATTATGTCATTTTGATGTATATCTTAATTTTGCGTGAGATGAATTAATTATAACAATTTAACCGACTAAGAAAAAAAACTTCTATCCAGGTCTGGGAGCAAAGAAAAAACTTTCCGCGCATGGTAAAAACCCATCCAGGGAATGTTGCCATAGGTCCTTGTTTACCCCATAAGGGATAAAGACGTGATTTGTGTATGTATTTAGGAAACAAAGTAATTGACTTAGGTATATTAAAGAAACGAAGTTTTTTTATTAGGACAAAGGGAAACGATATTAGCTGTAGAATTTGAACCACGATAACCATCACGAGGCTCGTGTAAATTGAAAATAATGAAAGAAACTATTGAAAAAAAAAGTTTTCAAACATAAGAAACCTAATACTTGAAAATGAGGCAATTTATTTCGCGGGAATTTCACCACTAGCTTTCTCATATCAAATAAAGTTGAATTCTATTCCCATCCAATAAAGTTGGCTATAATTTTGGTAAAGTAATTCCAACTTATGAAAAATTATCATGGCTCCCGCTGAATTAATTCTATGAAATAAATTTTCGGATTCACCTTGAATTCGAGGAATTTCTTTATCAGCACTGTTAGGGTCCTGTCACACCGAAAGCGAAGCGAATGTAACCCGGATCATATCCTTTAGTCGCTCAGTACCTAAAACGCTGTCAGACTAAATCAGGGGCGTGCAGTGGGTTCTGACAGAGGGTAGGCATATTGGCAACAAAACCCGTATTTGTACGAAACCTGTCGGGCACATTTACATATGCTTACAAACAAGTACTGCTTATATGCCTGTAAGGGATGAACGCGTCTGGACTAAATCGCGTTGTGCCTAGACCTAACAAGAGATCGGCATATTGATATTTAGATCCATTGCGAATTAGTTCATGAGCGAAGTAAGCGAATTGAGATTTAGGTTCACTGCGTATTAGTTCAAGGGAGAATTGGGTTGATTAAACTTTAGTTTGTGAGCGAAGTAAACGAATTGCGAGCTTATTTGGAGTATTCCATTCCATAGATGCATTTCCGTGCAGAAACCGTTGTATCATTTGCATCGACGGCCAACAATTGGGAATGGATGATTATTTTAAAAGTGCTTGATGATTTTTCTATTAATAGAAATAACCATCCTTAGCTACAGAAAAAAGTAACAGAATTTTCCATCGAGCCATATCACTACATAGTATAAAACAAAGTCGCTTTCTCTGTCCCCATGTCCCAATGTCCCTTTGTATGCTTATATCTTCAATACTACACAACGGATTTTGATGCGGTTTTTTTTAATAGATAGAGTGATTCAAGAGGAAGGTTTTTATGTATGATTCTACGCAGACGAAGTCGCGGGCAGAAGCTAGTATATAAAAAAAATAAAAACGTTTTACTCAGTCACTCGGCGGCCCCTATACGGCTGATAAGCAGTACGTCCATAACATAACAAATAAAAAAAAAGGCTAATAAAATAATCATCCATTCCCAATTATTATTCTCTTTACCTCTCCTGAGTCGTATTTTTTTTAACAGATATTAATCAACTCTGTTACTATTACTTTGACCATTACTTCCAGACACAGCCAAAACATACAGTCTGCTACAGCAGGGTAAATAATATATTCATGATCTAGTTAGTGATAAAAGTGTTTTATTTTTGCTTCAGAAGATTACTTTTAATAAGTTATTTACGTTTCGGCTAGCTCAAAGAAAAACATCGTTAGCAACTCTCATGTTGAACTTTGAGGGAGTTTCTCATCGTAATAAGTATTATGGAATTTAATTGGAATAGTTAGTAAGAGTTGGTTTTTGTCATAATTATATTAGAAAGCTTACCATATGGTATTGTGGGCGGTGATGAAGTTAAAGAAGTGAATCCTACTAATATTATAAACGCGAAAGTTTGTAAGTATGGATGGATGGATGGATGTTTGTTACTCTTTCACGCCAGAACGGCTGGACAGATCTGGATGAAATTTGGAACATAGATTGGTTATAGTCTGGAATAACACATAGGCTTTTTATCCCGGAAAATTGCGCAATTCCTGCGGGATAGCGATAAACATAAGTATATATTTAGACCGAGGAATAAACACAGGGACTTAGCAGATACTTTATCACTTTATATAAAATAAATCTCACTTGTAACTAACTAACGATTTTTACTTACTCCTATTGATATTTTTAGTACGACTATGTACCTACAATAGAAGCCATTAGCCTAGTGGTTTGACCTGTGGCCTCTCAAGCAGAGGGTCGTGGGTTCGAGCCCGGGCTCACACCTCTGAGTTTTTCGGAATCTATGTGCGATATTACATTTGAAATTTACCATGAGCTTTTCGGTGAAGGAAAACATCGTGAGGAAACCTGCACACGTCTGCAGAGCAATTCAACGGTGTGTGTGAAGTTCCCGATCCGCACTGGGCCCGCGTGGGAACTAAAGCCCAAGCCCTCTCATTCTGAGAGGCGGCCTGTGCCCAGCATTGGGACGTATATAGGCTGGAGATGATGTTGTACATATAGAGTTCTGAGCCCTGTAGGTACCGTATTTTACAATATTGCAACCTTTTTGTTTTCAGGGTTCCGTACCTCAAAATCTAAAAATAATTCAGTACAGGCTTACTTCGTTGACCGTCTGTCTGTTTATCAAGACCTTTTCTTCTCACCTCCACAGGTATTAGGCTACAATTAACATGTAATAAATCGATCACAATCATGCTAAACGTGGCCATTGGGTTTTGTTACCTTAGGCTTTGTCTACCCCGTAAGGGATAAAGACTTGATTTATGTAGGTATGTAGGTATGTAAGTATGTATGTATGAGTCAATTCTGAAAATTGAAACAAATAGTGTGTGAGCGCTTCAATATAAAACATTTCTAAGTCAACCAATAACAGATTTAGACTGGGTCGATAGCACTTAGTATTGCTAACTCTGTGGCAGGTAAAAATTATTATTGATTACTGTAATTACAATTAAGCTTAGCAACTACGATACAATACGTATGTCATACTAGCTGTTGCCTGCAACTTCGTCTGCATAGAATTCGTTTATCGCTATCTCGCGGGAATTACGCAATTTTCCGGGATAAAAAGTAGCCTATGTGTTATTCCAGACTATAATCTATCTATGTTCCAAATTTCATCCAGATCGGCCCAGTACTTTTTGAGCCTATTCATTATAAACATACAAAAATAGGTACAAATCTTTCCTCTTTATAATATTAGTATAGATTTGTAAGTCAACCAATAATAGATTTAGACTGGGTCGATAGCACTTAGTATTGCTAACTCTGTGGCAGGTAAAAATATTTGTATTATTGATTACTGTAATCACAATTAAGCTTAGCAACTACGATACATGCGTATATCACTACATAATATTATTATAAAACAAAGTACTTCGCCGCGTCTGTCTATCTATTGGCGATAAACTCAAAACTACTGAACGGATTTTCATTCGGCACATTTAGCAAGATTGTGGATTTAAGACTGTGGGATTGTGGGGATTGTGGGGTGTGTGTGTATAATTTGGTTAAAATATAACGTGTCGGGAAAAGTTAACCTATTTACCTACTACTTGATAATTACAAATTTTAATTCTGCGCGAACAGTCGCGGGCAACAGCTAGACAAATTAATTGGCCAAATGTTTGTTTTGTTTGACTTAAATGCTAATTGTGAGTGTCGAATGCTTGTTGCTTGTATCGCATGGATGCTTGACTTTCATATTCGTTTGTTTGGAGTGCTCTATTTAGCCCGACGCTCTGTTATTAATATTGTCGTGTGTAGACGTCGACTTTTGTGTTTTGTTCTAGTTAGTTCACTTTCATATTCATGTTATGCTTAAAAACTCAAGCGTGTGCTTTTAGTCTGTGAAATTATTCTTGCCAATTGCGGCGCATTCTTCTTTGCTTCCGAAAACGCTATCAGAACTAAAGTAAGAGTATTTTAACCTGGGGCCTTACCATCGTAATGCGATTCAATTCGGAAACAAAGTTGGATCGGCCGCTGTCAGATCCATACTAGAAGTGTCAAAAATGATAGCTAAAGAATCGGAATTGAATACCATTAAGACATCATGGCAAGGCCCATGTACCCTGTAAAGTTACCTTTGTCACTCCCCTATATGACCTCCTTTCACCCAAAATCCCTTGTCCTGTTAACCTAAATTTCCTTCTTACACTAGCACACACCTCCTTTAAAACTGTACTATGTAAATTTATAAAAATTAACAAATTATATTTGTAGGTAGTCTAACAATTAATGTATGTGTTGTCTATTTTAGATTCTCATCAGAGTACCGCACGCTGAAGCTACCGAACAACGGCTGAATAAAAACAAGTAGTGTCTTCTTCAACCTCGACATTGGCAGAATCATCGACAGTATCGATGGAGCTAGATTTTTATAAATTGAATTGAATTAAAGTTACCATGATGTTTTGCGTTTACGTTTCGGCGTGGTATTGTTCGCATAACGCGTATTTAGCAGTAAATCAATAGCAACCCCGGTGTCTCGATGCTGCGAACGAGCGCGTAAACGAGAATACTGTTTCGGTTTATTGCGGGCGTTACTACATTATACGAGTTGCTGTGTCGCGTCCTCCAGCTCTTAAGATACGTCATTTCCGACAGCCCTACAACTCGTACAACAAAAATGTTTAGGACCTCTGAAATTCGATTTTTGAAGTTGGTTTCGTGTTTACCGCTCACGCTAATACTCATTAATTTGAAAGCGAGAGAGACGGTATGAGACGAACATCGAAAATTTTATTTCGGAATAGCCCCAGGCAGGGGTCGGCAAGCATTTTAGGTGGGGTCCAGATACTGTGAGAAAAATTTCACGCCTTATCTACATACGTAATTGATACTTGGTGTACAAATATATTTTAAAACAATTGGCGGTCTGATAAACAATATGATCTGACGCAATAAAGAAGAGGGTGGGTGGTAGCCTAAACCGTGCAGTCCACTCAGTATATGACCGCAAAGAATGGAAGCTGGTCGTATGTAGTCGCGATCGCCAGCAATGAGGGAATGAGAAAGAAGAAGAAACGGACCGCGGTCCGCCTGTTGCCGACCGTTGCCCCAGAGTTTTAGCAGGACCAAATTATTACTAAATCACTTTAGCCTAAATACGTTCCACTGTTACGCACAAGCCTCTTCCCTCAGAATGAGATGGCTTCCACGCGGCCTCAGTCAAGATTGGAAATTTCACACACATCTTAGAACTGCTTTCGCAGGATATCCTACTTCCTACTAATATTATAAATGTGAAAGTTTGTGACTTTGGATGTTTGTTACTCTTTCACGTCAGAACGGCTGGACAGATCTGGATGAAATTTGGAACATAGATAGATTATAGTCTGGAATAACACATAGGCTACTTTTTATCCCGGAAAAATGAACGGTTCCCGAGGGATATATGATGATGATGATGATGATGAATATATTACTACTAAGTGGGTACTATTACTACTATTACGTTGAGGTTTGTGATTGCAGGTAAGATATCAAATTATTAGTAAAATATGTCCTACTAATATTATAAATGTGAAAGTTTGTATGGATGTTTGGATATTTGTTACTCTTTCACGCCAGAACGGCCGGACAGATCTGGATGAAATTTGGAACATAGATAGATTATAGTCTGGAATAACACATGGCTAATTTTTTTCTTTCTTATTCCGGAAAATTGCATAATTCCTCCGGGATAGCGATAATGATAAAGCTAAAGCTATTTAGGATATATTTAAGGACAGCCCTATAGGTTAGGTTAGGTTTGTTTTATAAAAATCCTGCAATATTTAGTTTCAGAAAAATTAAGGCAGCGGGGCAATGCGTGGGGGGTTGCTTACATGTTTGCTTGAGCCCACTTGCTTTGCATGCTTGATTGCATGCTTGCTTGCATGCATGCTTGCGTGCTTACTTGCATGCATGCTTGCGTGCTTGCTTGCACGCTTGCTTGCATGCTTGCTTGCCTGCTTGCATGCTTGCTTGCCTGCTTGCATGCCTGCTTGCATGCCTGCTTGCATACTTACATGCTTGCATGCATGCTTGAAAGCTTGCAGGTTTGGTTGCTCGCTTGCTTGATTGCTTCATGTTCAGGTTCATGCATTCTCGCTGAGTGCTTGCTTGCACGCTTCCTTGCATGCTTGCTTGCATGCTTGCTTGCATGCATGCTTGCTTGCCTGCTTTCATGCCTGTTTGCATACTTACATGCTTGCATGCTTGCTTGAAAGCTTGCAGGTTCGCTTGCGCGCTTGCATGCCTGTTTGCATGCCTGCTTGCATGCCTGCTTGCATACTTACATGCTTGCATGCATGCTTGAAAGCTTGCAGGTTTGGTTGCTCGCTTGCTTGATTGCTTGATGTTCAGGTTTATGCATTCTCGCTGAGTGCTTGCTTGCACGCTTGCTTGCATGCTTGCTTGCATGCTTGCTTGCATGCTTGCTTGCCTGCTTTCATGCCTGCTTGCATGCCTGCTTGCATACTTACATGCTTGCATGCTTGCTTGAAAGCTTGCAGGTTCGCTTGCTCGCTTGCATGCCTGTTTGCATGCCTGCTTGCATGCCTGCTTGCATACTTACATGCTTGCATGCATGCTTGAAAGCTTGCAGGTTTGGTTGCTCGCTTGCTTGATTGCTTCATGTTCAGGTTCATGCATTCTCGCTGAGTGCTTGCTTGCACGCTTGCTTGCATGCTTGCTTGCATGCTTGCTTGCATGCATGCTTGCATGCCTGCTTACATGCCTGCTTGCATACTTACATGCTTGCTTGAAAGCTTGCAGGTTCGCTTGCTCGCTTGCATGCCTGCTTGCATGCCTGCTTGCATACTTACATGCTTGCATGCATGCTTGAAAGCTTGCAGGTTTGGTTGCTCGCTTGCTTGATTGCTTCATGTTCAGGTTCATGCATTCTCGCTGAGTGCTTGCTTGCATGCTTGCTTGCAAGCTTGCTTGCATGCTTGCTTGCCTGCTGCTTGCATGCCTGCTTGCTTGCCTGCTTGCATACTTACATGCTTGCATGCTTGCTTGAAAGCTTGCAGGTTCGCTTGCTCGCTTGCTTGATTGCTTGCTTCTTTGAAATGCTCATGGTTCACGCGTGCGAAGCCGCGGGCAAAAGCTAGTCCTTTATATGTGCTCTTGCTAGCGCGTATGTGCGCTGTGTGTGCGCTGCTGGCGCACGTGAGACTTGTAAGTATGTGTGTGTGTGTCTGTGTTTGCTTGCTCGTTTGCTGTGCGTGCGAGAGTGCTAGCGAGTATCTGCTTGTTTTCTTTGTGTACGTGCCTTAAGCCGCCTTAACTGAATTTGTCTCGTCAACTTTCCCAAACTTATTTCTCGTCTACTTGTAGGAGCTAGCGGCCCGAGCCAGTCTAGCCTTATTGTAATAGAGAATTCATCCTCGACTCTTTGTTTTTCTCAAGGCTGCCTCAGCCTTCGCGGAACAACCTGATTTCCATTTAGCAGACAAATGAATACAGATCTTTATGAATTATTTAAAAGCCCTATTTTGCTATTGTTGGTTAAACTTATTATTTAACTGGGTGTCTCTTTAATATTCCGTCTAGAAATCTCGTACAGTTTTACTAGTTTCTGAGTTAATAGATTGTTAAAATTTGGATAATTAATTAATAGTGTTAAAGGTATTGTGTGTATTGGACCTTTTAAACAGGTGGGTGTAACTATTTGAAAGCCAATATCCAATTTTAGGATTACATTGCCCCGGGATATAGAGTTCTGTAGAGCTTAGGACATCAATCGAGGTTTCAAAATTAATTATATTAAGATCTTATGTTACGAATACGAATATATGTAGTAAACGTCTATTACTTTCATTCTATGGCAAGGGAAAAGAAATATCTATGAATATGCTCAAAAGGTACGTGTTAATGCAAGAAAAAATCCAGTTTCAAAGAAACGAAAAAGCGTTCATAGACAAAAAAAAATTTCGACAGTCTAATGAAACATTCACATGAGAGAGGGAGATACGATGATGGAACGCGAGCCCTGTCACTGTAAAATTTAACAGAACAAACAGCAATCTCACTAGCGACATCTAAGTTTACTTACTGAACCCGTTTAGAAGTGGTTACTATATAATGTAAACAGATTCACTGCTAATTCTTTTCACTTGGTCAACTTAACCACTAGTTTGGTCGAATGATCGTTTGCTCGAAAATTTCTCCAGCTAAAACTAAAAATATTTCAGAAAATATTTTACCTGGTAGCTTTATAACTATGTAGGTTAGGTATATTTTATAATTTTCCTAAAAAGTCGATGGTTTCATTAATTTCAGTTTAGACCAAACGATTACATTAGGCCAAACAATTATTCGACCATCATCCGATACAAACCCTACTAAAAGACACGTATATAAAGTACCAAGTAGCTTTGCGCCAAATAGAAACACATTACTGTTTCGCATTCAACGAAAGATTTCTGTAATAAATAAAAATTTGCGATAAAAATTCGCATAGTAACAAGGTCACGTGACAGCTAGTAACAGGTAGAAAAATTCGAAGACTACCCACCTGCTATGCGTGGTGTAGGGGTATAGCACGCGTCACGGAATGACGAGGATCCGGCTTCGATTCCCGGCCATAACTTTACTTTTCGGATTTTTCTGTGTTCTAATTTTCAGTGATATTTAGAAATTTAAATGAAAAATTGATCATCCTGTCCTTATTACTCGTAATGTTTGTAATTCACGGGCAAAAGTGACAGAACGATTGAAGTTGCGATATGTTTCAGCGTCAATTGCTAGGATCAAGTGTTTGTGTAATCTTGACGTGAATGAAGTCATTACGCTCGCTAACGAGTTACACGGAAAATAAATTTGGGAAACGGAGTGGGAAATTGTTCGAGGATTGACAACGGGAGTCTGGAGTGGGTAAATTCCTAAGTTGCTCTCTGGTATATTGTATTATGTGTAGGTAATTACACGTAGGAAAGTGGTATCAGGGGTTGGGTTTTTGAAAGCATATCTTCCAGGCGGTTTTTTTAAAATAGATAGAGTAATTCGAGAGGAAGGTTTATATGTATAATACGCAGACGAAGTCGCGGGCAGAATATGCATACAAAATATGCATACATACATATTGTGTTCTTTCAAAAATCGGGCCCCAAAAATGGAGAGGGGGCGCGAATTTCCCTCTCTCATTTTTTTTATAAAACAAAGAAGGCAAAAGAGCTAGAGGAGTGCAAATTCCTTGCCAGCCAGTGGGTTAAGACAATACGTAATATGCCAATAGTTTCACCGGCTATCTCACTCTACACATCGGAACACAGTGACGTCACAAATGGTAGCGATCCGGCTGGACCTTGCGCGAGGTCCTACCGCCCTCAAAACGTGTTTTTACGTGCTTTGATGTTTAATGAGACCATCATACAAGTTTGTAGTCGCACAAACGCATCCGCTTTGCATACGGCTGAGAACTGCAGTAACTTTTTGATTGATTACTCATAAACAACGATGGATCAATTAGGGATTCTGTCATCACTCACGTCGACTCGAATCAACAAAAATACCCTTAGTATTATTACTACCGCGTTTGTGTAGGATGGTGTAGGTACTAGTCAAATTTAAATTATACATACATACATACACAAGTCACGTCTTTATCCCTAATGGGGTAGACAGATCCTAAGGTAACAAGACCTAAAGGCCGCGCTCAGCATGACTGTGGGCATTTAGATGGAAAGGGGGAATCAAAATAGTGATGGGTTGCAAGCCGCATCGCCTATAGCATGATTCCTAAGATTTTCGCCTATTCCCTCGATGGGCTTTTACCATCTGCGCGGGAAGAGAAGCAATTGGTACATTCTATGTTTTTTCATTACTCCCAGACCAGTTTTCCAGTTTTTTATCGGATACATTTTGGTGACTGTGCGCAGGAATTGCACGACCTTATAGTTCCATCTCCGTTTCGCCAACGGACTTTCAGGCGGGGGGAGCGTTTTCACCCATTTGTTGTCAACATACCATTGGCCCGCACGAGACGGTTTGCTTCATCCTTCCTAATGCGAACTGCTAGGGAATGGAATTCGCTCCCATCGTCTGTATTTCCGGTCAGATACAACCTAGGGCTCTTCAAGGCTAGAGTGAATAGGCTATTACTGAACCAGTGAGTTACACCTTTGGCCTCATCTGCACCTTCCACCAAGTGAGAGGGAGGTCAATCACTGGTCAGTTCGTAATAAAAAAATAATAAAAAAAAACCAGCATGAAAGCAATTTACAATTTAAATTATACATGCCTATTATAAATGCGTCTGCATTTTGTCACCTCTTCATACTCGAAGCGTTGAATCGATTTAGTTGGAATTTTATACAGAGATAGTTTTAGTACCGGGGAAGGACAAAGGATAGTTATTATCCCGGACATGGTATAGTCCCCGCAGGATAGCGATAAGCGAATTTTGTCGAGTCGCGAAAAATACCCAATTTCACGTATAATTTCGCATTTGGAACTTAGAGGTACTATCCCGGATTCGAACCCATGACCATATGCTTCAAACGCCGTAGATCGAACCAAAATATTTAGTAAATGAGACTTGTAGACTCTTCACTTTTCAGAGTTCAGTAACATATCTAAAAACCCGTCTATATGATGTCAGATAATTTTTAATTTTTATTTAAGTAGGTATTTATTAGACCCAGACGGCATTATTTTACGAACTTAACACATTTCAAATAACGGGTAAGCGATCGTTTTAAAAATATATTCTGACTGGCTTTTATTTATTGACGTAAATAGATATGAAAGTGTCACGGTTTTACAGCTCGTAAAATATCTTGGCATCTTCTTTTTAAGATGATTAAATTTTTAGATAATTTCTCTCTAATATTTGCGTTTTATTATGGCATGAGGAAAAGGAAGCTTGTAATTTCTAATTGGAACGTTAACGAGACTTGTATGATTACGACCAACGGACGTTGATGTAAAATGTTCATTAATTTTCATGTATCATTGAAGTTTCAGCGTAATTTTTTGACTCTTTTTTTTTTTAAGAAGGGATCGCTTACTTCTAAGGGGCCTTTTTACCCCCCCCCCCTACCCCTTGGTGATTCGTGGTGAGGTTTAAAATTACCCCCCCCCCCCTCCCCATCCAAAATCACGTGTATTTTTAGTAGGTACCTACAAAGAATTTTAATTTGTTTTAAATATTATCTTTAAATACAAGTATAAAAGGCGCGGGGACTTCATTCGTTGCCTGGCAACGGCGAGTCAAGGTCACACTGCACGCCGCTTTTCGGTTCAAAAATCGCGCGTTTGACGAATAAAAAATACACGTGATATCTTACTACAAACTCTTGTGATATTTCGTGATTTTTGCCGAACCCCTCCCCCCCTTTCGGAGCCTCACGTGATTAATGGACGGCCCCTAAAGCTTCTGTCTTATAACTAACATAGCTACGTATTCTGCCTTAATTTCTCATAGAACCCTAAGTTTTTCTTTCAACTGGAAGCCTTTCCGCATCTTTCGCAAATACGAAAATCGCAAGAGCTAAGAAAAAAACAAAACCATCGGAACAAAGAGTTTAGACAACAGAATAAATACCAGGGATGGTAAAAGTAGCAAGATATTAACGTCTGTTACATCTGTCCTCACTTTTTTTGTGTGATAGAAGCAGTGGGGTGCAGTGGGGTGCAGCGGTAAGGTAACAATTTGTACGCGTTCCTACTCTAGCGATCCCCACTGGAGCCTCACCATGACTTCTTAATGCGATTCAATTCCGAACCAAAGTTTGATCGATCGCTGTCAGATCCATACTAGAAGTGGCAAAAACGACAGCTAAAGAATCGGAATTGAATAGCATTAAGACGTCACACCGCTGAAGCTACCGAACAACGGCTGATTAAAAACAAGTAGTGTCTTCTTCAACCTCGACATTGGCAGAATCATCGGTAGTATCGATGGAGCTAGATTTTTAAAAATTGAATTGAATTGACGTTACGCTAGATGGAAAGCAATCTTCGTCGCCCCTGGACTCGTCGTTGCGTTGCCGGCCAAAAGACATCCTCAGTTTTTGAAGATCCCTAAGTTGTACGGAAAAACTGGCGCCGCAGCTGATTCCGGAGTTTAACCGCAAGAAACGAACGGTCGTGCACTGTCAACTGTTACAGTGGGAACTTAGCAACAACGTGTTAGAAAGAGTTCGCCGTTTTTTAAGTAGTTGGTACTATTTTAATTGGTGAAGCTTTGGTTAAAATACTGTTACCTTGGTCACTTTTATAATTCCTGTATTTGCCAGTATGAAGTCTTTGCATAGGAAGGCATTATTTGCGTGCTAGGATATTTTTGCCTAGATGATCGTTAGGTATTAGCCGTCACCGAAACCTTTCAAGACGATATTGTCACTTCAATGTTACGTACCTATACAGATATTAAGGTAACCTAGCGAAGCAAGTCTTATCCTGAATAATTCATCCATCCATAATGTTCCGGCAGGTATTCAGAGACATGCTCGATTTTTGTTTATTTTGAAATTCTCTATTTCAATTGGACACGGCGGTCGCCAAGAGCGTTTGTTTCCGAATTTATTTATGCTAATGTTATCCAGGAATAACTGGGAGTTGGCGCTATCCGCCAGATAAATCAACTTCACCCAGAATACGTGGCGTTGGCGGCAGGTGGGAGGTCGACGGTTTTGACAATTAAACGCGATCTTGAGTCATGTTCCGATGTCTTCGCTGTTTCGCGGATAAACGAATAGGAAGTAACTTTAACCGATTCTGTGTGAAATTATTTGTGAATGCTGTTCTTGTTTTGTATGCCAACTTACGTGGACTATATTCGACTACTTGCAATTGAATGACAGTTCTGACTTGTCGATAAAGTTATTTCGTCGGTGTACTTTGGTATGGCCGAATATTTTTTGTCCTAATTTGGTCAAATGATCGTTTGGTATAATTTTTCTCCATTTGAATATATTTAGTAAAGAGTACTACAGGGGCTACTAAAGTAGATACTCTTTTATTTTATTATCACAACCATGGTATTACAATGTTGGCAACTAATACTAAAGAAGTTTCACATGGACCCCGGTGAGGTATCGCAATACATAGGTAGTACAATAACAACCAACAGGTAGGTAGTAGGTAACTATACAGGTTACAATTTATCGTCTAAGAAATCAGAGACGGAGTGGAGTAGTAACATTTCTCTATTAGCATTTT
This sequence comes from Pandemis corylana, assembly GCA_949127965.1. Classification (NCBI taxonomy): domain Eukaryota; kingdom Metazoa; phylum Arthropoda; class Insecta; order Lepidoptera; family Tortricidae; genus Pandemis; species Pandemis corylana. Next base: position 2,886,636 of record OX421860.1, read on the forward strand.
TTAAATTTGATTATAGTAACAACTACCTTTTAATTCGTTTTTCAAACCAATTGGAATTTTATTAAATATTTTAATTGAGCAATAATAGGTAGGGTCCGTTTTTAAAAATGCTTAGTTTTGGATCGCGGCCGGAATTTAATGAATAATTGTATAGTTGAATGATTTTTCTTACGAACATGACGACTTCCACTATGTATGCATAAAGGTATACTTTAGACGGGAGGGGTAAGTAACAGCAGCTTTTTGAAGTGTGGCTTGCAACTTTCAGTTTGATGAATATTGGCTATGATTCGGATACATTTTTTTGTATAATAAAGAGGTGTGAGCGTCGACGCTATCAAGTAGATTTGGTTTAATTTCTTTATTACCTGAAAATTCGAAGACTTTAGTATACTTAATACATAAGGTTTATAGGCGTACCGATGATTCAACAAAATATTACATCAGGAACACGGAGGACAAAATAAAGACCACAATTTGATAATTGCGTTGGGTCTAAATTACACAATTACCATGAAGCATTACTAAACTGACTGCAATGCAACTGCAATTGGCCTGCTCGAGCAGGCTGACGTGACCGCGTGCGTCTGTTCATTCGTACTAATTAGATGGTAGACGTAGAAGTCTGTCCACAGCTACTACTGATATTAGCACGATAATTTTGCGTTAACACAAATAAATCATGAACCAGAATTTCACCGACCTCAATAAAATAAATCATAAATTAAATGCAGACGTAGATCCCACTGCAGATGTCCGTGCGACTGGATTCCGACAGAGAGTTCATCTTTATCCGTTAAAAGATACCGGATCGGTTAAGCCGGGCTGACTGACTTCGGACAACTACTATGCATATCATCTAGCCGTTGTCCGCGACTTCGCCTGCAATGAATTCTTTTATCGCTATCCGCGGGAACTATGCAATTTTCCGGGATAAAAATTAGTCTGTTTTAATCTAGCCCGCTATCTGTTTCAAATTTGATCCAAATCCGTCCAGTCGTTTCAGCGTGAAGAAGGAACAAACATACACACTCACTCAATCACATCCTCACAAACTTTCGCATGTATAATATTAGTAGGATTTAATCTATCAGTAGGTACGTTAAAAACGCACATTAGCGGTATTTTGTTTTATTAACGTGCCGGAAATTTTTAGTACAATAAAAAATATTCCTACATAGACGTATTTACTAACGTTATAAATACGCTTCAGGGTGGGACAGTATTTTTAAAGATATATGTATAGATATGTTTAGTAATGTCAGTTTAACGGCTTAAAATATCAAAGACAATCAGGCACATTGTTCATTCTTTACGTAAGCTTTTAATTATTAAATGTCTTTGATGTGAATGTGATGTGGTATCTTATCTACCCATCAGCTAGTAGTCTACTATCTAATTTCTTCACTATTGGGGCCCGATTTTTGAAAGCACATGTGTGAAAATATCACTCGAAAGTGGTGAAATTGGAGTAGCTTAGAGGACGTCACAGCTCTCATTAATCTTGTGAACTAGTCAAAACTTTGATTAGAGCTGTAGTTTTGGAGATATAAACAGATTTATACCACTTTTGAGTGGTACTTTCGAATGATATGCTTTCAAAAATCGGGCCCCTGGTCGCATTAACTCAAGGTTTGTCACTTTTTTATATTATGAACTGTTAATGCATTTACTTCGTCAGCTCGACTAGCACAAACAGCATATTCGTAGCCTTCTGGGCTGGTAATGGGTCTGTAATGTTCCACGTTGTTCAGTGGTGATTACTCTATCAGGTAACCGACTTGCTCCTTTACCTTCCTTATTGCATAAAATCTCTAACATGAGCCAGTAATGAGTATGAACTTCATACTATGAAGAGTATGAAGGCAGTGACAGCTGCGCAAAGAACAGTGTTGTTTCAATGCATTTTATTTCGGCATTCAGGATGTTAAAAACGTTTGAGGGCGTAAATTTAAAACTCCTAACATTTGGTTAAATTAAACATGATTTACATGATTTTGATGTGGGCGCGTTAAAACAACATTACATGTTGTCTCTACTTAGTTGTTTTTTTTATTTAATTTTAAAAGATTTTGTCATAATGACACTAATTTTAAATTGTTTCTTATTTTACTTTCGACGCATTGTGGTAAATAGGGTAGGTACGGCGAGTTTTTATTTCTTTTGTATTATTTTACATATAAATTAAAATGAGTAGAAATTAACTCAAGAAGTTGTATTATAGGTAGGTACTGTTTTAAATAGTCTAAATTTTCAGTTCTGTGTTTATGTTATATTATAATAAGTAACACAAAAGTAACAGTGGAAAAATGAAGGAGTGCCGGCGATAAAGAAATAATTAATGAATCATTTCAAAAGGTCAACACTTACTGCCGAACTCACAAAAAAAAGATTTCTGTTATTTAAAAGACTATAAATTAAAGTTATGTAGTTATAACTTACGTTTAAATTATGTATTTTTACCGTAAACGATCTTACAAATCCTGTTAAGAACCTTACCATAACCTATTATTTACAAATTGGGCACATTATTTATTTCACTAACACTAACACACAAAACCGTTTATTGTTCACTCAAGTCATTTTAATTTATTCACACGCGTCAAAATCACGAAAAACGCGATAGTGTCTGTTCACATTTCGCGCGTAAATTCGAAATTAGAATTCTAATTACGTCATGTGGCATTCGTTTTTTTTTTCGTTTTCAGCCAGTGTTTACATAGGACACGCGGCGAGTCTATGGTGCTATCGTGGCGCTCACTTTTCGCCGACTGAACGACGCGACGTCGGTCACTAGCTATCGTTGATTTGAATCTTGATTACCGCTAATACAATCGGGTCAGGGTGACTCGGGTGTTTATGTGGGGAAAGTTCACGAAAACTGTGACCGACGTGGAAAATTGACGTGACCAATCGTGGAAGTGGCGAGATAATCGCGAGTGGCGCCTTAGCTTAGTTTGCGTACTGTCCACTTACTTATTAAAAAAAATTATAGCTACCATCCCACGGAGCAATCTTGCAGGATTAAAGAATAACGTGAGAATAGTTTTAACAAGCTTTTATTGAACTTCCGACGGTGACGTAACTACATTATCCGTTAAATAATAAATCTTGCAAGTGATTTTTGTTTTGACCGACTTCCGACTTCAGGTCGGGTTAACTTAAAATTTGATAGCTGAATAGGTAATACACTGATGACAACGCTATAATCGAGTACCGTCAACACAAAAGCTTTTGTTAAAAAAATAACAAAGAACTAGTGTGTCCATCAAACATATCAAAGTAGGTACTTAAATACAACGCAAGTTTTATATCCGATGGCCGACTTTGTTGGATCCTCTTTCAAATCAGTCAAATCACCCTAAGCGTGCGAGAGGGACAGACTTATACGACTGTATCGCCCTCTTTCCGCTACTACAATAGTAAAATTAGTAAGGTCAAGGACATACACTAGTAGGTATATCTTTCACTAGCTTTTGCTCATTTCACATCAGATTCATGAGCAGAGTTGTCCGTGGCATCTTGCTATCTGAGCCCTATTCAGCGCTATTACGCTATCCATAGCTATCGCATGTTTGTAGAATGATAAAAAAGGTTCCGACAAACTGAGACCTCTTTTTTGTAAAACAAAAACAGATCGCTGAATACTGTATACATACATACATACACAAATCACAAGATTGTAGGCGCATAGATGGCAAAAAAATGGAATCAAAATAGTGATGGGTTGTTCGCCGCATCGCCTATAACATGATTCCTAAGAATTTCGCCCATTCCCTCGATGGGCTTTTATCATCTGCGCGGGAAGAGAAGCAACTGGTACATTCTATGTTTTTTCTTTGCTCCAGACCAGCATGGAAGTATTATTGTGCCAAAATTCAACAAAATACCTCACATGTCTTATCAGCACTAATGACGTGCTTAGAGCTCGATAATAAACGGTAAAAATAAACGAGGTCTTCGCAATTGTCATATTTTTAACGTAAAATGCTTGAAAAGAGAACCTTTCACACCTCTCATTCAGGAAAGTCAGCTTTGCTCCCTGTCGAGAGGGATCAAAGTGCAAATTTATTGTTCAATGCTTTTCTAAGTGTTTTTTCGGTAAATGCAATTTTTTGAAGTTGGTAATTGTAAAAACACGCCATTTTTTACGCTGGATTCAATGTAGCGCCCTCGCCGTAAATACATAATTTTGCTCCCTAGTGACACAAATGACTATTTATTGCCATCATACATATAGGCTTATTATCGGTCGGTACGTACCTACAACTGCTGTAGCCGAAGTCAGCACTGATAGAATCTTTTCACAGTAAAATGACGTGCTGACTTTCGATTACAGCCGTACATACTGTTGTCTTATGAATAATGTGATAAAGTTTTGCCGCTGCTCAAAATATTAAGTGACATTACGTACAAACTTACACTGAGCACCCCTGTAAATGTCTTTCAGGATTTTTCAAGTGTACATACATACACAAATCACGTCTTTATCCCTTACGGGGTAGACAGAGCCTAAGATGGCAAGACCTAGGCCACGATGAGCAAGATTGTAGGCGCATAGATGGCAAAAAAATGAAATCATAATAGTGATGGTTTGCTAGCCTCACACACACACACACACACACACACACACACACACACACACACACACACACACAAATCACGTCTTTATCCCTTACGGGGTAGACAGAGCCCAAGGTAACAAGACCTACAGGGCACGTTTAGCATGACTGTGGGCGTATAGGTGGAAAGGGGAATCAAAATAGTGATGGGTTGCTAGCCGCATCGCCTATAACATGATTCCTATGATTTTCGCCCATTCCCTCGATGGGCTTTTACCATCTGCGCGGGAAGAGAAGCTGGTACATTCTATGTTTTTTCTTTGCTCCCAGATCAGCATGGAAGTGTTTCAATTGTGTTTGACAAATCTTTCCTTCAATAGCTGTTCAAAGTGTACTGCGTCAACGATGACAATGGAGTATTCTATAGCTCTAACCCAACCACGCCCTTATTATTTCACCAACTTGACATATGTCGGCGACATGTGACAATTCGAAATGCAAGGCGTAGTTAATATGAAGGCAACCGGCGTTGATTCTGGTCGAGTTTGTTATTTTTTTATTATTACGAACTGACCAGTGATTGACCTCTATCTCACTTGGTGGAAGGTGCAGATGAGGCCAAAGGTGTAACTCACTGGTTCAGTAACAGCCTATTCACTCTAGCCTTGAAGAGCCCTAGGTTGTATCTGTCCGGAAATACAGACGATGGAAGCGAATTCCATTCCCTAGCAGTTCGCATTAGGAAGGATGAAGCAAACCGCCTCGTGCGGGCCAATGGTATGTTGATAACAAATGGGTGAAAACGCTCCCCCGCAAAAACAAAACAAACAATGCAAACAGAATTGTCACTCTTACCGACAATTGTCATGTTGGCGAAATAGGCGACTGCAAAAGTATTCTGGAACATTTCTGAGATACCTTGTTTTACATACATACATAAATCACTTTTATCCCTTACTGTACCTTGTATTAAAGGGAATAAAGACTTAAAATATTACATAGTCTGCGCAACCTATTTTACGACAGAATTTTACATCCAACTGTAAAACTGGGAATACAATGTAAAATTCATACATTACAGCCTATAATGACCGGATGAGGGATTTGAAGCGGTTTACTAGAGCCATGTGATATAATGTAGGTTAATGCCTGGCCTGGGAAGTAGCCAATTGCTCTTCCAGCTGAGGCAGACATAATGATTATCTCAAACATTGAGAAGAAATGAAAATAAATTTTGCACTAAACTTCCTCGCAACTTTGGTGGTTTTCATTTTCCCGCCTTTTTTCTTAAGTTTTTTTTTGTGTCATCTGTCACCGTAAGCTATTTGAGACGTTGATAAAAACGTTAGACTCGAACAAAAGCGCGCACTCCCCGGCCATCGACTTGGCTGTATGACATTGTGGTTCACTATTCCATAGTTTCTTTGACTCTAAAAAAAGTTAAAAACAAATGAAAAACAGTCCAGCAATCCGATTTATAGTCAGGAAATCGCGCCGGCAATGTAATTCAGTCGTCAACAAAGGCCTTCGTGTTGTTGGAGAAAACAATGTTGATATTGACTAAACTATATTTTTCAGGCCTAGTTATGGGCCTGCGCCCTATAACAAGAGCATGTTGAAGAACATTGTGATTTTAGTAACAATATTTCAGTTACATTGAAAATATAATTAAAATAATACCACATATGTACTATGTATGTATAACTCTTTATTGTACAAAAAACACGATAAATTTACAGGTACCAAGATAAGCAGGTAGGCGTAGGTGGGTGTTTAAGTTAAAAAAAAACCAACGCGATCGTTTCTGCTGACGGCACATGATTATTGCGTGGTCACCGGGAGCTCTATTGTATCAAATTTCATGTGAATATGACCACTGGAAGTGAGCCAAAATTTTCTTGCATGAATTGAAACGGAATAGTTATTTCCATACGAACATAGCAAGTTAAATAAAAACCATATAGAAGAGCAAAAAAAAGTAAAGACAGATTTCTGCAAATGGCACGATGAGGCCGGTTTAAACTACGCCTTTTCATGAGCGTACGGTCGCACGCACACATAAGCATCCAAAATTAGTTGACCAATCTAGTCGAGCTCGCACACACGCATGTTGCAAGGCGTAGTATAAACCGGCTTCAACTGGACTTTTTTAGTAGGTAGCTGTTAGGTACCCGCGAATTAAATATAGCCGATGTCACTTACTGGCTCTACTCCGAATTCTCATTCCCGTTCACAAAACGCTCTTTTTTCATATTTAGTCCAAGATTGAAGGAATTGATGAAGGAAAAACTATATTATAGTTTTCCACGTGAACAAGCAAAAGATCACAGCACAACTGATTCAATAAAATACAGCATTCCCGGCCCCATATTCCGAAATTCGATTTTCGAAGCTCGTTTCGTGCTATTCCGCTCACACCAATTAGTCATTAACTTGAGAGTGAGAGAGAGGGAATGATACGAACTTCGAAAATGGAATTTAGATGTGAAAGGAACTGAACGTTGTCAGGGTAGTTTTTTGATAAGACTTTATCGCACCCTTGGGAGGCAAGGAGACACGACAAAGAACAAAGCGTTAATGTTCTGAGAAAAAAGTTTATATCATTTTTGGCAAGAACTTTGTTATTGCATTGTGTTGTATTGCCATTGGACTATTGTAGCAAATTTCAAGTACCTGATTGCGAGTGGGTCAAATTTGCTTGAAAGATTTGACAAAAAACTAACAGATACTTTAGCATTATACGTAGATGCGGTACAAATTATACATTTTTAGAATTACATTACACACAGTACTTAATTTCTAAATGTCAGTGAAAATTAGAACACATAGAAAAATCCGAAAAGTAAAGCTATGGCCGGGAATCGAACCCGGATCCTCGTCATTCCGTGACGCGTGCTATACCCCTACACCACCCACAGCAGACCATGGCAGACAGTACCTGCTCAATTGTTAACTGTAGGCATGGATATGTATAGGTAATATCGGATAGAACAAAACCCTCAGAACATCTGAATGAGTAGGCACATTTTACAGTGCATTTTCAATTTTATCTATCGTTATCTGGAGTGAAGTAGATATGGACAAAATAACAATCCTTATTGGTATTTCTTAGTAATTTGTGGCACTGAGTCACGATTTGCAGTAATTTTACAGTCTGTATGTTATTGGGTAAATCCCCTTAGGGCCCAAAAACAAAATATAGGCGTGTGCCATAGAGTATATATAGAGTTATTAAACGGCATACACACACACGCACACTTCTCGAAAAATCCCCGGCCAAAATGTCACTATCAATGAACACAAGCGCGTTCCGTTCCGTTTCACGTTTCACAATGTTCACTGTCGAATAAAAAACGCTTTTACGAAAAACAAATGCTTTGCTTCCAAATAATCCGCATTTGGCTGGTTAAATTCTAATTTATAATATTAATAAAAAAAGAATTTAAATTTTACACGGCAAGATAGTTTGCTATTCTCATTAGGCATACACACACACACACACTTCTCAAAAAATCCCCGGCCAAAATGTCACTATCAATGAACACAAGCGCGTTCCGTTCCGTTTCACGTTTCACAATGTTCACTGTCGAATAAAAAACGCTTTTACGAAAAACAAATGCTTTGCTTCCAAATAATCCGCATTTGGCTGGTTAAATTCTAATTTAAAGTATTAATAAAAAAAAGAATTTCAATTTTACATGGCAACATAGTTTGCTATTCTCATTAGGCATACACAAACACTTCTCAAAAAATCCCCGCCCAAAATGTCACTATCAATGAGCACAAATGCGTTCCGTTCCATTTCACGTTTCACAATGTTCGCTGTTAATTAAAAAACGCTTTTACGAAGAAAAAAAATGCTCAGCTTCAAAATAATTCGCAATTAGCTGGTTAAACTCTAATTTAAAATATTAATCAAAAAAAGAATTTAAATTTAACAAGGCAAGATAGTTTGCTATTCTCGTTATTTAAATCTGTTGTTTCACAAGGAGTTTTTTTTTTAAGAAATGGGGCAACAAACAAACAGCTTGCTATGATACTAATATTATAAATTAGGTTTACATATTTTTTAATCCCGAAAAATTGCCAGGTTAAAAAACAGTTCAGACAAGAATACCTATTACTTGTAACGGAACGCATACCATTCAACTCTATTTATAGATTATGGATAAATTGTTATTGTCGTTTCTGAAGCTATTACATTTTGCTCAGTTGTATGCTGATTACAGAACTAAGTGCATAGTTTCTAAATATAAATAATTGTTAACAATTTAATCAATTCAATGTGCAAGCTAGAAAAATAAGAAGTAGAAAAATAACAGCCGTATAAACAGGTAGTCTGTTAACTTGTTTTCTCGACTGCTTTAAAACAAAAAAAGGATCATGAATGTTGTTTGCAGTCTGTATAAAATGTTTGCCTTAGTTCCAAAAACACTCAAACAATTTTGATGAACTTCCAATCTATGTAAATATATTGTATTATTATATATTTGTGCATATATGTATTTAAGGTCTTTTTTGTGATTTGTCTCTGCTTCTTTATATTTGTACAATAAAGCATTTACTTACTTACTTATATTATTAAAATTATCCATGCTCGTCTGGGAGTAAAGAAAAAACATAGAATTTACCAGTTGCTTCTCTTCCCGCGCAGATGGTAAAAGCCCATCGAGGGAATGGACGAAAGGAAGATGCACCAAGCAACCCATCACTATTTTGATTTCGCTTTCCACCTAAACGCCCTTAATCATGCTAAACGTGGCCTTAAGGTTTTGTTACCTTCGGGTCTGTCTACCCCGTAAGGGATACAGACGTGACATATGTATATATGTATTATTAAAAAAAACTAATAAAAATCTGCTTTCTAATCTTACCTATGTTTGTTACCTTAGTTAGGCCGTAAGAGATAAAGACGTGATTTATGTATGTATGTATGTATGTGTTGTCGGTGTCTGGTAAACATACGTATTAAATTAACATACGCTTAACTAGTGTTTATGAATAACAGTTAAAACAAAGCTCTTAAATTCCAGGTCAAGATGAGAATAAGGACTTTTTGCAAGTTTATTGAATTGAGCGAACTGAAACCGCTCGAGCTCCAAAACTCAACCGTTGTCATAGACGGGATGAACTTCTTCTATAAAACATACCTAGAAAGTGAACTCCCGGCCCAATTCGGCTGCGAATGCCATCTCTATGCGAGCTACTTGCGAGAACGCCTTTCTATGTTCAAGAAAGCTAACATAAATTGCTATTTCATCTTCAAAGGCGGACACCAGTACAAGGAAGACATGAAAATATCAAACCTATCCACCGTTCCGATTTTTATGAGGAATATATACAAGGCGGTGCTAGACGAAATGGGATTCCAGCATGTAACATGTGAGTACGAGAGCAAGAAAGACATCATCGAACTAGCGCAGACACTCGGCTGTCCCGTCATTAGCTATGACATCGAGTTCTGCTTCGCTGGAGTCCAGTACATCCCAAGCAACGAGCTCAAATTCAACGAAACAGGCAACACCATCGACTGCCGCTATTTCTCACTGGACAAATTTATGGATAAGTATAAATACACCGCGGAAAAAATTGCTCTGTTTATCGTGTTAACGGACGAAAACGTCTTTCCTGAGAATTTTTTCCTGGACTTTTTCAAACGTATACACGCACCTTTGGATTGGTATAAAAGAAATTCACGTTTACTGTATTGGCTGTTGAAGAACAACAGAGAAAAAATATTAGAAATGGTTTCTCAGTTTGTAAATGCAGAGGAAATGGCAGAGTTTGTCGAGGAATTCACTGAAACTCAGCAAATGATCGGAAGACGCGAGGTGGGCGGCCTCGGAGCCGCCATTCTACTGGATCGCGAAGCTGGCACCGTGGTGCCTTGTGACCCCAAATGGTTCTCCAAAGGCATCGCCGCCAATCACATCGCCATTATCTACATAAACCTATATCGGCACAAAAAGTTCTATACCTTCCATATAGATAAAGTTCTAGTCGACCCGATGTTCTTGTCTCTCGAAATCCTGAAGTACGCATACAACCTGCTCACCAACTTCCAAAATGACGGGTTCACATTCGTTTACTTAGGAGAGTCGAAGAGGGAGTCTATGGTCGTGTCGGAAATGCATTCGATTCGGAAGCCGGAGTACGAAGCGAGCGACTGCGTATTCGAGAACGGTTGGGACGAGGTGCGCGAGCTCGGCTTGTTCCAACACTTCCTGAAGGAGTGTCTGCAGCTGGTGCACTTAGAGCTCCTCGACAAACTGCCGGAGGACGCTCGGCTCCTCGTGATAGCCCTGGTTTACTTCTTTCGCAAGAAGAACGTTGACACCAGCACCGAAGCGTCTAGTGTGCTGCTCTCATACATCACACTTAGCCTCGTGCGTGAAAAACGCGACAAAAACAGCCTTCCAAAGTTTCCGTTTCCTGCCAAACCCATTCTAGACCCTATAACGGATAAAAACACCGTGACTGACGCGGACTGCAATATCGCGGCGGCTATAATCACGGAATATCTGACGATCGACAACATTGGCAATGACGAGCACGAAAATATAGAAATAGTCAATCCTTTGCTGGAGTTCCAATATTGTTTGAATCATCTGAACGATTTGAACTTGTTGTGTGGTGCTCCGTTCACGCCGACGGTCTACAGCCGCACGTATTCTGGGACGCTGGTCTTTCGGCTGCGCCGCAGCGCGGGCGCTGGCAACTCGCAGCCGTTCTTCGAAAAGTTGCTGAGCCCTGCGCCAACCGTCTACGCGTTCCTGAAGGGCCTTATCGAAGTATACGAGACTCTATTAGTGTTTAAAGAGTAACACATTTGAAGTTGATTATTTATTTATTAAACGTAATGTAGAATAAATGGTGTACTATCTCAACTTTCAACTTTTTTGTGTTTATGGCAACCGGTCGCTTTAAGGTTAGCAACCGTTACTGCCAATGACTCCTGTCAACAGCACAGAGTATAACGTGTTCGGCCAGTTTTTATATTGTTTGTTCCGAGTTGGGGGTTTGTAGATGTGTGTATTTGTTGTATCACCTGCAATGGCAATAAACAAGAGATATAGACAGCACAAGACTGTGTACTATCTCTCTAGCTGACGCTAACATCTACATTCGCATCCGAATTTGCGGACGTTACATATTAATTTTGACATCTGCATCCCCAATACTCGGTGCGAGGATGAAGATGTCTGATAGGCTACTTAGAACCTAAAAGTAATTACAAATTTTTTTGTTAAATAGTATAACATACAGTTAGATACACCATCTAAATTTGCCATTCATTTTTGGACATTATCGCTCTACAGATTATGTACTGTCGTTTTTGCATAATTGAGTCGCCAAACTTTCAAACTTTCAAATTTATAATATTACTAGTACGACAACCAGCGTAATCTTTAACTAGTTTAACTTAACAAATAGTTTCACGACGACTTCTATGTTAATCATCTATCTTTATCCGTATCTCTGGGACCCGTCAAGTTGTCGTAACGGGGTTACTTGTGAAGCCGCGTCTACCCGCAAATTGTTTTGACAGCTTAATAAGGGAATATCGATGGAACGCTTCAAGATTAATTTATTTAATTTGGTTGGAAGACTGTTCGAGAATGTAATATTCTGTCTGGCGTTTCAAAATATTGATTATTGTCAAATGTTTACTATGTACGTGATTTTAAAGAACAGTCAGAATCGAACTAAATAGGTATTCCGAAATTGTTTTTCTCAGGTTCAGGTTTTGTTCAGCCCAACAAAATGCATCAAATAGACCGGTCAGATAACACACGGGTCAATTTAAAATCATCTCTCATTTGCCTACATAATAAAAAATACCGAGGTAGGTATACCAAAGTCGCCTAAATTCACGCAACTTGGTATTGTAATGTGTGATGTCGAAATGACAGATTGCTGATTGCTTATCCGCAAGTACAAAATTCAATACTCGAAGACAATTAGTGAACAAAGCTACCTAATGTCGCCAGTCCAATGTAAAAATAAAACTATGCACTGGTCAATAAAGCTCAACATTGTCACAAATTTTACTTTCTCCAATTACATATCAAATTTATGACATCATAATCATATCTACGGAAGTCTGGTAGAATTCAACAGATGCGCGTCCCAAAATAGACGGCATTCGGACACATTTTCAAGTTCAAATATATTTCTTGTCTAAAAATCATCGGGATATTGTACAACAATGTGAACGCGAACTTGACAAAGTTTTAGCTAAACCAATAAGTAGATAGTAGGGTAAACGCGTGGGACGTGATTTTAGATAAAAATATAATAATATTATATTAAATTGTAACATTTGACATTGCAAGAATTCCGTCATCACACTTCGTCGTTTAAATGGTAGTCCGATTCAGATAATGTACCTACGGTCCTTTTAATAATATTTAAAATCGGACTAAGATTACACTTGAGTAAAATTAGGTAGATGTAGATTAGATACGGAATAATAAATTCTCCCCTCTCTTTTTGACGTCAGTGCCGTCGGAAAGGGAAACTCGAATTCATAATCAAAAACGTTTACAGATAAAAAGGTAGGTACACAATTAGTGACTATGACATAATAATGCCCTACCATTATGGTTTACCCCTGATAAAGTTGTGAATTACATACAGTATGTTACAAATTGGGTCTTCATAAAATATGATGTGATTACGACTACTAATTATAATGAATGAAATAATAAAGTTGACGTGATGTAACGAATAGCGATCAATCATAACATTTTTATCGTTAGTAAATAATCACTATCATCACTATCACTACATAGTATAAAATAAAGTCGCTTTCTCTGTCCCTATTGTCCCTATGTATGCTTATATCTTCAAAACTACACAACGGATTATGATGCGTTTTTTTTAATAGATAGAGTGATTCAAGAGGAAGGTTTATGTGTATAATACATGCATAATATACCGTGCGAAGCCGAGGCGGGTCGCTAGTGTACCAATAAATGTTAAATCAAGATCTGCGGACGTATTGCCAGCCTCTACCCTAGTGGTCTACTTCCATGCTGTCTCTTCCCGCGCAGATGGTAAAATCCCATCGAGGGAACGGGTCAAAATCTTAGGAATTATGTTATAAGCGATGCGGCTAGTAATAGTAACCCATCACTATTTTGATTCCCTTTTCCACCTATATATACCCTATACACCCACAATCATGCTTACCGTGGCTTATAGGTCTTGTCAGGTACCTTAGGCTCTGTCTACCCCTCAAGGGATACAGACGTGATTTACATAATATGTATGTATCCTATTAGTGGAAGCTATTGACACAAAAATCACCTGAAATAAGTAAGCATATTCGTAAAGAAAATCCCAATATATGTATTATTTTGGTTTCTATAGACATATTTCTCGAAATGGTTTTCGATTTAGGGGAAATGAAAAATATTAAATGTTGTCAATTAAAATTGAAAAATTGACCAGCGCCACTAGCGCCAAGTAACTGACGGCAAACTATTCTACGTATATGAATACGACATACGAACGCAAACGCGTTCGAGACGTGTTGGTTGCGATAAAAACTTATACCTCAAGCGCTCTTAATTTGAAAATGTTACAAGTTTCTGACGTCTTCTTACTTCGGCAAGTCGTGCCTTTGACAGTTCTCAACTTTTTGCGTTTATTTATCATTTCACTGACAATTTTTGCTGTAAAATAGGATCATATAAGTATCTGCTGTTAGTCTGTCATGTAGGTATGAGCTGTTTAATTAGTTCTGTTTTAGCCAACAAAAATTATAAACTATATTCGTCTTGCCAAGATGATAAGATTGGAATTGCAATAAATGGTTATCAGCGCCCTCTTCTGAAACTTTGTAAAAGGCAGTATGACAGAAGAAAATCACTTCACGCTTTAGCGCCATCTATACGATCGGCAGGCTATTAACCCGAAAGCTTTGTTTGAGGTTGGTTTCTGGCGATTGTTGATAGTAACAGCTGAAGGCCGCTAGATGGCGGTAAGAATGAATTGTTAAAGTCGCAAGTGGAAATTGTCGGTTGGTAAAGTTTAATGCTTGATTATTTATTATTCGGATATTGACTGCAGTGCTAGATTTTACTTTGCAAAGGTAAATGGCTGTAATGACTGAAGCTGGCATTTTGACGCTTATATGAACAAAAATCACTACTTCTATGCTGGACTGGGAGCAAAGAAAAAACATCGAATGTACCAGTTGCTTCTCTTCCCGGGCAGATGGTATAAGCCCATCGAAGGAGTGGGCGAAAATCACATTTTTTGATTCCACTTTCCATCTATAGTAGTTCTAGAGCCCACGACCAAAACCATGTCTCATAGCAATACGGCAAAAACCCTATAAAATCGTTAGATTGTATGATTCTGAACCCGACTAGGTGTGTAGTAACGGTCGAAAGTGTAGCAACAGCGTGGGAGGTCATTTCTGCTGTGTCAAAAAAAAAAGGCAGTCGGTATTATAGCAATACGTCTGATAGTGAAAATGTACATAGATTTTATAATTGTATTACGAAAAAGTTTGTTTTCAGACATTTTGCGCGTAGCATATAGCCTGAGCGCATTTTTGAAAATGTCAACAAATTTAGCCGACCTGTATCATAGCAATACGGATAATTTTTTTTTTAAACTTTTCGTATTGCTGCCAGGATTACCAAAAACCTGTTTTCAGACACTTTTTGGTGGTATAGGCAGTACCACATGCAGTTCGCGCGTTCAGCGTCCTTGTCGGGTCGTCGGATGAGCTCGAAATAATACACCAACACTGATAACACACAAGGCGTTTAACCACGCGTCATCATGGCACATCAAGGAAGCCTTTAGCTGCCTATGAACCCGTTCAATCATCCCATTTGCTTGGGGATGGTAGGACGTGGTTCTAATTCGCTTAGTAGCAAATGTTGTCATTAAACGGCGAAACAGGTCTGACTCGAACTGTGCTCCCTGGTCAGAAGTAATGATGGTTGGAACGCCAAAACGTGAAACCCATTCTCTTATCAAGGTCTCTGCAACCTCCTCAGCGGTTATGGTTTGCATAGGCCAAACTTCTGGCCATCTGGTTACCCTGTCTATTGCTGTCAAGCAGTAGCGATATCCTTTACAAGGAGGCAGGGGTCCAATTATATCTATATGCACATGCATAAAACGACCGCTGGGGGTGTTGAAGTTTCCTAAAGAAGCTGTGTTGTGCCTTGTAACCTTGCTACGTTGGCATGAGTTACAAGTACGAGACCAATCTCTGCAATCTTTATTTATCGATGGCCAAACATAGCGCTCGGTAACTAGTCGAGTCGTTGCCCGTACACCTGGATGACTAAGGCCATGAAACTTGTTAAATATGGTGCGACGTATGCCGTGTGGAACATAGGGACGGGTTTTCCCAGTAGAAACATCACAGTACAGGGAGATGCCAGTACCTGGAATGTTTACTTTGGTAAGCTTAAGACTGGAAGTTCCAAGCAAAAGTTGTGCTAATTCCGCGTCTGCTTCCTGGCTTGAAGCCAGAGATTCGTACTCTTGTTCCAAAGAAATTGCTTCAATGCGCGACATAGCGTCGGCCACGACATTGTCACATCCTTTAATGTAGCGAATGTC
Organism: Pandemis corylana; assembly: GCA_949127965.1. NCBI lineage: Eukaryota > Metazoa > Arthropoda > Insecta > Lepidoptera > Tortricidae > Pandemis > Pandemis corylana. Next base: position 2,902,793 of record OX421860.1, read on the forward strand.
CGTAGTGAACTGACTTATGAAAGACAGTTGATTGAGCTGTGGTGGCGGAAGCTTTTCCCGACGTTGTACGAAAGCGTACAAAAGCGGTTTATGGTCGGTGAAAATGGTGGCATGCTGTACCTCGAGAATATAACGGAAATTCTGTACGCTTTCGTACACCGCCAAGAGTTCTCTGTAGTAAGCGGGCCATTCGGACTGGCGTGGGGTCAGTTTTTTACTGAAAAATGCCAGTGGACACCATTGATTATTCACCTCTTGTTGCAGACAGGCGCCCACGTGCACGCTGGATGCATCAGTGAAGAGAGCTAAGCGAGCATTGCTCATGGGATGATGAAGAAGCGTAGCATCCGATAGGCTCTGCTTGCATTCAATAAATGCCTTATGCAGCTCGGGAGTCCATGGGAATGGTTTGTTGCCCTTGCTGTTGGTAGCAACCACCGCAGTAATCAAAGGGGCTTGAAATTTGGCGGCCTGGGGAATAAAACGACGGTAATAGTTAAGAATACCGAGAAATCTCCTCATGCCCTGGACTGTTTCAGGAGGCGCATACTCCAGCAACGCTTTTACTCGTTCTTGTGGAGGATGAATACCGTCACTGGTGATGACATGTCCAAGAAATGTTACCTGTTCCGCTCCTAGGATACATTTAGACGGGTTTACCACCACGCCATAATCTTGAAAACGTTGGAATAATTCGCGGAGATGCTTTTTATGGGAGACTTCATCAGGCGAAAAAATAAGTATATCATCGATATATGGGAAACAGTAATCGAGACCCCGCGTGACCTCGTCGATGAATCGCTGGAAGGTTTGTCCAGCATTACGCAAACCGAATGTCATGAAAGGAAATTCGAAGAGGCCAAACGGGGTAACGATGGCTGTCTTCTGAATATCATTCTCAAAGACCGGGATCTGATGGTATGCTTTTACCAAATCGAGAGTACTAAATATTTTAGAGCCATGGAGGTTATGAGTAAAATCGTTTATGTGCCGAACAGGATATTTATCAGGGATGGTCCTGGAATTCAGGGCGCGATAATCGCCGCATGGACGCCAGGACGAATCCTTCTTAGGGGTCATATGTAATGGAGATGACCAGGCACTTTTGGATGGTCGTGCAGTGCCACAACGAACCATGTCCTCAAACTCTTTTTTTGCAGCTGTCAGTTTCTGTGAAGCTAATCTTCGGGGACGACAAGATACAGGTGGACCATCTGTGGTTTGTATATGATGTGCAGTATTGTGCTTGACTAGTCTAGGCAGTCCTGGTGGTCTGGTGATATCAGGAAATTCAGCTAGTACATCAGCGTAAGTGGAGCTGCCGATATTTACAGCTTTTACACTAGGCTGTGAGATTCCAGAAACAGACACAGGTACGTATAATTTAGTATTACCGTCCACCAGTCGCTGATGACGACAATCAGGTAACAAATTGTAAAAACTAAGAAAGTCAGACCCTATAATAGGTATAGCTACATCTGCAATAACGAAGTTCCAATGAAAGTCCCGTCGTAACCCGAGATCAAGATGCAAGGAAATGTTGCCATAAGTTCCAATTGAGCTGCCGTTAGCAGCGCTCAAATTATAGTCACTAGATGTATAGCGACCCCTAAGAAGACGGCGAGGAAAACAACATAGATCAGATCCTGTATCAACCAAATACTGATGTTTTGATTTTAGGTCTGTTACAAAAATCCGGCGGCTGGGACGGGTACAATCAGCAGCCGCCTCTACTGATTGTTGGGTTCGTTTCCCTGGTCGTTGGGTTTCCAGCTACACGGGGCAATGCATCTGCTTGCCCTCTCATTAAATCTTTTGTGATACCAGCACATCTTAGGTCCAGTTCCCGGTGTAGAAGCACGTGAGCGTGAGCGATGGGATAATACAGAACGCTGCCTCATCCGCCCAGGACGGTTGCTGACGGATAAAGCAGCAATTTGTTTTTCTAACCTCTCCATCCGCAGTGCAAGATCATCCTGGCTAGTAGCCACAGGCACAGGAGTGGAGCAAGAGAACACTTGCTTGGGTCCAGCAATCTCCATAACCTTGTCACCAAGTTCTGACAGTTTCTCCAAGCTAAGTTCAGCTTGAGAAGCTAAAATAGCTTGAACTTGTTGTGGGAGCCGCCTCAGCCACAATTGTCGCAGCATGTTGTCATCAGACAGGGCACCACCAGCAAGCGACCGCAGATGCCGGAGAAACTGGGAAGGGCGTCTATCACCAAACTCCTCTTCGCTGATCAGCTGGCGAACCCGTTGCTCTTCTGACATTGAGAGGCGTCTAATTAATTCTTCTTTAAGTTTTGCATATTGCTGGCCTTTGACAGGGGGCCTTGTGATCAGGTCTTCCACCTCACCAGCTAACTTTTGGTCCAACTGAGCGATGACATAATTGAACATTGTGTTATCAGATGTGATTCCTGCAATTTGAAATTGTGCCTCCACCTGGGCAAACCACACCGCAGGCTTGTCAGGCCAAAACGATGGTAATTTAACAGCCACCCTGCACACTTCCGGATTTTGAGTTACCTGTTGCTGAAGAATAGCATTCTCAGCCTTCAGACTCTCAACCAAAGCTTTTAAATCATCCATAGCGACACAATTAATTTAGCACATAAACACCACCCAGTAAAATATTGAAAAGAAAAAATATATATATAGGGTTAAAATGCAAAAATAAGATTAGTATGGTGAAGTGGTATGGCAACACTAATGCACTGCATGCACAATGCACATAAGTAGATATCCACAAAAAAGTTTAGTTATGCAACACAGACACACACAAATATAAATTCAAAACAATGTTTATGATGCAAGGCAAAAAGGTTTAAAATAGCTATTCATTTGTTAATGTTTAAATTACACATAAAGCTTATTCAAGAAATTTCAAACTTGTTAGTAAGTATTCTGAAGTAATTTAACAAAGAATTTAGTTATGTTGCTTAAATTAAATATCATACACCAAAGTTAATTTTCAAGACTTGGCCAGCTTTTTGTAAACACTGTTAGTGCGCAGAAAATGTGCAATATAAGTATGTTCAAAGAAAAAAGAAAACTTACCAAGAAATCAGGGAGGTTATTCAGATTATGGTAGCACTTAAGTAACAAAAATAACTTACTAGAAATATGTTAGTTACCGCTAACACTAAACAAATATTAGTAAAAGTAAACAAATACAGTCTGTTAAGGTTTTATTATTTCACTGAAAGTACGTATGACGTTTGAGTTTCACTTTGGCACTCGGCGGGAAAAACGATTGAAATGTCAATATAACCGAACTGTCAGTGTCACTGTCACTACCGATTTATTCAATATTTTCTGAAATTACCGTTTGATGGCGCTAGTTGACGAATAATTCGAATAAAGTCGTAATTTCGTAATTTTTAGGTTATGAAAATTTTCACGAAAATGTTCCTAAATGTTCATTGCACCAGAACGAAATTAAAGGGAATCTTGATCCTGGCCTGCCTTCAGCGGTGAGAAAGGGTGTCAATTCCCACGGGTCTCAGCGGCGTAGTTGCAGAAAAAGTTTTTCAAAACAGCGGCGCCGGTGCGGCTTCGATAATTTCTTCGCTTTATCGGTTTCGCTAAACCGTCGCTTCAACACGGCGAGAAACTCGACGATCCGAACGTCGGGGTCACCAATTTGGTGGTATAGGCAGTACCACATGCAGTTCGCGCGTTCAGCGTCCTTGTCGGGTCGTCGGATGAGCTCGAAATAATACACCAACACTGATTGATACTAATTGATGTATATTATGTCACACATATTAATGAAACACAAAGATTAACATAATATCACGGTATTCACGGTAAAATATCAAAGCCTGCGCAGGAGGCAGTTCAATGGCGTGGCTCAAGATGACCATACACAAACACCTCTGCGCGGGTCACAGACTCGCAATGTCAGAGGTCACAGATAATACAAATTAGGGATTATAGATATAAATAATCCGCTGTGCGATAGTGTCGCCACAACTTTAAGTGTAGCATATACTCCCAAAAACGAAAATAACGTTTCGGAGTCGCCTGGCCGACGCCTCTGTTAAATGTTTTTTTAAATTTTACAGCCTTCATAGATATTCAAGAATCGGGTAAATTCTTTGTTAAGGCTAGGTAGTCCAACAGAGGCCGCGTTTTAGAGTTTTTAAAAACCATCTCAGACGTAGAAAATAGGGTTTAAAAATCTGAAAAAAATATATGTATTACTTAAGGATATAGTATAGACAAAGTCGCATTCAGTTACACGATCTAATGAACTTGACTCGATAGAAAAAAAAACCAAAGTTACCTCTTTTCGTAAAGCATTTTCAATATTATGACTAAACTATTGACATTTTTAATTAAAATTTTGTACTAAACTAAAGCCATTACATATTTGTAGACAAATTCGCAGAATTTGAACAGATAAAATGATTATCTTAATTACTATGTCCAAATACCTACAAAATGTGCGAGCGCGGAGGCTCGGCAAGCCCGATCAGTCGCGCGCTGGCGCTTGCGGACGACGGACCTGTGTCAGTTTTATCCGCGACAGTTTCGTGCACCAAAGACGCAGTTTTTGACGAATTTATATAATTGTTGAAAGTTATTTATGATGGGCAATAAACAACGCAAACGAAAAAAGTCGTGCAAAGCTATAAAAATAACAAATAAAAAGAATGCACTCCAAAGATCATGTGACGAAGTAAATATTAATATAATTTTGTCGACAACATATCGAAATTGAATAAGTTAAATTATATTTCATTTTATCTCCATTTCTGATTGGTAGATAATTTATAAAAATATTATGCTTAAAATTACGGTCATACATAGTATAAAAATATCAGTATAACAACTGAAGATCGCTACGATTTTTGATAATGCATATTTTGTCTCTATCGGTACCTCTGCCTGCCGTTTGAAAACGTAAAGTAACTATGTAAGTAAATACAATTACTCCATTTACTTTTTAGTGTAGGTCACTGGGGCAACCTCAAGAAACAGACAAGGACATTGCCGCTGTAATAAACAACCCAAATATACCGGGTAGGTATATTTAACGCGATGACGAAGACTGAAACGATATAGGGTGCTTTGGGGTAATTGCGAAATTGGGTATATATTCCGAAAGTTTATAATAATAAATACCAAACGCCGCGATATTCTCTTACTGGCTACATTGCTTTAAACGCCATTGTCGCCGATTGGCTTTGATGCTCCAATCGCCGTTCGTCGCTGCTAGCGTGTGTGAGCGACATGCCATCTCGATAGACAAGTGATTTTCGCGCCTTTTTGGGTGATTCGCAATAACCCCAACACTCTTTTCTTGGAACCCAGGTAAGTTATAAAAATAATAGTTTTTTAGTAGGTATTATAGATTATCGTTTTTTACTATTGATTGCAGGGAACACGAAGTCCGAGTGATGTTTTTTATTTAGTTTCGGAAATACCCCTCTGGGGTTATTACGATACACATATAACCCAACCTAATATTTTCATAGAAATGGCCAGTGGTTCTCGAACTAGATATTTAGGATAAAGAAATATTTCAAGGTATTATTATATAAGGTATACCTTATATTGTCCTATACTATACCTTAAGGTATTATAATGACAATCTAAATTTTCTTCTATGTATGTACATAGTACTGTATTAAAATCGTCGTTATTCTCATTCATTCTTTCAACTTAATCCATCCATCCATACATAATAGTAGGACATTTCACATAAAGTCACATAGGCGAATGCGCGGGCTAAATTTAGTGTATAATATTGTACCAAATTAATCACCAGCGGCTTCTTTTTCAGGGTCATTATGCCTCGAATGTATGTCACAAATAGAATAATAACAATATATATACGTCGTGGTAGCCTAGTGGTTTAATCTGTGGCCTCTCAAGCAGAGTGTCGTGGGTTCAAATCCCGGGCGCGCACCTCTGAGTTTTTCGGAATTTATGTGCGAAAATTACATTTGAAATTTGCTATGAGCTTTTCGGTGAAGGAAAACATCGTGAGGAAACCTTGCACACATCAGCGAAGAAATTCAATGGTGTGTGTTAAGTTCCCAATCCGCACTGGGCGCGCGTGGGAACTATAGCCCAAACCCTCCAATACATGGAGGAGGCCTATGCCATGAGGCACGCCGAATTACGCGACAATTTAATAATAAAACAACAACAAAAAAAAATGAAACTGTAGCGAATTCGGAATAAAAAGGCTATATTATTATTATTATTATTATTATATATACGTCTCAAGATTTGGCTACGGCCGTGGTTCTATTACGTTTAAGTTTTTTGTAAAACAATAAAGTTATTTCTCAGTTAAATGAGTTTTTTTATTACTTAAAATAATACGTATCTGTACGAAATGTTGAGAACCACTTCCTTTTACCGGGGTAAATCCGAAGTAATCTATTCGAAATAACCGTAAAAGCGAAACTATTAACAAAGTTACAAATATTACAAGTAAGGGGTAATTACAAAATGAAAAATAAATAAACCATCAGTTTATAAGTAGTAATGTCTACTTTTCAACTATTTCGGAATTACCCGGCCATATTTCGTATTTCCCCCAAATGTCCAAAAACGGGAGACATGACAATAAATATGCATAAAAAAGAAACAAGAGCGTATTTTTTTTGTTCACCAATTTTCAAGAGTTACGAAAATAAAGGCAGAAAATTTAAAAATAGAATGATTTTTTCACTGAAATGATGTCGTGTACTAAACTCGTCAAAATTTCTATCGTAATTACCCCAATGCACCTTACTCGATTTGTTTAAGAGATCATGCTAATTTCTATCTATTTGTGTTATATTTATACAGGGTGTAGATGACGAAGACAAACCCTAGATCTAGTTTTGCGCGCAACTTATGTAGGTACTCTTTAAGTTTGTTATTCGAATTATTGTTACGCGTACGTGTGTGCTTTAGTTTCACCGTAATGAACTAAATAAGGTGCATTGGGGTAATTACGATAGAAATTTTTACAAGTTGAGTATACGACATCAATTTTGCTGCCTTTATTTTCGTAACTCTTGAAAATACTTATGGTTAGTAGACATTACACACAGAAATACGCTGTTGTGTGTTGTTTATGCATATTTATTGTAATGTGTCCCGTTTTCGAACATTTGGGGGAAATACGAGATATGGCCGGGTAAGTCCGAAATAGTTGAAAAGTAGACCTTACTACTTATAAACTGATGGTTTATAATTATTTTTCATTTGTAATTGCCCTTTACTGTAATATTTGTAACTTTGTAATAGTTTCGCTTTTATGGTCATTTCGGATAGATTACTTCGGATTTACCCCGGTACAAGGAAGTGATTCTCAACATTTCATACAGATATGTATTATTTAAAGTTGTAAAAAATCTCATTTAACTGAGAAATAACTTTAATGTTTTACAAAAAACTTAAACGTAATAGAACCACGGCTGTAGCCAAATCTTGAGACGTTTATATTTTTATTCTTTTTCTGACATACATTCGAGGCACAATGACTCTGAAAAAGAAGCCGCTGGTGATTAATTTGGTACAATATTATACACTAAATTTAGCATTCGCCTAAGTGACCTTAATGTGAAATGCCCTACTATTACGTATGGATGGATGGATTAAGTTGAAAGAATGAATGAGAATACCGACGATTTTAACACAGTGCATAGAAGAAAATTTGAATTGTCATTATAACACCTTAAGAATGAATATTGCAAGAAAATATGGATCTGACATATTTTAATATTTCTTTGTCCTAAATACCTAGTTTGAGAACCACTGGCCATTTCTATGAAAATATTAGATTGGGTTATATGTATATCGTAATAACCCCAGAGGGGTATTTCCGAAACTAAATAAAAACATCACTCGGACTTCGTGTTCCCTGCAATCATTAGTAAAAAACGACAATCTATAATACTAAAAAACAATTATTTTAGTAACTTACCTGGGTTCCGAGAAAAGAGTGTTGGGGTTATTGCGAATCACCCAAAAAGGCGCGAAAACCACTTGTCTGTCGAGATGGCACGTTGCTCACACTCACGCTAGCAGCGACGAACGGCGATTGGAGCATCAAAACCGATAACAATGGTGTCTAAAGCAATGTAGCCAGTAAGAGAATATCGCGGCGTTTGGTATTTATTATAAACTTTCGGAATATACCCAATTTCGCAATTACCCCAAAGCACCCTAGGTATGTATTGAGACACATGTTTCTTTAGTTCAATATTGGTTGTTTCATAGATAAATAATAATGTACCTACCAATTATTTCAGGCATTTGAGGCCCATAGTAACAAAATATCTAATTAAATAAGTATTTTTCAGGGTTTTTGTAATTCTGCGGTTTTAATTATAATGCATTCTACTGTAAGTTTGACTATTAATTATTCTTTTATTACCTATTTATTCAAATTCATATTAATTAGGTAGTTACTAAAAATTGATCATAATAAATGCGTTACTAAAGTCAAAATAAAGTTTTATTTCTTTACTGTGACGCTGCCGGGTCATGAGAGTTCACAGCCGCTGAGCCCGCGCGATGTATTTGACGCGCGGTCTTGACAGCGCCAAATGCCTACTTTCGCAGGAATACCCGGCCTTAATTATCATCTAATAAATTCAGGGTCGCAACGTATTCATTGGTTTGTAACAGAGAATTCAAGATGCCTCAATACGATTTTTATCGAGTATCGAAAAGTTGTCTGATAGAGAAGGTGCTACACTTAATTTGTCTGATATAAATTTTTTGCACATGTGGACAACTTATTTTATCATGTCCAACAATTTTCAGACATATTGCTATGATACCGATCGATAAAATTTGTTAACATTTTCAAAACGGTCTCAAAATTTAATGCGTTCACATTTCCGTCTGAAAATTGTTTTGTTCGCATCAAATAACCAAAATTTACTAATAAAAAAGATTTTCAGACGTATTGCTATGAGACATTTTTTTTGTCTCATTTTTAATTTTTTTAAGTGATTTTACGGGTTTGCGCTACACCACTAACGTCTGAAAAATATGTTTCCGGTATCTCAGAACTATCATTCAACTACAGTCTGCAAATCAGACATATTGCTATGATGCAGTTCGGTAAAATTCTTTGACAATTTTGAAAATTCGGTCAGATCAAACGCTACGCGGAAAATGTCTGATATTGGTATTTTCGAGTTCAGGATAATCGTATCTATCGATTTGATGCGGGTTTGGCCGTATTGCTATGAGACAAAAATTTTGGTCGTGGGCTCTCGTACTATAGGTATTGCTAAACGTGGGCAGTAGGTCTTGTTACCTTAGGCTCTGTCTACTACGTAAGGGATAAAGACGTGATGTGTATTCATATGCATAAACAAAAAAGTCCCCACAATTATAGAAATTAAATAAAATAAATTATTACTCATTACTTGTTATAAAATGTCGATCGATAGAAGCATGCCGATCCTTCAACATTCCTTGAATAATAATAATAATTTATTGAATCAGGCGTTACTTTGCGGAGGTCCATTTCAATGAACAAAAAATTTTACCTTGCTACTCCGCTACTCACGTGCAAGATAACCAAGTCTGTGTGAAATATATATGTTTTTCATGCAAACCCTCCCTCCACTGCTGCCAATAAAACACATATAAATCCCACAAACTTAATTATCCCTTACACCACACAAACACTGACGCGTTTCGATCCCTCTACGGGATCATTATCAAAGTTTAATGAACACAACTGTTACACATGCAAACCAACGTCGTACTGATCTGAAACCGTATTTATAAGCATAATGTACCTTCATTCATATTTTTTCCCAAACTACCCTATTATTTATGATTTTTAATATACACTAACAACTACCTTCAAAAAATTTTCCGACTACAGTAAAAACAAATAGGGTTATGTTTTTTACAAAAATAAAAATCTTTATTGCTAATGACAAGGTACATATAGAAACAAAAAATGGCATGCTATAAACTTAAAAGTAACAGTACACAAGTTTAGCAACGGGCACCAATCTCAGCGTGTGCTGGGCTCGAGAGCTCAGCGCTGGTTTACAGAAAGGCCCCTTGATGTGGTACATCGCAGCCCCTGCGTGAATACAAAACAAACAAAAAAAAAAAGGAAAATCTGGAAAGGAAAATAAAAATAAAATAAAATGTGTGTGTGTGTGTGTGTGGTAGTGCGAGTGACTATTATTCATTAAGTGATTGTACGAAAATTAAGATGAAATTGGTTTTGAATTGTATTGGAACGTAGAATATGCAACACACACTCTTAAAAATCAACTTTTAAGTACGAGTTAGTACAGTAAAAAGCCAACTTTCGCAGGCAAGCGCGACTTTCCAACAAACAAAATGCAGAATTACCAGTGAATAAATAAAATGCATGAGCATTAACCTAAATAGCATTCCTTAAATGCATTAAGTACTCAGTGTTGCCCAAATGTCAGCTTATTGTGCCGCGAGACAGGCGCTTCATGCACATTGTGCTATTCTGAAAGACGAGGCAAATAAAAAACTATATGTACTCGTAACTGTTAGAGTACCGTGATGTCTTAATGCCATTCAATTCAGACTCAGTTCAGTAGGCTTATTGTCTAACTCGCTCGCAATCGCCATCGTGTTCATTTTGATAGTTCTTGTATGAATGTGACAGCTAGCTGATTCCGATGCCAATTGTCAGCCCATACATGAACTGTCAAAATGAACACGATGGCGATTGCGAGAGAGTTAGACAACAAGCCTTACTGGGACCCGAGTTTTCAAAGCACATGTGTAAAAATACCAGTCGGAAGTGGTGAAAAATTGTGCTGAATTTGAAAGACGAGTAGTTTAGAAGATAATTACGGTTCTCGTTAATCTAGTCAAAAATTTGATTAGAGCTGTAGTTTTGAAGATATAAACAGATTTTACCACTTTCGAGTGGTATTTTTACACATGCGCTTTCAAATCGGCCCCCTGTTTCTCTATTTGTAAAAACCTATAAATTTAACTTGATGTTAGTTAGCTAATTAAGCTAACACACAGACTTAAGTTCGGTTCGCGTGTCTCATTAGTCGCATTCGCGTGTTACGTGGGCCACGTGAATCACATGTTCACCAAATCACGTATTGCTAGCGTAGGGTAGTCTCCTACACGTAGATATAGACTAGCTTTGTCGCTATCATAGAAAATTTCTAAATAATAAATAAATAAATAAATAAATGTCACTGAAAATTAGAACACATAGAAAAATCCAAAAAGTAAAGCTATGGCCGGGAATCGAACCCGGATCCTCGTCATTCCGTGACGCGTGCTATACCATTTAAGGCTACGTTTAGCATGATAAAGGGCGTAAAGGTGGAAAGGGAAATCAAAATAGTGATGGGTTGCTAGCCGCATCGCCTATAACATGATTCCTAAGACTTTCGCTCATTCCCTCGATGAGCTTTTCCCATCTGCGCGGGAAGAGAAGCAACTGGTACATTCTATGTTTTTCCCTTTACTCCCAGACCAGCATGGAAGAAACATGGATGGATCATACTCGATATCTCACTCACGATATTTTATAACAATCATACATACACATGCATACACAAATCACATGTTTATCCCTTACGGGGTAGACAGAGCCTAAGGTAACAGGTAGGTACCTGCAGGCCACATTTAGCAAGATTGTGAGCGTATAGGAGGAAAATGGAATCAACACAATATAACAATCATACCATGATTAAATGCTCATCTCCAACCTATATACGTCCCACTGCTGGGTTCAGGCCTCCTCCCAGAACGAGAGGGCTTGGGCTATAGTTCCCACGCGGGCCCAGTGCGGATTGGGAGCTTCACACACACCATTGAATTGCTTCGCAGATGTGTACAGATTTTCTCACGATGTTTCCCTTCACCGAAAAGCTCATGGTAAATTTCAAATGTAATATCGCATATAAATTCTGAAAGACTGAGGTGCGAGCCCGGGCTCGAACCCACGACCTTCTGCTTGAGAGGCCACAGGTCAAACCACTAGGCCACCACGGCTCGAAAACGATTACTGTATTTAAAATTTGTACTTCCATGCTGGTCTGGGAGCAAAGAAAAAACATAGAATGTACCAGTTGCTTTTCCTCCCGCGCAGATGGTAAGAGCCCATCGAGGGAATGGGCGAAAATCATAGGAATCATGTTATAGGCGATGCGGCTAGCAACCCAACACTATTTTGATTCCATTGTTTGCCATCTATACGCCCACAATCTTGCTAATCGTGGCCTAGGTCTTGCCACCTTCGGCTCTGTCTACCCCGTAAATGATAAAGACGTGATTTGTGTATGTATGAGCTTGGGAGCTTTATTCATAAAAGTGTTAAAATGGATTGGAATAGACTATTAGTTATATTAGTCATACATACATACACAAATCACGTCCTTATCCTTTACGGGGTAGACAGAGCCTCACAGTGGACCAACTGACCCGATGGCAGCAGTACGTTAAGCGTTATTGCAATGCAGCACGTCTAGCACGAAAGCGCACAAGAGTCGCGTCGCGCGCGAGATAGATTGCCCGTCTTTTTCTTGCTGTTCGTTCTAGAAAGAGACACAGTATATATATAAGCTAAAGCAGTAAGGAAACTACGAACAAATCGGTTGAAACGAAACACGCACACAGGCGCGCGCTTTACACGGCCCCTAAGCGGACCTGAGCCTGAGCGGAGTGGACGAGGTCCGCTTAGGGGCCGTGTAAAGCGCGCGCCTGTGTGCGTGTTTCGTTTCAACCGATTTGTTCGTAGTTTCCTTACTGCTGTAGCTTATGTATATATATATATATATATATATATATATATATATATATACTGTGAAAGAGACGGGTACATTTTATCGCGTGCGACGCGACTTTCGTGCGTTCTCGTGCTAGCCGGGCAGCTGAACGCCAATCAGCTGTACACAAATTTGACGTGTAAACTCCATAATTGGCTCCATCGACGTCAAATTAACGCCGTCGAAAATCAAACTATAATTTAATTTCGGCCGTAGCTGAGCTTCTAGCTAGTCTAGAGTAAGTAAGTAAGCCTATTGTCTACTTTGTTCTTTGTTTCTGTATTGTTTTGTACTGATTTGTGATGTTCAATAATGAGTATTTGTACTGTATTGTATTGTAAGTAAGCAAATGCTTTATTGTGCAAATATAAAGAAACAGAGACAAATCACAAAAAAATACCTTAAATATATACACAAAGGCTAACTTATCCCTGTAAGGGATCTCTACCAGTTAACCTTTGAGTAAATGAGAGGAAAGCAAGGGACCGACAAAGTGTGAGTTTAAAATTCCAGATAGTGATAGCCACAATAGAGGGTACACATCTAAATACAATAAACAAATCATAAAATAATAAATAAGAAGAATGCGCCGCAAGGAACTTGGCAGAAAGTCATTTTTTCAAAATAAAATACATTAAGCTACTACAATATTTAAATTCTACTTAAATTAAATACATTTATAAAAGGGATGTATAAGGTCCCCGAGCCTTAAATTATATTAGTCTATAGTAGAGATGTATAAAGTCTCTACCCGTCAAAGTAAAACAAAGTAGTTATGCAAAAAAAGAAAGAGAAAAAAACAATTAAATTAATTTAAGTTCAGCAGTCACATAAATTAATTTAATTAAGAAACTAAGACTGTGAACTATAAGTAGGTATTCTTAGTATATTTAATATATGAGACTTAACGCTGACACGTTTGAGATGCACTTTGCGGAGAAAAACTAATACTTGGGATCTCTAGTTGTAGGTATGCAAAGACCCTATTATTGAAACCAAACTGCATCATGACATCACTCGAAAATATTGTTTAAAAGCGGTAAAAATCAGTGTTGTGCTTCACTACATCTCAATATGTATATCTCAAATTAAACTTTCGAATAGTTGACAAGATTGATCAGGGCTTTCATTTTGTTCTGCTTTACTCGTAAAGCCCTTCAAAAAAAATATGAAGAGTTTCCACAATAGGGAGTACGCATTAAAAAATATAACACACATTTCTTAATACATACATACATACATAAATCACGTCTTTATCCCTTACGGGGTAGACAGAGCTTAAGGTAACAAGACCTAAAGGCCACTTTAGCAAGATAGTGAGCGTATAGGTGGAAAATGGAATCAAAATAGTGATGGGTAGCTAGCCGGATCGCCTATAACATGATTCCTAAAATTTTCGCCCATTTCCTCGATTGGCTTTTACCATCTGCGCGGGCAGAGAAGCGACTAGTATATTCTATGTTTTTTCTTTGCTCCCAGAACAGCATGCACTGCCTATTACAAAAATGAGCCTTTAATGAAAGCCATGAAAAAAAACTAGAATATTCCCTATTGGTTAGAAGGTAGTTTAGTTCGTAACAACACATTATCAATTAAAACGGAACGTTTTTTATTTTATTTATCTTTGTGTGTCGATGGTTACGTGTGGTTCGAATTAGTGTCAGTATGCATACATTTTATGAAAAAGTGAACTGGGGTCGATTGGAATATTTGTCAAAATGCCTGCTTTTAATTAATTAATTACTTTATTTATTTATAGGAACACAAACAGTCATACATGGCTCGTAAACAAATAACAAAGCGCTTATATCATTGACAAAGCAGTGTTCACATTGAACATAGCACATTTAAGTAATTCAGCCTCCTGGCTGAATGTCGCGGACGCGCAAGGACGCGAAACAAATATTATGGTAATTGTACTGATTAATAACAATTTAAGTAAAACAATATTATTATATATTTAATATATTTATAATTAGCACCTAAGCTGACCGAATTTTAGAATGAATTTTCATTTCATTTCATTTATATAAATCGATAATTTTGGTTTAATTTTTATAATTTTATTTTTTATGCATAGCTACTTTGATTTTGAGAAAAGATTACGTATAATACAAACTTACGTATACGTATTATACTTGCTAAAAATATTTCAATACTATGAAATGGTCATATTCGATTTTAATTCTTGACAAATGACAAAAATAATCGTCAAAATAATTGAAAACAACAATATAAGGTACTAAACTTTCTTTCAAAATAAATGCAAAAGTTAATTTGTCAGAAGTGGGATTCGAACCCACGCCCACAGAAGTGGACTGCGACCTGAACGCAGCGCCTTAGACCGCTCGGCCATCCTGACATGCAGTGAGCGAGCGAAAATACTGTTCAGAACCCCAATCAGTAAATATAATATTTTATTTCCCATAATAAAACAGCCGAATTCATTCTTCAGAGCTAAATTTGACACAAGTCTGCAGAAAATATTCAATGGCAAGCCTAATTTGTATTTCTGCAATATAACTTTGTATCATTTGTAAATAATACATACATACTCATACACAAATTACGTCTCCAACCATTACGGGGTCGACAAAGCCTAAGGTAACAGGTACGTACAGGCCACATTTAGCAAGATAGTGGGCGTATAGGTGGAAAATGGAATCAAAATAGTGATGAGTTGCTAGCCTCATCGGCTATGACATGATTCCTATGAGTTTCGCCTATTCCCTCGATGGGCCTTTACCATTGCACGGATAGAGAAGCAACTGGTACATTCTATGTTTTTTCTTTGCTCCCAGACCAGCATTGAAGAATATAATATTAAATTAAATAATAATGTTAATTATGTTTTTTGGTGATACTCATTTGAAAACATATTTCGCCGCATTCTCCCCTTCCACACTGCACTAACTTGTGGTTACAACTGACAGCGCTCATATACCTAAACCTAAACACATTTAAATGCTGTTTTTGCGAAATAATGGAATATGACAGTTGAACAGAGTGGTGACAATGTCAAGTGAAGTTATTGACTACGGCAGTCATCCCGCGGTGAACAACTTTCAAAATTATTTGAAAATAAAATGTGTGCACCCGGATATACAATATGGTATGTTTTACATCTATAAAAATCAGTTTCCAGAATCAAAGTTAGCTTTCACAAACTTCGATGTGTGATGATACAGTTTATCAAATCTAAGGTCCCGCAGGGCAGTTCTTATTCGAAAGGTATAAATTTAAATTAAGTAATTGAGATTTGTAGATATTTCTGATAAAATGAAAATATATTTTAATTGAAATTGAGTTATATACCTACGTCTACGAACAAAGTTGTTTCGGCTTGAAAAGTATGAAACGTAAATGGTCCCACTTAGATACTGGTAATGCAAGTACTCTCGGTACAGTCGCGTGAGCTATTAGAAAGCCATTCGGATTTGTTTTGCTATCTCTCTCACTCGGCCGATTCAGGTATAAAACCCACAAGAGTATGTGAGAAGGCAAGACTAACCGGAATGGCTTTGTATAAGCTCGTGGACTGTACTTAAGTATTAAAAACGTTAACAAAATAGGTACATTTAAATTATTTTTAGAATTATTAACTGTTTGTTCACACTGATCTTGTAAACTTGTATTGTCATTTAAACTGGCAGATTGAGCTTCTTTTGGAGCACAGTAGGCTTTATTTCATTAAATTAGGATGGTGGGAATAAAGATACATTAATTATGAGTTTAAAAATAATTATAAGTCTTTACTTTCCTGAAAATGTATTCGCGGGTACTAAGCTGGGTTTTCCATGACTAAAACAAAATTAACGTTACGACAAGATCTTTAACTTTATTCAGCTAATTTTGCTCTCCCAATAGCTTCCTATATCTGGCCAAAACGTATTAAAGGTTCTAAGTACATTTTTAGACTAATTTAAACTGAGCACACTTGCTTTTACTGTAAGGTTCTATCTTGAATAAGAAGTTACCTAGAACCGCAAACTTAGCTAGACGATATTTTAGGAACATTAGATTCTGCAGACTTTGTGCCCCTGAGCTGCATCGATTCAAGAATTGGAGCTCTTGTGAACTGACTATAGACAAAAAGAGATTATAAACACATCTGTTATATATAGCTTTTGCAATTAACAATGGCGAGCGAGCTTCATTTGTGGTAAACATATCTGCATACGTGTCAAAGTGTGTGTGACAAAGAGGGTAAATATAAGGGAAAGGTAAAATTAGCAATAGCTACTGGAGATCCGTCCTTTTGTATTAGGACGGCAGAATACGCCTTCGTTTGACTTCCACCCAGAGCTAATGTTCTGATTTTGCATAGCAATAGGGAAATACTTTTCTTAACAAACTAAAAAATTTCAATATAATACTTATATCTCGGTTTTTTGTAGTTATTTGGAAAACATTTTATAACTAATTGTTTGTTTCGTGCGAGCCTTAATTAAATCAATTTAAAAAAAACATGCACATTCCCTATTAAAAATACATAGGTAAATGAATCTGTTGGTGCAACAATAGTACATTATATTCCAGGGGAGTGTATCAACTTCCTCGTAGGCCTAGCAGCTGAGATAGGCCTAGCTACAGAGACCCATACCCTGCCTGGCGACCTACCCCTCCTGGTGATGACTTGGGACGGTCTGAAACCGGAGCTACCGACCATACTTCTTAACTCACATATGGATGTTGTGCCAGCCGAGGTGAGAAATATAGAGATAAGTTACTGTTACTACTATTCAGGACTTAAGGTCCGGACACACCAGTGCGTAAAAGACGTCGACGGTGCGTTTACGCAACAAAATGTATGAAGAAACGGTGAGAGAACGTGACACATGCGACACGTCACTGGGTATACGGAGCGGTGTGGTCGCTCCTTTATTGCGTAGTTGTAAAAACAAAAACTCGCTAAACACCAAATAGATCTATTCGTGTGTGCAACCGGTGTTCCGAGTGTGAATGGTTGCGTTGGGAGGGGAAGGCCTAGACGGACGTTCCAGGACCAAATAGCAGTCGTTTTGAAAAAAGGCCTTACCATGACGTCTTAATGCGATTCAATTCCGACTCAGCAAGAAAAGCTTGTACTTACATCGGAAAAGCTCGGAAAGTGCTCCAACGTACAGCTGGTACGTCTAACCGTTTAAATAAAAGTAATTATGGAACTGCCGTAGTGTATTCTTCTTCTTGAGGTGCCATCTCCTACCGGAGGTCGGCTATCATCAGTGCTATCTTTAATTTCGACACAGCAGCTTGAACAGTGAGCTTGTGCTAAGGTTTAACCATGTCCGGAGATTCTTAAGACACGAAGTACGCCTTCCGGGTGGTCGCTTTCCCTGGATTTTCCCCTGCATGATGAGTTGAAGCAGGTCGTATTTATCACTACGCATTATGTGACCAAAGTACTGCAGCTTGCTTGTATTAGAAACACAAAACCAGCGTTGCCAGATCGTACATTTTGGTACGATTTACGTACTATTTGACCACGTGTCGTACCCTTCACGTGCCCTGTTTCACGTCGTACTATTTCGTACGTCTTACCGTTTGAATCCTAAAAACCAAAATGTTATCTATATAGGCTAGTAGTCCCTTTACCTTTGTGTTTTTTTTAAACCGTACTTTTTTATCAGTACCTTTTTCACGAGCTTACCGTGCGTTTTAGATAATCCATACTGGCAACACTGCACAAAACTATACCCGAGTCCTAATAAAGTCCCAATAGGTATAATTTCTACCCAATTCTCTACAGCCCCGAACACAGGGAAACAACTTGTGAAAGTTAGGAGATCCTGATTTGGGACACGTAATTAAAGGCTAGTCGAGCCAATTTGATCTCGGAACCTTTTTCTCCGCGTTTTTTCGGTATCAACTCTCAAAGATATCAAATTAGTCAAACACGAAAACAATTTGAACTGAAAATTTCCGGGGAAAAAGATAGCGTAACGAGATAAGTAATTTCGTCTGTCATTTTATTTTAACGTAAACGGAAACTTTGATAAGCGAATTTATTAAACTCCGCGATTCTGATGACGCCGTTTTATTGCAAAGGTTTCATTTCCAATTACAGAATGGAGTCGGATCAGAGGCCTTACCATGACGTCTCAATGCGATTCAAGTCCGACTCAGTTCAGGTTTTAGCTGTCATTTTTAGTATGGATCTGACAGCGAGCAAACTTAAACTGAATCTCATTAAGACGTCATGGTAAGGCCCAGATTTTAGTTGTCATTTTTAGTATGAATCTGACTGCGAGCGAGCCTAAACTGAATCGGAATTGAATCGCATTAAGACGTCATAGTAAGGCCCCAGATTTTACTGTTAAGTACTCGTACCAACAAGCTTTATACTTTCTCACCTGTTCGTAGGGATATTCAAAGATATTTCCAGATTCTATGATCACTGGAGCGATAAAAAAAAATGACGATTAATGACCGGTTCGGATCGAGCAACTTCATTTTAGAGTTTTTTTACGACGTACACCATTTTCTAGTATAGACATATACTATTTTCTAGTATAGACATACTATTTTCTAGTATAGACATACTATTTTCTAGTATAGACATACTATCTTCGTCTTGATGATGAAGTGTTGAAATGTTTTTTTTTTTTGTAATGTAGAGTATCTTTGCCTGTGAGTCACCGATAATACATTTAAATGTTCGAATTTTCTCAATCTTCTCAATAAAAATGACCCGAATTGACTGTCTGACTGTCTGATATACATCTAATACTTAGATCTGAAGCTGAGATTTTACACGGAGGTTAACTTTACGGTGTAGATAAGGAGCAAGTACAGATTTTTTCATAAAACTACGAAGGAAAACGAGCAAGTGGGTCACCTTGATGGCAAGTGAGCCCCACCGGCCATGATACAGATTCGTTGCCAGCAGGGTTAATAATACCTCATGTGCAAATCATTTTATCGGCTGTCTTACTCCCCACAACGGAACACAGCAGTGCAAGCGCTGCTGCTTGGCGGCAGGATTAGCAAGTGTCTTTCCGAAATTCCGAGTTCCGCAAAGGAGACGGTGTCACAGGCGCAAGTTAGTCTATAATATACTTTTAGGGTGACTGGAAGCATCCTCCATTTGCTGCGGAGATAGAAGACGGTATCATCTATGGACGCGGCACTCAGGACATGAAGGGTACCTCCATTCAGTATCTGGAAGCCATCAGAAGACTAAAGAGCCAAGGCACCAGGCTGAAAAGAACCGTGCACTTGACGTTTGTACCAGGTTAGTTCCATTATTTTATAACAATAATTTTCCACTTTGTAATGGAATAACGGGTCCGGTTAGGTATACTACACACACATAGAAATCACGCCTTTATCCTTAACGGGGTAGACAGAGCCTAAGGTAACAAGACCTAAAGGCCACGTTTAGCATGATTGTGGGCGTATAAGTAGAAAGGGGAATCAAAATAGTGATGGGTTGCGAGCCGCATCACCTAT
Organism: Pandemis corylana; assembly: GCA_949127965.1. Classification (NCBI taxonomy): domain Eukaryota; kingdom Metazoa; phylum Arthropoda; class Insecta; order Lepidoptera; family Tortricidae; genus Pandemis; species Pandemis corylana. Next base: position 2,923,011 of record OX421860.1, read on the forward strand.
AAAAGTCATGATTCCTATGCCCATTCCCTCGATGGGCTTTTACCATCTGCGCGGGGAGAGAAGCAATTGGTACATTCTATGTTTTTTCCTTGCTCCCAGTGTTTTAAAATTATTCTGAAAAATTCCAGCAGATGGTTGGATTAGTTTGATTGAATATTAAACGCTATTAGCGTGAGCTAGACGGTACGGTTCGAACTTCAAGGGCCTGATACTGTCGGGTAAATACAGTCAAAGGCATAAATATATGTACGCCTTTATGCTATAAAGACGACGCATATTTGACTTGACGGCTGTATCGATATATTTTATGCCCTCGACTGTACAAGACGTCTTCAGAAAGTTGGTGTAAAGGTTTAAACAGAAATCGCGGCTCGTCTCAGTTCCACAAATAGCTACAAAAGCTGGAAAGAAACAAGGCCAGAAGCCTCATGTCAGTTTCAGTCGGCGGTGAACTTTAATATTTAGGCGCTTCCTTCGGAAACATGCAAATTCAGGCTGGTTATAATCCTCAATTCCACCGGTTTATTCCGGTTACCCGGGGCTATAGAACAGGCGTAAGTCGGGAGTAGTAAGCGTTTGCGGTAGCTGGGTATTTTGTCTCTGAATGATAAATAACTGGGTCCGTGTATTTGTACTATTTTGTACGCGTGTGTATAAATAACAATTAATTGAGTCACGGACGGTCGCGTCGCGCCCGTATCTGTTTGTATCGATGCGCTCGTTCTCATGTGTTTTACATGTGCCGTCAAGGTACTTAATTCCGAACCCACCAGGGAACCTTATTCTAGTAAGCGTCGTAACGATTTTCCTTGTTGAGTAATGCGATGTCACTATGACGTTTTATGTGAAGAGGTTCCTCGATAGGTCAGGATTTTTTTTTGACTGCACTCATGTTTCATTTTTATAACAAAAGGAAGGCAAACAAGTGGGTAATGATGGTAAGTAACCACTGTTCATGGATATCCAGCGACACCGGAGCATTACAGATGCGTTGCTAGCCTGGAGGACGAATAATATCTTCCTCATGTGCCAGTACTTTCATCGGCTATTGATAGAATAATACGTGTAGAAATGAATCTCTTTAACTACCTTTTTATGGTGTGAAAAATGCGACGGCGATCGCGAAGCGGCGTGGCTTCGGCCACTGTCGGTCAACACGTATATAATCCCGGCCCGTAGGCGCCGGGGACGTGGGCCGTTGTCTTTTTCAAGACGGGGGCCACGAGGAAACAACCTCTGTGAGAAATCCAAGCGGCACCAGCGGGGGAGGGCGGGATTTCCCTAACCTGCATTGCACAGGTGCCGCGAAGAGGGAACCCCATCCCGGGGTGGTCGTGGAGCGTCGCGGTGACACCAAGTGCTCCCGTAACGCCTCACATGCGACCGAATAGGAAATCCGTGTGGTTTTTAGTGGGTATGCCTGCCGTCACGGGAGAGGCTCACATACCCGGTAAACCCGACCGGGCGGATGCATAAGGCGCATTTTCCCCACCATAAAAAAGAGCCGATGATCAAGGGGGGCTAGTAGAAGTATAGAGTCTATTAGTAAGTCAAAGAAACATTTTTCGATTCAGGGGGGGATGCAGTAGCCTTTGGCGACGTTCTTGTACCTAACTATACCTATTTTGTCATCTTAAAAGTTAGCTCGTATAAAAAGTGGTAATAGACCCTCGAAAGTTACAGTTGTTCTGAATAATTGAAGCGTTTTATAGAGGCCGTAAAGGCTTTCACGGTCCCAACCCAATAGCGGATTTTACTTTGATATTGCTAAAGTCGTTATAAGGACTGTAAAACAATTGTAAAGTTTGTCATCCAGTGAAATCACCTCTGCGGCAAATAATTACAAAAGAACCGATGAAAAGCGAACGTCTAGCTACAAGAAATATCAATATTTTGACAAGTAAAACCGGTAAATAGTTACCTTGCTGGAAAATGAGCACTTGAAACTCGTCTCATAATAGTTAACATACCTGAAACAAAAAATAATCTTGATTAAAAATTACATTATTATGTACGTAGAATATTTTGTTTTTAAATTTACGGTTAACTCGCTAGTGTATATTTAATTGACATCTGACACAGTTATCAAATTTCAAGTGGACTCAGCTGAACTCTATCCACTGAAATAGGTTAAATTTTTGTTACAATATTTAACATACATACATACATAAATCACGTCTATATCCCTTACGGGATAGACAAGAACCTAAGGTAAGCAAAAGACAACGTTTAGCATGATTGTGAGCGTATAGGTGGAAAGGGGAATCAAATCTGTCAAGTGGTAGGTTGCTAGCCGCATCGCCTATACAATACAATACAATACAATAACTCTTTATTGAACACCACATATAACAACCAAAACAGAAAAAAGGTATACAGAATATTACAAGGTAACAATAGGCCTATAACATGACTTCTAAGATTTTCGCCCAGTCTCAGCATTCCAGCAGTAAATTATTGTTCACAGAAGAGGAGAAGGGTGGCGGGGCGGGCATGGGCGAGTTCGTCAAGACCGCGGCATACCGTAAGCTGAACGTGGGGTTTGCCCTGGACGAGGGCCTCTCCAATCCCGGGGAAGAGTTCCTGGTCTTCAATGGGGAGAAGACGAGGTGGCGTGAGTATTTAGACAAGTGACAATCGACGGACACCCACAAGGCTTCGACCAAATGCATAAAGATGCCTTGGACATATAAAAACAGTGATTAAAATCACGTCAACCACCCAAAAACGAACTTACTTATCGTAGTTACTTTCCAGAAACGAACCTCGTTATTAAACGCTCGTTGCTTAAATTATTTTTCCCCTCATTACCTCGGAAAGCCGTCTTTTATCCTTTAAAACAAGCGGGTAAAAACGCGTTTTATCCACTTGTGGGCAAAGTAATTTGACTTTGGAGCGTGTTTAAGTAGCTTTTGACAGAAAACAAAACGTAAAACATTTGTTTTTTTATAATGATGTTGAATATAATTCTGGATGCACTAGAGTCGATGCAATTTCAAAACGCATTGTCAGAAATGTCAACATTGTCAACAAAATTTTTCTCATCGACTCCGACTCACGTAAAAATACGCAACTTCCAGAGTTTTCTATTATAATCTTTAAAAATGAGTGATTCCAGTGATGAAGATGATCAAACGCCTGTGGAACTACTGGAAGCTATGAGCTGTTTTTTCGCATATGTTCCTAGCTACAGTGAGGTGAAAAGTTTTGTGTTATGCACGCGTGCAAATATATTTTACTTCTCCTGTGTTGAAACACTCGTTACGCTCAGGACTTCAACTATACGATCCTTTCGCTTGCTGGTGTTTCAATTCCACACTCACGGGTAAAATAAAATTTTGCATCCTTGTATAACAAATAACTATTATTTTATAGGCCTCCATCGCTAGTCCTCTAGTCTAAGACTGCTTTGGCTGGCGTGTCATGTATAGTATGTCCTTCCTACTGCCACTTAAGACTTTCATCGGCAATTTGTAACTTTACTTATCTCTCTGAGATTTTTTCTTATACGGTCTCTCTTCTTTTTAGTTTACTCTGGACCACTTTGTTTACATTTTTCTTTGATAAAACCCAGATTTCTGCCGAAGAAATTTATTTATTTATTTATTTAGACATGCCAATAGTACATAAACAAAACATTAATATTAACAAAATTACAAGTTACAATCCATGTTCATGCACCAATAACAATAAATATAAATGTTGTCCTATTTATAACAGTTACCTTCGAAATTTTTCATTAATATGTGGATAATGAATAGGTATGACATGACCATTGACTTCCCGATTAACTATTTCATATGAACATTTCAATTGATTTTAAAACGCTTTACTTTTAAAAGGAGATCGAAGAGCATAGTTTTAAAGAAAGCGAATGAACCAGCTCGTCCCCTTTAGTGCGGTTATTTTCTTTGCGTTTTCCCGCAGTTTGTTCAAGGACTGCTATAAAAGTGCCAGCCTGAACAAAAAGCTTTGTCTCACCAAACATAGCGGCAAAGTTGACTCCCTGAACTCGAATAATAGCTTTTTATAGCTTATCTTATTACTAACCTTATGTTTTGCTTTTATAAACAAGTCGTGATAAATATTCCAGCCTGTTTAAGGGTGCGTTCCATTGCGATGGAGAACGGAGTAAATATAATCAAATCAACCAATCGCATTGGTTAAAATATACGCTGGCTTCGTGGATTATACCGTAATGGTAGTAAGCATCTGCATCATACAGTTTGTTGGCAACCCCAACACTATTATATTGTTAAGTTGGCATTACAGCCTAAACTTTCTCTCTCTGTTTGTACCAATGAAGAATAAACGCGTCTTGATTCTAAATTACGGTGCTTTTAATTGTTGGATCAGTGAAGTTCCCAAAAAATAACAATAACCAGCTCTCCAACGTGTTCTCGACATGGTCCTTCGAGCAGGACACGCTTTATTATTAACACTCGCTGATGTTCAAAGCGTACAGCATAATAGGCGGCTTAACTTAGGACCAAAGTTCGATGAAAAACTGAACGGGAATGGATTCAATCGTACGCGACCAGCTGACATGTTCTAGAACAGTGGTTCCTAACCTGGGGGTAATTACCCCCGCAGGGGTAAAACGGAGATTCTAGGGGGTAACACGGGATGGCACGAAATAGTATTAAAATAGCAATAAACAAAATAATAGTACGGTTAACTCCGAGATTTATATATTACTTTACTTACTACTTACCTAAACGTGCAATTTCTTACATAATAAACGTATTTTCGTTCGAATTTGTGTGGTTTTAATTATTTTAAATTAGCTAGGGGTAAACTCAATTCCCATACTTGTTCACAGGGGTAGTGACATTGACATTGAAAAGGTTAGGAACCACTGTTCTAGAACAATAAGGTAAGATTCTTGGAATGGTAGTAATAGAGAGTGAGATGAGAGTTGAAATCCTTGTGCTAAGAGAGGTTGGTTGTCGTTGTAACCTGTATTGATGTTGACACTAACTTAACCGCTTCCCTAACGGGTTCCCTAGATCACGTAGCCGTCAACTGGTCGCATGAGGGTAATTTCTGCAGCCATTACAAGACGTGACGACGCTCTTTGCTTGATTTATGGTTCATCTCGTTGGTCACAGATTTTCCTACGTGTAATACCAATATTGCTTCGATTTTTTCAGTTTAATGCTTCGCTAATGGAATGCATTGTTGTAACATGATTATGCCATTTCTTAAGGAAAATTGCGACAATTTGTACAAAATATTCCACATTAAAAGTTTTTGGTCTATAATCTATAATTATTCGTTAACTTGAAGGCCTGCATAACTGTGATACTGTGTGTATGTTTTAATGCTTAGTTTAGTGTTTATGCGAAGTTTTTTCCTCTTGCTAGTTTTTATATTTAAACTTCTAAACGACACTGAAAATTAGAACACATAGAAAAATCCGAAAAGTAAAGCTATGGAATCGAACCCGGATCCTCGTCATTCCGTGGCGCATGCTATACCCCTACACCACCCATAGCAGGTGGGTATTAAGCCATCTGTTACTAGCTGTCACGTGACCTTGTTACCTTGTTTTTATACTTACTATTTAATTTTTGAGTTACTTTACTCTCTGCTTTGATATACCTAAATCGTTATTCTGAGTAAGTTTATATTAATGAATAAATTCTGAGTTCCATTTCAACTCGTCATATAATATAGCTAATGCCCTGAATTTGTCATGCGTCCAAAAACAACCATTTAATCTTAGCTGTAAGTTAGCTCTAAACCTTAATATTTGACAAAGGTATTCTTTAAATTTGTTATCACCCCAACGACACTTATGACCACGGGCTAAAAGAGAATTCAAACAATTTATTTTTCTTACATCATACGGCTGCCTAGAAACAAAACACTATTGTCACAAGGTCCTAAAGCAATGTTTACTTAACACGTAACTTTGGGAACAACAATAAGAACGAGTATTACTCCACTAACCCGCATAATGGGCGTCACGGCCGGTGACAGTCACGAGTTTACACCTAACACTAACGACCTTCATGTGTTATTATTATACCGCTTTTGGAAAGGGTCGAACTTTGAGGAAGGTTAGCCAAAACTTACTACAGAAACTGTAAATTCCATTACATTGCCGGGCCGTGATGTGAACGTATTGAAAGTCGACGATCCAGTACCGCAATGTAATGCGACTTGCAGCATTTTCTTACATATCTAAACTTGGCTTAACGTATGCACAGAAAATTAAATGCTGTAAAAAAGAGGCCTCCTGAGAGGTCTACTTTACTACCAATTTCTAAATTAAAAGTCCGTCTCAGACTGTCCTCGCTATCTTCTTCCGATCCTTAATCCATTTCTATTTGGGGTCGGGTTTTTTTGTACGACCGCCACCGACGGGGGTGGGTGTGGGATGTCCTGGGTTGTCAAAGGGGTCCTGCGCTTTCATCTCCCTCTCGATACTGTACCCTGGACCGAATAGTATTTAGCTGGGGTCTTCGCTCACCTATTGGACACTATTAGTGTGAGCGCAATAGCTTGCGAATACGAAATTACAACACCAAGTTTTAGTTAACCCTGGTCTGGACCCTCTTTTCGGATCATTCCTGGCGCAGAGATTGTCCATCGCCGTGCAACGCGGCAACGCGGCGAGCGTGATGTCCACCTTTGTGCCCGGAATGATGCGGGGCTGGTTGTTTAGTCAAGTAGGTAATTTAAGGTAGTTGATAGGTAATTTAAAATTTTGGTTCTTTAATTTTTTAATTTAACTTTGTCTTTTTTTTTTTTTATATATGAATAGGAAGGCAAACGAGCAAGTGGGTCACCTGATGGTAAGTGATCACCACTGCCCATAGACACCCGCAACCCCGGAGGGATTGCAGATGCGTTGCCAACCTAGAGGACTAAGATGAAATGCCTCTTGTGCCCGTAATTTCCCCGGCTGTCTTACTCTCCACACCGGAACACAGCAGTGCAAGCACTGCTACTTAGCGGCAGGATTAGCGAGTAAGATGGTGGTAGCGATCCGGACGGACTTTGCACAAGGCCCTACCACCCGCAATCTGTCTGTAATCCCTGTGTCTGTGTCTGTGTGCAATGTGTATGTGTCTGTCTGTTTATAATTTTATTTAATTAAAACATCAATAAGTTAACCCTGATGTATAAATTATACGTTTAAAAGTATTCATTCATTATTATGTATTTTTTAAATGCATATAGATAACAATTACTTTTGCCAGGTGATTTTATAATAAGCAATAATAGTAGATTACAAGCTAATCGCGAAGCTTCAATAACTCGTTGCCCATATATTTTGGGAAGCAATCTCGTAGTTTTACTATAACGGTGGTTCCTCCTGGCGGGGTCTCGTAAAACTTATTTTTGCGAGGGAATTGTTATTCTAGTCTAGCCGGACCTGTTTTATTAAGAGAATCCGCAGCCTTAGAAACAGTGCGACTTACGAACAACTAGATGTATTAAGGTCCGTCTTAAACTAGGCTGGGGCCCCCGGGCACACAAGAATTTGGGGCCCTTTTGGAAAGTAAAAAAGATTAAAAAGTGTAATGTGCCCGACAAAAATGTTTTGAGAATTTGAGTGTGAGAGAAATTGTCGGTACTTCGGGGCCCCTGAGTATGGGGGCCCTGGGCACTGCCCCGTGTGCCCTTGTGGTGAAGACGGTATTGTGTATTATCCAATTGCCGTAGTTTTTCAGTCAGACAGTCGTTGGAGAGCAACTTTTCAGTTACTTCTTCTTCTTAACATGCCTCTCCGATTAGTGATGGTTGGCAATCAGTAGGCAGTCGTGACGCCGGTCCAGGTGGCTTACCATGACGTCATAATGCGATTCAATTCCGATTCAGTTTAGGTTCGCTCGCTGTCAGAACCATAGTAAAAACGACAGCTAAAACCTGAACTGAGTCGGAATTGCATCGCATTAAGACGTCATGTGAAGCCCCCAGGTCTTTTTTGATGATTTACGTGTCTTTCACCAGCGACTCTGCCGATCACATTTATTAACATGTGGGAATAAATTAAATAAAAAAAAACAGTTTAGTCACCGTTATATTGTATTTCGATCTTTAGTTCACTTTTCTACCAAACCTTACCGCTAACTGAATCCTCAATATCTTTCATACGTCACCTCATTCTTCAAATCGAATATTCACTCTCTCACTCTTATATCATCCGTCTTATTCACCCTCTTACGTTCCATTCCACAAACATAAATGAATTTGGCCAAGTATCTGGTGAAACACTTTCCAAGTCAAAAACCACATAAATATTTTCAATCATTTCCCTAGTGTTTGCTTGAAACTTTGTATGAAAGGAAATTCTTACGTTATCCAGCCAATAACTTTAAAACGTGTTTTATAAGTTTTAAATGCAAGTTTACGAGTGGCGTGCCCGTAAAGAAGGCTTGCAGATGACCGTGAGATGGATCAGATGGCCATCCCAGGAGCGTCATGAACTAGGAAAGTTTAAGCACTGAACAAATTTTATTTCCTCTAAAATCAAACGACGGATTCTTAGCTTCTTTATTACAGCTAATAGTGAAATAAATTTAACCTAGGGTAGTAATTATTGAATTCTAATCTACGTGATTATATTAACTAGAAAACTAGATTTTATTTTAGTTATTTGAACGATTGATTTCTTAATTGATATTTGAGGATTTAGAAAAGGGCAAGCCTAATCGCACTTGACCGTTTTATTAGAATCATATTTGGCATTCACAGAACAGCTTACAAAAATTTCGTAGCAAGTTTAATTAAAAATTTTCATGTCTTTTCATAAATATTCAGAATTTTTTCGTATGGTGTGGTAAAAATAGAGCAGTGTGTTTTTTCATACTGTTTTTTGTCCGACAAATATGCTATTAAACTCAGAGAAGCGCCGCCGGCATTTCGGAATCACGCGTGGTGCTTACTTTTTACTACTACTTTATATTTTTATATTAATTAGTCATATTTTATTTTATTCAGGATATTTATAGTTTCGTTATTTGCAGACGTGAACATTATTTGCACGGGCAAGTCCGGACACGGTTCGATGCTGCTTCCAGAAAACTCTGGAGAAAAGGTACTAAATTAAAAAGACATTAAATTTATTCTCCAGCTTGTAATAAAGCTGAAGATTTTTGCTCTACATTTTAGTCTTTCATATAACGTGTACTTTTGTATGACTTCCACCGAAAGTAAGCGTAAATTCACACACAATCCTTGACATCCTCTCATTATACTTTCAAAGAAAAACTTATTCATCCTATCCACACTTTTTGTCAGTCTCTAGGCGAGTGTAAAAAGTGCCATCACTACATAGTATAAAACAAAGTCGCTTTCTCTGTCCTTATGTCCCTATGTCCCTATGTATGCTTATATCTTCAAAACTACACAACGGATTTTGATGCGGTTTTTTTAATAGATAGAATGATTCAAGACGAAGATTTTTATGTATAATTCTACGCAGACGAAGTCGCGGGCAGAAGCTAGTGTTAAATAATTAAATTAGTCGGTTAATTTTATTTAGTTTTCGTTTAGTTTTGAAGATATAAGCATACATAGGGACATAGGGACATAAGGACATAAGGACATGGGGACATAGGGACAGAGAAAGCGACTTTATTTTATACTATGTAGTGATTACAAAAGTATTGACACAATAAACTAAAGATACGCTGTATTGCATTTGCTAGTCTTTGCGCGAGAAAGTGGCCTGTAGGCTTCTCCGTTGCCTCCCTCAGGCGTTTGCTTACAAATGATTACTTGTGACCACTTACTGATAAACTGATATGGCAGTGGGCGGGACACATTGCTCGCATGACTGATGGCCGATGAGGTCAGAAGGTTCTCGAATGGCGTCCGCGGACCGGGAGACGAGCTGTCGGTAGGCCTCCAACAAGATAGAGCGACGACCTGATTAAGATCGCGATTAAATACTACGAGTAACTTTGCCAAGTTAATAATTTTCTCACCTCGACATAAGCCCACCTGTAGGCTTATTACCTAACTCGGTCGCAATCGCCATCGTGTTCATTTTGACAGTTCTTGTATGAATGTGACAGCTAGCTGATTCCGATGCCAATTGTCAGCCCATACATGAACTGTCAAAATGAACACGATTATAATATTATAGTTAGCATTAGGATGCTTGCTAAGCTCCCCTCTTAAGGCTATTTGAGAAGAACCATAGCGCTCTTATAGAAGGCGATTCGACTCGCACCCATTTGAAAAAACTTGAGCAACCCACGCACTATAAATCTGAAAAATTAATGGTTTAAAAGTTCTAATGAGCGGTTAGCATTATGTATTTGAGTCTAGGGCGGGAATGGCACTGGCAACCGGCCAGAGTTTCGCGACGTTTATGCGCTTAATGAAGGAAATTATCTACTGTATCGGTGCACTTACTCCAATGAGCAATTACGTAACGAATTACGTGCCAGGAAATCTTTAACCGATGCTAAGGGTGCACCGGACCAAGCACTGCTCTTCCCCTCTGACGGATCCAAAAACGAACCGCAGCTCTTGACCACACGCGGAGGTAACCCGACTCGCACCCCGTGTCTTAAGTTATTGATTGTTATCATGTGCATGTTACCGTACTCCATTCTGTAAAATATTCGACAATATATCTGACCCCGGAGAGCACAAATATCTTAATAATTCCGGAATCCCTGCTTTAATCCGTACGACGGTCATTATTTAAATGAAGGCAAACAAAATTATGCTTTCGTTTTACATTCCTACTGTTTCTTAATATTTTAATACCTTTTATCTTTGTGTGTAATTGTGTACAGTCATCAAAAGCAGTCTTCAGTTATAAACTGACGAGTGTTCTTTTCTACATTCCATTTTTTTTCCATTACACAAGAAATCGTACATTTTAAATTGTCATCAGAACGCAATACAAGACTTTATTATCAATTCTAAAAAAACCACTTGATGTTTCAGTTTTAAAACGCTTTAAGTAAGTAAGTAAGCAAGTAAATGCTTTATAGTACATATGTAAAGACACAGTCACAAAAGGCGAACTTCTTATCCCTATAAGGGATCTCTACTAGTTAACCTTTGGTAGATGAGAGGAGCATTAAACGAGGGACTGACAAAAAGTAAGTTGAAATTCCAGATAGTGAAACAATACGTACATCTCTAAATGCAACAAACAATTCATAAAATAAACTACTAAATATCACACACACGCTTACATACAAAATACATACAGAACGTTTTATAGGTAACTAACGAAAATACATTCAGAACTTCAGTTTTATGCGACAAAATATAGAACCTTTTTAATTCATTTATGTTGTTCTGTTCATTTTAATTTCATCGATATCTCTGGTCTACGTAACACATGTTCTTGAGGTTCGGAGGTGTATATTTTAAATTGTTACACATTTATTATTTTCTTAATTTAGAGCAAGATGTTCGTGGTCTTCCTTGACAGTTGCAAGAGACGGAGGGGGAGCCGTGTTGCCATAGACAAACTTAAAGATTAAATCAATTACGTTTCGTTACACACATACACACACACAAATCACGTCTTTATCCCTTACGGGATAGACAGAGCCTAGGGTAACAAGACCTAAAGGCCACGTTTAGCATGATGGTCCCACTTTAGAGTTTGACTGTACGTTACGTTAGATAGACTAAACGGACCAACAGCTTTAAGCTGCCAGTAGGCTGAAACATCGTCTGGTCTCAAGGCGATACCCTTATTAATGAGAGGTCCAGCTATTTTAATCTCAAATAATACCTCTCTACCCTCATTCGTTGAGACAAAGTGCGAGGATTAAATCCTTATTAATATTATAAACGCGAAATTTTGTAAATTTCTCTGCCTATGTTTATGTTTGTTACTCTTCGGAACTATAGCACAAGGCCACACGTTCTTAGAGAGCGCCTGTATCCAGCAGTGAGATGGAAAACCCCCCAAAATAGCTGAGAATAAAACTGCAACACTTCATATATCACTATCAAAATGAATCAAGAATTTTACAAATTTCATTAAATTTCTAATCGACACTGAAAATTAGAACACAAAAAAACTAAAAGTAAAGCTATGGATCCTCATCATTCCGTGATGCGTACTATATACCCTTACATCACCTATAGCAGGTAACAGGTACTTCTTATATCGCAACATCCTAGCAACTGAATCTCTTTCATGTAACGAATACAGCGACATCACAAATCACGTCGTGTGGCATCGCATTATCTGTCGCGCTGTCGCAAGATAATCGTGTCAAGATGAGCAGCTAAGGGCTCGTCTGGTGAGAGCTTTAGCCTTCTAACTGATAGCCTATCCCCATAGACTAAAACCAAAGGCAAGATTTGCGAATTAAGCAACAAAGAAATATCAGCTTGATAATATCTACTCCAACTTATAAATAGGTATTAGTTATTAACTTACTAGTGGCTCTGTGTCTGTGGGCCAAAAATCTGTTATGAAAGTTTTGAATATTTTTTGAAATAGCTGAAACATAACGATGTTTTTAACGTTCTGGTTTCCTATGGCTCTGCCATTAAAAAAACAAAACTAAATCGATGAAAAGAGTCACGTAATGTAATCGAATCTGCTCATAAAATTTCACAAAAATCTATTAAGAAATGCGACCTGTAGGAGGACATACGTACAGACGGACATGCGATAGCATTGTCAAAGCTTATACGGAGCACTTCCTTCTCGCCCGGTCAATAAGCTATGAGTTCGAAGTAAGGCTCACCATTGTTATATGATTTCGGCAATTTAATATTATTTATTGATAAGATCCGAAACAGAGTCCAATCGTATCCAACGTTACTTTTAAAAGTGGAAACAGCCCTCCGAACTTGGTGTTTCTTTTTAATTTAGAAAAATATCCAAAGATACAAGACATTCGCACTACGTGAGGTCGTCAAAGGTTGATTTGAAAGAGGATCTAACTGTAATAATTGGAATAAAGCGTATCAGTTTAGGTGTGTTCGGTTCTACAATCTGGTTATTTGCAGGTGCGCTACGTAATAAACAAATTCATGGATCTCCGGGAGTTCTACCGTCAGAAGTTAGTTGACGACTCCAGCTTGACCATTGGCGAGATCACCACCATTAATCTGACAAAACTGCAGGTAAGTTTTTTTTAAACTCACAAACGTTAGAAATATCTACTCCATCCCTTTCTGAGTAGGCCCTCTAAGGGCTATAGGTTGTAAGGAACAATCTGGATTAGTAATTCCTAATGTATACTCGTATAGAAAGTAAGGTGATGTCAATTCGATTTCTGAGCGAAGAGCGCAAATCTGAAGTGATACTTGTGTCTTTAATTAATTTGAGTGTAGTAATTCTACCAGTGCCTTTAAGGAACGTGCTTTTAAGTCTAGTTATGGCGTCGACGTGAAAGAGATAGTAATGATCTAATTAAAAGCAGAAGATAAAAGCTAATTTCCCAGTGCAATCTCTTCTTACATACCGTTTCTTAGTTCAAATAAGTCGCATGTGAGACCACCACAGATATTATAGCCATCTTATTCCAATGCCAATATTAAGGCGATTAATAACGCAAGCTGGTTGAAGGAGAGGACGAACTGGGGCTTTGCCATGACGTTTTAACGCGATTCAATTCCGACTCAGTTCAGGTTTCAGCTGTCATTTTTAGTATGGGCCTAACAGCGGGCGAACCTAAACTGAATCGGAATTGAATCGCATTAAGACGTCTTGGTAGCCCCTGGTAACATCATTGGAGGGAAATTAAAATGAACATTACATGACTTAAATGTTTATGAATAAATGAAATACATAAACTATTAAAGACATATCTAAATGTCAAGCCGGTAGTTATGTGTTGGGGTGTTGTTTAGAGTTTTTTTTTAATTCAAACAGGGAGGAATCCTAACCAACATAGTCCCGGAGAGTTTTACAGCAACATTCGATATCCGTCTAGCCACTGACGTGAACCACGCGATGTTCGAGGAAATGGTAAAGACATCAAACATGTTCTTAGCAAATACTTATAATTAGAAGATACACCGGGGTTTAATTGTTTCCAACTGTCCACTGTTTTAGATAAACCGGTGGTGCAGGGAAGCTGGAAGTGGGGTGAGATGCGAATTTGATCAAAAGGATCCTTACGTGAAACCGACTGTCATGGACGATACTAACCGATACTGGGGCGCCATGAAGAAGGCCATTGAAGATATGTGAGTGAGCCATTTCAAGTATTTTTAGTGACGTAAAATTGTTTTTAGTATGGATCTGACAGCGAGCGAATGTAAACTAATTCGGAATTGAATCGCATTAAAACGTCATGGTAAGGCCTTAGGTTGTTATTGATTCATTCAATTCTCACGAAAACATTAGTCTGACGAGCTTCAAATATTCAAAATGAATATCTAACAAAAAATCTACTTTTGCCCACAATTTGGCGGAATTTGGGAAGCTAGCAAAAAGAGTATAAAATGGATGTTGGGCACATGAATATTTGGAACAGATATTGTGTTGGAAGAGGCCACAAAAGTGAGATCTTTCTCCACGCGGACGTTATGCTTGGAGACCGAAGTCCTGAAATAGAGAGTTGAAATTTGTATTTATCCACATTAAGAAACTTCGTAAGCTTGATACTCGTGCGTTATGACGTCGATGACTAGGTGGCGCTAGGTTCGTTACAGATGCAATGAAATCAATTTTATATATTTAATGAGCGTGAAATGTGTATTTTTCCAGGGGTATTGCTGTCATACGTGGCACGATGCCGTGTACGACCGACGCGCGTTTCATCCGCGGCGGCGCACACGCTTTGAACTTCGCGCCCACTCGCCGCGCTGCGCCCGCGCCGCACCAGCGCGATGAAAGCCTGCCGCTAGACGTGTTCGTGCACGGAATAACTGTGTACGAGAAGATTCTGCTAGCCGTCGCTAATTTGGAAGAGTAATGTCAAATGTTTGAAGTTGACGACCGTACCCAAAGGAAACAAAATATGTCAAATATCTGAAACTTACACCATCAAATTAAAGCAATTAGTAAAATATATAAATTTATTCTCCCTGCCTATCCAAATAAGTACGTGCAGAAATAGAAAATATTGTTTTCACACCTCTCATTCAGAAAAGTAAGCTTTGCTCCCGTCGAGAGGGATCAAAGTGCAACTTTTCTGTTCAAGGCTTTTCTAAGTGTTTTTTTGCAAATGCAATTTTTTGAAGTTGATAATTGTAAAACCACGCCATTTTCTATCCTGCTCTTTATTTATATTTAGAATATTTTTTTCAAGTTTTTTAATGTTCGGTGTGAAAAGTATTAACCACTCGGGAGCAATAATAATATTATTTTCATGTAGGGCGTTAACACTTGAATCCCTCATTACGCTCTGGATTCTAGATTAGAATCACTCGCTACGCTCAGGATTCTATTTTTGCTTCCTTGTGACACAAATAACTATTTCTAAATATACTCTACACATTTTCACGTCTCTACGACGCATCGTCAGGGAATATTGACTTTTCGCCACTTTTTAAAATTTATGCCAACGTGTCATAAAACAGAAAGTGTAAATCTGTACCTACTACTCGAGATATTTGATAACATGTACTCTGGCAAATATTAAAAACGTTGACACCAGTCATTTATAATAGTTTTTGAATTTTTATCCGTCTACTAGTAGACTACAAGCCCATGGAAAAAAACGCTGGTTCATTTCACATGTTTTTCTTGTCCATGGGCTTGTAGTCTATAGCTACTGCCCGCCGCCGCTTCACCCCGTTCTTTGTCCTGACAATAAAGAACATAACAAAAATTAAGTATCCAATTTGGTGCAGCCGTTCGGAAGTTATGTGCATACATACGTTTCGGCTTGGTCTGGAGAAACGTACACGTACCTACAGGTATTTTTCATCAAAATCAAATATCAGAAATTCAGACAGAAAATAATGAAAGTCTAAAAGAAAAATCATGCTCCTAAAAGTGCCACGTGAAACAAGTTGCTGGGCCAGCTAGTTCAATGTTTTTGCTCAAATATAGACTTCCAATTTACTCACTTCACCGGTATCATTTCCTTCATAAGAAAGACGTCGGTTGAGTTACGATTCGACAAACCTATCGAAATCGGTCGGAAATGATTTGCTATCGCAAATCTTACAGTCGACGTAAACGGACCAAGGGCACTTAAAGCAATTTCTGAACGGATGTCGACTAACCGTACTATATTCAAATTACTATTTGACGTCAATTTTGTAAGTTTAACTGTAGCTTCTCTGTTTAATTATTATTAAGGCTATAAAATTAGCCCTGAAACGAGGCCGTTTCAAACTAACCGGTTTAGTTAATGTTCAGAAATTAGATACTAGCTTAAGTATTTAGTTGATAAATTGGAGTACGGTGGCCCCAACGGAAGACCAGCGCTGGCTGTAAGGCCAGCACATGCTGAGTTGGGACCATATTATTATCTGTTGCTTTTTTATAATGGTTTTTGTTTCTTAACTACTTGTGTTTGTCACAAATAAACTTTTTCTTTCTTTCGTTTTTTCTACTAAAGTTCTTTAACTTTCACTGCTTCTCAATGTTTATTTGAAATTGTTTCAAGTTTGAAGTTTAGATGAATGATAGAGTTATTACTTCAAAAGTTAAACGTAATACAGGTCTCACATTATCATTGAGGAGGTGTGAGCAATATAGTAGCTTACAGTAGTCCACGACCTGTTCGTTTCTTTAACTCTGCAATCAGCTAGATTTTCCGAACCGATACAACTTAGAGATCTTCAAAAAACGAGCCTGTTCTTTTCTTCTGGCCGGCAATGCACTCTTAGCCCATCTATGTTATGAGTGTCCGGAAGGCAATGATTGGTTTCCAGCAAATAACCTGCTTCCCCCTATCACATCCAGACCACAGCCTGCGTTACTGTAGGAGAGGCTCATCTTTCGGTTTTCTACAGGTTATACTTTCGAGTGTGCGTTGGAACTGCACAACCTCATTCTTCTACCTCCCTTCTTTCACAGGTCGACCAAGGGTCTGTTCCCTGAACACTACAATCTGGGCGTTTTTGAATCAAGGGTGAATGTGTACTTACTAGGCAAGCGTGTTCCACCCTACATCGCATCTATGCAAGCTTACCCACAGGCCCGTATGTCACCAACGCGACAATAGTCGCTGACAAGTGACATATCTGTTTACATTACAAAATTGACAAGAATCCACGCCGGTTGGCTTCATATTGGCCACGCATTGCAATTCGAATTGTCACTTGGGACCGACAATTGTCGAATTGGTGAAATAGGAGCCAGGCGTCATTGGGATCATACGAATGCTATGGTATTTCGCATATAAAAGAAACGTAGTAAAAGGATGTATTTTTTTCTATTGTGAAACACGCTTCAGCTATAAAAGGATTTAGAACACCTTCTTTACAAAGCGTTTAACACCTACCTCAACCAACTTAACGAGCTGTGTCGATAGTTTAACTGCAGGAAACATTAGCGGGCAATTTACGGACCTGTTGCGTCGTTCAATTTCCTTGCAAACGGTAAACTCTGATACAAATCTCTCAAGTATATGAAGCAAGCATTTGTACAGGGGCCTTACCATGAAGTCTTAATGCGATTCAATTCCGAACCGCAGTTGGATCGATCGCTGTCAGATCCGTAGTAGAAGTGTCAAAAATTATAGCTAAAGAATAGGACGTCATAGTAAGGCCCTAGGTAATTATCAATGGCGGGCATAACACTACTAGTATTTTGTGGGTAGTAGCATCGCGCGTGTACAACATTATACATATTTACTTGATCATTTCAAAATTGTATTAGGTACCTATATAAAATGTCGGACAGGAATTATATCGCTCAGCAACATAATAAATTCGGATAAACGAAAGTGTTAGAGAGTATTAGTAGCGACCCTCATCATGTCTGACTGTCTGTAACACAAAGCTCAACTCATGGATGAGTAGCCGACTAGCTATCAATATTTACTTAATCTATCAATATTATTTTTACAATATATAACGGAAGACTTTAACAAGAGACGAGACTTTGAAACGACGTAGGTCGCTTATGTTGGTACTGTGTTAAGTGTTCATAAAAAAACCTATTGCTGTAAAGTCGGTTTGCGGACGATAGTTTTACGTGATAACATGATAAAAAAACATATTCGAACTGCTAGCTCTGACGTCACGCGAGAAGATCGAGTCTCTCTATCGCTTGTTCGGCGCTCTCGCTTACACACTCTGACGTCACGCGGAACGTGACAATGAGTCATGCTTTTACGTGAGTGCAGCCGGCGTTCATCGATTTCGACGTCTTACGTTATCAAGTCAAAAAAATGTTTATGTTTTTATGTCAGTGTCATGTGGATATTATTCCCTAAAAGTTTAGAAAGATCTATCGAATATTAACAATGTAAAACTTCCAATCTAACAATCCCCACGCGATGTCTACTACCGCGAAATACAAACCACCTGTCCCTTTCTTGTTCCACATAGTTAAGTTCGTGCGAAAGAGGCAGCTGTAACCCGATAAACTAGTGCGCTAAGAGCAGGCTCCAGTTCGATTGGGTTTAAGCCAGCAATTAATAAGTAATGTTCCGCAACAGTGTTGGATGGAATACCAAATACCTATTAGGTTTAACGACCTTAGGTTCCGAATCCTGCGGTATTTTGTACTAATTCTCGCCCGCGGCTTCGCTTAATGTTCCCTGGGGGCTTTCCACCGACGAAGTGATACGAGAATTGAAATTTGTTTGCCAAATTTTATATCTTCTCCTAGCGCATCTTCGGTGGAATTAATATTTTCTATTTCTACAAATTTCAAATCTTCTCTCGCCTTGACTTATTTGGTGTTGTGTTGGAAGAGCACCTTCTCTTATTGAGACGCTTTCGTGAATGCGTTCGAGACGTTTTTGTGACAAAAACGTACTCTAGATTTTCTGTATGCTTAGTGTAAGTTTTCGGTACTATTTTAAAACTAGATGATAACCAAACTTTATGATTATGAATAAAAACGTAAATGAATGAACATAAGGAGAAAATCGTAATCTATCCGTTTTATCTAAACGAGCTCTTTGCAGAGACAGCCCAGCTCTTTGTTTTTATAGGCCCTTATGTTTTAGAGGGCGTGAAAGTAAATAGAAACCCATATCCTCCATTCCGTATCTAACATGAACATAAGCCAATTCACACATTCAAAATGGGAAAAATATTTATATATTCTAACTATTTTTTAAACTCTGCTTTGTGATTTTCATTTTATTGTTTTGAAATATTAAGCTCAAATTTCTTAGGAGCCATTGGTAAAATACTTACAAGGCAATTCGCAAAATGACAATCCTTTGCTGTTTTTTAAAACTTGGCGCAATTTTAGTGCCTCATAAATGACAGTAATCTTGGGCCAGTTTGTGGCGTACAAAAATATCAGCGACTAGAGTAATTCTACGTAAAAATATTCAATCATCTGTTGACCGCCGATTCATCATCTCAGCTTTGTCGAAACAAAAATCCATTTATATCTACAAAAAAGCACTACCTACTCTCGTGCACATTAACATTTTGCTTTACCAACTCCACCCTTGAATCGTACCTGTTAAATTCGCTTGCATAAACTTTACGGTCCATAAATATTTTTATAGAGACCCCGGAAGCAAACAGGTTCCGTCGTCCCGCAAACAGATGTGCTCTTTTGACTTCGAGTGTAGTCAGCAAATGTTTGTGACTTGGCTATCAAAACGTGGCGTTTCATTTTAGTGTTAACCACAGCATAACATCGCAGTTACACATTTTGTTAAAAAAATATAAGCGTTTGTTAAAAAGATAATTTTTGAGACAAATACGGCATACTTGCAACCATTTCACTAATATAGGCGAAACTTAATAAAAGTTTGTTAAGCTTGTAATATAGTTAAAGTTAATTTTGCACAAGGCTTTACAATGGCGTCGTGGTAACGTCATTTTGCGCTTTTACGTTGAAGGAAACAGTCTAATGCCTATGGTAATATACGTAAGTGTCCTATATACTTAAGATTACACTCATGAGCGTATGTACGTTTACTTCCCTTGGTCATAAAGGCGTATATTGCACACTAAAGAGAGTACTAGCTGAGTATATTGGACCGCAAAGTTAATTATCGAAGCGCTTAAAATGCAACGAGTGGATGGCTGGGAAATTAATGGTAGCTGAAATCTGGCATCGTTGGCTAATTATTATTATTATCAAAATTAAAAAAATATGGTTGTCAAAGTACCTAACATTATATTTTGTAACAAGGGAATCAAAGATGCCATTTCTCGCTAAGCGTAACCTAGAATCTGTTTGATGGATATATTGAAGCGAGCTTCTGGAAGTCAAAGTAGGTACTAAGATCGTTTGTAATATATTCGTTTATTTCGTACGCAGAGTCGGCTTAAACATATGGAATAAAATGGTACAATAAAATACTCTTTATTGACCACCACAAATCAGTACAAAACAATACAGAAACAGAGAACAAAGTACACATTTTTTCTTGCATGAGAATCGATAGGGTAAATGATTCTGAGTAAGAAAACCCAAAATATTTAAATTCTGAAAAAAAGTACATGTAGACTTTTTTTGGATAACGCTCTGGTATCTGGAATCGTGGCAGTGTTCGCATATTTTTATCGTTTCAATATTAATACTGGCCACGTGCACAAAACATACCAACCTTTTTTATTAAAAATATTATTAAAAAAAAATGTTTCTGGCAGCCGACACAATTGCAAGGTTTTTTTTCATCACAACAATACGCGAGCAGAGCGAGCCCAGATCAAAGCGGTCTCAACAACTCCCTCTTGACTTTTAAGGCGACATTTTCCTGTGGTGTAGTCGGCCGATAGCTGAAGTTCCTTTATTCATCCATTACGATTTTTTTTTATTATTGATATGCCAAGTAACACATGTCTTACAAATGAGCTTTTCTATTAGCAATAGCCTGCCGCGCTAAGGCAAACAGTGCTCTTGCCGTATCCGATAGGGGGTACGCAAGAGCGGTATTACATGCGCCGACGTTAAAAAAAAATTAGAGTAGTATAGTTGTCTCCTACGGCACTCGTTTCGGACACATTCCATACTAATATGGTACGCGTCTTCCGGGGCATCACAGTCATCACAATTAGGGAACAAATAGAATAGGTAATTAAAGGTCAACAAAATATGTAAAGTAATAGCCTGCTACTTAACTACACACAAGAAACCAGCAAAAGTAATAAAAGTAATTCTTTATTCTTACTTTCTGGGAACATTAATTTAAGCAAAAAATTTTTTTTTACCTTGCTACTCCGCTACTCACGTGCAAGATAACCAAGCCTGTGTGAAATATATATGTTTTCATTCAATCCCTCCCTCCACTACTGCCAATAAAACACATATAAATACCACAAACTTAATTACGACGTTGGTCTGCATGTGTAACAGTTGTGCTCATTAAACTTTGATAATGATCCCGTAGAGGGATCGAAACGCGTCAGTGTTTGTGTGGTGTAAGGGATAATTAAATTTGTGGGATTTATGTGTTTTATTGGCAGTAGTGGAGGAAGTATTGCATGAAAAACATATATTTCACACAGGTTTGGTTATCTTGCACGTGAGTAGCGGAGTAGCAAAGTAAAAAAATGTTTTTGTTCATTGAAATGGACCTCCGCAAAGTAACGCCTGATTCAATAAAATATTAATTTGAGCGACCAACTCAACAATTCTAAGTCCTCACGACACCTATGTATCGTCTGTATTCAAGTAAAATAGCTAGAGCACTGAAGATACAAGCCTGCTTGTATTGTATATCATATGTGCGTGGTCGCCCTGGGGACCGGTGAAATGATAAACAGCACCACAGGGAACGGCAAAAACACTGTCCCGCGCTGCGGCAAAGCTTGGAATATACACAAAAGTTACAATTTTACCGAAATGGTAACTGTATAAAAATTCAAACAGATGACGCTTAGCGACAAAAATTCGCATAGTAACAAAAGGTCACGTGACAGTTAGTAACGGGTAGAAAAATTCGGAGACTACCCACCTGCTATGGGTGGTGTAGGGGTATAGCACGCGTCACGGAATGACGAGGATCCGGGTTCGATTCCCGGCCATAGCTTTACTTTTCGGATTTTTCTATGTGTTCTAATTTTCACTGACATTTAGAAATTGAATAAAAATTGTAGTCAAGAAAACACTTATGTCTTCAGCCGGTCCTACGGCTTTTTTATATCATTGGGAGCCAAATTTAAAAAGGGAAATCATAATTACCGGGACCCATAGACGTTTACGGTTTATCAGATATTAAAGGGTTGTCAAATGAAATGTTTGTCAAACGATACATTTGTCAAACGTTTGTCAGTCAAATGATCGAATACCAATTGAGACGTTTACGCTATCAAGATGTTTTTTGTTTTCAAAACTAACATTAGAGACCGCTAATGTTGCTATTTGAAACTAAAAGCACAGCTGAGAAGTAAAAACGAAATAACTTTCGCAGCCTTAATTTCAATTCTATCTAAAACAATGTCTTGTATAAATAATGGCTTCCAAGCTTTAGATAATTTCGTGCTCGGCACGCGTAATATTTAGCCATAAAGTAATTAGCCAATAGAGTCAATTCGAGCTTTTCAATCTACAACCACTTGAGTGATTTGTCACTTACACGCGCTAGTTTTTAGCGACTATTTTTATATCCCCTACATGAAATTAAGCACTCTTACTTATTCGTATTATTATTATATGGTGTATACTTTTGGTTTTATAAAAATAATTGAGATTTATCATATCGCTCACACGCACACATACATAAATCACGTCTTTGTCCCCTACGGGGTAGACAGACCCTAAGGTGACAAGACCTAAAGGCCACGTTTAGCGTGGTTGTGGACGTATAGGTGGAAATGGGAATCAAAATAGTGATGGGTTGCCAGCCGCATCGCCTATAACATGATTCTTAAGATTTTCGCCCATTCTATCGATGGGCTTTTACCATCTGCGCGGGAAGAGAAGCAACTGGTACATTCTATGTTTTTTCTTTGCTCCCAGACCAGTATGGAAGAGTATCATATCACTACACCACGATATTACTAAATATATCTATCGATACCAACTGTACTGTCGGTTGTCTAATTTGTTCATACTTTCTGCAAAGAAAACTGGATACTTAACTTGGAGCAAGTGTTAAACGTTAGGCCGGTCATTCAGAGCTTGGCAATCGCTACAACAGTGTGGCATTTTTATTCTTCAATAAATGTGTATGACATTTCCACTCTATTGGTTCAATTCTCTATGTATTTGATTTCTTATGCGACAGAAGTGTACTGAGCATAAAATTAAGGAATCGTTTCAATTGCTTTGAGAAAATCTTGTTAGATATTGAAGGAATGTCAGAAAACGAAAAAAAAATGTAACAAACTAACGATCTTAAAGTAACTAATAGTTAATTTCTAAATGTCAGTGAAAATTATAACACATAGAAAAATCCGAAAAGTAAAGCTATGGCCGGGAATCGAACCCGGGTCCTCGTCATTCCGTGACGCGTGCTGTACCCCTACACCACCCATAGCAGGTGGGTAGTCTCCGAATTTTTCTACCTGTTACTAACTGTCACGTGACCTTATTGTTACTATGCGAATTTTTGTCGCTAAGCATCATCTGTTTGAATGATGTGACTGTACGACACAATTACAAACTCCCATGGAACATCTACTGCTCACCAAGGACGAGAGAAGACGCTGTTTTTCAAATGATAGGTACTATCAAATGAATCAAGAAATTTTTATTTCTTGATTTTTATGTTTTACTTTTTCGGTTTTACCGTTAGAAATTTAATTTCTAAATGTCAGTGAAAATTATAACACATAGAAAAATCCGAAAAGTAAAGCTACTAACTAATAGTTACACTGGGGTTTGATTCTCCAAACCATAACAATGAAATATCATTGCATTTGACACTTTCTGTCAAAAATTTTCAGTTAAGGTTAAAGTTATCGATAAAGTAACTTGATGCAACTCACGCTGAGCCTTCAGAGTGCTTGAAGCGCTAAATACTATGACAACAGTCGATTGTCATTACGCGCCTCTAATGGCGCTGCCAATTGGCATTGTTCATTTTTTTTTAGTATGCTCCAATTCGAAAACCATTTCGAGGAAAACCATCAATTATCCGATTTATCTTGTCCGATTTCAAAAATACTTTATGATTGCAGATATTTTTGTAAAAGTACTTTGAACCTTTGTTTGACCGAACGACCGGATTTTTAGACAGAATCCAGCATCGAATGTTTGCCACAAAAATTAAAAAAAAAAGTTTGGCTACGGCAACTGTCACGTGTCACTGTCAAATCTACAAAACCATAGACAAAGCCGTTTTTTTTTTTTTTTTTATAGCCAGCCGAACGAAGGTTGGTTTAATTGGGGTGCGAGTCGGGTTACCTCCACGTGTGAACAAGAGCTGCGGTTCGTTTTCGGATCCGTCCGGGGGGAAGAGCAGTGCTTGGTCCGGTGCACCCTGGGCAACGGCTAATGATTTCCTGGCAGTATCTGAGGGATATCATTGACCGTTGGCTAAGAGCCCGACAGGGGGGGTAGGGGGGTCTTTGACCGTGTTACCGTACAACGTTGCCGACATTTTGTCACAAGATTTTATGATTAAAATTTTTTACCGACATTGGCGAAGTTGTCGTCGCTATAACGACTTGTAACGCCACAATCAAAAAGAAGAAGAAGAAGAAGAACGAAGGCGATTGGGATTCTGTCTAAATTCACGAATTATCAAACAGCGAAAAAATATTTATTATTAATTAACAAAGCTACGTAAAAGCATAATATTCAAATTAGTTGCTTGAAATAGTCCATTTTATCAAATAAAGGTGTTAAAAGCACAGCTTAAATAAAATGAACAATGCCAATTTGCCCATACTACCTAATTCAGACGTTTACGCAAACGCGTGCCAGACGTTTTGTTGTGTCAAAACTTATGTACAGGCTTAAGCTATGTACGCAATGTCCGGTTAGCCGCACTGCGGATGGCCACTCTGCTAACCGAAGTGCGGCTAACGGACAGTGCGTACATAGCCTTAGAGAGAAACGCTCATTATCGCTCGTAGTCGTGGGCTGCCGTAGCCACGTTGAAGATTGTTTCATTCCAGTGATAGATCACAGTTCCCATATGGTGCGATACGATACGGTCGGAATAATCAGAGGTGTTGGCTGACTTAGATTGCTTTCAATTGGCGACGATAAATAGCCTAGGTCTGTTTACTGTGATATTGGGACCGAGCGCGACGACAGCGCCACGTGATAGGCGGCCATTATGGACAATATTGTCACCGCTGTCAAACAAGAAGTAAATATTGTGAAAAATATTAATGAAATCTTGTGTTATTTTACTATATTACACAATTTTGGACAATGGTAGTTAGTAACATTATTGCCAATAATATTAAAATTGTTGTTTTCAGTGAAATTTTAGAGGTTAGGTAACTTACTTTTTTTTTCTTACGGCAAATATCCACTTATTTCTTTGGTCTCATTTCCACCATGGTCTTAGAAATTGGTAAAATTTACAGTCGCTATTCTTCTTGGTGTTATTACAATTCACAACAACATATTTTACCAGGGCCATATTTTTATCTTAAAAACAATTAGAAAATGTTTACTGCGATATGGATTTGACAGCTCAAGTCAGCGACAAAAATGACGATTTTAGCCGTAGCGAGCGCTGTGGTCGTTTAGGCTACCCCCTCCACCCGCTTTGCACTCTGCCAATAGACGTAAAGATAAATTAGATCGAGCAGTGTAAGAGAAAGTGTATATTACAGACTCCTTGCGCCGCCCTTCTATATTTGCTTTACTTATTTTTCTTAACGTTGACTTTTGACATGCCTAGTGTCACTAATAACCAAATGTAAGTACTTTTGTTAAAGAAATAAGCTTCATTTTAATGGAAATAGAATCCCGTGTCCACGTAGCGAACAGTGTACTTACTTAGGGCTTTCATTTTACTTCGGATGATTCCAGAAAAATTAAGGTGAAACGCTTCAATCGTCTGTCAATTAGATAGGTAAGCAAATGGATTTGGTGGTAAGTGAACACAACCATTCATGGACAACCACATAACCAGAGGGTTGCAGATGCGATGCGTTGCCAGTCTAGAGGGTTAAGATGTTATACCTCATGCGCTACCAATGTCTTCACGTCGATATACAGTAGGGCCAGCAAAGTTGATAGTCTCTTTAAGTAAAGTTGCTGTCTGCTTCGGGCCTAAGATAGTAATACATTTATCCATCTTGAGACAGGTGGCAAACCTACCGCAGTGCTTATTTACACATACACATCCAGAGTAAATGTTGTATCACTACTGCATTTCGCTCCGTTTCTAGCTTTCTTTCATTTACTTATTCAGTGCACGTCCCAAGAATACAGGGTTCCGTGTTTCTGAGATCGTTGGCCAACTAGTTTTCAATGTTGAACCATTTCTTGGATAGCGCAAGGTTTGGTTTTAGCTGCGGTATATTAGAGAGAGAGAGAGTTATATTAGAGTAAGACTTTGGCATACTATCGTGGTTTAGTGATTATCGTTATGTGGTTGCTACATGCAATCACCGTGAAATATATCGAAGAAGTGCATAATACAATACATAAAATCGGTTCTATAAACAAAAAGAAACCATAGGTATACATACATACATACCGCCACGCCTCTTTCCCATACGGGTAGGAAGAAACTTGCTACGATCCTGAGTTACCTCTTTCGCTTCATCCACATTCATCAATGTCTTCATACATGCTCGTATTGCTCGTCGGTTTCGGGTACCTGACTTGACCTTTTTTTAAAACGTCTCCTATTTGGTGTTTGGTGTTTGGACCGTTGGAATATGGTGAAAGAAATTATTGTTTGGTAGTAATTTGGTGTAGTAATACTTTATAAACATAGTATCCACGCACGGTCTATGTATATCTCATTTCAACGTATGTAGGTCTTCTTCTTAAAGTTAAGAGCCCAACTCTTGTCGGTGGAGTAATCGCCATTCACTTCTTCTTTCTGCCATTGCTTTGAGCTCCTGATGCGACACTACATTAACCTTCTCCTTTGCTTGGGCTATAAATGCATGTCTCGGCCTTCCTCTGCCTCTTCTTCCTTCTATTTTCCTTTCTATCAAAGGTTTTATGTAGATATAAAATAAAAAACATGTCGCTGACTAGAAAACGTAGGTCAAACATTATTTTACCGAGGAAGAACGTTTTTTTCTTAATTCCCACTGGATTTATGTCCTACCACGATGACACCGATGTCACGGGTGCAAGGGCGTTTCTACTAAAAAGCGCACTGCGTGCATAAGTGAGAAAATAGCGCATCTGACTACTTTTTGTACCTAATAATCTTGACTATAACTTTGTATACATCCCGTGTGAAAATTGCCCATATACGGAAAGCTGTTGCCCGCGACTGCGTCTGCAAAGAATTAGTTTGTCGCTATTCTGTGGTAACTACGCAATTTTCTGGGATAAATTGTAGCCTATGTTTTAATCTACGGTCTTCGTTCCAAATCCGCCAGTCAACAAACACACACTCACTCGTATCCTCACTTACAAACTTTCGTAATATTAATAGTAGGATAAAAAGTAGGTGGTAACGTATTCATGTAGTTACATAAATTGGCGCTAAAATAACTGAAACGAGACGGAAACATTGTGCAGCTCATCGCGTGTCAAAGAAAAATATGCATTATATGTGTTTCCTAAACACAAAGCATTTATTGAAGAAGTGTCTGTTTTACCATAAAACCATGTTTAAGTATAATAAAATGTCTTTACTTTTCTTAGGCGTTACCCATTTCCATGCCGAAAAACGCTCTCAAACAAAGGCGTGCAATCTGCCATCGGTCACTCATAGCGTTATAATATTTGCACACGCCATGTTTAAAAAAAAATTTTCGTGTAAATAAATAGAAAGAAGGGTGAATAAGTGTTAACTTAGTGGTTAAGTCTTATTATCTACTCTACTCCTTTCATTTAGAAGCATACATCGCTTTCTCTTGCGTTACCGATATAGATACCATATTCTATGTTAGACAATTTAAAATTGCGAAAGTTTAAAGCAACCCACCTCTGTTTATGAGCTCGCCCCGCATCAATAATGCGCCGGCTGCAGTGGGCCAGGATTCGCGCAGGTGGGGCACCCTGGGAGCCATCCGTTACTGCACTGGCTATTGGCATTCCCTAATTTACTGTTATGTTGAGCCATTGTTAAATAATTTATCATTCATCAGGTACTTACATATGAACATAGAATGCGTTCTTTGCCCCCATTACGTTTTTTTTATTCTAAATTTTGGTTCACATACCTTGCTCCTTATTATCTGACGCGCAGGTGGTTGCGATCGCATTCCACCCTCTCTTTCTATCCTCAATCTTTATCGTTTGATAGAAAAGTATTTCAAATGCAATTGTGATTCCGAGTTCGTTAGAGAATAAGGCCTCTTGTCTAGACAATGCACATACATTAATTACTTACAGTTTGGTGATTCGTTATTAATTGTATAGATATGTGTATACCAGAATGCCGGTCAGAGTTTCGACATGTGCGAGCAAAACAGAAAACATAGTCCCAGATATATTTAGTAATTTGCGGAAACTGAAGGCAACTCAGTCGTGTTACTCTCTAAACGAACCTCGACCGTGAAGCCATGGCTGCGCTCGGGAGACAATCATAACTTCACCCGTCCGCTAGCAGGGATTATATCGAGTCACGTGTCTGTTGGCAATACCAACGTACGACATACATCATGATTCATCATCATGACAGCCGTTTTGTATAGGTAAATACATTATGACGCGGAGTTTCGAGTCTTCATAGTGACATCAGTTACCTAACTAAGTTTCACAAGCGTTCAGGCACAATTGTAAACAATTATGAAAATATAAAATTTTCCTTGGCCCTGACCTGCTCGCGTTCTTTTAATTTGTTCCTTTCGTAGTCGCCCGTACCACTCACGATGTTGGGATTTGCACTATGAATTATTTTAAGGAATAATAAATGCTAAGTCTTATCTGGAACCTCGCGTTCCATTTCTTGCCGCTTAAACCAAGAAGCATCACGCGAGCTAGAATCGATTTGGCACATATTTTATTCATCGATTCAATTGTTTCCCCAATCGTAAGCTGCAACCTGCTGCTGGCAACCCAAAATCTACGATCAATTTCAAACTACCTCAAATAATTTCGAATGTGTTTTGATGTCTGAACTAAATTGAAAGCAAGAGGCAGCGCTAAATATTCGCTAATTTGCTGAAACAAAGTTAAGTGTTCGAAGTTCGAATTTAACTCGATAAATTAAGTTCTGTTGCTGACGGTTGACGGAACGTTAAATATTTATTAAGTAATTCATTCCAGGGTTCTTAGGTCACAAGAGTTCATCTTGATCAGAAGAGTTCATTTAACGCGTTTAAATGCACAGCATTGTTTTGTTCCTCTTACTAGTTGAGTTGTGAGAAAACCGTATCATAAAACTATACTACAGACCAAATGTAACTAATCCTAAAGTCACAGTTTGCTTGATGGAGTTTGGTTGCACATGTTGTGTGCGTGTATACCTTATTTATGCACACGGCGATATACAATTTTAAACGGTCTTTACTTTTTATTCAGTCTCACTTAAAAGTCAAAATGTCTGTTACCAAGGTCTATAACAGGTCATGTTATATGTGACCACGCAGTAAATTTAATCTCACAACTTCCTTAATTAAGCATGCAGTAACAAATAACTAAGATCGCTCTCAACTGTCTGGCACATCCAGCTTAATCGTTCCATAATTGCCTTCGACTCTTCCATTGTCCGTGCTGACTCAAATCGCCTGCGCTAACAATGGTTGCAAATGAATTCTTAAATTTCATTTCGTAAACTTTTTACTGCCAGCTTTATATAGGCTCCTGAATTGAGAAAGTTAGGTTGCAGGAACGATGAGATGAAATATTTAAAGCCTGTTAAAGTTAAGGTGCAATCGTTGATTTGAAACTAAATACTAATCAAATGCCGTAGGCTTATTACTTAACTCGCTCGCAATCGCCATCGTGTTCATTTTACCGTTCATGTATGGGCTGACAATTGGCATCGGAATCAGCTAGCTGTCACATTCATACAAGAACTGTCAAAATGAACACGATGGCGATTGCGAGCGAGTTAGGTAATAAGCCTACCGGTCTCAGAATAAAAGAGCCCGAACTGCAGTTCCCACGCGGGCTCAGCGCGGATTGGTAATTTCACACACACTATTGAACTGCTACGCATGTGTGTATGGTTTTCCTTACAATGTTCCTTTGCTTTGGTAAACTTCAAATATTTTTCTGAAAAACTGCGAGTCAAAATTTCGAATCGGTAGATAATCATAACTTGACCCGTTCGCTCGGAGACATTACACGGAATCAAGTGCGTTCCGTGTCTTGCTCTCGAGCGCAGCAATCACGTCGTAGACGATGTTTTTAAAGAGCCGCACGACTGAAGCGACTGGTAACCTTCTCTAGTAGAGTAAGAGTCGTAAATAACACCAAAGAAAACTATATTAGTGCTCATATCCGCCGGTAACACAATATACGACGATGTATTATCGCATAAGCTTTACGAATTGGAACCCTACAAATTGAAGCTAAATCTTCTTTCTCTCTCTCTTTTGTAAAGGTATAGTTAAAACGGCACAGCAGAACCCGCTGTCGTTGTCCCGTGCGACTACAGCCAGTTAACGAGATTCTCTTTAATAGACGTGGCGCAGAGTAAATTCATATCCTACAGAGCCAATACTCCAAACGCTCTATTATTAGAGTGCGAGTACCTACTAACACAAAGCGACATGGTTCCTTCATGGTTCACACTGTATCGAATCCACATACATTGTGGTCGATGATACTACTGGTCCTAAAAAGTTGAAATTTCGCTTACACGTCATGTTCATCATGTATGATGTGAGACGGATTATGCAAAATTTAGCAGTCACCGCAAAAAAAAGGTTGACTGAAATAAGAAATCTTGGCTCCATAAGATCAGGGAGTAGATGGGGATTGCGAGCGCTGTAAAACTGATCCACCTTGCTAAGTACTCGGAGCACACAAAACACTTTTACAAGTCTAAACACTAGCAACATTGGCCACGCAACCAATCAGAAGTTGGGATTTGACCAATGTTGCCAGTTCAGGCTTGTAAGTAGCTTTGATAAACGGGCTACTAGTTAAGTATAACCACAGAGTATAACGTTGCTTTGTTGGCGTATTTATTTAGCCTGTGGTAATGGGAATGGGACGGCGAGCGCGCGCCCTGGCACGGCTAATCAATTAGAATGCTCGGTTGATTCAGCGACCTCTACAATCTTAGACGTTTGACGAAATAATTTTGAATAATGAAGTATAAGCCGAGGGAATAGATATTGATACAGCCATCATGTCAAATATATGTGTCATCGATCTTATAGTTTGTGGCATAAAGGTGTGTAGATGTTTTTGACGTCTTGGTAACGTACAACATAAACTACGAATATAACTACTTTTTCGTGGTTTTCAATTTATAGTTTCAAGAGTTTTCACCAAAGAACAGAAGACGATAAAAAGCAAAAATGACTGTCTCCACATTCAACACAAAATAACTGTTTCATAAATACCACCTGACAAATACAAACACAAGAATTAACGAAATCAGTGCAGCCGTTCAAGCGTGGTGACATATTTGGATTTAAAATGATAACAAAGCTCTGAAATTTAAAACAAAGCGGCCCTGACATTACCCATCCATTCAAACTAAAGTAGGCGTAAGTGCAAACTCTGTATTTGCATTTGTCGTACGGCTATATATTTGCCGGGGCAGGGCATAAATCAGGCGTGTCTGCAGCCGCGACTAAACCTACTGTTTAGTTACTGTTCTTAGGGTTCCTCTCTAAAAGGTAATCAGTTTTTAGTAAGAACACACGCCCGCGAAGTCTTCCAGTAACAACTTTTCTTCTCAAAATTTCTTCCATGCAAACATTGCTCTGACTGTAAAATTACGAAGACAATTAATGGAAAGCCTGCAAAAGCGGAATCATTGCAGTGGGATAAACGGCATGTCGGATACAGTCGACAGTAGCCGAGTTTGACACCTAATTGTAAGAAAGTTGATGAATTTTGCAAGAAACCATGCGATCCCACTTTACAAGTAAATATAAAGCTATCTATAGTATCTATGACGTTTTTTTGTGATTAAGCTTTTTCCAAAAAAAAGTCCACATTAACATTTTTTCCAGAATTTAACTATTTTGGGTTTATCTTACATTCTAGTTTACCCTATCGATCCTCATACAAGAAAAAATGTTGCCCATATTTTACTATGGTTTTTTGTCCTCTTCGTCACGTTCCATACATACCTACCTATATTCAAAAAAGTGACGACCTGGAATGGAAATTTTGGGACACATTTTATCTTGTATGAGGATCGATAGCGTAAACGATTCTGAGTAAGAAAAACAGTAAAAAAAATCTGGAAAAAGTTTGTTTGTTACGGTTTCACGCGAAAACTACGTAACCGGTCATCATGAAATTTTGTACACATGATCTTGGAGGTATTAGAAGTAACATAGGATACTTTTTATAAAAAAATATATATTTTTCATGTCGTCACTCTGACGTTATCTGCGCGGACGAAGTCGCGAGCAAAAGCTAGTAATAAAATAAATCCTTCCATGCCGGTCTGGGAGCAAATAAAAAACATAGAATGTAACAGTTGCTTCTCTTCCCACGCAGATGGTAAAAGCCCGTCGAGTGAATGGGCAGAAAATCTTAGGAATCATGTTACAGGCGATGTGGCTAGCAACCCATCAGTATTTTGATTTTCCTTTCCATCCATACGCCCACTATCACGCTAAACGTGGTCTTTAGGTCTTGTTACCTCAGGCTCTGGTTCTCTGTGTTAAAGACGTGATTTATGTATGTACTACAAATAAAGTAAAGGAAGCAAATTCCACGCAGACGCTGCCGGCTACAGCAAGTGGCTACATTAACGATATCTCCGCCGGAACCTTATAACCCTCACATACAACGTACCTACTGTTGGAATAAAAACTTCAGCGTATGCGTCATGGCCTTATGGCTGTCGATCGTACGCCCGGGAACAATAACGTAAGCGACGCTGTGCTCAATTAGGTGACACCAGGGCTGCCTACAAATCCATCTATATCTTGTTATTAGCCTATTATTGTGTCCACACTGTTGGGCAAAGGCCTTTCTTTCTACCACTCGTCCCTGTCAAGAGCATGCTCCAGCCACCCTTTTCGATCTACATTGAAGTCGTCCCGCCATCTCCTCTTCGGTTCTCAAGGGCTCTTTTACATGTATTTTTTGAAACTATCAGCGCATTCGGAAATACCATTATTACCAAGAAGAATGCGCCGCAAGAAACTTGGCAGAAAGTCATTTTTTCAAAATAAAATACATTAAGCTACTACAATACTTGTCTTAAATTCTACTTAAATTAAATACATTTATAAAAGGGATGTATAAGGTCCCCGAGCCTTAAATTATATTAGTCTATAGTAGAGATGTATAAAGTCTCTACTACGACTAGTATGAAACGAACTTCGGAAATGGAATTTCGAAGCATAAGACCAGTTACAGTCAAGAGCATAAATATATGTTCGTTACCAAGACGTCATGAACATCTGTACCTACTTATGCCACAAACAATAAGGTCGGTGACACATATTTGACATGATGACTGTATCGATATCCACGCCCTCGACGGTACAACCCTACAATGCTGCGGTATGTACCCCAGTTTCATCAACGCGACATGTTTGCCTTATAATCCTCGCTGAATGCCCACCCCGCAGTGAAAAGATACCTCATCTGCGTACGCCTGAATGCCTCATTGTACCTAAATTCGAAACCTTATTGTGTACGCATACCCAATTATGAAGTTTAGCTTTCATTGTCCGAAAACTTTAAGGGCTAGCTATTTTTTGAGGTGCCGGTTAAATTGAAAGTTTTAATAAGTTGTTACAGTGCTGTAGGCTTATTACCTAACTCGCTCGCAATCGCCATCTTGTTCATTTTGACAGTTCTTGTATGAATGTGACAGCTAGCTGATTCCAATGCCAATTGTCAGCCCATACATGAACTGCCAAAATGAACACGATGGCGATTGCGAGCGAGTTAGGTAATAAGCCTACTGTTTGTTAGAATGTGCTTGTCTTAAATTGTCTCAGCGTGTATAAATTTGAGTAAAGTATTGAAAACTCGTTACAAGCGCTCTTGTTAAACCACTTTATAAGCTTGTAAATTAATTTTGATCCAAATTCAGTATACGGATTAAGAATATAAATGTGACCCAATGACAATGCAATAATAAAATGCCGTCGACAAAAATAACAACATATTTTTAAACAAATCTTTCCCCCTGTACAAATTTTGTTGGAAAAAGCCATGTAAAAGCTATGTAGGTAAGACTCAATACTTTTTTTTCAGCAGCCGTTTTTAAGGACAAGATTAAGGACATACGACGCATTCCTAGCAGCATTATAGATCCGAGAAAATTTAAGGAATCGCCTTTATTAAAATCAAGTAATAACCAAATTTATTTCTTAGCGAAAATAGACGCTAATCTGTACTGCTTATAAATTATTGGAAATTTCACGGTCAAAATGTGTTGAAAGCAAATAAATTACCCACTTTGACCTATCTTGTTACGTCGAGGCTCTACTGAAAAATGAGTTAGTCTCGAACGCACTAGATCACCTTATATTTTCTAACTAAAATATAGCTGTTATTTATTAGATAAATAACGTGTCTTAAGATTTATTGGAAGTCCGCGAGCACACAGTAAAGTTTAGAAGCGATTCTCCGGAGTTTTGAAATGTTTATCGTTGTTTAAGAGTTTGTTACAGTAAAAATGTTTTCAGTTTTTACTTTAACTTTAAACTGGAATTTTTAACTCGCCAAGCGGAAAGTTGTTATTTTCAACTTTACATGTCGATATTGAAGACAAAAGGTGTAGGTTTCATCCACAAAACTTTACTTTACTTGAAATGATCTCAAGAACCCTGCGACCCCTGCAATAAGAAAACAGGTTTTGCTTTGAGTTTCAAGCATAATTTTATGCACAACAGAAACTACAGGGTGCAGATGTCCTTTATTATCCCAATTGCTGACACGTGGAATTCCCTGCCTGCGCCGCGCTGCAACCTAGCCGTCTTCAAATCTAGGATAAATGGGCATAAGCTAAGCAAGCGCGCCCCATCTTAGACTCGCTTACCATCAGCACAATTGCGTTGAAACAAAGCATTTTAATAAATGATAATGAAATGATATACCAATAAATATATTAATGACTAGTTGTTGCCCGCAACTTCGTCCGCGCACAATTAAATATAGCCTGTTCATCAGGGATAATGTAGGTGTTCGAACGCCATACGCATCGATGTGAAACAAACGATGGTTGCTTAGGGAATGACAATTAATTCATAACAACACCCTATTTATACGGTCACAGAAAAATCTTAATAGCGCCATTTAGGATTGCTTTGGGCATATAACAGCGACATCTATGGGTTTTTAAAGTAACTAAACATGACACAAATTATTTACAAAGAAACATACTGAGCCTATGAAACACCGTTGAACAGTAGGAATCTAATGGTGAAAGAATTTTTCAAATCTGTCCATTCGCTTTGGAGCCTATTCAATGCAAATAGACAAACAAACAATCAAATCTTTCCTCTTTATAATATTAGTACAGATATAAGTATTATTGTGAATTAGAAACAGATGTTTAATTGTTGAATTTAGCAAACCATTTTCGTATTTTGTCGAGTTAAGAACGGCTAGCAGAACAATTATGGCTAAATAGATAATAGCTAAGTTAAGCTAAATTTAAACAATGCACAAACTGTAGAAACTACAGTTCCCAGTTTAACGATTCGCCTCAACAAAACAAAGCATAATGCCTCAGGAAATAGTTCACTAGACAAAGATAAAATAGAAAATGATATTCCCTCATGAAATGTCTTATACCCGGATGCGGATGCTGCGGCGTTTCATTACATCCTGAAATAGTTTATTTCCGGAACAGATACGAGACGGAACATGGCCCAACTACTTAACTGCTTCGTTATTTTCTGGTTAGAGGTTATCGTTCATAAATTCTGATCGTAATTTAATTTTAATTTAAATTTTGATATTTTGTATATTTTATTTTATTGAATCAGGCGTTACTTTGCGGAGGTCCACAATGATCCAAAAATATTTACCTTGCTACTCCGCTATTCACGTGCAAGATAACCAAGCCTGTGTGAAATAATGTGTAGGTATACATGTATGTATGTTTGGGAAAAAATATATGAATGTAGGTACACTATGTTTATTTATACGTTTTCGTTTATACGTTGGTTTGCATGTGTAACAGTTATGGTCGTTAAACTTTGATAATGATCCCGTAGAGGGATCGAAACGCGTCAGTGTTTGGTGTAAGGGATAATTAAGTTTGTGGGATTTATATGTATTTCATTGGCAGTAGTGGAGGGAGTAGTGCCTGATAAACATATATATTTCACCCAAGCATATCTTGCACGAGAGTAGTAGCAAGGTAAAATTTTTTGTCTAATTTCAAAACATGCTGTGCATTTCCACTACACCTGTTGTCATAAGTCGGGACTTACAAAAGTTAAAGTTGGGGGCTCACATGACTTTAAGCGTTTCCAATATGTAACTCAATTTCACAGCAACCCTTTGGCCTTCGCCCACTATTTCTTAGTACTCCAAGGCCCTGGTGCCTAGACCTTCAAAGCTGAGTTCTATTAAACTTTCAAAACCCTAGCGCTTGGTAAAGACCGAACGCACGATCCTGCATATTTAGGTGGGCTGGGCCGTCTAGTTCGTTATCTATACGGACGAGCAAAAATATCGGATCGCTTTTCATACATTTCAAGTTAGAGGAAAGATGTGGATTAATTTCGGTAGTAGCTAATTAAAAATCTATTGCTTATTCTTAAGGCTAAATACAGTACGACAAGGACAACAGCTCCTACGCGAAAGTTGTAGATGAATCCAGCTGAATCGAAATTATGCTTTCGATGAATTTGTAATGTTAAAACTGGGTAATTAACCATTTTTAAAAAGTTCCAGTGCTTTAAAAAGCTGTGAAATTAGTTGAGTAAACAGCAAATGTGTATGTATATACAATGTCTTTGTCCTTACGGTGTAGACAGAGCCTAGGCTAACAAGACTTAAAGCCGACGCTTAGCGTGATTGTGGTACTACTTAAATGATGACGGTAGAGTTACTTTCTTGCCTTAAAAATATGTTAAATCTAAGCAATCTCCGCAAAAAGCCTTTCTCATCCACGTTGGCCTATGTTCCACTACGTTATAAACAAATGGATACACTGAGTTTGTGCAAGAGTAGTTCAAATTCAATGTATAAATTATGTATTGTATCAGAACAAGTGACAATAGGCGCGGAAGCTCGCGTGGACGGGGGAGACGCATTGCGGATTCCCTTCAGGCTCGTTTAGTTAAATAGTGTTGTTAAAATCTCTACGTTGGGGCCAGATGTCGACTTATTACTAACCAGCTGGAAAAGTGAGAGGGCAATTGTTTGTCATTTGTTCCCGCACAATTTGGCAAAAAAAACAGTGGACGCTATGACTATGACAAGAGGAATTTAAAAAGTATTCACTTAAACTTGGCGCACAACACACACACTTTTTTTTCCCCAGTACTTCAATCAATTCTTACAATATTTGCACATTGATGTGCCAGCCTGTTGTTTTAAATAATTTAGTTTACTTTTACTTATTTAATTAATTTATGTATTTTTAGTTACACATAAGTCGGGTTCTATCTATTTATTCTGTCTGTATATTACTTTATTTACATATAGGTTTATGGTTTATGTAGTATATTTTATCTGTGTATCGTTTCGTGAGTCACAGAAGGTTCTGGCTGAAAATCAGTACTGCAGGTGTCTAACACCTCGGCGTAATGCTGAGCCAGCGACCGTTTCACTTTTGCGAAGACACACACAATGCTGGTGATCCATTTTTCATGTCGGTATTTTTTGTTTCTTTTCAATAAAATTGTGTAAATGCTCTTATATTTCTGTGCCTTCAATGTCTTCTTTCTTTCTTTCTTTCTTTCAATTACGAAAAAAGTAACATCCGACGCATTTTCAACTTGTTGGGTAATTTCTGGATCTACTGAACCGACTTTGAAAATTCTTTTCTAATGGAAAGCCGCATTATTTGTTGTCATAAGCTATATTTAATTCTGTGCCGACGGAGTCGCGGGCAACAGCTAGTTTAACAATACCTACCTATTGCAATAAACATCATTTGTTTATACGAAGTGTATAGATACAAATTTTAATTCGAATGCAATTTATTAATGTAAATAAACGGAGCGGCGAGTGTGCCAA
Organism: Pandemis corylana; assembly: GCA_949127965.1. NCBI lineage: Eukaryota > Metazoa > Arthropoda > Insecta > Lepidoptera > Tortricidae > Pandemis > Pandemis corylana. The sequence goes on from OX421860.1 coordinate 2,961,352, forward strand.
GCGTTCTTCTAATTGAATCGGGGTCGGCGCGCGCGCAAGTACGCTAAATATAGCCAAAGGGTTGCGATATATGTCACAAAAATTGTCCTGCTTTAATCACTCGGGGCAGTCTAGATACATACATACATAAATCACGTCTTAAACCCTTACGGGGTAGACGGAGTCTAATTTAACCCTTACAGGGCAGAGTCTAAGGTAACAAGACTTAAAGGCCACGTTGAGCATGATTGTGGGCGTTCGGTGGAAAAGGGAATCAAGATACATAGTGATGGGATGCTAGCCGCATCGCCTATAACATGATGTCTAAAATTTTCGACCATTCCCTCGATGGGTTTTTACCATCTGCGCAAGAAGAGAAGCAACTGGTATTATTTCTATGTTTTTTCTTTGCTCCCAGACCAGTGTCATGTGGAAGGCAGTATGAAATGCTAACTTTTTAACTAATAGAGACAAAATGTGTTTGAAAGCGACTTGAATGGTAATAAATGGCTGTCTTTATAATTATGGCCAAATGGGGAAACTAGCTAATAGGGTGGGTCAAAATTTTTTTTTTTGAGTAATCGATTTCTAATAGCGAAAATATGTTGAAGTTAGGTATCGTTGTAAACCCTTTAAAATATTATTGAATTATTTTAAGTGGAACTGCCCGCGCAACACCATTGAAGTTTTGAAAAAAAAAGTTCAAGTACCCACTTTTACACCTCAAGTTACACGTTTGATGTTGGCAATAGTTTAATGTTTTAATTAGTATCCGTTGATATACACGTTACTTTTGTTATATAAACTGTGTTGTTTATTAAAAGAAGATTTTTTTGAGGTAAGTACATTCAGAGAATTCATGTACCAATGTGGCTAGTTTCTTGTGAAATCTTGTGAAATTGTAAATTGTGTAATTTTTGTTTTAGAACTTGGAAGTAAATTTTTTCTATCATGTCAAATAAGAGACAGTCATACAAGTGCCCTATATTTGGAACTATAGAAGATATAAAAGAAAACGTGTTACCAACATACCAGGATGTCATGAAATGTTACGAGTGGAATAGACTACAGGTGAAAATTACAACTAGCAGTAACAAAGAGCCCGCGTTTTCCGAAATTGCAGAAATTGTAATCCAGAAAGTTGAAAGAGTATGGCAAAAGGCATCTATCCCTGTAGTCTCGCATACAAGAGTCATTCAGCTCCTGAAAACGCATCATTCCAAATGCAAAAATATTATCAAATCATTGAAAAGGTTGTCAACTGAGAAAAAAACTGAGTTCTTGCAACAAAGCGAAATTTTGTTCGATATTTGTTCATGCAAATGCAAGATAATAAGTCAGTGCAATTGTCCTAGAGAAGTTAAAGTTCCTAAAGAAGAACACGACTTTTTGATTGATCAACGGGGTGAGAGAAAAATGAGAATCGGCGGCATTGATCGCAATCAAACAAAAAGTTTACAAAAAAAGTTTGTTCGAAAGCAAGCTTCAACAAAAATCTGTCTGAAGAGCGATAACAACCCATCCAAACTGCCAGAACAAGAATTAATGTTATCAACAAGTAGTGATTCTGATACAAGTGTTTCATTTCCGGAAAAGCTACACAAAAACATAGAAGAGCCCATAGAAGAACCTTCTACCTCAGGAACTATGGAAAATAAGAAATGCGCGAAAAGTTTACCGGTGTTGTCACAAATATGTGACCGTTATGGAGTATCCGACAGAGCTGGTGCTGCGATTGCTTCTGCAGTTTTACACGAACTTTCGTCAGATATCGTTATAGATAAATCAAAACTGCGAAGAGAGAGAAGGAAAACACGTGACGCGCTTATGAAGAATCAAGCGCCTTTAAACTTGCCTGCTTTATATTTTGATGGACGGAAAGATAAAACCCTGAAGATAGTCAAAAAAGGAACCAAAAGGTACAAGCAAGTAGTTATTGAAGAACACGTTTCTGTCATTAAAGAACCGGAGTCCATTTATGTAGGGTATGTGACGCCATTACAAGGAACTGCAAAAACCATTGAGATATCAATAAACGCTCTACTTTTCGCCAAAAATATTAGTACTGTTGACCTCCTGGCTATTGGATGCGATGGAACAGTGACAAATACAGGTAAATTTGGTGGTGTCATAAGGCTATTTGAAAAAATGCTTCAGAGGCCTTTGCAATGGATAATTTGCATGCTGCATTTAAATGAACTGCCTTTGAGGCATTTGTTTGGTTATATGGATGGTAAAACTTCTGGTCCATCTACGTACAATGGTCCTATTGGTAAGTTGCTGGATAAGTGTGAAACGCGAGCTGTGGTTGAATTTGAGTCAATACCAGGTCAATTACCAACGCTAAAACCTGATGACTTAAGCACAGATCAAAAATATTTGTATGAAATTACCTTAGCAGTAATTACTGGATGTTATTCAGATGACTTAGCAAATAAATCACCTGGAAAAATGTCACATGCCCGTTGGTTGACTAAGGCAAACCGGATCTTGCGTCTTTACATTTCTACGCCAAGACCATCAACTAATTTAATTATTTTGGCTCAATACATTGTAAAAGTATATGCCCCCGTGTGGTTCCAAATAAAGACACACTCGTCATGCAAAGACGGATCACGGCATCTTTGGAAATTGATTGAAAGTTCACGATTTTTATCAAGTGCATTAAAAGCAGTCATAGATCCTGTTATTCAACGAAACGCATATTTTGCTCACCCTGAAAATTTACTATTGGCGATGTTAACAGATGGAGAAAAGCATATAAGAGAACTTGCAGCTAGAAGAATTCTAAAAGCGCGTAATTCACCTACAACGGGAAAACTACCACGCACTTTTGAAGTGCCTAAACTTAATTTTGATGCTAAATGTTACATTGATCTAATAAACTGGCAAGAAACTAACTTTGATCCACCTATTCTAAGAAATCAAACGAATGACGAACTTATTGAGATAATAGAGAAAAAAGGTGACGAAAGGATGTTGTTTATTAGGCTGCCTTGCCATACACAAGCGGTTGAACGAAGTGTAAAGATAGTGACAGAAGCTGCAATGTCGGCATGTGATAAAAAAACAAGGGACGGCATGATTCATGCAAAACTTGCTTCAAGGAAAGTTATGCCGAAATTCGATAGTAGGCGGGATTTTTTGTATAAAAATAAATAGTTTTTTGATAACCTTTATGTGTATATGTTTAAGTTATTTTTGTTTTAGACGTTAATATATGTCTTTTACTAAATATTTGTTATGTTTCAATAGTATTTTCAGTAATTTCTAATAAAGAACTATGCCATTTAGTAACACGTGTTTTTTTTCTAAAACATATAAATTTTGAAGCGCATGCGCGGGCTGAAGATGTATGTTTAATTATCCGTTTTCTAGCTAAAACTACTTTTAATAGTACACTACAACATAATATTACTATTAGAATTTTATTCATCAACTTTTTTTTTTTTCCGTACTAGAATGACCCACCCTACTAGCTAAGAAAACAAATAATCCCATTGTGTCTAGTAGATTATTATGAACGTGTTTCACATGAATTTTCATTATTTTAAAGTACAGTTTTTTTCTAATGAATCTTTTAAATGTTTGCTTTTCAACTTTTTAGGAGCAATGTTTTTGCTAGAAATTTTTTTTTGCGATAATTTGTGTCTTAAAAACTACACCTGTTTGTTTCAAAATAGCGTCTGGAACAGTTTCATTCATTGACGTTGTTATAAATCCACTTAAATTTAGTGTGTGAAGTTTGCGCGTAAAATATGCCATTCACTAGCATGCTAATCTACAACCTCGTGAACAACCCCATTAATGAGCGTCATAATCAGCTAACAGTACTTATTGTAGGGTTTATTTGTTTAGGAAATTCATAAATTATCGACTTTTAGCAGAACTGTTTGCCTAAACAAACCGAGTAAGCCCTCTTGACTTCGTTTACACAGTAAACTATAGCAATTTAGAATGCCTATCTAACCATGCGCACCTGAAGCTTAATTGCGGTCACTTCCCAAGCATTTTTTTAAAATAAGTGTGAATTGCATCAAGAGCAAAACCCAAAACTATGAAATATATATCAAAATCTTTGGCTATGGTGCTATTGCTACAGCCTCCTGCCGCCCAATGTCCTAAATAAAAGAAACTGCCAAAGTGAAATTAAAATTTAATAAAAATATTCGGTCAATTTTTTTTAAAATTTGAAATTGCACAACCATAATTTGACTTTGGGCGGCAGGAGGCTGTAGCAATCATTGTAAAAATGCACCCTAAGAAATCATTGTAAAAATGTTAAATAAATTGCATTATTTGTCGAGATTGAACACACACAGATCACGTCTGATACCTTCCAGGGTAGACAGAGCCTAAAGGTAACAAGACCTAAAGTCCACGACATTGCACAAATAAAATATTATGGAATCTGGACTTAATGCTTTAATGAAATCATTCCCTACTAGTCAATATTTAAATAAAGCCGATAGTGAACACAAGCACTAGTAAACATAGTTTGAAGCTATTTTTAACCGACTACAAAAAAGGAGGAAGTTCTCAATTCGTCTGTATTTTTTTTATAAAACCCGTCAAAACATGCAGGATAGTGAATGGCGCGCTTAAGCTTGCATACGTTGGCGGGAAACGCAGTGACAGCTGATGCTGACGCCATCTTGCTCTCGACCTTGTCATAATAATCTTCGCCGATATTAATCACCCCTTTTAGTTTGTTTACATTCCGTGTCCGAGCAGTCAACAGCGTTGTAAAAATACACGGGATGCGAATAGCTGTATTTAAATTATTAAAATGTGAGTGAACTGGGTTACCTAGTTTTTCAGTGTCCTGAGTCAACATCCTGTTAAAATTACTACAGGTAAAATTAAATAGAACACACTTCTTCCACATTAAAACCGTTTAAAACTGAACGAGACCGCATAAACCACAAAAAAAATGACACATTTTTTTTAATACAACGCACACTTTCAATCACTTTATGCCGCTTCAAATTTTACCACCATAACTTCACAGCGTTTATTTTTAAATCGCACAACTTTGCAGCTGTTCGAACTTCACTCACCGGCTTTTTTTGGTGTGTCGGTCAAAGGCGGCAAAGGCGGCAGTGGCTGCAAAGGCGGCAAACTCTTGAGGTCTGGTGGCGGTCTTAGCTGTACGAACTCTGTGCCGACCTCTTCGGAGCGCGGGCACGGGACGTACGCGTACTGTTTCTTGGTCGGCGCCGGGGCGGGCGCGACGCGGTGTTTGCCGCGCTCCGCCATGCGGCGTCTGACGGCATTGCCGCAACCGGCCGGCTCTTATCGAGTTGCGGCCTTTTTTGAATCCCAGCTCCAGCTGATTCGGACGTTCGGAGTTTGAAAAGTTAGTACAGATTAAAGATGGTAGCAGATAATCTATACATATAAAATTCAAAGTCCTGACTGACTGACTGACTGACTGACTGACTGACTTAACTATATATCAACGCACAGCCCAAACCACTGGACTTAGAGACTTGAAATTTTGCACATAGATACCTTATACAATGTAGGCATCCACTAAGGAAGGATTTTTGGAAATTCCCACGGGATAAGGAAAAAACGGGAATTATATATTCGACTCCGAGTGACGCTATTTCAGTAACTATAATAACTAGACTCTTCAAATTTGATACAAAAGTAGGTGATTACAAAACGAAGAAACTAATTTCAGCATATTTGGAAATTCCCACGGGATAAGGAAAAAAACGGGATTTATATATTCAGTTAAACGAAATCCTATTATTATAATATATATAGCTGAATACCCACTGACTGACTGACTGACTGACTGACTGACTGACTGACTCACCCCAGAGTTGTTTGGAAGAACCCATAAGAGTTGAGGTTAGACTCTATACATCGTCGTATCAGAAATGCCCCCACGACCACCAGAAAAATACGAAATCGACCTGAACGTGGAAATTGACTTGACACATGGGGCGGTTCTCCGCAACGGCTCGACCTATCGAGTTTGCCCGGAACTAAAGTCGCTCAGAACAGTCAGCCAATGGGTGAGCCGGTCAAAGTTTTTTCAAAATGGCGAAAACAAGATGGCCGCCATACAAAATTGAAACGCGAATATCTCAGAGGCCAGTCGAGATAGGTGGGTGGTGCTCGACCAAATGTCATTCAGAGTTGAGGGGGAAATCCGACTATGCAATTTTTTTTCCAAGATGGCGGATTCAAAATGGCGGCCAAATTTTTTTTTAATCCGATCCGATTGAAAATTTGCATCCGGGGTTCTTCGAGGCCACAGATTAAAATGGCATACTTTATTTTTCGATTCCGCCATTTTCCAAGATGGCCGCCATACAAAGTAATTTCTGTATATTTGACCTGTTGTTTTGAGGAACCCATCAGAGGTAGGGTTTGGTTCTATACACTTTCGCTTCAAAAATTATATGATAAGTACGAAAAAAATGAAAAATTGACCTGAATGTGGAAACTGACTTGACACATGGGCCAGCTCTCCGCAACGACTTGCCCTATCGAGTTTGCCCGAAACTAAAGTCGCTCAGAACAGCCAGCCTTTAGGTGAACCAGTATTTTTTTTTTTAAATTGCAAAAACAAAATGGCCGCCATACAAAATTGAAACGCAAATATCTCAGAGGCCAGTCGCAACAGGTGGGTGGTGCTTAAACAAATATCGTTCAAAAAAAGGGGAGTAATTTAATGAACTTATTTTTTTTCCAAAATGGCGGATTCAAAATGGCGGCCAAAGTTTCTTTTACTCCGATCCGATTGAAATTTTGCATCCGGGGCTCTTCAAGGCCACAAATTCAAACGCCATATTTAATTTTTCGATTCCGCCATTTTCCAAGATGGCCGCCATACAAAGTAATGTCAGACTCATAGACTCACTTGTGTTATATAGCACATTTTAAGAATAAGGTTCGACTTAATACACTATCGCATAATAAATTTTATCACAAGTATAAAAAAAATGCAAAACTGTCCTGAACGTGGAAACTGATCTGACACATGGGCCAGTTCTCCGCAACGACTTGCCCTATCGAGTTTGCCCGAAACTAAAGTCGCTCAGAACAGCCAGCCTTTGGGTGAACCGGTAATTTTTTTGCAAAATTGCGAAAACAAGATGGCCGCCATACCAAATTGAAATATACTAAAAAAGGTTACAAATATTTGAAAGAAAAACAGGGTGGCAGGGTGACTCCGCGGGTCCCGTGGGGCCCGCGGCCCACACGCGAAGTACTTTTTCCAAGGTGGCGGTTTCAAAACGGCGGCCAAAGAATATAGTAGAAAAAGCTGGAAAAATTTGAAAAAAAAAGCAGGCTGGCAGGGTACCCTCCGCGGGTCCCGTGGGGCCCGCGGCCTCCATGCGAAATGCTGTTCCCAAGATGGCGTTCAAAGAATATACTAAAAAAGGTTACAAATATTTGAAAGAAAAACAGGGTGGCAGGGTGACTCCGCGGGTCCCGCGGGGCCCGCGGCCCCCACGCGAAACGCTTTTCCCAAGATGGCGGATTCGAAATTGCGGCCAAAGAATAAAGTAAAAAAAGGTCAGAAATACTTGAAAAAAAAAACAGGGTGGCAGGGTGACTCCGCGGGTCCCGCGGGGCCCGCGGCCCCCACGCGAAACGCTTTTCACAAGATGGCGGATTTGGAATTGCGGCCAAAGAATAAAGTAAAAAAAGGTTAGGATTATTAAAACAAAACAGGGTGGCACGGGACCTCCGCGGGGCCCTTGGGGCCCGCGGCCCCCACGCGAAATACTAGTCTATATATATATAATTCAAAGGTGACTGACTGACTGACTGACATAGTGATCTATCAACGCACAGCCCAAACCACTGGACGGATCGGGCTGAAATTTGGCATGCAGGTAGATCTTATGACGTAGGCATCCGCTAAGAAAGGATTTTTGGAAATTCCCACGGGATAAGGAAAAAACGGGAATTATATATTCGATTCCGAGTGACGCTATCTCAGTAACTATAAAAAGTAGACTCTTCAAATTTGATACAAAAGTAGGTGATTACAAAACTAAGAAACTTATTTCAGGATTTTTGGAAATTCCCACGGGATAAGGAAAAAAACAGGATTTATATATTCAGTTTAACGAAATCCTATGAACTATAATTACTAGACTCTTAAAATTTGGCATAGAAGTAGGTGATTATAATAGTAAAATAATGTTTTAATGCTTTTTGGAAATTCCCACGGGATAAAAACGGGATTTATGTATTCAGTTCTACGGGATCGATTTTTCGTTTTACTGGTCGTATAAAATTGAAATTTGGCCTTCAATTTCCCTTGGGGAGTGTAGGGGAGCGCTACAAAAGGATTTCCCGAAATTCCTACGGGAACGGGAAAACCGGGACTTTTCGTTTTCTGGTTGCAGATAGCTGAAATTCGGCATGTATGTTGCTTCGGGAGTGTAGAGGAGCATTAAGAGAGTACCTACTTTCCAAAATTCCCATGGGAACGGGAAAAAAACAGGATTTTACGTTTTACTGGTCGTAGAAAGCTGAAATTTGGCAAGTGGGTTCCTTGGGGAGTGTAGGGGAGCATTATTAGATAATTTCCCAAAATTCTTCTTCTTCGTTCCCGTAAGAATTTCGGGAAATGCTTTATTTGGCGAAATTCTTACGGAAACGGGAAAAACGAAAAGCGGGGGAAAGTTGAAATTTGTCACGTAGGTTTATTCGGGAGTGTAGGGGAACACTAAGAAAGTATTTTCCGAAACGCCCACAGGGACGGGAAAAAACCGGATTTTACGTTTCCAGACGAAACAGCGAAAGAAAGAGACTTAACATTTATAACGTGTGTTTCTTTAAAGGCTTTAAGTGTACTCCGAAAAAACTCCCCAAAATTTCCACGGGAACGGGAAAAAACTTATTTTTCATTTTACAACTTAGCGCGTACGAAGTCGCGGGCAAAAGCTATTTAGGATGTATTTTAGGACAGCCCTATAGGTTAGGTTAGGTTTGTTTTATAAAAATCCTGCAATATTTACAGTTTCAGAAAAATTAAGGCAGCGGGGCAATGCGGGGGCTGGCTTGCATGCTTGCTTGAGTCCTTGCTTTGCATGCTTGCTTGCATGGGTGCTTACTTGCATACATGCTTGCTTGCATGCTTGCTTGCATGCATGCTTGCATGCTTGCTTGCATGGGTGCTTACTTGCATGCATGCTTGCTTGCACACTTGCTTGCATGCTTGCTTGCTTACTTGCTTGCATGCTTGCTTGCACACTTGCTTGCATGCTTGCTTGCCTGCTTGCATGCCTGCTTGCATGCATGCTTGCATGCTTGCTTGCATGGGTGCTTACTTGCATGCATGCTTGCTTGCCTGCTTGCATGCCTGCTTGCATGGCTGCTTGCATACTTACATGCTTGCATGCCTGTTTGCATGCCTGCTTGCATGCCTGCTTGCATACTTACATGCTTGAAGGCTTGCATGCCTGCTTGCATACTTGCATGCATGCTTGAAAGCTTGCAGGTTTGGTTGCTCGCTTGCTTAATTGCTAGCTTCTTTGAAATGCTCATGGTTCACGCGTGCGAAGCCGCGGGCAAAAGCTAGTTTGTTATAATCGCAATACCCAAGTTTATTGTATGATTTTTTTTTACAACAGAAACATAATATAACGAATTAGGTTCACAAGCTACGAACATCTAAAAGGATACATGCACAAAAAATCATTTTAAAAAGAAGCGACAACTCCTTATTTTGAAGTAATATAAAGAAACGCTCTGTCTGACTGAGTCATCATCGTGGTTTGAATAAATCGATTCTCAAGGGATAATTAAATAGTAAATTGACTTCTTGCTCTACAGAAGTTTTCCATTTATTTATAGTAGGTTTACCGAATACCGGCGTTGTATGTGTTTCGCTTATATTGTACGGACACTATGCGCCGGAGCGACGAACTTGTGATTTCACGGTTCGTCCTATGCTCGTGTCTATACAAACAGGTTGCACTGACAGTCTGTATTTTTAACTGTCAAACTGTGATTATTAAAAAATTGGGTCCATTTTTTTTATTCACAACGACTTAATTATAATATCGATATTACCTACGAGTAAATGTACATCCTAAACTTTTTTTGACATTGTTCATACACATACCATATTTTAAGAAGTTAGATGAGGGTAAAGGAGTCTCGAGTCATGCATTGCTTAGGGTCTGTCATAGTTTTTACGAAGCTATACTTGCAGCGACTATTTCGAAATGTTTGACTTTCATATTACCTAAAACAAAAGAGTATCGTAGAAATGAAATTAGGTATCGCACAGTTTTCTACGTAATTGCCAATTTTTTGACAAAAAATGCTTGAATGTGGCAACAATTTTCCACGGATATGTCTAGTTCCTGCTTTATAAGTTTCAAAGAATTTACTTTTTGATGTTTTTTTTTTACTAAGTGAATAATGAAACTAAACTAAACAGCATTCTATAGTAACCCCAAAAAGTTAAACAAAAAACAATACAAAGAGGCCGTTTCAATTTCTGAAATCGTTAATACTTAAGTATTACTTTTCCATTCGCGATATAATCAACCAATCACGACAACCGAATCACGCAAGAAAGTAATCAAATCGTTTTATTATATTTTTGGAATGACATTACACGGTTAAAATGCAAGCCTAATTAAAAAAAAAACATTTGACAGATGTATCGTGGAGATACGAGTGATTTCTGATTTAATGAATACGTGGACACGTAACTTGCTTCGAACACCTGTTTTGACTGAAAATTAAATATAAGTTCTGCCAGGGGTCCGATTTTTAAATGCACAACACTCAAAACTGGTGTAAATCCTTACTAATACCTATTATAAATGCGAAAGTAACTCTTGTCTGTCTGTTACGCTTTCACGCCTAAACCGCTAAACCGATATTAATGAAATTTGCTACATAGATAGTTTCAGTCCCAGGGAAAGACATAGGATAGTTTTTATCCCGGAAAATTGTATAGTTCTCGCGGGATAGCGATTAGCGATTTCTGCGCCGACGGAAGGCAGGTATTGTCAACCAAGGAATTCCGTTACCATTACCACTTTAAGATTTCGTATCATTTGTACGATATAAAATATTAAAGTTACACAAATCTGACAATCAATCTTATTTAACTCTGTGTTATGTGCCGTTTTTTGAAATCAAAATGGTAGAAAGTATAACACTATCAGTGTTTTTGGGAACCCAACAGTAAGTTTCGGCCTTAAAATACATCTACAATGCAAAACACTATTATATTAAATATTTGGTGGGTAAAATTAACGTTATTCGTTTATTCACATAGACACAAAACGAGTTATGCATGTTTCTTTCTCTTGCTCTACTAAACCCTTTGAAATCGGAAATTAATCTACAATACAAACTCCAATCAAAACTAAAACAATTCCCAAGTAAACTATTAGGCGCAACTCAAACAAGTGAGCTCGAAACGAGAACCAATCGAATATTCAAATACTGAACGCGGTCACTTAACTTTTTAATATTTTTTTTTAATTAGTGCGGAGCTGTGGCGGTTCGCGGTTTCTGTGGCAGTTTGCGCGCGCATTGCCCGTGCCTGGCCGCAGCAGCTCGGTCGATAGCATATGGGAAGACTGCGGACTCTGGTAACAATGGAAACTTTTAAAAGGACTATTTTGAAAATTAAAAAAAAATTGGAGTCACAAGCCATGTTAAACACATGGCTTGTGACTCCAATTTTCTTTGTTCAAAGTCCTGTACCGTCGAAGGCCTTCACTACGAACTATGAGCAAAAACATCCGATAAAAATCTTAACGAAGCTAGACCAATTCTTAAATAATACATAATTTGAAATTACCCCAAAATTATCTACTGCTGAAAAATTCCAATTATTTTTATAACACCTTATAATGTGTAGATACACAAAATCAAAATTGTCAACCAAAGATGCAGATGTTAGATCGGTTACCATTTTAAGTAGGTACTCATAAAAAAGTATGGCAATTTAGTGGCCAGTAACAATTTACACACAAAAAACAAGAAAAGTTTGTATGTTACTAACAATACTGACAACGTTTAAACGAAACAAAGAGATGCGGAGCGTCGGCAAACAAAAGCGGTGAATAATTTATATGACTACCTATAGGTACCTACGTTTACGCACATCTTCCGTTCTGGGGGTCTACGTCTACTCTCAAATCCGAAATATGAAGTTTGCGTGCCTCTCACTCTAATATTAAACAGTGTGAGCGAAATGGCAATGTCCACAGATCCCACAGTCACTTTGAATATGTAAATAATACCAGTTGAGCTGTGTCTAGGGTTTCAGTTGTACAGTTGGTATTGGTACCTACTTCTTTTTAGGGTTTCTTATACACGTAAACAAACTTTGTCGAATTGACTAAGGCTTCGCTGTCCGTCTGTTACAAGGTATATTTTTAAACTTTTATATTTTTAACTTTGGCGCTTATTGTTCCGCCTTCATAATGATAATTGCGCGATAGTTGAACTTTTCGTGTGCAAATCAGTCTATCATTTAGCCGATTTTTTTTGAGTAACCGCTACTGACTGCCATAGTTTAATTGAATCCTTTTTTGTCAACACATGCAACCTTTTCAAATACTAGCTTTTACTTTAGGTATATACAATTTCTAGCGCCGTAAGTAAAACCGTCAAGATATGGCTCCCGAGGCACTACAATATTGCGGAATTTACATACTACACCCCCTTGCAAAAAAACGGCCACCTATGATTTTTGTATTTTATGTGCATAAAAGGTTTCTAAGCTTTAATGCCTTAAAATCTGAAAACCCGAGTGCCCGATTTTTTTGCAAGTTACATAGTTTTTTTTTCACCTCGCATGCAGGCTCGGGAGGAATTGGAGCATGCAGGACTTCATAAGTAGCAGAGTTTGTAACCTGCCAGTGCGCTATCGGAATGAATAAAATCTCTTTTGAAAGTGAGCCTTGTTTGCCTTTATAATTAAAAAAAAAATGCGGAGGTTTTGTTGGTTGGATACATGGATTTTAAGGTTTGGTAAGGTTTGCAATTTAGAAATTTAAAGAAGAAAAATATCATTTTTAATAAGATAAGAAACGTGCAGGAAAAACGACACCCATTAGAGGCAATTTTTTGACCTTTTATCTGTCTTTAATCTGTCACAATTTTTCATACATACATACATACTCAGCAATAGCAACGTTCGTTGGTGAACTTTTGAGATAAATATTTTATCGATAACAACACAAGAATGCTAATACATACAAATAATAAAGAGGTTAATTTGCTTGTGCGTAGAGAAAAGGTAGTAACAGGAATTTGCTACGTACAAAATCATCTCCATGAAAATGCAAAGCTTCCACGGGGTGCAGTTAAAGTTGCAGGCAACAACTAGTTTAATTTTAGCAGTACGTATGACATTGTAAAACGATGCACCAGCTATATCCATAAATAAAACCAATCCCATATCGCGGAACGAAAATCTCCATTTGTGTGCCGGCTCTGCTCCGGTAATTGTGATTGCACGGGTTACGCCAAAAAGCGGAAAAAACATCGACAGCCTGTTACGATGCAGAAGGGCTACTCTGAGGTTATAATATAAATTCGAAGTTCATATCGTGCGGTTCTGCTCACACCAACGGTCATTTATTAGAGAGGACGATATGATATGAAGTTCCAATTTCGGAGACCGCCTTTCATTTCCCTGAACGCGACCTTTATTATACCTAGTGTTTTTCATACGACAAGGCAGGCAAAGGAGCAATAGGTCACTTGATGGTATGTGAACATCTAGAGAACACTAAAGGATGGCTGCGCTGCCAGCTTAGAAGAATACCTCATGTTCCAGTTTTGTGCAGTTAACTTGGTATGAAAAAGTTTCAAGTTTAAAACAAGATTTTTTTGCACACAGTACTTTTTGCCAACTGTACTTGCATAGTCATCCGTCCTCCATATGTGTACCAAATTTCATATCAATCGGACCAAACTCTAAAGTGTTCCTTCCTGCGGAGACGATCCTGATGAGTCACCAGAACTCCCCTACCAGATTATTGCATTATCACCCAATTTACTCAAGTATGCAAGTTTTCAGCTCAATTGTTTGAAGATATCTACTTCAAAATTGAGTCGCAAGAATCCCACCCAGACTTACATAACAATGCAAGTTAAAAATAAAAGCTTGTATGTGTGAAGCGTGTATGAACCGACCGTACTGTAAGACCTGGGTTGGACGCAGATGGTTGCACGGGTTGATAAATTTACATTAGGCCAGTAAGGGGGATCCCATGTACTTATGGCTCGCTCTGGCTAGTGGCTTGTGGGTTTAATGGCACATTTACCATCCTGTAGACGAACCTGCAGCTGTGTCTCATGCTACAGGTGTAATGCTAAATAATCCGTTTTTAGAACAGTTTTAAACAGTCTTGAGCAGTTGGTATTACGTTGCTAGATTACCATGTTCAAATACTGTATACTGAAATCTAGAACTCATAGAAAAATCCGAAAAATATGGCCGGAAATCGAACCCGGACCCTCGACATTCCTTGATTCGTACTTTAGGTACCCTTACTCCACGCATAACAGGTAGGCGGGAGGCTGAAATTCTGCAACGTATTCTCGTTAGGGCTATTTCAAATTACTAAACGTATTCTGTTGCCAAGCGCCTTATATTTGAAAAAATGACTGAAAATATTAGGTTTTTCTTCATTATTACGACTACAATATGCATCATTTTCTTGTCAATCAGTGATATATCACTATGTAGTACGTACTACGCTAGTAATAAAAGTTAATGTTGTCAATACAAAACTGTATGGGTAAAATCTGTGAATAGGGAAGTGGGAAAAGTGGCGCGCTACCGCTAAACATTAAATACTTATCAAAAAAACTTCAGGTTATAACAAAAAATCCGTGCAAAAGATGAAGCTTTAATGTTAATATGCATACATGATACGTTAGTGCGAAGAACCTACCCGCGATTATATCAAGAAAAGTTGTTACAAACACAAATTGTAGTTTTACGACTTTATTGTCGATAATAATACATTATTGGTTCGTGATGATAATGGTGCGAAGATGACCGGCCTCAGCAGAAGTGCATGTCGGTGAAGTTTTTCTTGTTCTTGAACATCTGTCCGAAGGATCCGTAGTTGGGTTTCTCCTTCTCCTCTTTCTTGGAAGGAGCGGAGGCGAAGGGTTTTCTGGAAAAGAGGAAGTGGAGAGTTAGTGTCTGATTCAGATTGTTCCATGGTAATGATCAGGAAACTACTGCGGTATCTCAGCCAGCTCCGGCATTAGAGCTATTCACACAGTTATTATTACAAATACTTGTAAAAAGTTGGGGAAACTCGAAACTTTGGTTGATGTGAATGTAATTTTAGAATCAGCCTAGCTGGAGGCTGATTTGATTGTATGTTTCGTTTCTATGATATCAAACAATGACTCAGATGAACTTAACACTGATTGCGCCATCACAGATGTAAGTAGCGCCATCCTACTGTGTGATTTTAACGGAGGGCATTTAACTTTTCTATTTTCATCATCATCTTACAAGAGTCTTCTGGGCACAGGACCCCTGTCAGTATGAGAGCACGTGGACTGTAGTTTTCGCAGTGCAAATTAGGAACCTTTTAAATGTTACACACCCCTGTATCAATTTATTAACGTTGAAACATTGAGAGCACGTGGACTGTAGTTTTCGCAGTGCAAATTAGGAACCTTTTAAATGTTACACACCCCTGTATCAATTTATTAACGTTGAAACATAATTCCGGTAACAATGTCATAACTAATGTCAAGATTAGACTTCAGATACTGTCTCGTTTGCCCCGATCACGGAAGCCGCTGTTCGTGAATTAATCATACGAGACAGTAAAATCTTTATGACCCTTTCCCCTACAAACATAATAACATTATGTTATGCGTGCATTCGAAGGTTACATTGAGTAGGTTCCTTCTTATGTTGGAGTGATAAGGTCGCGGTATATTCGAAAATGATTGATTTTCTATCAATCCTTTTTGAACCTTGGGCACTGCATGGTGTGCGGTTGGTTATGGCGTTGATTCAACCCACGGTCTTGCATTTTATCACGCACTTGCAGAAGCTGTCTCACTCTGAAATTGTTTTGTCGAATGCCAATGCTCGAGAGGTACTTCTCTCGTGAAAAGAGTAAAGTTGCATTAGGTAACTCGGTTGGTGGAAGAGGGATGTGTAATACTCGTATATCATAGGCATTATTGATATCATAGGTTCTGGGACCAGTAGAAGCAGTCTAACCCCCTTATTCATAAACGCTTTGTAGGCTTCCGCTAACTTAGTAATCGTTTGTCCTTATCTGTCACTTTGACATTTACCTTTCACAGATAAGGACAAACGATTGCTAAGTTAGCAGAAGCCTATAGAGCGTTTATGAATAAGGGTATTAGTATTTATCGCTGCGGGTCATCGTAAACGAGATGGGTGACAATTTAGGGACTACTTACTTCAAGGGGCCTGTGACATCAAACTGCTTGCACGCATTGTTAGCCTTGGAGGCAGTCTTGCATTCGTCGCCGCGGGCCATGCTTGCTGTCTCTGTTAGTTGTTATGTAGCCGGTGCCGGTGGAAGCGAGATGGGTGATGGGGGGGCCGGGGTGATAGGGAATCTAAGGCACGTGCTGGAGGTGAGTGAGCACCGCGTGTTCCAAACGGTTGCCGGTGTTAGCCCTACGGCTGCCTTTGCGGGTACAGAGGTTCTTCGCGAGCCTGGAAAACACAAAGACAATCATGTTAACAAAAGGATACAGTTGATAATTCACATTATACCAATAACCACCTTCGATCTAGTTTTATGTAACATTTTTTACTCCTCATGACCTCAGGAGTACACTGTTAAATTTATTCAGTTTCCTCGTGTTACACCCATTATAAAGGTATAAGTACCTACTGTAGGATTACTTGCAATTCCTGTGAGACAGGGGGCCAGCTTACTTAATATGTATTCTTCTTCGGGAGTAAAAGACTAAAACTAATGTTAAAGTAATACACAGTTGCCTTACAAATGGAATACTACTGACAAGAAAAAATCAACAGCCACTATATATCGAGAACTCAATAAAAGCGTTTTTGTTTCCCCATATAGAGCAGCACAAAGGATCCACTGACAATAGCATTAGCATATTAACATGATATATGTTTACCGTGAATGTTATTATTAAGTTGGCGTATATTTACATCAAACAAAATAAGAAAAAAGGTGTTTGATCAATTGTTTTCACTATTTATTGTGTGCTATAAATATTATAAACAGTACATTAACTTGGTTAACTTTGGTCGCGAAGTAGCAAAGCACACTGACGAGCAAAATTACGGTTCGCTTTTCATACAACTTTGTATGGGAAGTGACCCATTATTTTTGCTCGTCGGTGTATTTTTTTGGTTCATTGATATTGTTTTGGTAAGCGTTACGTTAGATTCAAACAATTATTTATACTTTATTTGTATGTAGGTACGCGGTACTAGATCCTAAGACAAGCCATATGAGCTCGCAATCACTATCGCATTCATATTTCTTTCCACTGTCATGTTATCATTAGATGGATAGAATGAACTACAGAATGGAATTTATAATATTAAGTAGGCACATCGGCAACGTAAGGAAACGAGTAATGTACCTAATAGGCGTATCTCAGGGAGAGAAAGATAGACGCAACATTTTTTCTCACATCCTGAGAACGGTTGGAACTTTTTAGAATCTAACCTAGTTAAAAAGCTTAAATTTATTTTTCTGTTTCTGACAAAGTCACTCGCTCTTCTGTTGCTTGTCGTGTATGCGGTGATTCCTTTTAAATGTTTTTACTCATTTTCTATCAGGATATGGGCCCAGCATGCTTCCACTGCGCATTGGAATTCGCCAACAGCTGTCAATTTTTTTGCCAAAAACCACAGTTGGATAATATCTGCGGTTGCCACTGCTATTGTAGAACAAATCTACATTAATAACAATTTAATTCAAATAACCGGCGGACGGATGAAAGTAGACTTACTAAACAGATCTATAGGGGGAGTGTGAATGGTTACGTTGGGAGGGCAAGGCCTAGGCGGACGTTCCGAGACCAAATAGGATACGTTTCGGAAAAAGGTCAGGTCAGGAGTACCCGAAACCGACGAGCATGTATGAAGAGATTGATGAGTGTGGATAAAGCGAAAGAAGTATGTCAGGATCGTAGCACGTGGAACAAAGTAGTCTCTGCCTACCCCTGTGGGAGAGAGGCGTGACAGTATGTATGTAATTCAAATAACAATAAAATTCCATTCCTCCGGTTTTGTTACCAGGTTACCAGAAACCATGAGATGCATGATTTTCCCATTTGCATGCCATAAACCGGCTGGATGGCTGATGCAACTATTAACATATTGTCATCAGACGGAAACCTGTTTAACTAATGTTTACGTGAATAAAGACAGCTATAGCTTATAGTTACGCTGGTAATATTACTAATTAGCGAAATATTAAGCCTCTTTACGATAAGTAGGTAAGGTTTGGCAACGAAAACTAAAAGAGTTGAGGAATTTTTGGGAGTTTTTAGCGCGGTAACTTTTTTTGTAGTCAAATATTTTTAGAAAAGGGTATTATGGCCTTTAAAAACCTTGGAAGCCTGACAAAGTTTAACCTATCTCTCAAACAGACAGTCGTGGTTTCGAACACGAATTTATTGGAATTTATGGGCGAAATAACATTTTAAATGTTACTATAACCACGGGTACTATTACTATTAGAATATTTGGTTATAAATGAGTAAGGTCACTTTTCTTTTAGTAAAATGTTTATTCGAACTAGATTGGAAGTGGCATCACATTGCTTGCCATTTACCAAACCACACGTGCATTTGCATATCGTTATGTCGTTAGGTAGATATATTAACACGACAAAGGAAGGAAGTGGGTTCAAATAATGCTTTAGGAGCCAAACAAAAACTTAGTGCTATATTTTAGATCAGAAAATTATTACAACAAAGGATGAACAGGTATTTATAATCTAAGTCCCGTGTTCGCCAGCTCCGTATAGTCTAAGTATTTCTGTTTATGGGGGTAGGTTATGATTTATCTATGAATATTCTCTACGTTTAAATGAGGGTGCTCATAAACTTGCCTAAATGTTAGTTTAATTACTAGCTTCTGCCCGCGACTTCGTCTGCGTATAACACATAAAAACCTTCCTCTTGAATCACTCTATCTATTAAAAAACCGCATCAAAATCCGCTGCGTACTTTTAAAGATCGAAGCATACATAGGGACAGCCAGACAGGAAAGTGACTTTGTTTTGACTATGTAGTGATTCCGTATCCGATAGGGATTTTCTGTTTCGTTAAAGTTAAACACACTTATGTTAGACTGGCGACAATTTGATTAATGAAATTCGAAAATAAGAATTTCAGCAGCATACCACTGTCTTTATACAGCCAATATTCGCCCCTCGGTTGAGTACAGGCGTCTTAATATAGAAAGAAGAGCTTGAGCCGTGGTTCTCACGGCAGTGGAGATTGGAAACGTCTCGACACACACGTCATTCTAAGGCTTTTTCGGTATATGCAAGGACATACAAGTTAGCTAACAATACCTACTTCCTTCATTGAGAGGCTTCACAAACGATTTTCGAAAATCGAAGTGTGTTTTCATCTTCGAATCTACTACTAAGTCAAAATTCGACTGCCGTCCAACAAACAAATTGATGTGAGCGGTACGACACGAAATGAACTTCAAGTTTCGAATTTCGGAGTACAAGACCTGTGCTTGATGAGAATCGATAGGTATTTTTTTTTTGCCATCCTAAATTTTGAGCTTCGTTGAGTTTGAAGCAATAAAAAGTTGATATCGTTCTGTGGTTGTTTATTAGACGTTCAAGAGATATTGTTTATTAAAAAGATAGCATTGGATGGGTAGGCAGATCCCTAAGCCGCTTCATTTAGTGAGCCCTAAGCAACTTAAAAGACTAGAAAGACAAAAGTAAACGCTTTCACCACCCCCATTTACCATAATGCCATCAGCGCAGTCTCGTATTTCGGGCATATTGTGCGCAGAGGGGATGATGGTTTAGAAAAACTGATCATAGTTGGGAACACAGAAGGTAAGCGATTGCGAGAACGTTCACCGACTAGATGGGCCGATCAAGTGAAAGAGTCGTCATCCTCCAAATTCTACTCAGTCGTAAAGGACGCGCAGGACAGGAACCGGTGGAGGCAGATCACCCGTTTGAGATGCAAACCAGAAAGTGATGACCATGATCCTCAGACATGAGGGACCGGCTGTAGTAGTACGCTTTCAACGTTTAGTGTTACCGCTTCTAACCTCTAGACTCTAAACATAAATCGTATCAAAGTCGTTATGTCAATATGAATGGATTTGTTTTTAGACTTTTTTCGGTCGATAAAGGCCTCATTTAAATGAAATCTTCGGAATACGAGCACGCCGCGGCCGCGTGCGCTCGCGCATTAGCATAGGATGGACCGGTTCTCCCGTGGCTCCAGTGAGGATGGGGTTTCACAACACATTGTGATGTTATGCAACGCGTTGTTATTGTAAAAAGGGATTTAATAGGTGCTTGTTAAAAAATGCTTTTTTTGGCTGTACTTTTAATATCATCTATCATGTCCCTATGTACTCAATTTCAAAGCAATCGGACTACTAGAAGTGGAGTAAAATTGATATGCAAGACTTGACACAAAAACAAACAGGGTAAGTCAAATAAAAGCTTGATTCATATTTATTCATATTTATTAGTTGATGGAAAGTGAAAAATATAAAAGTACTTCTATCTGTTTCGGATAGTTTCGGTTACGGATATTAGGTTTTAAGCAAATGAAGAACAAAAAAGGACCTAAAACACTACCTTGACTCACTTCATTTAAAGTTCACATAAATGGAAATTGTGACAAATGAATACAAACCTTTTAGACTTTCGCCGATATTTCGCCATTATCACAGTAACACTTCAAACGTGTGGTATAAAACCATATAAGTACATACAATTAAAACCTGGATAATTTCAGCAAAAGTCTGTTTCGCATACATAGATCACAACATTTCTAAATGTTGAATTTAGTTTTAGTTTGTTTTAAAATCTTGCTTTGTTTCATTATTTATTATTAAGTTGGAGGAACTGTCATGTTAATTTTATAATTTATATCTAAAGTTGTAACTATTTTGATTAATGTTTTCAACAATAACACAATTATGTGCTATTATTACTATTATTATTTTATTGTGTGTTATTTTGTGTACTTGCTCGTTTGCCTTCCTATTCACATAAAAAAAAAAAAAAAAAAATGTAAATACGAAAGAGAGCTTCGTACTAGTCGTTCTGGCATCCATAAAACTTTGCAAGGAAATTTCTGAACTGTTTACTTGTTGCTTGTTACTGCTTACGCCTCTTGGCAGGCATCCGATAAAATCGCCAAATGGAGCGGTTATCGCACACATCGTCTGAGGGAATTTATGTTCAGGGGTTCATCATAGTCAATTTACTAGGAAAAACGCAGCTTTTTATACTTATGTTGTGAAGACTACTCTTTAGGTATGAACTCTGTGTATGTTTTCGGTCACAAAATAACGTCTTGAACGCGTTTGCGTTAAAATGTCAAACGACATCAATTTACTGACGGTAATTGAGACATGAATGCAAAGTTTAAGACGTATTTCTTGTCTAAAACTCGCACTACAGGGTCAGCTTGCTGTTGGGATAGATATAGCTAGGTAGTATTTACTTTCAAACTAATAAGAATTCAGCTTAATTTCTTACCGAAACAATTCGAGAGGAATGCCTTCATTTTGTTATGACAGCGATATTTTTTGTATCCGTATACGGTTATTTCAAACCGGTATTGAGACAAATCGGCGCGTGTATGTTTAACTTTTTATGGAACGTGTGAAAGTGGCTTTTTAATGTATCACTTAATACCTAACAGCTCTTTTGATGCAAACGTAGCTTCTAAACTTATTTGACCTTATCACAAAATACTTAAAACACGTATTAATAATGCCTATAATTACAGTTTTCTATGAACTGACATGTGTAAACGGTTTTCTAAGTTCTGGATTACCACGGATTTTGTTTAAAATTATGCCGTGACACTACAAAAACTAAGACACTCGTTGAACATAGCGCTTAAAACAATGAAAATTCATATATAATAATAAATAAACTGTCAATTTTAGACCTGTCTTAACGTTTGAGTTGTTTTTGACAAGGCCGCATTAGTCAAATTTAACGCACAATGAACTGAAAATAATTGCTTTGAGTGGTTTAAACTCTGTGATCGTTGTCATCACCAGAGGTATACATCATCAGAAACATTAATAATAAATAATAATATTACTAATATTATGCACACATTTATATTTTAAGAGAGTCACATATTTGTATTTATCAGTAGTGTAACATGATAACAAATAAACAAAAGAACAATTGTAAGTGCAAATTAAAAAAAGTGTAAGCGTGAGTTGGACCAAGATTTTTTAACAATAACTCAATAACCATAACCAACGATTTTGACACATAGGTACTTCCTAGGTTTTCTGACACAAATCGTAAAACGGGGTGAGTAGGGGCAAAATTTAAGTTCAAACCTCAATAAAAAAATATTGTTATACTTAGATAAATTTAGCTTTTTGGTTGTCTGGAAGAGATCGCTATTAAGCGATAAGACCGCCTATTGTCTACATTGTTCTTTGTTTCTGTATTGTTTTGTACTGATTTGTGGTGTTCAATAAAGAGTATTTGTATTGTATTGTATTGTATAAATATGATCCGGTGGTCTGAATTTTAGTTAATGATTATATGTCGTTTAGTTTCACAGTTTAAACAATAAACACTAAAATATAGGCAAATACCAGCTCACCCCGTGGGGTCAGAAAGAATAGGAACAATAAAAAAAAATGACGACAGCAAAGTACCAGAAAAAAGGAGATATAATGTCTATAAATATAACTAAACCACATTTAGAGCAAGCTGAGCCAGAACTTGTAAGTAGCAGCGAGAACACAAAATATTACTTCTATCTTCTATCCCTTCTCCCCCGCGATCCCTTCCCGCCCTGTTTTACGATACGTCAAAATCGTCGGTTATAATTAAAGTAGCACATAGTCTTACATCTCACACTTTGTCAACGAAACCCAAAAAGTAGGTAGGGTACAAAAATCACAGGTTTTTTCTTCATCACTACATAGTATAAAACAAAGTCGCTTTCTCTGTCCCTTTATCCCTATGTATGCTTATATCTTCAAAACTACACAACGGATTTTGATGCGGGTTTTTTAATAGATAGAGTGATTCAAGAGGAAGGTTTTTATGTATAATTCTACGCAGACGAAGTCGCGGGCAGAAACTAGTTTAGTATATTACATTTAAGCTGAATACACACCTGGGGAGAAATTTGTCGGTGATCGCGTACTTTCTCTGAGATCTTGTCATTGACACATACAGTTCGTATAAATTTTAAAAAAAGACACTCCGAAAACAATTTAGACGGCCGATTAGTGAAGGGACGAGGTCCTACTGTGGCCGGGCGGCGCTTGCCGGCGTTTATGTACCGGACCGAAACCGGTGTGGCGCGTCACTAACATCCCGAAGATATAAACAACGCGTGACTACTACCATATTTAAAATTTTAAGTATAATCCAAGATTTTCCGTTTTAACTTTCCGTTTTAAAAATTAATTAGGACATTTTGGTAGAGATCCCTTATAGGGATAAGTTCGCCTTTGTGCATATATTAATGTTATTTTTATTTTTTTGTGAATTGTATCTGTTTCTTTATATTTCACTTCATAGTATAAAACAAAGTCGCTTTCTCTGTCCCCATGTCCCTATGTCCCTTTGTATGCTTATATCTTCAAAACTACACAGCGGATTTTGATGCGGTTTTTTTTAATAGCTAAAGTGATTCAAGAGGAAGGTTTTTATGTATAATTCTACGCAGACAAAGTCGCGGGCAGAAGCTAGTGTACAATAAAGCATTTACTTACTTACTTACATTTTATAAAAAAACGCGTTTTTTTACTTTAGTTCTAATGACGTTCGTTACATTTGCTATGCCACGACAGGAACCAAAAAAAGAACAAACAAGACCAAATAAAAGTGAATTATCAATAAGTAACCTGCAATGCCTAAATCACTACATAGCATAAAACAAAGCTTTCCGCTGTCTGTCCCTATGCATGCTTAGATCTTTAAAACTACGCAACGGATTTTGATGCGTTTTTTTTTATTAAATTAATTAATATTAATTATTTCTGGGCTGATTTTGACGTAATTAAATACAAAGGTGTTAGTAATCTAAATGAAGTTGCTTCGGATTATTCTTTTTACCCACGACGGAATGTATGTTATTATGTATGCATTTGGGGTGAGAGGTAGTTTATTTGTGCGCAATCGAATGTTTATAGTAAAAAAACTCTCTTGAAAAATATTAAAAAAAATATCGAGTTAAGTAGGTACGTATTGTATAATTCGATGGTTTGTGCAAGCTTTCGCTACATGGAGTCAATGTGATCATTTCGTGATGTCAACGGCCTTTTGATTACCGCATCAAATATTTTAAGTTTAGTAATATTATCAAGAGCACTAGAAGTTTGTAATTAGGTACTAAAAGAGCAGCTAAAGCCAGAAAAGATACAATTTAAAAAATATCTGGGAATCACATTATGATTTTGATCTCGAACCAAATTTTTGGATTCGAGAACAAATGTGAAAAAATGAAATAAGGTTTTTTTTTAAGCATTGAACGACGGGACTACTGGTAATGTTGCGGATTTAGGTTATTTAGTTACCTTAGATTTAAAAAAAAATCTTTAAACTAGTGAGGAATTATGAAATGTCCCTTTCATAATAATATGTCCAAAAATTACAGTTCAGAAGTGTATTTTGGGAAGTGTATATAGTGATCAGTGATCTGATCATATTAAATATTGTCGTCATGTCTTGACGTGGGTGGAGTCACGTCTGCCAATACCTGATCCTTGACATATTTTATATATAATTTTACCATGTTGGTTACCAAAACACGTTGACATTAGATGATCTTCAAAACTGGCAAACTTACTTAGAGCCTCTTGGTTGTTCTTTAAGTATCTTATTTTCAATATCATCATCCTTTTGTTTTGTAAATTTGTTTAAATCGTTCTTCATTTTAATACTTATACGCCCACAATTATGCTATACGTGGCCTTTAGGTCATATTATCTTAGGCTCTGTCTGTAAGGTATAAAGACGTGATATATGTTATGTATGTACTTTTAATAAATCTATCTAGACACGCAGCATGTCAAGCGAAAGTTATTTTTTGTTACAAATTTACAACTAAAAGAAGTAGAACAAAAAAATTAAGATCGTTTATAAATAGTATCCAATCTACTTAAAGGTTGGAAGAGATCCCTTAAAGGGATAAGTTCGCCTTTGTGCGTGCATGTTTCTCAGATGTGTTCAATTGTATTTGGTTTACGTTTATTTTGCAGAATAAAGAGTTTACATACATACAATCAATAAATAAGAATTTTACTTCCCGATTTTTGTATTTGTTTTTATGCGTTACCTGCCATGAGTGGCGTGGTGTAAGGTAGAACACGGACAACGGATTGATGAGGATCTGGGTTCGACTCCCGGCCATAACTTTACTTTTTGGATTTTTCCATGTGTTCTGGTTTCAGTATCGTTTACAAGTATAATTCATAAAGTATGTGAGGGAACGAGATTAAGGTCCAACAACAACAATTCGAAATGCATACATACATACATACACAGGTACATACATATATCACGTCTTTATCCCTTACGGGGTAGACAGAGCCTAAGGCATGATTAAGGGCGTATAGGTGGAAGGGGAAATCAAAATATTGATGGGTTGCTAGCCTTATCGCCTATAACATGATTCCTAAGACTTTCGCCCGTTCCCTCGATGGGCTTTTATTTTACCATCTGCGCGGGAAGAGAAGCAACTGGCTAATTCTATGTTTTTTCTTTACTCCCAGACCAGCGTGGAAGAACGAAATTCAATGCGTATTCTATATGAAGCCAACCTGCGTAGATTCTCGTCGAGTTTGTAATATAAAGAGAATTGTCACTTCTCACCGACAATTGTCGTATTGGTAACAGTGGCGTAACTATAACGTCTGGGGACCGCGGCAAATTCGTCAGATGGGGCGGGGCTCCTTCCTCAATATAAAGAAGTGAACCAGCGTTCCTACTGTGCTCTAAACCAAGCCAGTTCGGGGTCCCCTAGAGCTAGGGGCCCCTGGCATTTTGCCACCCCTGCCACCCTATAGTTACGCCACTGATTGGTGAAATAGGGGTCAGGTACTTGGATTTTCACCGATTTTTAACCCATTTATGTTGGTTTACACCAAATAAATCAATTTGACAATGAAGTGGGTCTAAAAGCCCTTTTACACACATATTTCCGTAATCCCTGTTGTGTTGTCCTCCTTACACGTGCGTTACTTGTGGGGGATGGCATGAGACATCGAAAGTTCATCGACATTGAGTTGCCCCGTCCAAAATCAGGTTTCGCCCCGTTCCCATAGAAACGACACGAGTATGGTAATTCAAATTTTTCCGTGCGCTCAAATCACGTCAGATAACTGCCACGGTAGTTCTATACTGAACGCTGCACACAAGCTTTAGAGTTACTTTTACTTTGGTAAATAGTTAAGCATAAACCTAAAGTCTATCACGCTCTTTACACGTGGTATAGAAGCACTAGCTTGGGCTATGTTATTTAGAGCAGGGTTGTCCATCAAATAATGGTTTCGGGCAAAAAATATTGTGGGGAGAAGCCACAACAAATACTAAATAAAAACATTAAGACGGAGTCCTGTGAACGGCAAAGTGATCCCGGTTTAAATTATGCCATAGTGTGTGCGTACACATACACGCACACAAGCGCGACCAAACTTTGCCAAACAAATTGTTTGAGACACGCACACGCACATGGCACGGCATAGTTCAAACCGGCCTCACTGCCGCAGAACTCCATTGAGTTTTTGTTATATCTGCCACAGTACAGAGATCTCTCTCCAGGCAGCATGCTATGCCTATGGAGCGAAGTCCGAAGGAAGAAAGTTGACTCATTACATGGATGACGTCACCGGTGTACCGGATAACTAGATGGCGCTAGAGTCGCAACAATATTACTAATAGCCGAACCCGATCAAGATAACTAGGTACGTTTAATACGGATTTCCCACATAATACGCATTTCACGCTGGTGCCTGTTTAATATGCATACCTAATGTATTTTTTTCCGCTTTTAACATACTTTTGGCGTGGTCCTTAACAATTACTTTAAAGGGTTTTACTATCTTCAAATCAAAAGTATCGTAAATCCTTCTATTTCCCGCCGTCCTACTCGCCGGCGCCGTCCGCCCGGCCGTTATTTAAACTAGGCGCGAACGTGTATGACGTGAGAACCCCGAGCGCCGAGCCCCGCGCCCCACGCCCCGCTTGCCGCGTTCGCCTGCGTTGGCGCGTGCCGCGGTGTGGCAGTTGAGTTGTCAGCGACCGAGCTTGCTCCGCGGGCATTGTTTTTTATCTCGATTACCTATTTGTTAACTACCTATCCTAGTTTAGATCTTTGCAACTTAATTAATCTTCTACCGAATTGTAATAAATTGTGAATGTGTGTGTTTTGTGCCAGTAAATTGTGTAATACAGAAAACCGCCTTTTATTCCGCGCCGCGTTCACAATAAATGGCGTCCCAACTGCAGGCCCGAAAGCCTACGGTTTAGTACACTACAGTGAAGTGACTAAATGTGTAGTTTGTGAAGTGAATAAACATATGATAGTGATCAGTAACGATGCCGCGTAGACGACAATCTCAATCTCGTGACGACGAGTCGCCGCCGCCGCCGGAGTCGCCGAACAACGTCGTGACAATGTCGCAAGAAAATTTTGCATCTCTTTTGTCGACTATTCAACAAACACAAGCAGAGATGTGCGACCGCGTGTTCGAGCGCCTCGGCCAGCTGCCGCTCATCGCGCCGAGCCCCCCCGCCCAGCGGCCGCTCACGCCGTTGAGTTCTTCAGCGGGAGAGGCGCTCGCGCCGACCGGCACTTTCGCGACGTGCACGTCGAGATTTACAGGACAGGGAGACATCGAAGCGTTTGTTGACGCCGTGGTTTCATACAAGGAAGCGGCGAACGTCCCTGATGAAAGGGCAGTCAAGGGCATGTCGATGTTATTAGTTGGTGAGGCCGCGACCTGGTGGCAGAGTGTCCGTGCAGAGATAGCCTCATGGGAAGAGGCGTTGACGTACCTGCGCGACGCTTACGGAGACCGCCGCTCGGAGTCGCATATTTATAGAGAGCTATTCAGCAAAGAGCAACGTGAAGACGAGAACACGGATTTATTCATCGCACGAAGCCGAGCCCTCCTAACTAAACTCCCCCCTAAAGATTTATCGCTAAAAGTGCAACTGGATATGATATTTAGTTTAATGAACACGAGAATAACTAAATATTTACGTCGCGACGAATTTCATACGTTCAAAGATTTACTTAAGAAAGCCCACGACATCGAGGACAAAATCCGCGATGCAAAGAGCCGCCGAATCGCCGCGGAGGCACAGAATAAGCCCGCGGCGAACTACGCGCAGCCTGTATCGACGCGCAGCCCCGCGTGTGCACGCGCGCGCTCCTATACAAGTACATCTACATCGCACGCGCACGGCGTGCCGCCGCAGCCCGAGCACACGGCGGGCGGCGCGCGCGCGCCTCCGCAGCCCGAGCGCACGGCGGGCGCCGCGCGCGCGCCTCCGCAGTGGGAGCGCACCGCAGGCGCCGCGCCGGCGCCCGCGCGCCACGCGCCCGTGTTCCCGCCGCCTCCCCAGCCGCCGACCAGCGAGTACCACGCCGGCGCGCCCAGCCGGCAGCGCCCCTATTGCGTGTACTGCAAGCGGTATGGACATCTACGCGACACCTGCCGTAAGTTGGCAGAACGGGGTGAGTTTACAAACATTAATAATGTAAATTCTATGTCAGTGTCGTGTTATCAGTGCGGTATCAAAAACGTAACTCGCGATAACTGTCCTAAGTGTAACGAAAACCAGTGTTTTTATAGTTTAGACATGTCGAACGATTATAATCCTAACTATAACTATAATGCATCGGCATCGCCCACACCCAGTGGTGCGTCTATAGAACAAAATGATTATTGCAACACTTTTTACTATAGTCCCGAAGAGAATGTGTACACCTCGGGACAAAATAATGATTTTTATTGTAAAAATCCGGATTATAGTGTATCCACGGGACGAAATAATATTATTTCTGGTAATAGTTTGCCTAATAGTCCAGGTGATTGTACAAATACTATGGTACAAAATATTAATTTTTGTGGGGAAAATCCGGATAATAATAATAATGTATCTACGGGACAAAACAATATTTTTTCTGTTAATAATTTGTGTAATAGTCCCGGTGATTGTATAACCACTAAAATTCAAAATAATAATTTTTATTGTAAAAATTCGGATAGTACAGAATCCACACGGCAAAATTGTTTGTGTCACAAAAATATTTCGAGTTGTCATGTCGATAATGTTTGTGTCTGTGTTACACGCGCTACCGGTCCGAGCTCGAGTCATTCGCTGAATAATCGTATATTACGACCAATTTTTGATATAGAAATTTTGGGTTCGCGGGGCACAGCGCTTATCGATACCGGTGCCAAACAATGTATTGCAGGTCACACTTTACATATGCTCCTCCTCCGCAAGGGTCACTCTCTCAAACCAGCGCGACGGCTAATAAAGCTCGCTGACGGACACCCGCGCGAGATTGACGTGCTCATTACCAGTCTAGATGTACATTTAGAAGGCAAAGTGATAACGACCCAATTTTTAATATTGCCAGAAGCACGCGAAAACGAAACTTTACTCGGAATCGATTTCTTAGTAGCCGCTCAAGTCGTCATTGATTTTTCACGTAGGTCGTGGCATTTTGTTGATGGTACTGATGGTCGTGAACGTCAGCTGCGATGTGAACAGGAGAGGCGAGGACTTTCTTGCGCCGCTGCTGATGTCCTTAGGAGCGATGAAGGTTCGCTACTAAATCCGCGTGACCGGGAGGTGCTAGCGCAAATCTTAGTAGACAGTAGAGATGTCTTTCAGCCAGGGGGAGCGCCTACACCTTTCGCCGAACACAGTATCGATACAGGAGACCAGCATCCCGTGTCCGTGCCGCCGTATCGCATGACTCCAGCTAAGAAAGAGCTTATGCGCCAAGAAATCGATAAGATGCTTAAAGAAGATGTCATTGAAGAATGTGAGTCCGCTTGGTGCTCACCAGCGCTCTTGGTGCCAAAACCTAATGGAAGTGTGAGGTTTTGCGTAGACTATAGACGTCTTAACGCCATAACTAAGTCGGACCACTATCCAATGCCTCTTATCGATGAGTTGCTGCAATCCACGAAGAGGAACTGCTATATGAGCACCCTTGACCTGAGATCCGGTTACTGGCAAGTGAGTGTTCGTGAGCAAGACCGAGACAAAACGGCATTTATTAGTCCTTTCGGAACATACCGTTTCAAGCGAATGCCGTTTGGCTTGAAGAACGCCCCAGCAACGTTTCAGCGACTGATAGACCGCTTACGTTCTTGCTCATCCTTGTCCCACGTGACTCTTCTCGCATATCTTGACGATCTTCTTATCATCTCAGAAGGGTTCGAACAACACCTACAAGACCTGCAAGCTGTACTCAATCGTCTCCGAGAGTATAATCTTTGCGTTAACCGGGGTAAATGTGTCTTCGCTAGAGAGAGCGTGAAATACCTTGGGCACATCGTGACGCAACAAGGCGTCTCACCGGATCCAGATAAAGTACAGGCAGTGTTAGAGATGAAAGAGCCCAATCACCTGAAACATCTTCGTACTTTTCTACAAACCTGTGCCTGGTTTAGAAAGTTTATTCCTGGGTTCTCAAAAGTGGCAGAACCCCTCACCAGACTGACCAGGAAAGACCAAACTTGGACTTGGGGTCCAGCTCAGATATCTGCATTTAACGAGCTGAAGAAATTGTTGACCACCGCGCCAATCTTGGTCCAAGCTGATTTCTCCCAACCCTTCATTTTGCGAACCGATGCGAGTAATTACGCTCTTGGGGCAGTTCTCCTGCAGGGGGAGGGTACGGGAGAGCGGCCTATTGAATATGCCAGCCGTTTATTGAATTCTGCTGAAAGGAATTACTCTACTACGGAGCGAGAGGCTCTTGCTGTAGTGTGGGCTGTCGAGCGATTTAGATGCTACTTGGATGGACACCCAGTAGTAATCGGCAGTGACCACCAACCGCTCCGATGGCTGTTGACGCTTAAGTCCCCTACAGGCAGACTGGTTAGGTGGGCGTTAAAGCTCCAGTCATTCGACATTCAATTTCAGTACACTCCCGGGAAAGCTAACGTAGTAGCCGACACCCTGAGTAGACCAATCTGTTCCGAGGATTCTCGTGAGAACTGCGGAATCTGCTCAGTGATTGTGGACCTACCGAAGAAAGATCCTTCAGAGCTACGACAAGAGCAACTAACTGATCCCGAGGTGGAGAAGATAATTAGAGAAGTTGAGGGTACTGACGAAGTGGCAACTCGACGATGGACGGAGCGTGGGTACCTTATGGACCAGGGAGTACTTTTCCGATATAATCCGGATTCCGATAGTGAGACTCCCCAGCTCGTCATTCCCATTAGTCTCAGAGCAGAAATACTGAAAGAGTGTCACGACTCACCAATGGCAGGACATCCTGGCATCGATCGTACGTACCACAAAGTAGCTCAGCTGTACTATTTCACAGGTATGCGGAGAATAATCATGGATTATGTTAAAGCCTGCATACACTGTCAGCGTTATAAAGCCACAAACTCCAAGCCGTCTGGTCTTCTGCAAACACCTCTTATGAACCAGCGTACAGAAGTATTGGCTATGGATTTATTCGGCCCGTTACCAACTGGAGACCAGGGGGAGAGGTGGATCTTCCTTGTCGAGGACACAGCTACTCGTTGGGTAGAGGTATTTCCTCTTAAAGAAGCTACGGCTGAGGCATGTGCTGTGGTACTCATCGAAGAGTATTTCATGCGTTATGGTCTGCCTCGTAGAGTCATATCAGACAACGGGGTCCAATTTGTGTCCGCATTGATGCGTCAGTGCATGTCTCTCCTTGGTATAAAGCAAAATCTTGTACCATTATACCATCCAGAAGGAAATCCAGCAGAACGAAAAAACCGTGATATGAAGGCGATGCTGGCACAGCTGGTCGAGGGAGACCACACGTCATGGCCCAAGAAGTTACCTGTAATCCGTTTCGCTTTAAATAGCCTACGATGTCGCACTACAGGCAAGTCACCGGCGTATTTGACTTTTGGCAGGGAAATGCGGTCACCCTTAGAAGTCGTTCACGACCATCGTGCCATTTTAGAGAAAGATAATTTTATTCCTCAAATAACGCCATATTTAAAACAGTTCCTGGAAACTTTATCCGGTGTTCGCGAGCGGGTGGAGATTGAGCAGGACAAGGCAAAGCAGTATGCTGACGCATCCCGCCGACCCGCCGAGGAATTCCAGACGGGTGATTTAGTACTCGTAAAGTCACACCTCCTGAGTAATACGTCTAAAGAGCTCACCGCCAAGTTTTTCCCTCGTCGCGATGGCCCATACCAAATAGCGGAGAAGGTCAGCCCCACCTCGTACACCATCGCAAGCACTGACCAACCTGACGTTCTGTTAGGGAGATACCATTCTCAGGACCTTACCCGCTACCAGGCGAATGATGGTTCTCCTCCCAAACCTGTCGTTCCCAAAAGGAACCGCGGACGCCCAGCTAAGAATGATGCAGTGCTAGACCAGGAGCGAGGGCGCTCTCCTAGTCTAGAGGGGGAGTATATCGTAAATCCTTCTATTTCCCGCCGTCCTACTCGCCGGCGCCGTCCGCCCGGCCGTTATTTAAACTAGGCGCGAACGTGTATGACGTGAGAACCCCGAGCGCCGAGCCCCGCGCCCCACGCCCCGCTTGCCGCGTTCGCCTGCGTTGGCGCGTGCCGCGGTGTGGCAGTTGAGTTGTCAGCGACCGAGCTTGCTCCGCGGGCATTGTTTTTTATCTCGATTACCTATTTGTTAACTACCTATCCTAGTTTAGATCTTTGCAACTTAATTAATCTTCTACCGAATTGTAATAAATTGTGAATGTGTGTGTTTTGTGCCAGTAAATTGTGTAATACAGAAAACCGCCTTTTATTCCGCGCCGCGTTCACAATAAAAGTTTATTTTGCAGTTAGGCTGCAAAGAGCTATTTTACGTAATTTGATACTACCAGCTTTTTCTGAAAGACATGGTCAAGATGCAAAAAACTTATTTGGCAGAAAAACATTTTTTCAAAACTAAATCGTACTTATTGCATTCTCCAAGTAGGTGCTTAAAACAAGAGAAATATAAAAGAATTAAAAGATAAAAAGAAAACAAATCATTAGGTAAGAACTAATATTTTACTGTTTATTATTATCAGGCCTTAGGGTGTATGTCGGGGGGACTGCCAGAGATAAATATAATTCTCGTACAATCATCATGTTCTATGAAATTAATTTTGCGTGACAAAAATTTTCGCATTAAATTTGCTGTTTAGAAATCATACAGGCTTTTACATTCAACGATAATTTTTGCTCTATCATTATGTCCCATAATAATCTTTGGTTTGGTCACGTAGAGCGGATGGATGAAAGTGGACTAACTAAACAGATCTATATGGGGAGTGTGAATGGTAACGTTGGGAGGGGAAGGCCTAGACGGACTTTTCGAGACCAAATAGGAGACGTTTTGGAAAAAGGTCAGGTCAGGAGTACCCGAAACCGACGAGCATGTATGAAGAGATTGATGAATGTGAATGAAGCGAAAGAAGTATGTCAGGATCGTAGCAAGTGGAACAAAGTAGTCTTTGCCTACCCCTGTGGGAAAGAGGCGTGACGGTATGTGTATAATCTTTGCACAGAGCTGACAGCCCTGATACAAACGAATTAGAAATTGGAAATGCGTGTCTGGTCCGGTTCTGGAGTTTATACGTTTAGATGTTTGACTTTGAAATAAACTATACGTTTTTTATGATATACATTCGTCGATGCATTGATAGTCATGCGTCCTCCACGTGTTATCTATTTATGCAAGGTCTTACTATTTAGTTTGATCTAACACGAAGAATAAAGGAGCACCCTTTTGACACCGTACACTTCAGAGTTGCTTTGGAATCATGACATTTTTAACCGACACAAAATAGAAGGAGGTTCTCAATTCGATAACGCATAACTTTTTACAGAGTAATCTGATTTTGATAATTATTTTTTTATTGGAAAGGGATCTCGAATGTTCTAACCCTAAGGGAAAGGAAGCAGAAGACGATTGAGTGTTCACTCACAAATATGCTGAGTGAATTAAAAACAAAACGATTCACTAAAAAGCGTGAAAAAAGAATTTCACTAAAAAATAAAACCGCAGTTCGATACGAAATTTGTATGGTTATTTTTCACTTTTTAGCGATTATTTTCAACTATCTTTCAATATGAACAAAAATGAATCGTCGAAATGTATGTATGCGATAACTTCCAAACGACTGCACCTAATTCGATAATTCTTTTTTAGTTGTGTTTGTTACTGTTAGGACAAGGTTTGTATAAAATTCAATTTAAAAAAAATCAGCGGGGACAAAGCCCCGGGCTTTAATTAACAGCCAGTAATTTATAAAATCCTGAATAACCTTTGGCTTGATTTCACCAAATTACTTTAACTATACTCGAATACTATGATATGGTTTTCTGTCAAATACAGTGTGTGTCATTCATAAGAACATAAATTTTAAGTAACAATACACCTATACGCCCACAATCATGCTAACCGTGGCCCTTAGATCTTGTTACCTTGCTCTGTCTACCCCGTAACGGATAAAAACGTGATTTATCTGTACGTACGTTAAAGTAATTTGATACAACTGACACTTTCAATAGTGTTTAGACACTTTAGACTAACTTACCCAACCACTGGTTATATATTCGGGTTTGATTTAACTAGATATAAGACACGTGTTTAATAAACAGTAGAGAAAAAATCTGTAGGTACTCTATAAAGTGTTAGTGCATGAGAAGCCTTAAGCTTAAGTTGTATAGTGAATAGTGAATGTACACCCTTCATTTACTCTACTTTTTTGACTATGGTTATTGTCTTTGCCCTGTTAGATGTTATGTCTGTTTGTTCGCCTGCTCTTTCTCTTTTCCTGTGTGCTTGCTCCGGTGCCGGACAATAAACGAAACGTGTGT
This sequence comes from Pandemis corylana, assembly GCA_949127965.1. Taxonomy (NCBI): domain Eukaryota; kingdom Metazoa; phylum Arthropoda; class Insecta; order Lepidoptera; family Tortricidae; genus Pandemis; species Pandemis corylana. Next base: position 2,996,591 of record OX421860.1, read on the forward strand.
CTCTAAAGTTGTTTCTTTCACCAACCACTCCGTTCTAACTTCAAACCCCAATATAAAGATATTGAAGAAAAACTTGTGGATGCAGACAGCGTAAGAAGGTAGCTTAACGCAGTTGTGGTCTCTGGGTTTATAAATGAAATAGAAAGAGAAAGCGATCATGCTGCACTTACCTTTGTCTAACGTTGTGGTAACTATAATTTTAGTGCGCGTCTTGCAGTAGATGCCGGTCATTACGTATTTTAGTTGAATTAATTTTGCCAAGTCTTTTTTGTGACTATCTTTCCAGCTTTCTCATAAAATGATACCGAATACTTTTGAGACAAAATCAGATGTTCTAGCTTCAACGATTGTTGCAGTGACTGGCTTGCGGTTGTAAAACATAGCCTTAAATATGTCTGAGAACGAACACAGAAGTAACGAAATTTAAATAATTATTATATCCTATGCTTAAACAGCTGTTCGACATTTTCAATGAGTGTTTTGTGGTTACTTAATTCCTATATGCAAATTGAATCGCACGGATACTTCTAAAGTTTCATTTTCTATTCAGGTGCAAAGTTGGTTTTACTTAATATTAATCAAAGGAATTATGTGAAACAATAGCACATGTTTATTAGCCCTCTCAGCTAAAACTACGAATCACAAAATACACATAATGGAAGTAACTCTGTGACTTATGTAATAGCTACCTACATCATAGTTATTTTGGCCGAAATGGGCGAAAATCTTAGGAATCATGTTATAGGCTATGCGGGTAGCAATCCACTTATTATTATAGCAGCTATTTTGATTCCTCTTTCCAACTATACGCCCACAATCATGCTGCTAAACGTGCCTTTTAGGTTTGTTACCTTATGCTCTGTCTACCCCGTAAGGGAGAAAGACGTGATTTATGTAAGTATGTATGTATTTTGGCCTCAACTAATAACCTAAATAAGGCGAAATTGGGTAAGCGAAATTTTTACAATTTTAATTGGTTATTTTTGTTTGCTTACTAGCGACCCGCCCCGGCTTCGCACGGGTGCAAGCAGTTTCTCTACTATATTATGCATGTATTATTCCTATGAAGATATTTTTTTACTCAACATACTTTCAAAGTGCTGTAGGTGTCAATTTGCTTGCGATATGCCTACGTTTATGAACAATTGAAGAGCGGCAAATTTTTCACGCATTTATTTTGTAAAAACTTGTCTATTCTATTGTTCCCGGGAAGTGCGTAGAAAATTAACGTATGAATTACAATATCATTAGACATCCTCCTTCCCATTACACATGTATAAACCTTTGTCTTTCACTTCCAGTATAATGACCAACATTACTCATTTGTATCACAATATTATATTGTACGATTATAGAACAAGGCAACGTGAACAACACACTTAGGTACCGGTAATTCTTTGTCTGTAATCCATTTCAAATACCAGCAGCGTATTTATAAAACACTAGCAGTTGCCCGCAACTTCGTCTGCATAGAATTCGTTTATCGCTACCCCGCGGGAATCACGCAATTTTCCGGGATAAAAAGTAGCCTATGTGTTATTCCAGACTATAATCTATCTATGTTCCAAATTTCATCCAGATCGGCCCAGTACTTTTTGAGCCTATTCATTACAAACATACAAAAATAGGTACAAATCTTTCCTCTTTATAATATTAGTATAGATTTTACCCAAATCCATACTGGTCTTGTGTTTTACTTGCATGCTGGTCCGGGAGCAAAGAAAAACCATAGAATGTACCAGTTGCTTCTCTTCCCGCGCATGGTAAAATCCCATCGAGGGAATGGAGAAAAATCATAGGAATCATGTCATAGGCGTTGCGGCTAGCAAACCATCACGATTTTGATTCCACCTTCCACCTATACGCCCACAGTGTCTTGTGACCTTAGGCTCTGTCTACCCCGTAAGGGATAAATATGTGATTTGTGCATGTGCATGTGCATATTGTGCATTACCCAAATACCTCAGATTTCTTCAAATAAAACATTCAATAGTGTACTGAGTAACTTTATTGCTAAATGTTTGGTATTATTCCACATAAGGCTTGATGGCGACGTCTTCTTTCTTGCTCTTTCTTCTGTGATAGAACCACTCTATCATCAGCACTGAGGTCGCGGAGATGAATCCTGCCAAATATTTAACAAAGTTATGCTATGCTGGTCAGGGAGCAAAGAAAAAACATAGAATGTGCCAGTGGCTTCTCTTCCCGCGAATGAATGGAAATGGGCGAAAATCATAGGAATCATGTTATAGGCGATGCGGCAAGCAACCCATCATTATTTTGATTCCATTTTCCATCTATACGCCCATACTCTTGCCAAACGTGGCCTGTAGGTTTTGTCACCTTGGGCTCTGTCTACCCCGTAAGGGATAAAGACGTGATTTGTGTAAGTGTATGTGTACTTATTTAAACTTAGTGTGAGTTTCAGCATGTTTGACAGTAACGTTAACTACAACCGATGATTTTGATACATATTTCACCGGTTAACCTTCTCGCCGCCTCGTCAAATACAAGAAACGTCATCCATACGCCGACTTGACCGCAGCTCTTGAACACACGCGGAGGTAACCCGACGTCAATTCAATTCAATGTTTGGGAATATGACTCCATCAAACTTTTGATGATTCTGCCAATGTCGAGGTTGGATAAGACACGGCCAATAGACTTTAGTCCTGCTTTACGGTAGCACTGCCAGTTTTCGGTACCCAACGTCTTAAGTAATCCGATTCAATTCCGATTTTTATCTGTCATTTTTCACACTTCTAGTATGGATCTGACAGCGACCGATCCTACTTTGGTTCGGAATTGAATCGCATTAATACGTCATGGTAAGGCCCCAGTAATATTATATTATCAACTGTCAAGAACAATTCAAAATTTCAATACGTTGAAGAAATAAAGCCGACTGAGCTTGCATCGAAGACATTTCGCACCCGACCTAATAGACTACAAGCCCATGGACAAAAAAAAAGTGAAATGAACCAGCGTGAATGAAGCTTAGAAGGCTGTTACTATATCATAAAATAACTCTGAGCGCTATGCCGTCATATCTGAGCGGTACAGACTTTTTCTCTACATCACATTGAAAAAAAAAATTGCACTAACTTCCGGCACCACCACTTTAAAGGGGCACTAGGTTTTAGACATTTATTTTTAATCATCTATAAGCTACCTATAAAAACCCCGTAAATTAATAATTAGTCGTAATTCCTCACTTGTACCTGAGAAATTCCATAAATGTACCGCTCAGAAATGACGGCATAGCGCTCAGAGTTATTTTATGATATAGTAACAGCCTTCTAAGCTTTATTCACGCTGGTGTTTTTTCGTGTCATGTTTTTTTTCCATGGGCTTGTAGTCTATAAGCCTAACACTGGTTCATAATTCGACAGTCACATTTGCAAAGTGTTCCGCTTTGTAAGGCCCTTTAATTTATAAGTTGCACGGAAAATTATCAGCAACAAAGTATAAATATATCTGCGAGTATATTCCACCAGTTACATAATGAATTAATTAAATCTGTTCGCGACAGGTTAGTTTGTTTACAAGAATACACGTGCCCGCCGAGTGTAACCGACGACCTTATAAACGATCAAGATGGCGGTTCGCAAAGTCAACTAGAATACTAATAAATTAAGAATTCATATTGCAAAGCCGTTGTATATAGTTATTTTTACATCACTTTTAAAAACGGTAACAGTTTAGGCGTTTCTTTGCGTAGGTCCGTGTTAAAATAATCCCACCAAAATATTTTGTAAAAAACTAGCCAAGTCTCGATGGAGCTGCTTGTTTATCTCTAAAAAGTAATGAAATCTAGACAAAGTCGTTCCAAGTCTAAGGTTGCTTACTGCGATTTCTTTATTATTATAGTTAAGTTGTGTGACTTGGCCGTTGAAGGGTACACAAGGGTACAAAACCAGGTACAAAATCATCTGACCGACCATCAGGACGTCAACATCCGCTGACGCTGAAGATGCCTCTGATATACTAATACCATAGACTATAGACGACCGCTTGAATGAGTCCTCGCCCGCGCGGTGCAGGGGCGCGGGGTGGGACGACCGCGGGGGCCGAGAGAGGTGCCGGCGGCAGGCGCGCTACTCGCCCTCATCTCTCTCGGTCCCCTTTGTCGTCCTACCGCGCGCCTCTGTGCCGCGCGGGCGAGGACTCATTTAAACGGTCGGTATATACCTAATACATTTGCACCCGAAAAGAACTACTTAATCTAGTGAGCTACTCCAACTGATTTAGTTTTTTTAATCACTCGCTCGCTCGCTGCACATCTCTAAGAGCATCAGCATTTGGTTCTTACCGAGAAAGAGCACGAAGAATGATCCCTGCATGTCGCTTAAGTTTACAGTATGATTGTCGACCTCCTGGGCTATCGAAGAGGTCTTCCAACAGCGGTCGCGCTTCGGCAGGTAAGCGGACAACCACTTTGCGATGAGCCCCGCCTTCTGCATGCGGTTTATTCTAAAATTATTCAAACATAGCTATTAATATGAATAGGTATACAAATTTTAGACGTTTTCTTTATAATTTTTAGGTACAAGATAAAAGAAGCAGTATCCTACAGGATATTCAAGGCAAGAAATATTATTTTTACTAAAGTTAAAATTAATTTCGTCGAAAGCCATTAATTAAAGTCCTTTGTTTGTTTCCAACACAATTCATTGGCATTGTTTCCTCGTGCAATTGTTCAAATTTAAAATATTCGGGTTTAGTCAAAGTCTACATTTAAGTACCTACATTGTACTAGACATGGGAAAGCAATAAAAAAGTAGTACTATCTATACCTACTTCGTTTTTTTCACATTAGAAAGAAGGTAAGCAATCTTATTGAAAAACACTTTTTAAGAATAGTTAGAGATGGTTGTTCGGATGGGAACCATTCACATGTCAAATGTTTTAGTCGAGATTGATTATCAGAGGTCTGACCTCGGTTATTTGGAAGCTGGAATTATTTGTGGCATAATTCACAGCAGACCAAACTCTATGGTAGCTTACAACCAGATCTTCTCTTAAGACCATGGTTTTTTAAGAACAGAAATTTCAGCAAGTTCAACACTTCAACGATAATCAGGCTGCGCCTGGGTCACTTTTGTTCACCAGTATGTTTGGCCAAGCTTAGAATCAGGGACAATTCTATATGCGAATGTGGTATTGGTGAAGGAACTTTGGAGCACATATTTTTTTAATTTTTTTTTTTTTTTTTATTAATTTTAATCTATTACCCGTAACATTAGCCAGGCGTAACATTATTATTTTTTAACTTTGAGTTTCCCCCCTTTGGTAGTATTTTAGATTCGTTTTGTCCAAAAATAACATAAAATTGAGCTATAACTTAAAAACCTCAACAGTCCCCCCCCCCCCCCTTTTTAATAACCTTCCCCACATATTCCTGTTTTTTCTTTCATTTTTAAACCGACCTAGTCATTGAGAGGTGTGTGTTGTTCTGTGGTGATAGCTGTAGCTCTAACACTTGTTTTAGATTGGTTGTGGCTGGTATTCCACCAAACACTGTCAACCTTCCCGCACAAGATCAAGAGTCGTCTGGCCGTGTCTTATCCAACTTCGACATTGGAGGAATCATCGCACTGTTCGGTGGGGCCATTATTATCCCAAAAATTTAATTGAATTGAAAAATAGTTAACGGGAACACAGAAAATCATAATAAAACAAAACATTACATTCCAAAGGCTTTGAAGTGTAACTTGATGTTATTTATTTCATGAAATGTTATTTCGATAAAAAGACAGGTCAGAATTGTTGACCTTTTTTCTAATGTGAAAAAAAAACGGAGTAACGTTTGTGTAGGTAAGCGGTTAAGAAAGAAATAACGCGTAGTAGGTATTAATGATTGTGTCAATATTATTGTCCAAGTCGCAGTCTGTCCCAGTATGACACTTTCGTGTTTGTTTTGTATGACACACATACTTTTTTTCATTGTTATCCTTGTGATACACGTATTATTTTGAATGACTAACATTAATTTTTTTTGGAATATTTTGGGCTGTCTGTGGCTGTTTGAGGCTAGTACATTATGCCACGCGCCATAGCACCGAAAAAAACATAAATGTCAGCGAATATTTCATAACCTAACCTAAAAATTTAATTTTAGATACAAGCCTTTTTGCTGACTGCACTTTTGTTGACTGTACTTGCAATGCCATGCGTCTTACATTATGTGTGTACCAAATTTCAAGTCGATCGGACCACCCGTTGAAGAATTCCCTCTTACCTAATTCTATTACCAGATTATTGTATTGTCATCCGACTTAGTACCTGTGCAAAATTTTAGCTCAATCGGTTGAAGATATCGGCTTCAAAATTGAGTTGCAAGATTCCACCCGGACAAACATACTTATACGTTGCAAGTTATTAAAAAGCTTGTAAAAATTGATGTGTGTGCGATGTTGATGGATCCATTAGACTTACTCCTTGTTGAATACAGGCAAGTAGGGGCTGCCAGCTGGCACAATCATCGCTACTTGCTCATCCAGAAACTCCTCTGCACCTGTGGGGCACCGCAAGCTGAAACTCGGAACTCGCGGGTGACACAGATCGCTACTCCGTGTATAGGTGAAAAACTTAAGTAGAAAAATGATCTGTAGAGTATAGGTAGTTATAGGGATTGCTTGTGCCACAATATCGAATTAGGGTAGCCTGTTAGGATAATTGTGTTGTGATGTAATAAATAAATAAATAAATAAATAAATAAATAAATAATCTGTTGTATGTAGTGCCTATTCGCACACATAACTAACACATAAACAGGTAATTTACCAAAGTTTTTCATCTATACATAAACTGTATAAAATTCGGCAGCGCCCACTACAGTCACAATTTTTTTTGTATTTTTTTCTGCAAATATCTTAATCTTATACATGCGAATGTGGGTTTGTTTGTTTAGCTTTCACGCTTAAACTACTCAACCGATCGTGTTAAAATTTGGTACAGAAATAGTTTGAGACCCTGCGAAGGACATGGGATAGTTTTCATCATCAAAATTGTGCAGTTCCCGCTGGACGCGCCATATACGATTTCTCCGCAGACAAAGTTCGCATCATTAAATTATCGACTGTTAAAAAATTAGAACTGTTATTTTCTTCTTCACTCGTATGAAACCTATTTCAAATTCAGCGTATTTTTTCGGGCCCCCAATGTTATGGGCCCCAGTACGGCTAGCAAGAGAGCGCGCGAGATAGATCACCCATCTCTTTCTAGAACGAAAAATTAGAAAAAGATGTCTGTCTCGCGCGACACAAGTTTCGCATGATTCGTCCTATCCGGGCAAGGCCTCAAAAAGGTGAAAAATGTTTTTTTTTCTATTTAATTGTGCACACACACATACATACACACACACACACAAATCACGTCTTTATCCCTTACGGGGTAGACAGAGCCCAAGGTAACAAGACCTACAGGCCACGTTTAGCATGACTGTGGGCGTATAGGTGGAAAGGGGAATCAAAACAGTGATGGGTTGCTAGCCGCATCGCCTATAACATGATTCCTATGACTTTCGCCCATTCCCTCGATGGGCTTTTACCATCTACTCGGGAAGAGAAGCAACTGGTAAATTCTATGTTTTCTGGTAAATTTTATGTTAATTGTGCAGTACATGAATTATCTTACTAAGAGCAAAGCTGCAGGTGTCAGTAGCGATATGCTCCGCCCTCATCAAGTAGCTGAGCCGCAGCTTCCAGTCTATGATCACGTGACGCTGGCTGCGCACGCGCGTGAGCAGTGGAGACCCTGAACATAACACGGGTAGGTAATGTTAAGCGGAGTTCAGTGGCGTAACTATAACGTCTGGGGCCCGTGGCAAATTCGTCAGATGCTCCTTCCTCAATATAAAGAAGTGCATCAGCGTCCCTTCTGTGCTCTAAACCAAGCCAGTTCGGGGCCCCGAAGAGCTAGGGGTCCCTGGCATTTTGCCACCCCTGCCACCCTATAGTTACGCCACTGGCGGAGTTTCTCTGAAGGATCGAATTCGAATTCGGAACGAACAGATCGAACAGAGAACTGAATAAAACTAAAAGTAACCGACATAGTTTAGCCACGCGTGTTTTTCAAACTACCGACACTTCTTTTTATTTGTTAAAGGCGCGATTAAGACCCGGGTATCTTCTGATAAAAAATACAGGTGAAAAATTATGGCGCGAAGCAGACAAAGCAACTCTAGTTGCAAGTTTCAACGAATCCAGCAACTGACAAATTTGTAGTGGATATGGCAATTCGCTGGTTTTATTTTCAATATTCAATATTGACCATTGATTTCTATAGTTCTTTACTTCGCGGCATTCTTAAGCCAATTAACCTTAAGACAATTAGCAACCTTTGACGAAAACTTTTAAACAGTTGATAGTTTCTTCAACATGAGTGGCTCCATTTGCTTTACACCTTTACGCAACTTTTGGTATTACAGACGGACTACCACGGCTTATATGACGTAAAAAAAAAGATTCCATAGCAACAGTGGCGTAACTATAACGTCTGGGGCCCGCGACAAATGCGTCAGATGGGGCTCCTCCCTCAATATAAAGAAGTGCATCAGCGTCCCTCCTGTGCTCTAAACCAAGCCAGTTTGGGGCCCCGTAGAGTTAGGGGCCCCTGGCATTTTGCCACCCCTGCCACCCTATAGTTACGCCACTGCATAGCAACTCACTTGCTTGTAAGTGTCCTTCCATACCAGATGATTCTGAAATAAGTTCGGCGCCTTTAAGAAGCGAAACGTATTTGGGCTCATCTGAGTTCTGGAAATTAAATGTTATTAGAATTAGTTTATTTGTCTAAGTACTGAGGTTTCTTTTTTTTTTACTGAGCTTTTTTTTTAAATCATTCAATATAAATTTACACATCACTTAAAATTAAATGTCAAGGAATTTATATTGAAATCGTCAGCTTAAAATAAAAAATAAAAAATGTCAACAATTAAAAATTAAATACAATTCAATTTAAATACAAATTAAAAATGTCATAAAATGGAAATTATCATTAAAAGTAACAAAAAAAAATAATAAAAATATGGATAAATTAGATACCTAAGTGTCAAATTTAAAAATTCATCTACAGAGTAAAATGGGTTTTCCAACAAAAGGACTTTAAGGAGACGACCAAACGTTTCTTTTTCTCGAGCTCTCTTGCTTATTCTCGAGTTCGTTCTACATTATGAAAGCCCTAAATCAATTCATTTTTGATCACAATTCCGTCTTCACGACGATGAATCTGAATGTGATACAACAAATTCTCGGTCAATTCATGTAGAAAAATGTTTCATGAAATATTAAACAGAGTTGTCCTGTTTATAAATACATATTTACCAAGTCTGCGACGTTAGGTATTTGAATGGTTTAAATTTAATCCATGACTTTTCTTTTATTTTACACCTGTACCTACATTATACTTAATTCTTTGGATAAAAGTAAACGGTAAAAATTCTTTGGTGTCACAGCTGCTACATTTTAAATGTCCCCTTTATTTTCATTTTATTGAATCAGGCGTTACTATGTGGAGGTCCATTTCATAATCGTAAAATAATTATCTTGCTACTCCGCTACTCACATACATGATAACCAAGCCTGTGTGAAATACATTACGTTTTTCATACAATCCACTATAGGCCAGGGTCGATACCTTTGAAAATGATAAAAAGTAAAATAAAATTATAGTAGGATGAAACTCATTAGAAAAGGTAGAGAATATTACAAAAATTAAAGGAAAAATAAATTACGGTCGATCTGAGGTCGGGAAGGGGGGAGGGGGGAGTTTTTAAGGGTGAAAAACGGTTTATCTCGATTTCCGGCGAAACTACAAGTCTTATGAAAAAAAGTTAAATGGCAAAGTTGTAGGTAATAAAAAGATCTACAACTTTTGCTTTTACACTTTTTTCACATAACCTCAAAATTTATGAGAAAAATTCATTTAACCAAGTTTTTGGTTTTTTATTTTTATCTTTTGCAAAAATAATAATTTTTTCACGAAACTTGGTGAAAACTTACCTTTTTATGTCCCGAACTTACAGTAATTTTTTTGATCTAAAAGATTCATTTTTTCACCTTATTTTGACTTAATATCGAAAAAGCACCCTAATTTTCAATCGAAAATTCTCACGTCAAAATATCTGTTTTTTCTTAAAAGTCGGTGGCCTTTTTGTTCGTTGAAATCTCTACTTTCCGATGGTATAAAAAATATATACATTACAATGGTAATTTTTGTCAGAAAATGCAAATAAAGGAAAAAATCATTATGTTCAATTTTGAGCTATTTATTTAAAATTTACACCTTAATTACTCGTTAAACGTAAGATTACATGTTACATTGATAAACAAAAAAATTACGAATCCATAAAACATAAAGATTGGAAAAAACATGCGAAAATAATTGTTCTAAATATTAAAAAAATAGGATTTAAAGGAGATTTCATCTAAAAAATGTGACTGTTGCAATATTTTTCAGTAATAAAGTTGATTTATTAAATTCTAATTACATTTATGTCATAGAAAATCTCATCTTACTAATATTATAAATGTGAAAGTTTGTTACTCTTTCACGCCAGAACGGCTGGACAGATCGGGATGAAATTTGGAACATATATAGATTATAGTCTGGAAAAACACATAAGCTACTTTTTATCCCGGAAAATTGCGCAATACCCGTGGGATAGCGATAAACGAATTCTATGCAGACGAAGTTGCGCGCAACAGCTAGTAATATATAAATATACATGTAAATCGTACTATTGAATTTTGATACTTTATACTGATTACGTTATTCATAATAATTTTCTTAAATACAATAAAAATAGGATTTGAATCCTATTTTTAAATATTTAGAACAACTATTTTCGCATGTTTTTTGCAATCTTTATGTTTTATGGATTCGTATTTTTTTTGTTTATCAATGTAACATGAAATCTTACGTTTAACGAGTAATTACTAAGTGTAAATTTTAAATAAATAGCTCAAAATTGAACATAATGTTTTTTTCCTTTATTTGCATTTTCTGACAAAAATTACCATTGTAATGTATATATTTTTTATACCATCAGAAAGTAGAGATTTCAACGAACAAAAAAGCCACCGACATTTTAAAAAAAACAGATATTTTGACGTGAGAATTTTCGATTGAAAATTAGGGTGCTTTTTCGATATTAAGTCAAAATAAGGTGAAAAAATGAATCTTTTAAATCAAAAAAATTACTGTATGTTCGGGACATAAAAAGGTAAGTTTTCACCAAGTTTCGTGAAAAAATAATTATTTTTGCAAAAGATAAAAATAAAAAACCAAAAACTTGGTTAAATGAATTTTTCTCATAAATTTTGAGGTTATGTGAAAAAAGTGTAAAAACAAAATTTGTAGACCTTTTTATTACCTACAACTTTGCAATTTAACTTTTTTTCATAAGACTTGTAGTTTCGCCGGAAATCGAGATAAACCGTTTTTCACCTTAAAAACTCCCCCCTCCCCCCTTCCCGACCTCAGATCGACCGTAATTTATTTTTCCTTTCATTTTTGTAATATTCTCTACCTTTTCTAATGGGTTTCATCCTACTATAATTTTATTTTGTCTCAAAAATTATCGACCCTGGCCTACTACTGCCACATAAAACACATAAATAAATCCCACAAATGTAATTATCCCTTACACCGCACAAACACTAACGCGTTTCGATCCCTCTACGCCGTAATGAACACATGCAAACCAACGTCGTACATTTTTTTTTTTTTTTCAATAAAAAAACCTTGCCACGACACTTACTTGCAACTCTATCTCCAAATAGCTCCCCTTGCTGATCGACCAGGTGTACAATGCTCTGTTCTCCAGCAACTCCGTCACCGTAGTCACCGGCATCTCCTGCTTCGGGAACGTGAGGAAGGCCACCAGGTTCCCGGAATAGGTGGTCACCACCACGAGCACCACCAGCCACCACGTGCCGACCACTAAGCGACCGCTATCCGCGCGGGGTAGGTACATGCCGCCTGTGGAATTTAAAAGTTTCTTTTTGGAAGTCAGCGGCGTAACTACAGGGTGGCAGGGCTGACCAAATTCCAGAGGCCCCTACTCTTTACGGGGGCTCTACGGGGCTCCGAACTGGCTTGGTCTAGAGCACAGAAAGGACGATGATACACTTCTTTATATTGAGGAAGGAACCCCGTCTGATGAACTTTCTACGAGCCTCAGACGTCATAGTTACGCCTCATGTGGAAGTTTCGGACTGATAAACCTAATTTTTAAATGATAAGCGGTAACCATATTTCGAATTAAATAAATTAGCCTTCGAATTTCATAAAATTTTCATAAAATTTCATAAAAAAATATTACCTTGTTGTAACAAAGCACCGTAAATGTACCACAAGCAGTTGTGTATGGTGGCCAGACCCCCTTGCCTCGTGACACCCATGGCTTCATAATACGGGCTGAGACGGTGGACGATGTAGAGGGTGGGACCCATGAGGACCACCGCAAAGCCTAGGCAGAGCCAGGTCTGGGAAATACACCAACAATTATAGTACACTGACGACCAAAAATATCAGGTCACCTCCATTACAAAGTTGTATGAAAAGCAACGTAAAACGCAACGTAAAAAGTTCACGCAAGTCAGTATCCAACAGATGAACATCAACATTCAACATTTCACTACCCTTTTTTCTGCTAATCTTTAATTGTACCACATGATGCATTTGAGTACCACAACCTCATTATTCGTGCACTACGTGTGTAGCTTAAAATTGTAAAAGTGTATTGCGTCATTGCGTCAAAAGCGTCACTATTATTTTGAATTGGAAATTATTCTAAAGTACCTGTATATGAGTGTTATTATATGAAAACTAACGACTATCAGCTCTTCGGTGTACTATCGAGTTTTCAAATTCAAATGCCTACTCACCCAAGCGTTAAAAAATATCTAAACTAACTCATGTAACTCAAAATTAGGTCTAATCATTAGGAACTTAACTGTACAAGACCGGCCTACACATGTCTTGACTCTTGGAAATAAAAGGATGTGCTTACATCGGTGGTGAAAGGGAGAAGGAACAGCATCGCCCTGCTGAGCTCCCGCGGCCGCGCTATCAGGAAAGCGTACGGCTGCGTGCTAACCGGGACCGTGTAGTTTATACCTGGATAGCATTACAAAATAAAAAAAAAGAATTTCTAAACGACACCGAAAATTAGAAAACATAGAAAAATCCGAAAAGTAAAGCTATGGCCGGGAATCGAACCCGGAACCTCGTCATTTCGTGACGCGTGCTATACCCCTACATCACCCATAGCAGGTGGGTAAGCTCTCGAATTTTTCTATCTGTTACTAGCTGTCACGTGACCTTGTTTTATGCATCTGTTTGAATGAATGATGTGTCTGTACGACACAATTACAAACTCCCGTGGAACATCTACTGGTCACCAGGGACGAGAGAAGGCGCTGTTGTGTGTTAGGTTTATTTTGCGAACAGGCTCTTTTACGTCTTTTTTAGGGTTCCGTACCCAAAGGGTAAAAACGGGGCCCTATTAAGACTCCACTGTCCGTCTGTCTCTTCTAAACGGCAGCGAAACATCAAGCGGAACAAGATAGAATACCTCACAGGTACCAGTTATTTCACCCCGTTATTTTACTCTCCACGCAAGACTCGAACGCTTCGGAGCAGTATTTTGCTAATATAGTTACCTGGGTTCTTGTCTGGTAGCACTGTGAATGAGGCAGCTGCGAATGCAGCCTGACCTTTAGCCACAGCCATCATAGTCAGCATAGCACTCTGGCTATACGTGCTCTGAAATACCAAAATATACTGGTAGGTACTAAGCAAAGGCGTTTCGACCTAACAACTCGATTTCCACTGGGTTTCTCTACCAAACTTCTCCCTCTCGCTCTGTCTTTGCGGAAGGATAAAAAGCAGAAATAGTTTTTTTGTTCCGGGTTGTCTAAAGGACATTTTCACGAAATGCCACTCTTTTCACAATCATCTTCTTCGTTGCTGAAATCAACGTGCCTATATATTCATGGACTTAAACTTCTTATCAAGAGTGCGGTCGTCTTCGTAGCTCAGTAATTGGTTTAGTTCCTCGACATTATCACCGTCATCTTTGAATAAATCTTAGTTGGATTGTTTACTCAACCTAATCCCATAACCTATTGAAATATTTCTGAACAATTCTACGACACCTTGAATATACAGGTATGTATTTATAGCTCGTGGCTGTATATCACGACCAGTCCGCACAGATTTAAGTAATACATCAACAAAACTTACTTCAGCAGAAGTCTTGTTAGACAACGCGTCTTTAATGTCCCCCGGGAATAGAAGTTTGAGTCTGAAACATGTTACAAAAATACACTTAATTGAATAATGCTACAAGAATAAGTTACAGATCGAATTATCAGTAATGAGACATAAGATGTTTGGTTACCTATTCCTTTAACCCTTCCTAATAAAAATATACATTTTTTTCTAAGTCTGAAGCTTACGTGAAGTTTTTGTTTTTTGCCAGTTGGTTGACGATGTCAAATATCAGGCCCGTGTAGCTGGAGATAGACCCAGACTCGTTGGCCTTCAGGATCGTCCACGGAGGATTCTGTTTAAGAACACAATAATATTTTTCATTATAATGTCTGCCCCAACCAAGGATCCGGGACCCCAAGCTTAGTAGTTAGGTTATTAGGTTCTCTAACCACTGGGGTATCTGATCTTGAAATTTCGATGGTGTTTTGATGCGGCCAAACTGTGCCAGCGGGTTCTATCTGTGACAGATGAGTCAAACATTACCTTGGCGGCACCTCTTTTCATGGTTTTGCAATGCAATAAGAGAGCGACAAGCGCGACCGGATAGTGTGCTAGAAAATCCGGGGGAATTAAAGAAACCAAAGTTTTTTAAATGTTTTTGTCCTTTTTACTTTCAATATTTGGTCCTTACGTGATAGGTGATAACTGGTAAGACTTTCCCTCGGAACCCGTGGGCGATGTGCGGGAACAAGATGTCCGTGAACCTTGTCCCGTCGATGGGGCGCCAGTAGCCCACCTGAGCAAAACACAACTCTTATCGAACACCTTCATTAGCAGAAAGAATTAGATACTTAATTGATCTCAAGTGTTCGTTTTTAATCCATTTCTAGGGACGTCACATTTTGGGATCATCGACTTTTCAGCAGGTTATAATCGTTTTAGCGAATTTCTAGTTATAATATGTTCTGGAATGATAATTGTTGTTTCTAGCCAATTTCTAAAGAAGTCATTTTCTGGGTCATCTTAGTTTTAGTCTAGAAAGGTGTTTTCTGGGTTGGTTTGGTCATAGCTCTCTAGCACGTAACGAAGGAAGCCGTTCTTAGTTTATTTTTATATGTCAGTAAGTCGTTACTATCTAGGTGGACCACTCGGAGTTTGACGGGACGCAGTTTGATTAGTAACGACAGGCAATGATTACATACTTGCAGCAGCTCAATCTGCTCAATGACCCCTGTGGTCTCGTTGTCGATGGTCTCAGTGAAGCCGCGGTAAGTGGAGCCCCAGGTATCGGCTGCGATGGCGCGCCAAGTGGAACAGTTGCCGCACTTGCTGTTCGTTGTTATGTGTTGCTGGCCCAATAAAGATATTTGTACCGTTAATGATTGAATACAAATAAACACTTTTTGGATTTTAATCATGATTGTCTGTCTCTCTGTCCGTATGTTTGTACGGCTACGCAAAAACTCCAGTACGAAATTAATATTATTATTATTATTGTTATTTAAAATAATACACTAGCAGCTCTTTGAGCTGATACGTGTACCTACATATCTATCACTACACTTGTGTTCTATGACTTTTTAAATGAATGTCTAGTCTATTTTTAAAACTGTTCACTGAAGGTGCACTTATCACAAGTTCGGGGAGTGCGTTCCACGAGTTCACAACACGGTTCTTTAGATAGGAGATGTTTTTTGGGGTTGCTTGGGCTTGGCTGCTTGATCAGTTTTAAAGAATGCCCTCTCAAACGTGTATTTTTAATAATATTGAACATGTTTCTTATGTCTGGGACGTCCCAGACTACGACGTCGTAGTGGTCATGTAAATTGGATGCTGTTTTCGGAATTTGCTACTGACTTAGATCTGGTGGGTATTTTATATTGATGTGCTGTAACCTGGAAAGAAGCTAAGTTATGTTTTTACGATAATACTCGTATGACAGAGCGAACTTGGATGAAATTGGGAATAATGACAAATAAACTGTAAAGAAAATATATAATTTCTACCATCATATGCTTCAGCAGTATATCTCGTCGCTGCAACTTCGAGGGTCGTATAGCCTCCCACTCCTCGTCGGAGACCTGCGCTGCTACGTCAAACTCCTCCTGCACGACCGCGTCCAGGGCTGAGATGAAGGCTGTCATCATCTCCTCGGAGTAGCACATTAAGCCGTTCTAGGGTATGGAGGAAAATAGTCGACCTTCATATTAGCTAATGAAGAATCAACAACGATGATGGCTGGATGAATACTTCGTAAATTGGTTTGGCCTACCAAGCGCAGGATCGTGGTTTGGTGAAGGAAAATGGCGTATCTTGTAGGTATCTGGAAAAGCGAGAGTTGAAACTACAACACAAGTTTTCTCATTCTGAGAGAAAACCTGCGTCTCACCGTGATTGAAGATGACGATGAAAAATTATGGACACTGCATACGATCTGACGAAGTGGAAATGTCATGTGTATATACACTAATCACGTCTTTATCCTTTACGGTGTAGACAGAGCCTAGGATAATAAGACCACGATTAGTTTGATTGTAAGCGTAGGTAAAAAGGTATGGAAAGGAGAATGGAAATGATGATGAATTGCTAGCTAAGATTTTCTTTTCGCCCATCCTCGATGGAATTTTACGATCTGCGCGGGAAAGGAAACAGCTGAAGCAGAAGCAGCGGAAAGTAAATGGCTCACCCTACAATCCTCACGGTCCTCTGTAATATTGTAAATGTAGGCGATATTCTCCCCCTCATACAGCACGTTGATAAGAGCCGACAGGTTTGAATGACGGCTATCAGTATCTGAGATGATGTAGAGCCATTGAGCTTGAGTGTTTGACATGCTTAAGTCGCGAGCTGTTTCCGCCATCGTGGACATCACGTCTGATGTTACTATTGCTACGAAGTTTTCGCCTGCAATTTTATAGAACTGTTGTAAGCCTGGGGTCTCGGAGGAGTCTTATTCCTCCACGGCCTGGGGTACACGCTACACGACTGCACAAAGGTTTTGCCGTACTTTTTAAGTGCCCAGTATTTCTACTGCATGAATTGATGGAAAGAGAGATTGTGTCTACTTCATTGATGAAATATTGATGTCCATGTTTACTGGAGATCCTTTTGCGGTGTTCTATTGTTTCTCCGCCATAATAAAGTTAAGTAAGTTTTAGTATTGTTCTAATTATGTTTAGTCGTTGATGATGGTACTTTTGGTTACATACATACATACCGTCACGCCTCTTTCCCACAGGGGTAGGCAGAGACTACTTTGTTCCACTTGCTACGATCCTTACATACTTCTTTCTCTTCATACATGCTCGTCGGTTTTTGGTTACGTCATAAAATATTTTTCTTTTTCTTTCTTCTTCCAATGGCGTCCACCTGCCGTGTTTTAGATTGACGTTTTCGAATGATATAAAAAGATAATGAGGGATCCTGGTGAAAAGGATAGCCATCATCGATTTCTCAGACACTGAGACGCAATTACTTCAATAGGTTTTTATATTGAATCTTACCGATATGTTTCACAGGCAGTTTCGACAGAACTCGATGCATCTCTTTCTTTCTCAAGTATTCGTTGACCTCGTGTTTCATTTTAAAGACGGTCACAGAAATGGTCGGCACATCGTCGTCATCGATTTGAGAGGTCAGAGACTGCACCACCCGGGATACCATATCTCGACCTAGAGCCATTGTGTTTTTTTAATACCTACATTATGGAAGGTAGATTAATGTGCCCCTTCATCCATAGATCTCCTCAGTTGAAAATTGTAAATACAAAACTTCTAAATCTCAAGTAGCCTATGTCTATGTATTGAAGAAAAAAGATTAAATCGTTCCCAACGAAATATATGTAGAGCATCATTCATTACCCTCTGTCATTCACCAACTCGTTAAAACCTGGTTTGAGTTCGATAATTCCATACATTTAGACACTACTTGTCAAACAGAGCTTAAAATTAAACTTGAACCAGAAAAATTGAAAACTTTAAAAGTGACTTATGGATTAAACACCTTATTAATAAACGCTTATTAAACTCTATAACTTTTTTATATCTAAATCCGGTTTTACGAGGAAGCTTCACTTACTTAAAGTATCGTCGTGCAATATTATTGTAGACTTCCAATTGAATGCTTTATTTGTTCTGAGATCCAGCAGAAGTTGCGGTAATTCTTGTCCAGGATCTGTTTGTGAATACAAATAAACTATAATAACGTAGGTAGATGATTCAAACAGAGCGAACGGACCCATTGATTAAAACTAAAGAAGAAAAAAGAAGTTACGGTGAAAAATTTCTCACAAAATCATAACTAAATAATCGATGATGTGACACAGAGAATATACCTGCCTCTGTGTCATGACTCAGACCAAACGGATCAAGTTCTGATGCACTTCCAAACGCAGCCACTACTTCACAGGACAGTTTTTACATAGAGAAATATATTACATGACAAACCTGCATAAGTGACAGTTATGGCAGAGTCTGGTGGCAGGCGAGGGCAGTCGACTTCGGTCAAGGCAAAGAGAAGCAGTTCCTCCTCCTCCGTCCGTGAGAACAGAGACCAGGTGTCCTCACATGATGCTATACTGAACACTGCTATGAAACCTGGTAAAGGATATGAAATAATTTTCCTTCTAGTTTAAACTTCAGGTAGGTCTTCGTGCAAAGTATCTACCTCTAGATCGCTGCCAAGTTTCTTGCGGCGCATTCTTTTTGGCAATGATGGTCTATCCGAATGCGCTGGTAGTTTCAAAAAGACATGTAAAAGAGCCCTTGGCGGCCAATTTGCAAAAATTAATTTCCATTTTCATTTCCGCTACCATCGTCTCAATCGTTAATAGACAATGGACTAAACGGATAAATGTCGCTATGGCGATTTTAATCATTTGAAGAATTGGTCATAAGCCTAGGGGGGCAATTGCGCCCATTCCCCTGGATCTACGCCACGCCTGGTATACAAAGAAGTGCGCCTAATATTACAAATTACTAAGTTATGACCAGTGAAGTAACTATAACGTCTGGGACGCGCATCTAATTAATCAGATGGGGCCCTCCTCAATATAAAGAAGTCATCGTCTCTTCTGTGAACTAGGCCCAGCAAATTTGGGGATTCGTGGAGCTAAGAGCCCGTGGCATTTTCCCGTCCTGCCACCCCATAGTTACTCTCCTATGACTATACCTTTCTTGAGACTGATGGTGCTCCATGAGTAGTAATGAACGACGACTCCTCCGTGCTTCAGGTCGACACGAGCCAGCTCTTTGATGAAGTCTTTCAGCCCTTCCAGTAGATTCTGGTACTGATCGCCAAGGTACTGACGATCGAGAACCACCGCTGTAAAAAAAATATTTTCCTTCTTAAAAATAAAGAGTACATCAACGTCCGACCTACCTACGCTTTAAGCTCGTCATTTTGGGACCCCTTAGAGTATTTTTTGATCGTCATCACCTTGTTGTTACGCCACTAGAATCCCGAATCGATGGCGGAAAGTAGAAGTTAAGCCCGTACAATCTCTTTACATTTCAGTCCATTCAGTGTCGAGATGAGTTGAAGAAAGTATGCAATTCCAAAGTTAAGTAGACTGATATGTTGAAAGGGGTTTTGCCGGGTCTTTTGATTTTATGTCTCTAGTTTTTTAAGTAATCGAAATTGTAATAAAAATATAGTGGCATGGCATAGGTAGGTAGGTAAAAATCAAATAGTAAAGAACATTGGATCTAACGTGATTATCCAGGAAGGAAACAGGGTAACACTTTTGCATTGCGAAATGGCCCCTCGATTTCCTCATAAAGAGTTGTTTAATTGGCAGTAAGAGTTAACTTACCAATAGAGGCGTTCGCCGTGATTAAAGACGGGAAATCTTCGGATCGTACACCCACGAAACAAACGAACATCAGCCATATTCGCATCCTGCTCGAGTGCCCCGCAGCCGTGTGCCCTCAGATATGATACACACATCATTTGGAACTTAATTAACGGTTACTAATTTAGAGCTTAATTACTGAACACAGGTGAGCTGGTTAACATTGCATGCGGGAGGACGGCGGCCGTCTGAATGCCATGAAGCGGTTACGTGAACAATGGTGTACCTATTATAGAGGGTGTGCTGAGCGGTGAGGATAAGTTGTGTGCCGGCAGCAAACGTCTTGAACGCGTCGCTTTAATGTCTTAGTGGCTATGGACAAAATGGCAGGACCTTAAGCACATAATCGTTAACAAACTATACTCATAGTTTTTGACATTAAACGCAAAAGCGATCGAGACATTGGTAGAAAGAAAAACTTTCGCGAAGCGCTCTTAGCTTCTAGTGTTAAGCTTATGCCTATTTACTCGTGATCTCGGTCGTTGGAAGTTGCAAGTGTTTGCTAGTATACGGCATTACGGGTGTTTATGGGCAGAGGTGTGATTACTTTGTGCTTCGTGCCCTTGTTTGTGCCCCCATAAATTAAAAATACCTGGACCAAACATAGCTCGATGTTTGTGAATATCGGAAAATCACAACTACTCTGAGAGTAAACCAAGTTCGACAAATTTATCGCCCCTAAAAACTTGATCGAAATGTACCTAACTACGTTTCCGAAATCCTCGAAACAAATAAAGAAATATACAAGAATTGTTCTTTTAAAGATATTGATTGACAAGTAGATAACTGTTGCCCGCAACCCGCAAACCCGCTGTCCTGGGAAAAAATAAAGTCTACCGCTTTCTAATAATGAAATTATTGTTGGCATCGGTTCATTAATTAAATGTTACCCTTTACAAACACTTTCAAAATAAAGTTTTTTTTTCTGGACATGGATCCACTTCGGGTCACTGCGCCCAGCCAGTAAGTAGTAACTTTTCTGAACATCCTGTATTCAGCAAGAGCATGCAAAGGTCAGACAGCGAGCTTTTTAAAAATGCATGATACAGATAGTTAATACTACTTTCTTAGACACGCATGAAATGATATCCAAGAATAAAAATCATAAATAATTATTTCAAAGCATCAATTCTTCTTTAATTTTATTAAGTAGGTTGTTACAATGAAATATAACTACTACACTAATAATAATAGTCCAATGGGTTTTTATTGCACTTTGGCACTGTTAAATTATAAAACTAATATAATGGTGTCCCCCAGAGTCGCTGACATTGATGAAATAAATAGGGTGGATATAACTAAAGTGTTTGTAATTGGGACCGTGCGCGACGACAGCGCCACGTGATAGGCGGCCATTATGGACAATATTGTCACCGCAGTCAAACAAGAAG
The DNA here is from genome assembly GCA_949127965.1 of Pandemis corylana. NCBI lineage: Eukaryota > Metazoa > Arthropoda > Insecta > Lepidoptera > Tortricidae > Pandemis > Pandemis corylana. Next base: position 3,018,056 of record OX421860.1, read on the forward strand.
TAAGTAAATATTGTGAAAAATATTAATGAAATCTTGTGTTATTTTACTATATTACACAATTTTGGATAATGGTAGTCAGTAACATTATTGCCAATAATACCTATTAAAATTGTTGTTTTCAGTGAAATTTTAGAGGTTAGGTAACTAAATTTTTTTTTCTTACGGCAAATATCCACTTATTTCTTTGGTCTCGTTTCCACCATGGTCTTGGAAATTGGTAAAATTTACAGTCGCTATTCTTCTTGGTGTTATTACAATTCACAACAACACATCTTGCCAGGACCATATTTTTATCTCAAAAACGATTAGAAAATGTTTACTGCAATATGGATTTGACAGCTCAAGTCAGCGACAAAAATGACAATTTTAGCCTTAGCGAGCGCTGTGATCGTTTAGGCTACCCCCTCCACCCGCTTTGCACTCTGCCAATAGGAGATTGAGAGATATTGAAACAAACTTTAAATTTCGAACTTGATAGTAGACGTCCAATCTTCTCCCAGCTCTTTTATGTATCGTAAGGGGTATTTCATGCGCAGTATTTGCCGTTGCACTTACTTAGGTAAATACAAAATACATCAAATCAAGTGAAATTTGTTTAATTAAGAATCTTCTTTTTGAGAACAATAAATATTTACAAATTTGATATCTGATTGATTGGATATTGAGAAAGCATCTAAGTAAGCAGGTAAGTATATCAACAACAGTAATTTCTTCAGTAAATTCGTAACACGTACAAATTCAGCTAAAGGTGCCTTTAGTTGTCAATCAGGTCAGTAATTGGGCGCAAGGACGGGTCGTTACAAATGCCAAGGATTCCGCTTCTTCCATAAAATTTAGACTTTAATAAATCAAAGTGATAGCAAAAGCTAGTGTGTTAGCTGCCGTTGGTATATGTCATACACATAAATAGTTGGATACGGTAGCTGACGACGTCGCCGTGGCGTCCCCGTGCCGCAGCGCTAAGTCATTTCTACAACTTTTTCAGGATGTTAGTAGATCCTTGATCTTCGAATTGGGTCATAAACATGATGATTAACATGAAATTTCTAAATGTCAGTGAAAATTAGAACACACAGAAAAATCCGAAAAGTAAAGCTATGGCCGGAATCGAACCCGGATCCTTGTCATTCCGTGACGCGTGCTATACCCCTACACCACCCATAGCAGGTGAGTAGTCTCCGAATTTTTTTACCTGTTACTAACTGTCACGTGACCTTTTGTTACTATGCGAATTTTTGTCGCTAAGCGTCATCTGTTTGAATGATGTGTCTGTACGACACAATTACAAACTCCCATGGAACATCTACTGCTCACTAGGGACGAGAGAAGGCGCTATTTTTCAAATGATAGGTACTATCAAATGAATCAAGAAATTTTATTTCTTGATTTTAATGTTTTACTTTTTCGGTTTTACCGTTAGAAATTAAATTTCTAAATGGCAGTGAAAATTAGAGCACAGAAAAATCCGAAAAGTAAAGCTATGGCCGGGAATCAAACCCGGATCCTCGTCATTCCGTGACGCGTGCCATAGCAGGTAACATGACAATAAACTCAGAATCCTGGCTACGTAACTACGGGGAAAAGGTTATTGAAGTGGGAAATAGCACCCAATAGGAAACTATAGCTAGGTTTTATCTTTGTATTATGCCGGACAGACTGACGTGCCATGTGTTGTGCGCTTATAATACTTTGATAACGTAATTCTAAAAATATATCTAAGGAAGATTGTTTTAAACCAAATAGAACATAGAACCTTTTTTCTCGAAATACGTATATCACAACGGTCGTTTTACACATTGACTGAAACGGTCTTGCAGATTAACAGCTGTCAGGTTGACATTGACGCAACTTTTGTTTTGAGGTTATAGTTACAATTGTAGTTTTTGTTTGTTTTCGTTTTATCAGAATAAAATTTTACTTACCAATAAAATTCAGTATACAGCAGTATAACATGTCCTCAAATTACGCAAAGATTTTCGTCACAGTAGGTACCACAAGATTCGACGCGCTCTGTAAAACAATAACAAACGTATCCTCATTGGAAACCTTAAAACAATTGGGATGCAAGGAAATAACGATGCAAATTGGAGCCAGTGAGTTAGAAACAGGAGAATACGTGAAATCTGGAGTAATTCTACGTATTTATAAATACAAGGACTCTCTAGAAGAGGACATAAACGCCGCACATTTGGTTATTAGCCACGCGGGGGCAGGTACTTGTTTAGAAGTTTTAGAGGGTAAAAAACCTCTTTTAGTAGTTGTGAATGAAGATCTGATGGATAACCATCAACTGGAACTGGCGGAGCAGTTGCAAGTGGACGGTCACCTTTATTATTGTACCTGCGATACTTTGGAGAATACATTGCAAGAGGTGGATTTTGAACTTTTAAATCCCTTGCCTAAACCTGATGCTTCGATGTTTATTAAATATTTAGACGATGTTTTTAAAGTGAAGTGCTAACTTTGAATGTATGATTTCTGTAAGCAGAAAAGTGGCACAAAATTCTGCTTAAATCAAATAAATAACATACTGTCCCAATATTAGGCAGAATCAGGGCCTTAATATGTTTCATATAATAATTTAATATCTATAAATAAATTTCAGTAATAGTTAAATAATGATAGCATTCCTTTTCTAATTTTATTTTTTTGTTACTAAGTTATATTTATATTTTTTGCACCGTTTGGCTTTGAGACCTTGGGACCGTGGGGCCGGGCGCGCAAGATATCTCCAGAGATGTCTATGCGCCTGATAGATGCTTCTGGTGACCAGCGGACTGGCAGTTATTTTGGGCAAAGAATTAAACTCGCGATTCACTGCAGCAATGCTGCAAGCCTTCTGGGCAAAATGAGTAGTGACAGTGACCTGGGAGGGGTGTTTTATTTGTAGTTTAAGTTAGGCTAGGTTTAGATTAATTTTGTACATAGTATATAGTAATTTTTTTTAATTATTTCTTGTACAGATTTAATTTATTTTTGTTTAAAAAATTACATATATGACATCCACCACAAAAAAAATTAAGGATATTAATAAAACCATTTGTTTTATACTATGCTTTTTAATAGAAACATACAGACAGATCACTGACAAAAATCAAATAAACAATACAATATATTAATTTACATGTATGTAAAACAAACTACATCAAGTTATAATAATAGGAAACATTTGCACTTACTTGTCAACAAGAATTATTGAAATAATTCCCATTATAAAGTGAAGACAACTTGGCCACACAAATATGTTAATGGCTGTGAGTTTATTAATGTTAGAAAGCTTTTCCAAAGGGAAATAAAGCATTTTGAGTAATTTTTCGTAAAAAAGGCTTTATGACAAAGGGATTGAGCTTCTCACTGCGAAGCATAATCACATTATTTATGGAAGAGATGTAAATCTTAAGATATTATTTAATGTCTATTCTTCCACAAATGGTGCAATTTGACTTATTGGATATGATGGACTGAAGGTATAAAAAATATGTTTTTAAACTAAAAAGTGTGGTTTCAACTGAGTGGAATTGGATTTGTATGATTCCTATTCCAGCACTACCAAATGTGATGTGAATCTTTACTTGACTACTTTTATTTTTATCTTAAGTCCTTAGCATTATAAGCAGACATTATAAACTTTTAATAATTGTCATTGAAATAACATGTGGAAAACCTAGAATACTCAAAGATTTGGCATGAATCAAATTAACCTATTTGTTCAAGGAAAAATTTATTAATAACTAGCTTCTGCCCGCGACTTCGTCTGCGTGGAATTATACATAAAAACCTTCCTCTTGAATCACTCTATCTATTAAAAAAACAGCATCAAAATTCGTTGTGTAGTTTTGAAGATATAAGCATACATAGGGACATAGGGACAGAGAAAGCGACTTTGTTTTATACTGTGTAGTGAAGTTGCACACATTTCAATGACAACTAAAAGTTTATGATGCTTGTTAATTTACAAAACATTATAAAACCAACACTTAATTTTCATATGTTTATTAAAGTTCAATATGTTTAAACTAATTTTTTAGCCTCAAAGAAGCTTTTGAGATGTCTCATCTGCCAATAGCCGATGGCGAGTAGCACTCCGGTCTGTAGTAGACTCCACCACAGGACGCGCTGGTTGGTGCTCTCTGAAGTTTGTCTGAAGCGTTCCTCGCGATGCTGAAATATAATAATCATGCACAGAATTTTAATTTAACCACTAACCATATTATGAATGTTAACTGTATCACTTTTTTGGAATTTTAAAACACCCCATGGCGCACCTCACTTATCATCAGGTGATCCACTTGTTTGCACCAAACGCCAAACGGATGTTACAGCTAGTTTAATATCTATGATCTTGAAACTCTTTTTATATACAAGAGTAACTTACCCGCTGGTAGCTCTGCTCTTTGGTGATCTGGTGCACCTGGTCGAGGAGCTGGCGGATGCGAAGCTGCAACTCAGTCAGCTTGTCTTTCTGAGCCACATTAGCATAGTCCACGGCATGCTCACCAACTTGGATGTCCAGGTGGACCTGCATTAGAAGCCATTGACACCTTTTATAGTCGGCTAAGGAGTAGCTTTACCACCCTATGGTTAAATATCAGGGGTATGTACTAGGCTAGATAGTATTTAATTTAAAAGCTTTTATTTAGCTTGCCCTGTTTGTTTGTTTAGGTCAAATCTAGTAATTTAAATATTATGATCCCCTTCCAGTTGTCAGATTTACGTGAAATATGGCACACTTATTATGGCACATTCCATTGCAGAAGGATTTTGATAGTTTATTGCATTTAGTAATTTTATTCATATTTTTGTACCATAAAACCTTAAAATAAACTATTGAATACATCTCTTTTTTTTTTATTTATCCCTGTTTGGCATCTTGCTGTTTGAGTGTTGCTAAAAACTGCAAATTTTTTATTTTATTTCTAATTATTAGTGATCAGGTAATAGTTTTCACCTAATCTATCATGCATTTAATTTGTCAAAATTATACATGTTAAGAGTTAAAACTATGTTGGTGTCTATCCCGTGCATGTAACTTGTGTAATGTTTAAACAACTGTACAAACATTGTACTGTGTTTCATGTTCACTTTTACAACAATAGGATAATTTTGATTTGTAGGCTGAAGCAAGTTATTGGAAATTGAAATAAGAAATTAAACTACATAATTATTTGTAGTAGTAAAAATACTACCATACACCATTATATGCCAATTTTTATAACATCACTGTGTTCTTACTTAAGAGAAAAAAATGTGCAAAATAAGAACTAAAAGGTTGAGATATTACTTAGAAAGTGTTATGTCTTCATGTTATTTTTTATTTAATATTATTATAGGGCTTTCACTTAAATTCACAACTGTGGATTTATTTATAATAAATAATGTATTCTAATTCTTCTTATAATATAATATCCTCAATGAACTACAATCAACTCCAAATTACTACTAAGATCAGCAGCCAAAACAATGTCTTTCTTCCATGAAGCGTGCAATATTTTAAATTAGTTTGTATGTCATTTTTAATTTCGAAGTGCATCCTTTTTCCTTTTGTTTTGGTTTAACAATAATACATAAAGTTTCATCTTACCCTCAACTGTGATCCACTGAACCAAGAAGTACTGTTAGAGTACATGCAAATAACATGCTCTCCTGGAATCGTGGATGTAAACGACATCATGCCCTCAGACGAGTAAACGCGCGAGAGAACCACGCCATCGTTAGGGTCACGGACTTCCACGTGCATGCCAATTCCTGGCGACGATGGCATAAACCCACCCGACCGAGGGTCATACAGTTCCACCTTGTAATTTACTGCAAATTCATAAATTCAGGTTATTAATAACGCCAATAAGACCAAAACACCATCTAAAAATCAGGTTTACAAGATAAAAAGGAAAATTTTCAACAGAAATATGCGTTACCAATAACAGTAGTATCATCCGGTATTTCTTCGATAAAACATTTTCGCTCCCCTTCTGCTATGTGGAAATATAGCGCAGAAGCTGCGTCAAGTATCAGAAATAACGCTAAAAGAGAGGAAACCTTAAATAGCTCCATATTTTCGGCCTTTCGATAAATCGGCGAGTCAGAAAAATGAAAATGACACACGTCACGTCATCTACAACACGAAACGTCAACACATCGTGAAACCGTTCGAATTCATGTCTTTATAATCATCAAATTCCTAAAAGTAAAGATTCAAGCATCCTGATTGAATTTTTGTTCTCATACTAATATTTAACCAAGTGTTTCGGGAACATTAAATAAATAAATAATAATTATTGGTATTATTAAAATTTGTTTTTGCTTAACATAAATTTAAAATGGATCCGAACACAAGAGCGTTTCTCATTTTGTTATGACATGCAAGTATTTGTGTCGGAAAACAATCGTACATATTGCTTAGAGTTAAAACATGAAAACGTACAAATCTGGATATTTTCACTTCGTTCCAATCAATACGCTCCGTTGCACAAGTTTTAAATGCTTAAATGTTTCTACGTCAAGCCAAGGTAACTGACCGAAATAAGACCAAGTAGTTTTCGTTTATTTATTTTGAAACGGACTTTTTACATTTGACAAACACTAGCCCACGGGGCAAAAATAAACAAGTGAATCGAATGCCGAAATTAAAGTTGGGCAAAGTCACTTAATTTCGCCTAATTCTAGCTAAAGGAACGTGTAAAGTGTAGAAATTATCTATCACTGTCACCCGGCTGACCCTATTGGCTGACCAGGTTGTCTGTCACTTTTGGCATTTCGCTTCTGACGTTGAACTATTTACGTGTTTTGTCGATTCGGAATTAATCGAATTGATATCGTTGCATGCGTGTTTATTAATACGAAACAATGTGTACCTGGAAATAAAATTCTCTTCTTTTCACAAAGCCATAAATACTGTTAAATTATTATATATGATAAGATTTATCGCAACCTAAGGTATTTTACAAAAATCCAAAACAATGGATCCGTTCATAATCGCTGCTATTTTAAGTGCTATAGTCGTTGTTGTTTTATCTATTACTTTCCTACGAGTGTTTCAAGCAAAACCGCAATGTAAGTTAACAGCATATAATCCGTATAGTTTCAGAATTTCGATACTAACTTTATTTTCGTATGTTGAACCTTTCACTTTTATTCCTTTTGGTATAGCAGCTGGGGGCGCGAGGCCTGTCCCGCAGCGTGATGGGGGCCCAGGCAGAGTCCAGGCGGTCAGGAATCAAAGGGCACGGATGAGAGCTAATGGTAAGTTTCATGATTATACAAAATTTATTTTCAGCAATTACTTATAGGTTTGCAGTGTCTACTTTACAAACACTTTCAAGAAGAAATTCAACTTGAAAATGCTGCATTTCCAATTATGTTTTTTTTTCGGTAGCGGCCCGCAATCAAGCTGCCTTTGAGGAAGAAGAACCTGGTGCAGCTGATGAAGCTGATGAGGAAGGTGGTCAGGATGCACAGAAGCTAGATTTTGATGACAAGATGGGTGCTAAGGTAAAATTCGGTGTAGAATGGAAAACTAGATAGGTTTGTACAGGTCATAGAGGTTCGTCCACCCAAGTAACTTGAGTGTAGTACAGGGTTATATAGGTACTAGATTTTATGTAATTTCCTAATTAAGGTAAACTAATTGGCCAATTCCGCAACTGGAAGAGGGTCAACATTAATTTACAAGTTTTGAATCAAATCCCTACTTCTATACTTAATATTATAAATCACTAGATAGTATAAACCAAAGTCGCTTTCTGCTGTCTGTCGGTCTGTCCCTATGTATGCTTAGATCTTTAAAACTACGCAACGCATTGTGATGCGGTTTTTTTAATAGATAGAGTGATTCAAGAGGAAGGTTTATATGTATGATTCTACGCAGACAAAGTCGAAGGCAGAAGCTAGTTATTATTATAATATAAATGTGATTTACTCAACTGTTTCTCTGCTTGCTACATCCTTATAGCAAAACAGTTGTATTGATTTTGATGAAACTCAACAAGATGGGTCACTTTTTATTTGGGGAAATTACTCAATTCCATGGTCATGCACTGGCACAGCTTCAGCACATGTAATTTCTTTCCCGTACTATTTTTAGGGAGTTTTTTTCCCACTTGCAATGTGTTACCTGTGAAATTGATTGTCACCAATTCCAATTAACTAGTTAAACAAAATTAAATCATTTGGTATTAAGACACATTTTTTTAACAATCAATAATTCTATGCAGAAACGTGCAAAGCTGGAAGCGAAAATGGAGAAGAAAAAAGCCAGAGAAGCCGAAGAGCAGATGCGGGAGATGAAGAAAAAGAAGAATGAAGAACTTGAAGAAGAGCGCAAAAAAGCGGAAGAGAAAATAGAGGTTAACAAACATTCCAATCAATCTGCTTTGTTTTTTTACTTACAACTAAACAACCAAAAGTCAATTGGTGGACCCATCAAGTTAAATATAAACTCTATTGGTACTTTATTGTACGGCGCAGTGCAAATTCGAAAAGCTCCGCTCAAAGACAGGAAACAGGAGTCAATATAGGGGTGGGAAGTGGTTAGCAAGGTAGAAAATACTGTACATGTTCTTAGCATGACCAACAATTTGTGACAGTAAACCTTTGAAATATTTATGTCAAAATCGTCAGTTATCGTTAAAGTAACTTGGTGAAACTCACACTTAGCATTATCTCAAAAATTAACCCATCTCTAGGAAGAAGAACGCAAGCGCGAGGAGGCCGAGCGTAAGGCCGAGGAGGAGCGCAAACGTCGCGAGCAGGAAGAGTATGAGGCGCTCCGGGCCGCGTTCACGGTGGAGGGGGAGGGCTTCGACGAGGAGGAGCAGGAGGGCGAGTCGCTACTCAAGGACTTTGTTGACCATATTAAGGTACAACGTTATTAGCACTTGCCATACTGAGAAGAGGACTAATTGCAATTGAAAACAGGGTGTCAAGTCTTGTGATCCCAAATCTTTTTCACTAGAAACAAATGGAATTGAATCCCTTCCAAAAAAAAATCACCATGTCAAGTGGTAGACTTCCACTTCTAAAATGTTTCCTTTGTTCTTAAGGGTATTCCAAGTTAATGAACTTACACAGTTTTATCAAAAGATGAAGTACCTACGACGGGCTTAAACTTCACTACATAGTATTAAACAAAGTCGCTTTCCGCTGTGTCTGTCTGTCCCTATGTAAGCTTTTTTAATATATAGTGATTCACGAAAAAGGTTTATATATTGTATAATTCTAAGCAGACGAAGTCGCGGGCAGATACTAGTCAGGTTATAAAGTGATCATTATTGCAGATTAGATACAGATAATTTGTTAAAATTTCAGGCGCAAAAAGTCGTATTACTTGAAGATCTTGCTGCCCACTTCAAGCTTAAGACTCAAGTCGCCATTGACAGGATAACGGACCTACAAGCGTCGGGAGAACTTACAGGCGTCATTGACGACCGAGGGAAATTCATATACATCTCTCAGAAAGAGCTAGAAGATGTTGCCAAATTTATCAAACAAAGAGGCAGAGTGTCTATCACAGAGTTGGCAGAGAGCAGTAATGACTTAATCAATTTAAATCCAGTCCAGTTATCTACTTAGTGAGAATGGATACCAGGTCATGGTTGAAAAATGGGGCCTACTGATGTTATGAAGATAACCTCTTAAATTTTTATTACTTATTGCAGGCTTTCAACACAATTATGGTATTCATGGTACATCAGTAGACACTGCTTTTCTGGTGAATTCCATAAACTGTTATATTAAAAGTCAAGTTAAAATAATTGGGTCCAGAACAAAATATTGTACAAACAGGAAATAGCAAAACAAATTGATTGAAAGAAATATTTATTAAAAATAAGCAAATTAATCATCATTTATTTCATAACCAAACATATCCCTGCCTTTCTCCAAAAGCGCCAGAGAAGACTCCTTGATCCTATCCAGAACTTCCATGAGTTTATCCTTTGTAAATACTTTGTACAGGCATCTGTTCTCTCCTGCAATGAGATTGCTTAATTTCATAGCTTCTTTATGACATTCAATGTCATCACCACTTTGGAGAAGCTTCAGAATAAGTATGGAAGCCTCTGGGATGCAAAGGCGTCTTAAAGTCTCCAGCTGCTTTGCTCGCTCAGTTTTTTCATCCTCAGTGAAGTTTTGAGATGTCGAACTGTCAAACTCATCTTGAAGCCAGCCACCAGGGAACAATAGAACATTGTATAACAAACTCTTTGTGTGGCGTAATTGGTGAAGCACTGCGTTCTGCCAACGCGCTTTCTGCTGCTCTGCTTGAGCACATTTCTGCTCATGGTGCACTTTGTCAGCAAATGTTGCATCTGGGGGCAATGGATCTACATCTTTTGGCTGTCCACTGATAAAATGCCTGTACCATGTGGCAAAGCCTTCCAGGGCTTCAAGATATGCTTTCAAGCACAAGTGTTCTCTCAACTCTGAGGAGTTAGATGGCACATCCTTCATAAATGAGGGAAGCAACTGATTGACATTCACAACGCAGGCAGAAGCGGCGTCAGTGTTCCCAATAAAAATAAATGTGCGAATCATAGCATTGCTCAGCCACAGAGCTTCCACAACTTGATTTGGAACTAGAGACAGCCATTCAAGGGAAGATAGTGCTTTTGTAATCAATGTCTTGTCCTTTTCAATAGCAGTTGTTTGATTAAATATCATATCAATGTTGCCATAGCCTTCATGGATTTCAGATATGGCTCTCTTTACTGCCATTCTTGCTGAAGCAGCCACATCAATTCCAGCTGATGCACCAGCTTTGACTACTTCTTGCCTGTTGTCACTCTTAATGATTTGATTCATCAGTTCAGCAAACAAAACAATTTGGCTATCTTTTGGCACAGTGGAGGTATAGTAAGCTATGAGTTCAGGGCGGTCTACTGCTCCAAATCTTGTTCTTTCAATCAGTTGAGAGACATACTTCTCCAAAATTTTGTCACCAACATCATGCTGTGGGTCTTTGCCCATCTGTCTCAGAATGAGAACAAGGTGAGCTAAGAATCTAATAAATTGCTCATCACCAGTTTCTAGCCATTGCAACGAATCCTGCATAATTGCTCTGATATAGCCCAGCATCAGGTGTTTCTGACAGGTTTGGTAGGGGGTTTCCTTTTTTCCATCCATCAGGGCATTGACAGCACTAAATACTTGTTGCAGAGGTACCTCTTCCACTTTGAGCTCTGACTTCAACAGCTCCAGGACATCAGGCTCAGTGGTGTTGGCATCCACAGTGGCATGGTGCTCATGAAGGAATCTATCCACTCTGGCTTCAATTTGCACTCTGAGATGAGCCCAGAGCAGATCCTCCCAATTGCCCTGACATGCAGCAATTGTGCTTGGTAAATGACCACAGAGTATTCCCATAGTAGCTCTATAATAAACATTCTCTGAAATATTGGTTGCGATACCTAGAGCACACCATTTCCATAGGTCTCGGGATGGATTACCAGAAATCTCAAGCTGGCTGTTTGGGTCTTCCCTGGGGAGATAGTGCATAAGCCGCCAGCCTTGAAGAGCGGCGCCGCGCCACGCCTGGCCTGCACTAATGCAGAGGGAGATTGCATCTTTGAACTTACCACACCTAACCTCAGTGAAGACTCTCTTGCACAAATCACTGTCATCCTTCTGATCATCAGAATGAATAGTTTTTTTCTGACGTCTTGGTGCATCTGGATCTATACAAGTCACCATGTCTTTAGCTTTTTCCTTATTAAACAAGCTAGATCCAATAAGCAGGTGATGAAGCGTGTTGCTCCAGTGGACATTGTTAGTAATAACAGGGGCTATGTTCGCAGAGGCTTCATCCTGGTATGCTGCTGAAGCTTCTAGCCAATCTACTAACAACTGCAACAGTCGTATTTCAGAGTCACTTAGGAACAGAGCGCCGACTAATTCTTGTTGTGACAACATAACCTCTTTCAACAAGCTTTCGATAGATTCAGGATGTTCCTCGATGGAGTCCGAGTATAGGCAGTGTAAGAGTTGCCAGGTGTTGGCCTCTTCGCCTAACCAATAGTTGTGTACGTTGTACCTGCACCAAGGTTCAACTTTTTCCAAAGACTCCCGGCACTTCTGAACTAACCTTGCCATTGTATTCAAAACATCACTGCGATGGCTCGTATAAATAATTTCAAAAAATGCTTCATTCAAATCATCACCAGGGTTACCTGGATTGATAAGCACTGAAGATTCATCAAGGACATGTCTCAAACTTGTATCGTTTAGCGTTTTTAACAGTGATGTGTCGTTAAGTATCGGCGACATATTTAGCGAATCATCTCGCTGTAGTAATTGCCTTGTACGTTTATTCATTAGAGGCGTGTGCTGTGTGGAGTGGAACTGGAGAGATCTGTCGAAACTCATGGCTAGTGCTTAAAGCTTAACTAAATGTAAATAACAAACAAAATAATCGAAATTTCCACTCGCATCCCGCGTCGAATCCCTTTTTGACAGATCGTTTTTTTTTGTGTCGTCCTGTATGAACAGCTACAGCCACAGAATCGAGTACTTTAAGCTAAATTTGGGTAAAAAATTAAAATAAAAAATCTTATTGCGAAGTAACTATTCAAATTATCAAAAATTTACGCATTTTTCAGTAAACACTAGTAATTTCTCAATTTTATTCATTTATTATATTCAGTGAATTTCAGTGACCAATCTCTCATCTTTTCGTTTTCTTTCTTCCCTTCCCCTCCCCTCTTCCTTCACCCCCTCTCTCTCGTTGTCGTAGCTTGCGAAGGTAAGGACGTAGACTAGACTTTAAGATTTATTTATTGTAATATATTTTTATTTATCAATTACGTATCAAATCTGCATATTTTACTTTAATATGAGTACCTTGTAAAGTAACATACAGCATTTTTCTAAAACCTAACATTGTTCACTTCTAAACTTATGGTGTTTTTAAACTTGCAAAGCTTACTTTTTGTAAGTACTGCCTATTATTCATTATTTTTTCATTAATAAAAGAATATATTACAAACAGCAGAGTCAAGTTTATCATATTCGCCACATGAAAATCTATTTTTAAAACTTCTTCCAAAATCAGCATAATTATTTGCTCTAAAGTAGCAACTTAGGTACTTTTGGTACCTAGCTAAACTCCAGTAAAATGGTCCAAATCCAAACCTATTCTTTCATTCATATTATTTCCATGAATCTTTCCATTTTGCGTTTTAAGTGTAACCAAATCCTTGACATAAAAAATATATATTAGGCACCTGTTAAACTATACAACATTTATTTTTGTGTCTCTGATACATTTGAGTGCCATTAGCTGGTCCACAAGTGATAAATTAGTAGGTACCTACTTCTTAAGTACAAAATAAACTCATTGAGTCATTAGTGTGCTAACTTATTTGAGGTACTGAGCTTAGATCATTAAATAACAACTATTAAAAAGTAAAGCAACAGTCTACATAGTACTTAAACAAAAAGATATATTTTATGACAAGAATATTGTATAACCAGCCATATAAAACTACCTCTTAGTAATGGAGTTAACCAATTTACAAAATTCATATTTTTTTATCAACAATTTATAGTCATAGATACTTTATGACAAACTTATTTAGTACAATAATTAAAAGAAAATAGATATATTGAATAACTAAATTAAAATTAAAATCTACAGTAAAACTAGTTTCTTAAAGCCTAAATTATTTAAGTCTAAAATAAACTGAACTAACAAGGACTGAAACATGGATTGTTCATACATTGTTATTTCTGTGTTAAAATGATCAAGTAATTACACTCATTTTATATTTAAGCATTTCTTACATGCTTCAAAAGTTTTTTTAGTTAATATGAAAAATTAAGAAATAATGCTTCTCGGTGATCTAATAGCATCAGTCTGTGGTTTACTGATTTAACAATAAATGAAAATTTATCATAATTAATAATAAATAATAACTACCTGTCATAATTCACAGACCCATGTAAATAATAAGATAAGTAAGTAATAAATTTAGGTAGGTGTTCAACGCATCAAAACATTTTTTATTTACATTTACATAAATATGGCAAATCGTGAACTTCTCCCTTCTGCATGTTTGCACCAAAACCTAAACTCAACAGTGTTATTTCAAACATTTTATTGAATCAGGCGTTACTTTGTGGAGGTCCATTTAAATTTTTTTGTTCATTAAGTCTTATTTCAATAACCATGAAAGTATCAAACAGCAAGTTAATTATAATTTATTCCTTTGTAGTATTTTTATTAATTGTAGTTGTACTCTGGTAACATCTCTAACCTGTGGCCAGAAAATAAGGAATAATAGTTTACAATTGCAACTTGTTTATCTTATTGATGTCTTGGAAAAGTATATCATGCCAATGTCCTTAAAAAACCTCAGAGATAAAAACTAATTTCTAGCAGAGCACAAATAGCCAAGTACATTATTGGTGATGTTTTGCCTGATAACAAAATATTTAGTGAGTCCCGAATTATTTCCCTCATTTTGGTTTCAGTTTTCTAGTTAAGTATAAGCTCAAATTTAGCACCATCTTTGATTCATAAGTTATAAGACTATTTAGTACATACTTTCAAAATGTGTATGTTTGTTTTTAAACTTTGTGTCATCATTGACAACTAACTCTCTTCTGTCAAACAATTGTTTGTCAATTCAGCTGAATTGTACAGTTTTAGATAGAGGTCCATTTGACCAGTTTAATATAAATAATAAGTCTTAACTGTGTTTTTGTTTGTTTTCTACAATATAGCAATAGAAGAACAATGCTGTATACAAAATTATCACATTCTGAAGCCAGTACTTCAATATCTTCATGCAGTATTTCACAGGTAAGAATATTTAATTTTGTCTTCTTTTCTTTATGCATTTGTGGTTTAAAAATAAATAATATATTGATTGATTCTGAGATAGTAAGATAAGTATCATATGTTATTTAGGAATTTGGCAATATTGTTCGTCAATATTGCCAAATTTCTTATGATAAGAAAAGTTTAGTCTATAAGAATTGTTCACCATTTCTAGTCTAAGAATATTAGGTGTTGATAGAGTTGAGAGTATAGCTGTAAAATTAGCCTACAATGCAACATTCTAATAAGTACCTACTGAGTAGTCAGTCAGTAAGTTATCTGGTCATGATAAAATATGATCTAGTAAAGTGTTTAAGGCCTAAATGTTAACTTAAACACAAAATTCTTAGGTAATTGAGGTAGGTAAAAGTCTGTTTATTTTTCCCTAAAAACACTAGCTTCAACAGCTCAGTCATTGGATCTAAGTCAAAAATCTACTTATAATGATGTATTATTGAGTATAAGGGTGTGAATAAAGATTTAGGTATCAATAAATCTAAAAAATCTGATAAGAGGACCGTAGACAAGCTAGTAAAATAATGTAGTAAGTAGTGAATCGATAGATGTTTGTACGTACTATTAATGCAAATCGTATAAATCATATAGAAAAGGGCAATTGTCATGAAAAATAAATGAAATACTTTATTCACAAATTCAACTTGCTCTTCAACAAAGTCATAATTATTCTTAGTCATTTAAAGGGAATTAAAATTAATTAATGAACCCCCCATAAACTTGCAGGCTAAGCTAGTGCAATCGGAACGGAAAGTCCATTTCATTCATTTATCAAATTATCAATCACGTGACATTTGTGTTTCTTTCGTATTTTCTGACAACTGAACTGAGGTTACATTTAGTCAAGCAGCGGAAGAATATTGCGTAATGCGTATAACGGAACGTTTTGTGGTGCGTTTCGTTACTAACTGTATACGTAAGAAATAGAAGCTCCCCGCATCATAATTAAAATTAAGTTTAATTGGTGTCAAAATAGGTGTTCAAGGTTAATTCATTTTATTAAATATTCACGCTGGTTTTTTACTTGCTTGAGACTTATAATGTCTATTATATTTTCAATAATAAAACAAGTCATTGACTGTGCGTTCTGTTCTGTTTGGAAAAATAAAACGTCGTAAACTAGAACTCAATTGATAGTTCATTTATTTTGATAAAATTTATTAAACTAGCCGTATACAATATTCTTATCGGATAATTTATGTTGGGTAATATTGACTGTGTAAGGCTTGTATATGGTCTTTTATCAATCTTGCTAAAAATTTCGTCATAATTTCAATAAAAAGACGTCAGGCATAACTTCAACTAGCGTGGTTCGAGGAAAAGGTAAACATTTTAGAACTTATTAGATTTTTATATATCCTAGTAAAATATAAACATTCCTTTAATTAGATTTGATTATATTTATTTCTCGCTGATTACATTATTTTATGCTAAGTTTCATCGTTTTAAAATGAGATTTTTATTAGGTTTGATTTGACTTTACCGCGCAAGTACTAGACTCAAGGACGTGCTAGCCATCTCTTTTTCACAAGTCTTTTGTACGCTAACCGCGGCGTACGTTTCGTCACTGGAATACGAGTCGGATTGTTTTCTGTTCTCATTCCGCCATTATTATTTAAAAATTCATCTTTGTTTTATTTTCGTGCTCTGTGTTATTCATTCTACAGTGAAAAGTGATGTTATCGAACGACTAGTGGTCGCCAAAGTGTTAAAGTTTCTCGTTTCCTGTTTGATTATCAAACCGTTCGGACAGAAACAAGCAACCACGATCAGCTTGCCCACTCTTTATCACGTGGGTCAAATTTCGAATTCTAATGCTACAGTTTCATATTTTTTAATATTTATCATTCAATGAGTATCGACATCGATGATACAGCGGTCGCACTTAGTAAGAACGGCTTGTAATCGGTATAAACGTTGTATATTTCAGGAGCGCGCCGGTCGGGATTCGCGTTTCCGCCGGAGAATGGTGGAACCGGCGGGGGATTGACGGGGAATGATGTTCCATTCGGATTTTGGTGGAAGTGTAGTGCAGTGACAGTGTCGTGAAGTGGTGCGGGTGTGTTCCCGGTTACATAAGGGCGCGATGCGTGGAGAGCGCTGGAGGGTGTGAGGGGCGGGTGATGGCGCCGGGCCCCCGGCCGCCCGCAGCCGTGGCCGCGCCGGAGCCCGAGTTCGCCCTGTCGCTCTCGCCGTGCGACCGGGCGCTCGCGTCCGAAGACCTCGCCCCCATGGACGACGACATGGGGCTCCAGGAGCAGCCCAACCTGGCCAGAGACTCCCAGGAGATGGAGCAGATCCTTAGCGATCTGAACAGCTCTGATCTAGGGCAAGCTGACCTCCTGCAAGCACTTAAAACATTAGAGTCAGGTGATATGTTGTCTACTGGTGACCCTGACTCCATTTTCCCCCTTTCTGGCTTTGACATGGCTGAAACTGCAGACTCTGAAGGGGATCTGACAGAGGAGAAAATGAGACTGACACAAATCCGATTAGAACGCAGATGTGCATTTTTGCAAAGAAGAATGCGGATGTTACAGGCTAAGATTCTTGGTAAGAGAGTATCTGAAGAGGTAGCTCATACCTTTGACAAGGCCATGCGCGGTGCACGCAAAGATGGTGGCGGTAGACCAATGGGTATGAAGGCTTTTGTAAAGAAAATTGAAACAACTGCAGCATTACAATCCAGTGCTTCATCTCGTTCAGTTGTTGGCCCAAAATACTACAGAGCGGGAACATCTACAGGGGATGCATCAAGGTCAGCATCTATAGGGATACCCTCAGGAACGCTTGCAGGGCTAGAAGACACGGCAGGAGCATTACGCTCACATGTTTCTGCTGTCAAACATGCCCTGGACTCTGATGCCACTGCGTCATCGTCTGGTGCAGAGAGCAACGATGAGGCTATAGTTTACAACAATCCTCTTCAACAGCATATGCCTATGTGAGTTCACATTAAATATAACCCTTTTCTGCTGTGCGAATTGTATCATTTATAATTAGAAGTATGCAACTACAATTTAACAATCGGTCTATTAAGTTTTGATACTCTTATTTATAAAGGTTCTGTTAACTTAAAATTTGTTAATCTTTATTTATCACTTTGATATAACCTTTTGCCAGATTACAAGACATGCATTTTGCTCTAATGCGCTGTGTGTTTGTTGACTCTCAAGAGATACCTAAATTTTATAAATGAGGTAGGGTTACTGTGTTATTATGTAGACTATGTGAACCCATCTTAATACCTATCCAGACACTGCAGAAAGAAGTTGTTTACTCCACTAAACTTGGCCACCTCGATTTTTCAGAAGTGGTGTGAAAAATTGTAGTTAACATTTCCCCTGAGTTTTTCAGTCAAGCAAAATCATTATGGGAAAACCTGTACATCTATGAAAAAATTTAATTGTGTACCTATGTGAATTTTGCAATAATGCATTGAATCCACAACCAGCTTCATATGTAATAATATAAGACTTCTCATTCTGAAAGAGAAAGAACCAATTTAGAATTCTTTAGTAGTAACAAATCAGAAGCAGCAAAGGGAATTGGTTGGTAAAGAGAAATGCCACAATTTCCCTTAACTTTTTTTTGCATTTTGTATCAATGTGATGAATAAGACATGCAAGGCTTACTATGTGTGTTGGTTGACTAATGACTGCTCTTATGAGTCATTGTGAGCTGACTTGTCATAGATTTTGTTTGTAAACATGCCAACTACAGGCTGTTTGCAAGATCAGGATGCAAAAAGAAATACTGATATAAAATAATGAAAATAAAAATGTAATGTTGGCTAACACACACTACAGACACATCATTCAAAACAGATGATGCTTAGCGACAACAAATCGCATAGTAACAAGGTCACGTGACAGCTAGTAACAGGTAGAAAAATTTGAAGGCTTACCCACCTGCTATGGGTGGTGTATGGGTATAGCACGCGTCACGGAATGACGAGGATCTAGGTTCGATTCCCGCTCATAGCTTTACTTTACCTGCTATGGGTGGTGTAGGGGTATAGCACGCGTCACGGAATGATCCGGGTTTGATTCCTTTACTTTTCGGATTTTTCTGTGTTCTAATTTTCAGTGTTGCTTAGAAATTTAACACATTCCTATTAACAATGGCAGGGAAAGCAATTAATTTTCTAAGAGACAAGATATTGGATTTAAATGCGTACTTTTAAGTTAACATGATGCATTTGGCTTAGGGAACATACCCAAACTACGTGACCCTTTTTTTCGTGTTTTTTGACCCCCTCCCCCCCCCTCGGTGACCAAGCGTAGTATATGCCCAGACCCCCTCCCCCCCCCCCTAGTTTTCACGTAGTATATTTTATCAATATTTTTTGCGTAAAGTTACAAAATAATGGCTTTTGTTTGTATTTTCTTATACGGCCCCTAAAAGTGCGTACTTTGAGAATGCGTACCTATAATTGCATACGGTTGTAATTGTGTTTATTGATGGGGTAATAAAAACGTGGCGTTCTTAAAAAAAAATTATTGACTACGTGACAAGAAACCAAACCCCCCCCCCCTCCCCCCGGTGACCATGAGTGGTACTTTGAAGACCCCCCTCCCCCCCCTAAATCGGTCACGTAGTTTGGGTATGTTCCCTTACCTTGTCCTATACAGGCTATCAGCTAACTATACATAGCAAATCTAATTCTAGCATAAGTAAGAGTGAACCGGGGTCTGTTAGGTATCCTTCAGGAGCTGAGCTGAATTAATAATTGTACAACCCATCATGCAAAAAGGTGTAACATCAGGCATTAAAAGCAATTTTGCATTATAGATAAGAGATAACCATGAACTGGAGGGCTGGTTTCACCTGTTAAGTTCCAGTTATCTTAAGTGTCAGTTATCTATGATTCCGTCTATTTATTTCTACTAAAAAGAGAGTATTATAGATAACTGAAACTTAACAGAGAGTGGTGAAACCCCTTAGTCTCAATTCATACTGGAATTAAGACTATATATAATACTAGCAGTTGCCCGCAACTTCGTCTGTGTAGAATTCGTTTATCATGTAGAATTCGTTTATCGCTATCCCGCGGGAATCACGCAATTTTCCGGGATAAAAAGTAGCCTATGTGTTATTCCAGACTATAATCTATCTATGTTCCAAATTTCATCCAGATCGGCCCAGTACTTTTTGAGCCTATTCATTACAAACATACAAAAATAGGTACAAATCTTTCCTCTTTATAATATTAGTATAGATATCTTGTGTAAATTTGTATCTAATTTACAACTAATCAAGGGAAAGTAGGTCAGAGGCTAGCCCTTCATGGCAAGATTATGCTGTCTCTATTACATCATTCAATGGTAAACCTCACTTTGACAGTAATCATGCATCATGCAACCTATAATCTTTAAAGTAATCTACAGTATCTTTATACTAGTGGGAAAAACTACTGCGTGTGGCACATTTAGACATAGGCCTTACCACACACCACACCCCTCAAATATGTCAATATATCCATTTAGGTGCCACAAACTTGGCAAAAAAAGGATTCTTGTTTTTAATCTTTTTTTGCTGCCTGCTAGAAACAAAGGTTAATTTGAAGATTTGTTATTAATTAGCCATAAGCTTTGATTGACAACAAACTACTGTTTCACTATCCTTGTACTCCACCTATCTTAATCAAGATTATTTTATCTGGTAGTCCATAGACCAAAGTTTAACATTTATTTCAGTGCATTAGAGATGACGTACATAACCTTTCTTTTGATTTTCATCTAGTAAGTATGTTATTGCATCATGCCATGTACCAATTTGGTTACTGTTTCACAACAGTTTCATTATGCTTTGGATACTTGTCAAGATTCTCTAGTTTGCATGGTTCCATTGTAAAACATGTGGTTGTGGTCTGATGACATGTTATGACTCGTCATGTTAGCAGCCTTGAAATTTGTTTTCTTCTCTACAGTATGTTGGCCAGTTTTTTAATTTACTATGGCATGCAATATTAATTTTCTGTGGGCATTGAGATGTTTTTATATTTTTTATAAATGAAGACTTGAAGCTCCTAGCATTTTCATATAATTTTACAGTAGAGTTCACAATATTTCGTGAGGTCATTGCCTCTGTACACATTGTTATCTGTTTACACTATCTCACATGTGAGACTTACCTATGTGTGCTCCTGTGAATCATTTATGTGGTTACCTATTTAGCTAACTAGTAATCTATAGTATATATACTGTGTCTATAGGTTTCAAGATCTATGTAGGTATGATTGTTACGAAAGTTTTCTTTTGCTGACTTTGAACTGGCAGATGACGAATTTGTTTTGAATTAACTCTTTAATATTGGTTAGTTTGAAATGTTTGTGGAAATATATCTATTATTTTCTGAGTTTCAATACCCAAAGGGATTAATTTAGTCCTGAAAACCAAATTAGTTTTTGATTTACTCTAAAATTTGGTGTTTAGTTACTTTGAAATTCATTAATAAATAGTTAGTAGATCTACACTATGAGGAGTCCACTGAGCACTATTGCCATACAAAAGCTTTAAGAAAATCGCGTTTTAACAGCTCATTATCATAATTAGTATGTCCATGGATTGATGTTGTCAAATACCCTAATAGATTTATTTTTTCTGTTATTTCCAGTGAGAAGCGTGCCTTGTGGACGTGGCAGCGTGCCCGCGCCTCCATCGCCTCCCGCTGGTGCTGGCTGCAAGCTCAGGTCCAGGAGTTGGAGTACAAGATCCGACAGCACAACGATCTGCACAAACAGGTATCTTAACGCCTTCCATGTGTATGCCTGAGAGCCCTGCCACACTGGGACGCCATGGCGACGTCTCCAGCTACCATAAAAATGTTGCTTTGGCGAAGCGTGATTTGTATAGGATATGTAGTTGAGGACATCGCCATGGCATCCTGACGAAGCAGGACTCTCGAAATATATTCGGGTGCAAAAAACCGGGCCACTTTTCATACAACTTTGTATGGGAAGTGACCAGGTTTCTTTGCACCCGAGTATATTTTGTTGTTACTTAAGATGCGTACACTTTTGAACGGCTCAGCCTGAGGCATGCTCGACTCGAGCGGCGAGCTGCTCGCGAGCAAAACGTTTGCATATTTTATACTCGGGTGAGGAAACGCGCTCGCGGCGAGTCAACTTTGAGCGACGCACAAAATGGCGTCAGACTTGATGACAACTGTTGCTGCGCTTATTGTTGTTCATCGAATAATTAATAAAAAGAAGAAAAATAGTCATTGATGGCGATGGTGGATGAAATGAAACAGTTATATGAAAATCGTGATGCCGTACGCAACGACATTTGACAAGTCAGAACAAGTTCGCGCCGCTGTCGAGCACGCTCGCTCGGATGCACGTCCAAATTACACAGACACGCACATCGAGGCTCCTTTGTGCACTGTCAAAAGACCGACTCCGGCCGGCTCGCCGCGAGCTGCTCGCGCACGGCGCGTGAGGCGTACGAATTTGAGTGAACAGGCGAACCGTGTGTGCCTCAACCTGATGCTGCCTCAAATCCGTGCGCACCTTTACATTCACAGGCCTTAAAGTTTTGTATCGTAAGAAACATCTAGAACGCGTTCCCTCTAAAGTTAAATACTATAGGAACAGTTGCCGATACGCACCGTTAGAGGCACTGCCAATTTGTCTAAAATAATTGGGATGTTAACTCGAACGGATTCAAGTTATAGTGGCAAAAAAATCTCTCGTCTACTTAATTTAATAGTCGCTCAAGTAAGAAAGTAGAGCATGTCGTGTAGTGCAGGAAACCAAATAAGATAACTGGAAAACTATGTGGAAGATTAAAAATTAAATTACTATAAAATAAGCTGCACTGAGGGTTGCTTGCACGGTATACGCCAATATTTCATTCTCAGTTCACCTGAATTAGAAATAACAGCCATTGACACAACTTAACCCTGGGTTATTTGATTTAAATCAAAGCGCGTAAGTTAGCCTTACAGTATTTTTTGAAATTGAAGTTAAATAAGTAAGTCACGTGGATAACGTGACTGGTATCACCCCCGGAAAGGGCGAAATCTAGAGCGTGCCACCCTTCGCCCCCCCCTCTATGCTGCCGACGAAACCTGTTAAGTGTATTTGTGTATTTAGAGACATTATTAATTAATAGCACGTTATTTACCTCCCTATTTATGTCGACTAGCTGTTTGCCGCGACTTCGTCTGCAAATAATTCGTTCATCGCTATCCCGGGAGCCACGCAATTTACTACGATAAAAAGTAGCCTATGTGTTATTCAAGACCATAATCTATCTCTGTTCCAAATTTCATCCAGATCCGTGAAAGAGTAACAAAAAAACTTGCATTTATAATAATATAGGATAGGACAGGATATTATATTAGTAGGATTAGTTTATGAAATCAGGCGTTACTTTGCGGAGGTCCATTTCAATGAACAAAAAACATTTACCTTGTTACTCCGCAGCTCCGTTAGCGTAGCGCGGTAGCGTGGTAACGGAGTAGCATGGTCAATGTTTTTTGTTCGTTAAGTGTTGGTACTATTGGTGTTAGTTTTCATCCATTGATCTCTGTCAGATTCAGATGACATTGTTTTGTGTTAGTGTTAGCACTTCACGTAGTGGCTCGAGAGAAACTTCAAACTGCATTCTTGTGGTTTGATGACGTATTGGCATGGATTACAATATCAAGACTATTGTGATACTGGTATGTCAATATAGGATCGTGGATGTCAAAACAGCCGGATTCGCTGCGTCTCTTCATCTCTTAAAGGGCCAGCAAAGCACTTAACGCTCCTGTGTTGTTATGAGGTGTCTAAGGGACTTTCCATCAGGTGACCCGCGTGCTCGTTAGCTCAAACATAACAATAAATTCCTGATATGGGTAGCGATATGCGTGGATCACACGATAATACGGTATTGACCGTTAGATGCGGCATGTTCTATGATTTAATTGAGATCCAATCAATGTAAACGCTTAGATTATATGTTTTAAAATTAGTTGTTATGTTAGGGGTTCTGAATGAGGTTGACCTCATCTAACATTTAATTGGTTATCTTTTAATCCTGATTTTGTTATCAATTCATGGCACTAATGGGTTCGCATTAAGCTTCGCGATAAATGAGGTTTTGTTTAATTTTTTCCTGGTTTACCATGGTTTAAAAAATAATAGTGTTTCTTCACAGGGATGTGGGAAATATAAAAATGGGAGCGTTGTAATTTATAATCGTAAATAGCTTTTTATTATTTGATGAATTCTGTGACAATGTCAGCATGCATCACACATTCTTTTAGTGTGAAAATGGCGTGTTAGTTTTATAAAAAAAAAAAACATTAAGATCTGTGTAAAGATTAAGTAAAGTCAAAAAGAATTATTCTAATTGAAATAAGAAAGTTTGTGTTAACAAATGAGGGGGTTAATAATTATTACACCAATCGATGCAAACAGTATCTACGCCAACAAGTGTTGATATTGGACAACATAAAAGTTATATTCTATTCCGAGACGCGTATAAAAAAATAATACTTTCCCCTCAAACCTCACTCTTAGGTTCTTGAGCCCACCTCATATTATGCCAGTTCGTATTCTGTGCTTTATCTTGCGATCAGTCCGACGACTGTTAGCCGGCTCTCCAGTAAAAACCCCTATGTTTGTGGCTGTTATTTTTAGCACTCCATTATAACCTCTATATTTTTTCCAGGTCCGGGAAGCCAAAGGGCCAGTGCAGTTCGAAGGCGAGCCTCCGCAGCCGTCAGCCTACGAGGGTCTGCTCCCGGGCGCGCGCGAGCTGCCCGACGACGATCCCGCCACGGAGACCTGCGCGCGCCACCGCCCGCTGCGCCGGGACACCTTCAAGAAGAGGAAGCTGCTGCAGATGCACAACCTGCACATAGCTACCAACAAGGCTGCCAAGCCGGCGGATGTCCAGTGAGTGCTTACTTATAACGTACTAGTTGCAGCCCGCAACTTCGTCTGCAAAGTTTATGGCTATCCCTCGGGAACTGTGCAATTTTCCGGGATAAAAATTAGCCTATGTGTTAATCTAGGGTATTAGCTATCTTCTTTCCAAATATTATCCAAATCCATTCAGTAGTTTTTATGTGAAAGAGTACAAACTTTCGCGTTTATAATATTAGTAGGATCTCTAAGAATGGGAGTTATGAATGTGGAAACATTTTTTTTTGTAATATATGATTAATTACTTTAGTCTTCTGCTGATGGTATGAAATGATTCAAGATTAAAGTAAACAGAAAAGGGATCATGATGGTACATGTTCAGCAACATGACCTGTTTCCTTAAGAATGATATGCTTTTGCTTATATTACATTTATCAGATTCTTCCATGCTGGTCTGGGAGTAAAGAAAAATAGAATATCAGTTGCTTCTCTTCCCTGTAAAAACCCATCGAGGGAATGGGCAAAATCATGTTATAGGCGATGCGGCTAGCAATCTATCACTATTTTGATTTTCGTTTCCAGCTATGCGGCCTTAATCATGCTAAACTGTCTACCCCGTAAGGGATAAAGACGTGATATGTCTGTACATATCAGATGGTGGTAAACTTTACCTTAGAGGTGCTGTCAAAAATAGTTATTCTGGCTCAATACTGACGCTTCTAATTCGTATGGTGTTGTTACAGTTGCAGCTGCGAGTACCCCGTGGAGAGCTGCGCCGTGTGCACCGGGCGCGCGTCGCCCACGCAGCCGCCGCCGGCCGCCGGGCTCGCGCGCCAGGACCCCGCGCACCATCCCGTGCTCAGCGACCTCGCAGGTACAGCCCGGAAGCGACGACCATTTTTGTGTCAAAAGTGACTAAATGTCAGCCGCCATCTTGGATCCGAAAAATTATACCGAATTCGGGCTCAGACACCGAATAACCCAAAAGCGACACCCATAATCATTTTTGTGTCAAAATGTCATTTGCCATCTTGGATCCAAAAAATTATATAATTACAGATGCCGAATAACCCAAAAGCGACAAGCGTTACCCTTATTGTGTCAAAAATATTAAAATTTCATCTGCTCTCTTGGATCCAAAAAACTGCAAAGTTTTATGACAAAAATTCCATTATACTCGCCATCATGGATCCTGAACATGAATGTTTAAAATATTGTAATTCGTAACCCGTAGAAGCTCCCTCGTCATCGTAAAACGCAAGAGGTATAAAGCGATGTGTACATTGCAGACGTGCCGACGGCGCAGCACATGTCGGCGCTGTGCTCGCTGCGCTGGTTCCGCGGGCGCGCGTGCTCGGCGTGCCGCGGCGCGCACTCGGCGCCGCCGCCGCGCGCGCACAAGCCGCCGCGCCTCGCGCCCAAGCCGTGTCGGCGCCCCACCAGTGAGTACAGTCACGCGGGACACGGGATACCCCCCCTTGCACATGGCCGGACTCCCTCCCACACTACTCCCCCTTCGAATTACCTTCGAAATATTTATCTGAATTTTTTGCTCTAGGTTGCCTAACGGAAATTTTCCGGAACACCACTCTTTCATTCACATACTCAAATCACGTCTATATCCCTTGCGGGGTAGACAAAGCCTGAGGTGACAAGACCTATAGGCCACGTTTAGCATGATTGTAGGCGTAAAGGAGGAGGTGGAAAGGGAAATCAAAATAGTGATGAGTCGCCAGCCACGTCGCCTATAACATCATTTCTAAGAATTTCGCCCATTCCCTCGATGGGCTTTTACCATCTCTGCCGGACGAGAAGCAACTGGTACATTCTATTATTCTCTCAGACCGGCATGGAAGCTCAGTCTTACATTCCCAATTTCTTTCTGAAAAATTGTAACAAATGAGGATGTTTGGGAATCCAATGCGTTAGGCTAACGTGTTCCCGAACAGTAGTGCCGACTTTTATTAATCGATAAAAAGCGTCAAATGACGTCACTATAACATCGTCTATGAAAACAAGATGGCGTACTTACACTTGTTTGAAAACGACGCCATTTTGTTTACACAGACAATGTTTCAGCGAAGTCATTCAATTGCGATTTCTACGAATTTTGGACGACGGTTCGGCTATTGGAGAAAATCCTAGCTTTACTCGCTCTGTAGTTCTGCAAGTACTCTACAAACTATAACTATTCTATTTCATCTTACATTTTGCCCGCCCTCTGACTATTTAATGCAATAAGGTGTTTTAATTCGATTTATTTCGTTTTTCAGGATTGAAAAGAGGACGACCGCCTTTATCTAGAAGAATTAAAGAAAGGAAACCATCAGAAGAGACTGTGACTTCCACTCATGACAGGTAAGAAGCGATATTTCAATATATTTTTTGCCACCTAATCCTAACCTAATTAATACTGAGAACTCAAAGCACCAAAGATTACAAAAAGAAGGGTTAGACATTGTTAGATCCGAGTTCCTGACAAAACTGATTTAATAAATTGATTTTTACAATTTATAGGTATTCAAAATGTTAACAAGAAAGTTTACATCAATAAAATTACTCGAGATGACGAGATGTCAATCAAAAGTCGTTTCGCTCGATCATAGTTTTTTGCTTTTATTAAATGTTATAACTTAACAGTTGGTTGAAATTTTATGCAGCTATTGTGAACCTGTACCCTTCATGCCTATGAAAAAGAAAGTTATTAAAATTGGAGGTTGAAAAACAATGATGTTTGTACAGGGGCCGTGGCCGAACTAGTACAGAGTCCCGCGCGCGAGCCGCGTCGTTCGACATCGACAACATCGTGATCCCGCAGAGCGTGGCCGCCAGCACGCGCCCCGAGATCCTGCACTACAAGGAGATACAGACGCCCAAGTCAGTACAACCATAACACTACATATCGGTGGCGTGACGTCAAGTATATCAGAAGACAAGCCGAATAGAATAGAATAGAATAGAATAGAATAGAATATATTTATTTGCAAAGAATAAGTAGATATAACAATGTCATTGGGTGGCACAGAGACAATAGGTTCCTTATTCTGCTATTTGTACAATTTTATTATACTAGCATGCAAATTTTTTTTTTTTTTTTTAATGGGTTGCTTACATTATACAAAATTATCTTGCAAGAGGAAATCATTTACACTATAGTAGTTTTTTTCTATCAGTATCTGCATTAACCTATTTTTAAATATATTTTCAGGAGCTACCCGTATGTAATTTGGTAGCTTGTTAAAAATGTTTAGACACATAGCAGCACAATGTTTCCTATATAATGCGGTCCTAGGAACGCAGACATGAACTAGCCTTTCTGGATTCCATCTATTTCTTGTTGAGATATCTCCAGCTGTTTTAAATAAATACATATATCTCTTTACAAAAATGCAGACTTCAAAAATATACAGACGAAGGGTATTTAACTAGCCTTTTCCTCTAATTCTGTACAACAAAGTGCCCAACTGCCTTAAAATAGGCAAGCCAGTGGGAACCGAGTTCTATGGACGCCACGCCACTGCTACATATTATTAAGTTAAGTCCTCCGCCGCGTCTGTTCGCGATAAACTAATAAAGTACATTAGTTTTTCATGCGAAATTTACCAATAGACAATAGTGATCCACAGGGAAGGTTTAAGTATGTAATTTGTCAAGGATTCGAGTTAATTCGCTGAAATATATAATGATAATTCTTTGAAATGTCAGAAGAAGTTGATCTGTCTAGGATACAAATTTTAATTCTGCGAGGACGAAGTCGCGGGCAACAGCTAGTATTAAATATAATCGGGAAAAATTGGGACCGATGACGCCAATCGACCTAGTCCTACACTAAGCAAAACTGTGTATCTCATGACTACTACATATACAATAAATCAATATTATAGATTGTCTAGTTCACAAGTTGCATTTTATAACAAAAACTAGATGAAAACCCGGCTTCGCTCGGGTGAAATGTGACTCATAATACATATCTAGGTACAAAATGTAGGTAGATATTTCTGTAGTTATCGGTTCTCAAGGAATATTAAAGGCAAAGCAAGGTATAGTTTTTTTTAGCTTCGTTCATTGTGGTTAATTCTCTGTAAACATCTCTGTTTTAAGCACTCAATCTTTCTTTGTCCCTGGCTTTTATTTGTCATTACGAATGCTATGCGAATGGGAAACTGAAGCCGACTAAATTTAAAAGGCAGTTGACTGTTAGATGGCGTTAGCTAACGCTCTAATAATAAGGCGGGTTCCGTTGCACAACCAACAGTTGGGTTTAAATTTCTTAAAAGCATTACTATACAACCAACTTTTAATTTTAGAATGTGTGGTGGTAGTCCTGCTGGCGTTATAGAATTTAGGAATTCTACAGGATAGTTTAAAACATCATTATGATCGTCCTCAACCACAGCGTCAGAACTCTCGTAAATTTTAAGCATGCTGGGGATTTTCTCGACAACAACAACAATACTGAAAAATTTACATTTTATTTTTTTTACGAAAAGAACCTCAACTTCAACTTTTAAAGTTATGGCCAGTTTTTCTATGGTTGTTATGGCAATCGGCCAATCTCAGGTTTAGAGAAAAAACACATGACACAGCAGAGTATATCCTATGAAAAAGTTTTCAAAGATAATTAAAAGAAGGTTTACGGCAAGACGTTTCGTTTTACACATTCACATGAATCGCAGTTCTTTGGCGCGACGTATTGAGTGGCAAGGCGTATCTGTGCGCTGCCGCTGGTGTGAAACGGAACGTTTAGTAACTACTCAAGATGACAACTGCGATTTGTCTGTCATGTCAGTACCATTAGAATTTAATTTAATTTAATTTAACAAAATACTCGACAATCCGAATTTTGCGGATATATGTTGTCGACTTGAAATCATTATTTTTTTATGTTTTATTATTCAGGTGAGGTTTCGATCGAGTCTACCGTACCCCGCGACGAAATTATTAATATAGATTAGTATGGATGTGAACTAGACCATCGATATACTGATAAAATCAACTGACGGGGAAAATGGTTGCTCACGCTGACCGTGTGTGTCGTACGACAAAGAATTGTGAATAAAGCAGTGGTACTCAACCTTCTTTTTATACGAGCCACAAACACGTTTTAGTCATAGTGTCGCGGGCCACAAGCAAAAATTATTTAGGGGTAGGTCGTAGGGGTAGGTAACTCAAGGGGGGCCAATCACAAGGGCCGGGCGGGCCGCAGGTTGAGTATAGCTGGAATAAAGGTATTCCTTTCGTAAAAACGACAGTTATTAAGTACCTACTTAGAATTAGAACGATTATAACGGTAACGAATTTGTTTTACAGATGGAGAGTGATGGAGATGTCGGACGTACGGCTCAACAACGGTGTTTCTAAGTCGAGACGGATGTCGTTGGAGAGTGAGGTATGTACGATTATTATGCTATTTGCAAAAAAATAAAAAATTGACCATCAAGCAGACTAAAAACTTAGTTTTGGTTCTCTAGAAAAAAAAACATTGATTTCTTTGAAGTTTTTTTTTGTTTATTTCATTTCATAGCGACTTACGATAAATGTTCAAGTGTAAACACTGAAAGTGGCTTACTGTAATTTCTAACTACTTTCGTAAATTGCAAAATTAAAAGTCGCTTCGAGTTTGTTCATGGAAGCGAGACACAGCTTATCGAACTAAATTGATAAGTTGAGAATTTACACCAAAACAATGTCCTCCAAACAAAAACAAAACAAAACCTCGTCACCAGACGAGGTAGAAACTTTAATTACCTTTTTTAGTATGTCGCATACAGTAGGACTACAAAAATAAGGAATACAAAAACCGGGTAAAAACAAATTTACTCCATGTTGAACTTAGTGAAATGTTTAGTACCACTCCAGAGGAAATCGCTAGAAAGTTTCATAATTTAAAGAAAACATAAACAGACAAAGAGAGGAAAATTCTAAAAACTGTTGGAACGTGTTTTGTTTCGATTCTAAGCCCAGCCAATATTATATAAGCTAAGAGTTTTGTCCGACGAAGGGCAAGCCAGCAAAACGTTTACTTCACCATTATGCATGTTTTATGCATTATGCAGGTTCTCCAGGTATTTCTCTCTAGCATGTTTATACCGGTCGCATTCCACCAGAATATGGATTAAATCATCAGTTTTATTACAAATCTCGCACATTTTAGATTGAGACGCTCTCAATAATTTATGCAAGTTTTTAATTCGCAAAATTTTTGTAAGCATTATTTACCGTAAGTTTATTTTAAGTGTGAATGCAACCGTAAGTTACATAAATATTACGAAAGTAACTTACAGTTGTAAACTCGGCCTAGGCTAGTGTAGGCTTCCTAACCTCTGTAGTAAACATTGTAATAAAATAAGTGTGTATTGTGCGTGCAGGAAGAAGACGTATCGGAATTGGCAGTTCACGCACGGCACGCGCGCAGCGAGGCTCGCGAGCGCGGCCGCTACCTCGGGCAGCGGCGCTCGCGGCGCGACCACAGCCTCGCCGCGCCGCCGCCGCTCCCGCCCCCGCCCCCGCCGCCGCCCGTGCCGCCTGCCCCCGAGCCGCCCGCACACGAGGCTAGTGTCTAGCTGTATACACACGGTAGCGGCGCTCGCGGCGCGACCACAGCCTCAACCCAACTTAACACCACGCTAACAAGTGACTTGTCTATTATTGCAGTCAGTGCGGCCGTACTCGCCGCGGCGCTTCCCGCTGCCGGAGGACGCGTACGTGGACATGCTGGCGAGCATGCCGCTGGGGTACCGCCCCACCAGCCCGGAGCCCGCGCTGCCCGCTGTAGACGAGTACGAACATGAGCACGAGGTCGGGGACGAAGACAGCCCGCTCTCACCCCTATCCCCGATGGCCTTCGAAGGTGACGATCCGGACGATGTCGAGTGGGATCCTAGTAGTGAGAAGGCAGAGAGGCGGAAGAGCGGGTTCAGGTGAAAGTGTAGTGTAGGATGGCTGCCCGGTGATAGAGGCGGGATTTGAAAGCTCGTGACAAAGGTAACCTCTCTTTATTTAAAGGTGACACACGGTCCGTGAGCTCTTGGAATGCTATTCGGGTTTGTCTTGCTGTCACTCACACTTATGGGTTTGATACTTGAATCGGCAGATGGTACCCGAAGCCCGAAATTCTAAGAGCTAATCGGCTGTACATATTTGCCCGTAATTTAAGACTGGCAACCAAAAATTAAACTTCACGTTGGCTGCGTTCAAAGTTACTGTAGGCGTACCTTTTTTTCATAAATATGGTATTTGTTACATATTTAAAAGAACACAGAAAAATTTAATTAGAAAAAAATGTTTTAAATCGATACACAACGCGTTAACATGTTAGGAGATAACTCTACCATAAGTTCAAAATTAAGTATTTTGGTGTGCTAAAGTATTATACCAAATACGCAGTATGATTCTCCGATGCAAAGTATGGTTGGGAATCTTAACTGTACAATGAATAATGGGAATTAATTGCACTTACTGTCACTTTGCATTTGACTGGAAAATTTGTGCTCTATTCTAAAATAATTGCGCACTTACAGCTTTTAAATTTGACGAAAAACTTGTCTAAATCCTTTCTGTGTAGATTCAGATTGTAATGTACTTTTCAATAGGTCATATTTGTAGCTGTGTAAAAATTTGTACGGGATTCTTAACTAAATTCCAATAATGAATGGCAATTTTAAAAGGAAATAATTTTAATCGTTATGCCGGTTTTTTTTTCTATCAACCAGGCATAATTTATTTGCATTAAGTATTACTATATTCTTATCTAAGTTATATAGTACTTAAATTATGGGGCAGCCAAGATTTCGGCAAGTTAAACGGTCTTAAAAAGAGGGGATGTTTAAGTTCGAAACTTTTCACAACTTTGACAAAGCTAAATAAATAAGAATGAATGTTGCTAATCGCAAAAGTCGAGAACGGCTGGACCAATTCAAATATTTTTTTCATTATGTTCCTTAATAATTCGTTAGTTCCACCGAATATTTATATGGAGAGAAGAAACAAAAATAATAAAAATGGAACTAAGGCGAAGCCGCGGGAATCAGCTAGCTTAAAATATAAATAAAACTGCTATTGTCCATTAACATGCTGTTTCTGAGCTGGCTATTGCCTACGGTTATCATGTTACAATACTATCCTGTACCATACTAAAGGGATGATGAATTGATAAAAATCTTTCTGCAGTCATTCAATTTACTGATGTCAATCGCTTTGAACGAAATAGACAGGTACCGGAATTTCTTACAAATAAATGAAGTCTTGAATTTATTTCGAGGTTACTTTTCTGATATGTGAAATAATTGAGCAACAGGGCAGTTATTTCCTACTGCTAAAAATACGATTTGTCACTTATTTTGTTGCACAGTTTAATTATCTACAAAATAATGAATTGAACATGATCAAATTAATTAGTTTACATTTTTTAAGTGATTTTTCACCAAAATTTCTAAGATTTTTTAATTCTAGGATCTAGATGATATTCAAATTGACAACTTGCTACTTACTATTACTACAAATTCAGGATTTTCTTTTAAATGCGATATGTTCTTGCTAATTTTGTTTGGTTATTCTTAATTGTTGATATTTTGTTTTTGCTTGCTTTAAACATTAATAAATTTATGTCAGTTTTGTGAATTGACAATTGTTATTTTTAAGAGTTGTTTGTTACTTTAGGGATATCTTAATTATTGTCGTTACAAGTCCCAAACTGAAGAAGCTTTATTGACTAGAAGAAATAACAGTAATTGTAACATTGTATGTTGTCTAGCTTTCGTTTGAGTTGGTTTCACAACGATAGGAGAGCACTTTTGGACTTCTTAAGAGCCTATAGTCTGGCAGATAGATAACTGCAGTAAAATTACATATCTAAGTGTCATTTTACGAAATAATGATACCACATTTATTTCACTAACACTCGACCACAGTCACATAGTGAATGATTTGATTATGAAACGAACGAAATGTCAGATTCTTAGTTTAGTATATTTTATATAGCGCGTTACTTTTAGGGGTACGAGGTTCATATTAATGAACAAAAACTGCTTTTCCACTCCACACTGCAACCAATCTCGAAACTGTTGGGGAATGAGCGGAAAACTGGCAACTGATTTGACATGCCTCCGCACATTTCCTAATCGCGCTCTTACACTTCTACTACCTAGAAAACATAAAAAACTTTACTGAACAAATATTTTTTATTAAAATACGCTTTGAAAATTTTCTGTTTCATGACATTGTTCATTCTTTCATTCAATCATTATTTAATATTCGCCAAAAACTGACAACACTGAAAGTGTCATTTTACTGCAGTGATCTATCTGCCAGACTATAGACAAGCCATTTACAAGCTTAAACGGAATTTTAACTAGGGTTCAAATAACGAGATTGATTTTGAGAGGGTTTTGGACCTACTTTACATTCCTTACAAGATTTAGACACATGATTAGTAGTCTTTCATTTTAATAATTATACGGCCGATTATTTCAATATTTTTAAGCTTCGACATTTCTGCTAGCTTTTAAATAATATCGTCTTTTCGCCTCGTTTATAAATTAGGTGAATAGTACAGTCAAATATAACATTTCATATTGTCTTATCAAAAATACTGCACGCTCTTACACGGTCGTAATAAGGTTGCATTACATATTTTTTATACGTTCAGAGCCTCTAGGTATAAGTTTTCGCATATAAAAACGTCTCGAACGCGTTCAAGTAAACGTTGCAATTACTATGGAAAAATTGGCAGCGCCACCAGCGGATCGAAACGGCAACAAACAGTTCTCATAGTATTTGAAATTATGACGCAAACGCGTTCTAGACGTATTTTATGACCGGAAACCTACACTAAGCATACAAAACCTATAGTGTAAGTTTTCGCATATAAATAACGTCTCGAACGCGTTCACCTAAACGTCTCAATTACTATGGAAAAATTGGCAGCGCCACTTGCGGATCGAAACGGCAACTGTTCTCATAGTATTTGACATTTTAAAGCAAACACTTTCGAGACGTATTTTGTGACCGAAAACTTACACTAAGCATACTGATAAATAATACAGATATAAAACATAAAACTGTACGCGAGATTGTTTAAAGGCATGCTATGTAACTAACGTGCTCCCACACTGATGTTGGAAATTGTAGTATATCGTTATAAAGCATTTGTTTTATAATATTCTGTCACAAATTGCCTAGTAAAACTAACAAATTGTAACAAAATGTTATGACTCGGTTCAGTGGCGTAACTATAACGTCTGGGGCCCGTGGCAAATTCTTCTGATGGGGCTCTTTCCTCAATATAAAGAAGTGCATCAGCGTCCCTTCTATGCTCTAAACCAATCCAGTTTGGGGCCCCGAAGAGCTAGGGCCCGTGGCATTTTGCCACTCCTGCCACCCTATAGTTATGCCACTGGACTTGTTACTATCGTGTTTTATAACGTTATACAACAATAACACCAGTTTGGGAGCGCCATAATAGAATACTTAAGTTGTGTAATAGGAAATGTATTACAAATTGTTTCCATCTGACAACAGTTTTTATGTATTTTATTACTATTTAAAAAGATAATCCTTTCTAATATGTATTGAATGTTTACGAAGCCACCGCTTCTTAGTTAAGATAGCCCTAAGACTGCCCGTTTACCGCTAAGCGATTTGTATATAATATAAAATATAAACAGGGCACTGAATAGTAACTAATAGACTGGCTACAAAATATTTGAATCTCTCTAAGAGAATACTTGCTGTATCAAAATTCCTTGCATACAAAGAAATGTGATAACATTGGAGATTGCATGGTGTGTGATGTTGTTTGTGACCCAGATTGATATAGACGAAGGAATTAACTTTTTTTTAATTGTATCAGAAATTTATAACGACGAAATTGCTATGTAAAAAATATTTTTAAATGGCTTCGTAATTTGCGGTAAAAAATTTAAATGTACAATTAACAGGTAAAATCCTTCTGCTATTTCATCTCAGTGTAACATATTTAAAAATGCATTTGCTTGTGTCATATTTGTATAAATTAGAGTGTGAACTGTTGCCAGTGGATACATCGGAGTGCTTAACGCTCCTGCTATGTTTGTGGGCTTAATGAAGATTAACAAACCGCATCACCTGTTCGGAACTGCCAAAAATAATACAAATAATATAGTTTACCATTGACAAACAGTTACAAGACACATAGGTGACATTTAGCCTTAAAAAACCGGGTAAATTGAAAAATAAGATTTAGATTTTTAGCATTGTTATTTTTATAAGTGACGTTACAGCCTGCTATTGTTACACCAATTCTATGGTAGAATTACGGTTTGATAGCTCATAAAATGTATGTTCATTGATTGGTGGTGTCAAATATTATACTGTATAGGAGGTAATAAGCTATGCATTGAGATTGGCTGATTCATATTCACGTGGTGAGGTTTGGTTAACCATTTTGTAATAAGTACCTAAATAAACTGGAAGCACTGAGTATTATGTATTCCGATGTATCTAATGGTGATTAAATAAATTTATGATTGTTTACGGGACCTATATTGAAGTAGATGACGTTAATACTTATGAGAACATGTGGTTATTAGTCAAAATAGACATTCGGTCGGAATTACATTCAGATCACAATTCAACATTTTCACTTCTGTTAACCCTTGGATCAGTCGTGCTCATTCACTTAAAGCTGACAAATGCGACCCGTTTCTAGAAGCTACAAGTTTCAATTAGAAGTTTAAGCAACATTGGTCAAAAACAACTATTGATTGGTTGATAGTACTATATTAAACGAACACACACAACTACTGTAGTTTAGGAGAGGTTATAAACAGGTCAAACACGATATACAGTCTGCTGCTGTTAGGAGTCATTGGTATAGTCTGTTTCAGTTAAAACGACGAAAAGTACTTAAAACCAACATCTATTGTTTAATTGTTATCTTCAAGTGGGGTTGTAAAACCATTATGCAGGTGGTATCGGTAGGTACCTGTTTGTTCACGGTATACTTTGCGACTACCTGCATAATGGTTTTACAACCCCACTTGAAGATAACAATTAAACAATAGATGGTGGTTTTAACTACTTTTCGTAATTTTAACTGAAACAAACTATAATAGTGGTTCAAAACCATAAGCAACCGGTTGCCATATACAAAAAGGTTGAAGTTGAAGTTGGTTGATACGACTATTGCTAGTTTAGATCCGTAAAATATTGTTACTGGCAGCTTCAAGAAACGGGTCCCTGGTGACAAGGTGATTAAAATGGACAGTGGTCACTACACTTATTCTGACTATCACTTCTTAAACGTTACACACGGTAATGATAATGATGAAGTTTAATTGCGATTGGCAGTTAGTGGACCACTGACTGTTCGACGTGTGGCAGCATGTGCAAGCAAATTTTACTGGTTTTTGCGAACTAATTTTTAAATTTAGGATGCCTACAACACGCAAGAATAAGTTTCTTGGCGTTATCTACTTTAATGAGGTCTGTGTTGGTAATAATTGGCCAGGTTCGGATTATATGAATTTGTAAAGAAGATGAATTAGTGACGCGTGTGTTTAATTGTTTGATTTTATTACAGAAGTTGTCAGGAACGAACTTGGTCGGTGTGATACTGGATTGTTTTGTTTAGAAGGGAAGCCAAAGCCTTCTTGTTATTATAAGCCTAGTATAAGGGACGCCTCGAGTCGAGCGCGACTGCTTGAGAATACAAAATGTCTTGTATAGTATAAAAAATAAACGTTAAAAATTCAGTCATTAACTTTGTTTCTTTTTTCTTCTTCGGCACAGATCGTTGGAGGGAAATATATATCAATACCCTATGGCAAAACGTCTCAAGTATATTAAGGCTATGAGCCGTGGCCCACCTAATTTGATCCACCCGGAAAAAATATTGCCATTTCGAATCACTGATTATGATTTGAATACTAAAATAGGTAGGTTAGGTTAGTTAGTCAGGTATCTTCATTTGCCCGAAGGGTAAAATAACCAGAAAAAGGGGCTCCGTCGAAAACCAGGTGGACCACGACCCATAGCCGGTGTATTTATATATTACTAGCTTCTGCCCGCGACTTCGTCTGCGTAGAATTATACATAAAACCTTCCTCTTGAATCACTATCTATTAAAAAAAAGCATCAAAATCCGTTGTGTAGTTTTGAAGATATAAGCATACATAGGGATATAGGGACAGAGAAAGCGACTTTGTTTTATACTATGTAGTGAAGTGACAAGAGCAAATTAGTCTTACGGTATGGAGTTTGGTACAGTCGCCATCCGATATTTTGGAGCGGCAAAGGTAATCAAAAATATCGAAACATTAACTCTACCTTAATAATAGAGTGCATTTGCCGATATTTTTGACTACCTTGGCCGCTCTTGAAATATATGATGGCGACTACATACCTTAAAATCATTTTTCTACGCGACAGGCTAGTGTTAGTTGTAAACGAACACTAATAAACAGTAAAAGATGCAAGTTGTGTACATTTTATTTATTTGGAATCATATAACGTTGACAATGTATAAATACGTCGTAGGAATACCATATAATCGTCTCTAACGTAATGTTTTATATAATTAAGATCACTACTATATGATTTGTAATAATAATTATGTATGTATAATAATGATTCTCCTACAACTACTAAGGTGCATTGGGGTAAATTCGAAATTGGGGGTATTTCGAAAATCGTGGATATCCACTAAACGCGGAACAATACCATAATCTGGCAACGCTTATCTAGAAGCCAAATACATTGGAGGTTCTAGGTAAGCGTTGCTAGATTATGTTATTGTTCCCCGTTTAGTTTCACGATTTCCACGATATCCACGAGTTTCGAAATTCCCCCGATTTCGAATTTACCCCACTGCATTACACATGATTATGATCATCATAATTTCGCTTCGGTTCATAGTTTTGTAACATTAAGTACAACACGAATAACACGTTTACAAACTACAGCTTAAAAAAAGAGTATAAATCAATAAGTAATATGACACAACCTATAATAGATTTTACATAATAAACATGGCACTATTTATATAACAATAGCTCGTGCATCTAAAACCTAATTCTCGTGTAAATCCATAAAAAAACTTATTTTACAATCACATTTCAAGCAATTAATACTGCAATATAACAAGTAAATGTATGGTGAGCGCTACACAGCCTTACGAGATTAATCTATATCTAGATAAATGCTACTCATAGGAATGTAGATACAATTCATATAGCTATAGCAATAATGAGTGGCGTCAAAATATGTCGCCCGAAGCAAGAAGGGAAGGAACACCTTTGTTAATTCGTCTTTGTAAGTCGTGTCGGCAGTTAGTCGTGGAGCTATTTGAAGCATTAAACAGCTGCTAATGACAATGCCGGTATCTGATTTAAGGCCGGCACACACCAAGTACGTGCTGCGTGAACCAGTTGTAATGTATGAAACAAAGAGATAGATGCCAGACCAGACGCGTGACCACGCATCTGGTTTGGCATCTATCTCATAATTACACTCATTTGGTGTGCGCCGGCCTTTAGCTTTTAAATTGACTTATCTACACGTCTACGTACTAACGTAGCGTATTGTTAGCGTAGCTTTTGGCTTTCATTGTGAGACTACTAATACAGAGAGGTGGTAGCCATTTTTTTAGGAGATATTTCAGGTAGTGTAAAAACTTGCAATTATTTTAAGTTATGTAAACAGGAAGTCCGACCTAAATAAATAATTTGGCTTTTTTATTTATTAAGTATTAAAAATTCAACTTTACTAAGAACATTTTCGCGCGAAAAAATATCGAATTTAAAAATTCGACGATCAGTTAAGCGCCATTACCCTTCAGCCAGGTCATTGTTTTTGTACATAAATATCCTAAAATAATTATTGCACATGTTTTTAAATTGCCTCAAATATCTACCGTAAAATATCTCTACACGCCCTCGCATTATGAGTATGACATAGCTAGTCGATCTATACATTCTGTGTAACAAGTAAACAACATTCAACCTAATGAGGCGCCGCCAATGTACGACTCGGAATACACGGCCTGGTATACGAGCTGATAATTCGTGCCCCTCATTTGATTTCCATAAAGTTCATGAATTATCAGAACTATTCGAGACGGTAAAGAACTACTTAGTTGATGTTCCGCGACAAGTCTTGTATGCGTCGGGCGTTGCACTCCCTACAATAAAGATGGTTGTCAAGCGGATAGCACCCTCGAGCCTGCTGGCGGCTGCAAAGCGATGCTGAACAGTCCTCGCAGGAGTAGCAGGCGATGTGGAAGCTGGCGTCCAGGGCCACTATACGGACAGTCTCCTCAGCTCCACCTTCAGGGACGATCGGCTCTTTGCAGCGGGCGCAGCGAGGGGCGTATCTGAAGAAAAAAAAATTCATAGAATACAACTGTATTCATAATTCAAGCTAAATGGAGTCTGTGATGACCGAGTTCTGCTTGCAGTCAAGCTCTGGCATGTTTTATTCATCTGCATAATAAAACTGCTTGACTTGACTGATTGAGTCCATCAACACTCTTACAGAACAGAGAACTGATTTTCTCTTAGAGCTTCAACTACAAAACAAATAAGTTTGGATGTTTCAAAAAATAATATTGTCATGATCATGAACTCCTCTGGAACTGGCCTCAAAGGAAACAATTGAAGTAAACTTTACTGTGATTGTGATAGTAAGGAATTTCTAAAGAACATTCCATAGTTATTCTTTTATAAACCATTGGTTGGTTTGATATGGCAACGCAAAAGCATGTTAACCAACTCTGTAAAAGAAAGGTTCTAACTTTAGAATAGTGAACAAAACATGTTGCTAGTTATATAGCATACCTTTTATGGAAATCCTCAATACAATGAATACGGTTAACAGCATCTACGGTGAACGGAATGCCATCAAGGCTCTTCTGACACACCACACACATGAAGCAGCGAGGGTGGTACGGCTTGCCCGTAGCTCTGAGGATTCGGTCCAGGATGGGGTCGCCACAAACACAGCACTTCTCTAAGGTTTCCCGGTAGTCTCGTTCGCAGAGTGCCTTGCCTTGGACCGCATAGAAGGGTCGACCCTGGAATAATATGGTTTAAATTAAGATGGTGTTATGGTTAACTATGCTCTTGTTATACATAGTTGTAACAAATAAAAATATTTGTTTTTTATCTTGCCTTGGAAAATATAATTTTAGAAAAATCAATAGTTTAATCCCTTGTGATTCTCATAAAGGGCATCCAATGCCACCTAAGAGGCAATTGGCAGCTTCATCACCTCTAACAGAAATTAATAATAAACAAAAGTAATAAAAAATCTATAAGAGAATTATTGTATAAGTCTCTTGCAGACAGGTATAGAAGACCTTGTTTTCAATTTCAGCTGCATAATTTTTTATTGGGAGCATAGATTTTGGAGAACAACCATACCTGCAAGTTGATGCCACATTGTTGGCAACAGAAACACTTGATATGGTATATCCTCTCCATTGCCGTGCAGCCTGTTGTCTCCCCCATGATCTTCTCTCCACACCGGAAGCAGTTCCCGCAGTACAGCTCGTCATCAGGCTCAGGAATGGGCTCTGTAGTACCCACATAACCACCGTACAAGGATGTTCCTGATAACTGGCTACATGGTCGTGGGTTGATCGGCTCATATAAGGATTCATAAGTAGAAGAGGTTTGGGAGCCACCATACGTAGAAAAGTCTTGGGCGTTCACAGAAGCTGAAGACGGCGGGTACGCGGAGCCCGGGCGGCGTAGCTCGCTGTAATTTGATTGTGCACCAACATCGCTTATTCTAGAAACTTCTGATCTCGCGTCCCTATCTCCGTAGATGCTTTCCGGAGTCCGCTGCATAGGAATGTTCGAATATACGTGGTTAGTTCCGCCTGGAGGCAGAAGATTGCTGTACAAGAAGACATCGCCGCTTTTAACGCGCGCTGTGTTCCTCACGATACAGCTCTTCACTGGCACAAGATTAGAGTAAGTCGAGCTCGTCCGACTCCCATATTCCAGCCGCGAGGAGTACGAGGGCTCGCAAGCGGACTTCACCATGCAACTCTGAGGTATTTGGGGCTGCGGTGCTTTATTTTTTTTGGGTGGGATCGCGGGTTTTGTTTTCGCAGCATTTATGTCGTCTTGCAATTTAGCATCCAATTCGTTCGCGTAAATCCTTAAGTCGGCTAGTTGTTTGTCGAGAGTATTCATTTTTAAAACTTTTATTCAACGGTTAATTCAATTTTTGATTCTTTTTCCTGAAGCAAAAATCGTTACCTCTCGCATAACACAATGCAAAACTGACAAGTCCATTAAGAATGTTGCCAACAGTCTGCAAGTCACAAAAAAATGTTAGCATGGGTTGTCAGCAAAAAATTAAAAATATAATTAAAGCCAAGTACACAGCCAACTGAGGTTAATCACAAAACAGGTCAAGTAAACAAACTGTCAGTATTATAATACTTATTCGTCTATAGGAGAAGCTTTATGGTGTTTTTTATTTCTGCAATGTTTCTATGATTGCTATGCGTCAACTTTATTGATCTCCAATTAGTTTTTATCAACCTTGTTAAATGTTAACAAAGCGATAACGTTAATAGCTCAAAATAATAAGAACCTAATCTATTTCTTCGACCACATCTAGTTTATGGTAGTGCCTTCAGAAAATGGTTCCGTTTTTTAAACAAAAATGCGTTGCAATTTTAATTTTCCAGGTACTTTTAAAATTTAAATTTTCATTTTTAAAAGGATAATTATTTCAGAGTATTCTCCGAAATTAATAAACTTTTATGTCTTTTACAGTTTGTACTAGTATGCTCTGATTTTAGTGATGAAGAGGGCGGTATGAAAACAATTAATATTATTCCGATTGTGGAAGTTGTTACGGTACATGTTGAAAATACTTTAAAATATTATTTATTTCAGATTTGGGAACAACAGAACCAAGTGAGGAGGAGGTAAAATGAACATTATCTTATGATAGAATATTATTATTTTGATACATAGAAAATATTATTCTCAAAATTTCTCTTTTTTTTCAGTGGCATATGGATTTCATGCCGGTATGTAACTTTTTAATCAACTTTAAAATGAGGTCATAATATGGTCTCAGATTAAATATATATTTTCAGTATGGCCGTTGATATTTTCGCCGGCTGTGAACCAATTTTCGAAGATTATTTTATTTGATAAATGTCATCTCACAGTTACTTACATATAAATTTATTTTACTCTTAATACAGACGGGATATCTGCCAGACAGTGTTTATCGGGAGCTGGCATGGTACGGCATCCTGCAGATCCAGCCTCTCCACCACAGCTCCAAGCACAAAGTCGCCGCGCAGCTGATCTGGCAGCACACTCTCGGTCGGCCGCATGTCATCATGGAAAACCCACCTCAAGTAAGGCACCCTGTCTAATGTTATAGTAAAATTGAAGAAAAAAAAGGGAAATAAGTCAGTCACAGCAACTAGTACTTTTGAATCTTTTCGAATACGTGTCCCCTTTTTAAATCAAAAAAATAAGTTCCAACTACCCCCTAAGTCCCGGGCAACCCTACTGAGAAGGGCTCAAGTTTTAAAAAACACTAATTTAAAATTTTCATTGGGATGGCCTGGCTTTTTTTTTTAAGATTTCAAAGAGGTTTTTAGCAAGTTGCACATACTTAGCTTCTGTGATTTGTTATAGTCCACTCAGTCATCGGGTTCAGTTAGCCGTCAAATCCTGGCCGAGGAAGCGGCTAAGTGGTCAAGGGAACAGCGCGCAGCGCAGGAAGTCCTCATGGAAAATATCAAGAGCGGTGGCAACGGGCTTACAGTGCGAACAGTCATCAGCGCAAAGAATAAGACAATTTACATTATTCAGAACGGTACGATTGAATTATGGAAAGTGATATATATGCGCTGAAAGGTGGACCTTTTCCAGGCTAGATTCTTTTGGCAGTCTTGTAACGTGCAAGCTGTTAATATAACATATGGTTTGTTCACTTTTTCTGTTATTTATTTGTACAATTGTACATTTTAAGGTAACTACTACAGATGCCCAGAGAACTCGGAGCCCGATCTTGACGCATACAGAGTGCAGGCTAATATGCATGAACGCAAGTGCACCTTTGGGAAGCAATCTGAACAGGTCTAACTTTGTAACAATAACTCGTGTTTTTTTTCTGTATTTTCGATTTCAAGTTTTTGTATTCGTATGTTTAGATTCCAATCGATCCCTGCATTGAAGCTGAAGTAGCACCTATCGAGTACTCATTTCACGAAGGCTGGATGTTCTGTCTCGGGAATGGAGAAAGGGAGAACAACTATTTCAGAAACGGGACTTTAGACTGTGGCAATAAAACTAAGGTATCTATA
Organism: Pandemis corylana; assembly: GCA_949127965.1. NCBI lineage: Eukaryota > Metazoa > Arthropoda > Insecta > Lepidoptera > Tortricidae > Pandemis > Pandemis corylana. Next base: position 3,062,072 of record OX421860.1, read on the forward strand.
ATTTCAGCAGTTATTGAAAGTACACGATACTCTGAACTAAATTAATTAATTGGAGGTCGTTATGATTTTACTGGCGTGATAAAGTCTTATTAATCGATGAAAACCGGCTGCACGCACGAAAAAGTGTCACGTTGTCACGTTCTGCGTGACGTCAGAGCAAGAAGTTTTCATCAATGTATCTTTATGACGTAAAACTATCGTCCGTAAACCGACTTTACAGACACTATTTGTTTGCAGATTATTTTTGTGATGCAAAAAAATATACTCAAAAAAAATTAAGTAATTAAGTTAATCTAGTTTCAAAATCATCACGTACTTTTTGTATCAATTTACGCAATTTTATCCGGTTCAAAGGCCCGCTTACAAACATGTGCATATTACATCAATGCATAGTTTATGTTTTAAGGTGACAGTGGACGAGTTTCTTGAACTATGTGCAATCGACAACAACATAGTAATCACATTTGACTACTTTGGAGACGAGCCTCGTAAAGACATGATGCACAACGCGACTCTGTGCACAACCTGGGATCCCTGCAGACTCTCTTACCTATACCGTCTTGAGGTACGGCCATATGTCACGTAAATATTGGCGATAGAATAGACAAAACACTTGAAATACTTAAATGAAACCTGAAATTATCCTAAACTTATTGTAAAGAAAATAAGTAAATCTTATCTCAACCGAAAAAAAAACATTATTAAATAGGTTCCCTGGGGCATGGTGTCATTGATGCTGGCACCATTTCTTCTTTGAGTAACTAATGGTCGTGGGCTTTAATCAGTCGAAGAGATTACGAATAAATATCCAGAATGTTTAAAACAAACAATGAAAATACAATTTTAAATGATTTTTAATAATAATAACAATCGAACAGGGATAGTTATGGGGAAAATAACGTATTTATTACGCAATTTGATATGTATTTTATATTGATGAATTTTGATTTTTTGACTGATAATTGCTATTTCAGCCTCCACCACCAGAATTGGCTCCGCAATTCCCAACGACGACAGTTAACCCATGCGAGACCACAGTATGTCCAGAATGTTTGGAAGGTGCAACAGAAGATATTGGAGTTCCCATTCAAGGTACTAGAAACAAGTTACCGTAAAGTTATTTGTAAATTATTCTGTTTTCTGATTTGTTTTATCTTGAGTTTATTTGTATATGAAATTGAATAAAAATATAATTTGTATTTTTCAGTCATGGAAGACGAGGGTGACAAGAAATAGAGTTACAAAAAGGGAGTTCTTAAAGTTATTAAATAACTGGAATATAAAAATACTATTTTCATCCTTTTTTAAAGTAGCATTAACCTTCTATTCGTAAACTGCGAAATCTACATTAAAACTTAATTTGATTTCTCAATGGTGTGCACCATGCCTTGTTCAGTGGTAGTTTTTCGAATTTACCCTCTTCTGAAAAGGTAAAGACTAAAAGCTACACAGCGCCTGTTTGTCGAATAGGGGCGTAATGCACTTACCTATGTTATAAAAATCCAACGGAGGTCGGAGACCATGCAGAGACTATACATATGTGTTCTACAAACTGCTTTTGTAAAAAAAAATATTTCAAAAACAAGCCAAGCCAAAGTTAGTGTTAATCGAACAGAGATGTGGTTGTGGAATTAATTGTTTACCCAGGCTGTGTTTATATGACATTCCCACAATATTATGTTTGCAGTGTTCAGAGATTGAGAATAACGTGACTCTGACATTTCAAAAACATTGTGGGAGTGCAGAGTAGAGTAATGTTTTATAGATACCGGGGATTATCAACCCATCTCTCTCAATCTTCTGTTAATGACTGTTAGTGTGATTGTAATGGCAATATCCATCTTCGATTGTCAATTTATAGCCTGACTGAGCTGCTGTCATGCATCTGTCATGTCACGATGTCATGATCACGTCACTGTCAGTCAGTGCCATGTGTGAGTGTAGTGTGTCTGAGTCACGTCAGACGTCACTTACATTTCACAATTTTCACATTGGATTGGTCGCTTCAGTACAGTGGCAGTATAGCAATGAAAACTTTTAGGAAAGAAAGAGGCATTACTTTCCAGGTTTAAGTGATACATGAGTAAATACCATTCGTAATATTTTTTGACCAGTCAAACCGAATGCTGAATGATCCAAAATGGTGATTTCACGTAGTTTCCAACATATATTCGATGAAACGTCGACCGCTGCAGTAGTTACATTACCCTCGTACAAAGCAACAGGCCTTAAATTACAGTTTCAAGATCAAAAGGTAAGTTTTCAGAACTTTCACAATAATTTCCTACAAAATGTATTTCTTTAAATTGTGGCCCTACACTACTTTTTTAAACAAAAAAAGTAAAATGTATAGGTATTAGATATTTTTGATGTCAAGTTAAAGTAACAAACATGTTTTTTTTTTTATGGACTTACTTCTAGGGGTTACTCCTAAGCTGGTCTGGCCAGTTGCTTCTCTTCCCATGCAGATGGTAAAAGCCCATCGAGAGAAAGGGTGAAAATTATATGAATCATGTAGGCGATGCCGCTACCAACCCACCACTATTATGATTCCATTTTCCGCCTATAGGCTCATAATCTTGCTAAACATGGCCTGCAGGTCTTGTTACCTTAGGCTCTGTCTACCCCATAAGGGATAAAGACGTGATTTGTGTATGTATGTATGTACTATAGGGCTGCTCAATATTAGTTAAAGTTATGTTCTTATGTTTATTTGTTAATGTCCATTCCTGCCCTCACTACATAGGTAATGTAACTAGGTTTTGTTTATAAAACTAATAATTCTTTCGTCAAATGTTTTCAGGAGACTGAAACAGTATACAAAGATAAAGAGCCACCACTTCCCTTTGCGCGTTCAGACTTGTTTCACGCAGCCATATCGAGTTGGCGCCGCCTCACTGCTCTCGAAGGGGACTGCAAGGCAGTTTACGAAGTAACATTTGATGTCAAAGTAAGTTATCCCATTACTAAGTCTGCTGGCAATAAAAAACAAACACAACAAAAAAAGAATTATCCTTGATTCAGTGATACGGAAGTTAGTACATTTCGGTGATAATTTTTTATTTCAGGACAGCAGTTTTGAGTTCAAAGCTGGCGATACAATAGGAGTTCTTCCTCGGAACATACCTGAAGAAGTGAATGCCGTGCTAGAGCACTTGGGTCTAACGGCGGAAGCCGACCTGTGTTACAATCTGCATGTTGATAGCAATCTCAAAGGGAAGGTACCACCTCACATTCCCGTCAAATCTACAATACGGCATGTGCTCACACACTGTGTTGACTTGAGGAGTATTATGAAAAAGGTAATGGATATAATTTTATCATTGTATAGTTTCTCTTGGGTTCCCTGGTTTCAACATGCCAGCCTCTCCAGGGACTTGCTCGTATTGGCATTAAGAGTTAGATCTGGTCATATTCCATCAAATTTGTTTTTCAACATGACAAGTGTCTCAATCTAAAATGTGTGAGGTTTGTAATAAAACTGATGATTTATACCATATTCGGGTGGAATGCGACCGGTATAAGTAGGCTAGATAGAAGTACCTGGAGAACCATGCATAATGGTGAAGTAAATGTTTTGCTGAATAATATTTTAAAATATGAGATTAAAAAAATCTCTTTGGTGTTAAACTGATAGTTAAAATTTTCATAGAAAATGAGTGTTCACCAGTTAGAAGTCTTTATTTTGTATTAACTTATGATGCAATAATATTAAGTTATTAATTAATTTTGTATTAGTACCCACTTTATTAAGAAAAAAAAATTTAAATCTTTATTATTTATTTAAATTTATTTTTACTAAGACTTTTTTAAATGGTATACTTAATATTAATTTTTACGTTTCAGCTTTTTATTTTAGCCCTCTCAAGGCATACTAAATGCGACACAGAAAGGAAGGCCCTAGAATACTTGTGCAGTAAAGAAGGCTCTACAACATACACAAATCACATATTAAACAAAAGCATTTGTTTACTGGACATTTTCGCCATTTTCAAAACTTGCAAGCCGCCCATCGAAATATTATTAGCTAACTTACCTAGGTTACTACCAAGACCATACTCTGTAGTTAATAGTGGCCTGAATGATCCAAGTATTTTAAAGATTTGTTTTTCTGTTACTAATCTGGAGAACAACAGGAAAGGGCTTACAACTGGCTGGCTGGAAACATTACTTCTAGAAATTGACAAAATTGAAAATAGAATGGAGATTCTAAGTTTAAATAGCCATAGTAGAAAAAGAGTGCCTATGTATGTTCGAAGAAATATGGCGGATTTTTCTTTGCCAGCTCAAAAAAATCATTTGATAATGGTTGCTACTGGCACAGGGGTGGCACCGTTCATGGGATTTTTAGAAGAAAGAGAAATGATGTTTAAATCGGCGCAGAGTGAGATGGGTGAAGCTTGGTTGTTCTTTGGGTGTAGGGACCCAGACTTAGATTACCTATATGAAGCAGAATTGGGACAGTATGAGGATAGAATGGTATTGAACAAATGCATAACTGCGTTTTCTAGAGTCCAAAATGGGGAAGCGAGGCGTGTTCAGGTAATGAAATGTATTTTCTGTATTGTTAAGTTTTCTCAATGGCACAAAAAACTCATGTTGCCTTTTTATGCAGTGAGAATGTACCTACTTAGTGCTAATGCATGTAGGTCGCTTTCATCAGTCGTGGGGCATTGAAAAACAAGTCCTAGTTTTTTTCTTTTTTTTCTGTGCTGTGTTTTATATACAGAGGTCTAATGTAACCCAAACGCTAATAAAAATAGCTTAAAATCTAATCACTTTTTTTCAAATGTTTAATTTTTAATTTCCAGCAAGCCTTATGTGACAATGGAGAAGACATAGCAAGATTAATAAAGGAAGGAGCGTCCGTGTTTGTGTGCGGTGAAGCCAAAAACATGGTCACCCAAGTAAAAGAGAGCATCACTAGTTATTTAGTTAAATATGGCGGCCAGACCGAAGAGGCAGCTGGGAATTCTATCGCCCAAATGGAGAAGGATAAGCGATATATTGTTGATTTGTGGAGTTAGTGCAATATTATATGTTAGATGTTTTTGTTGTGTTGGTAATATTTATTATTTGGAATATACACATTTTTTACGACAATACATATGTTGTTTTTTTCCCAAGGCCGAGTCAGGTTAAGTTGCGCTCACATTTGACGTATCGTAGTCATCCATCATCATATACGAAACATTCAAGGTGACCAAAAATATCGGTATATACGTCGTATTTTTTCTTTCTTTTTAACACTATGACATATTTTTAATTTGTATTTTAATTGTATTTTACTTATGACGACCTAATTGGGAAAATATTTTTATTTTAGTTTACTTGCAAGTACTTAATGATTATTTTCATTTAAATTTTTAATTGTTGACATTTTTATTTTGAGCTGACGATTTCAATAAAAATTTTTTGACATTTAATTTTAACCCGTCGAGCGCCCCGTGTGCACAGGGCGCATAACGTTGTGGCCACACGTGTGTCCACAGGACGCTCGACGGGTTAAGTGATGATGTAATTTTATATTGAATGATCAAATAAACATAAACATTACTATTTCTACAGTGTACAGAACTATTTGGCCACATATTTGGCCTTGGAAGGTTCAAACTATATGACGCTGACTGTATAGTGACTGCCTGACAGCCTGCGATGAAACCTTGACACTTAATAAAAAAACTTCTGCGAGCAGGTGTAAACAAAGCATAAAACTAGTAGACAAAATGAAAACGCTTTAAACATTTTACAAAAATAATTTAATAGGCATATCAGTAATAAAAATGCTTCAAAAGTGTCATTGGTGTAAAAACTAATTGCATAGCGTTCTAGCTCCGATACAAATTCGTTGTGCTCCGTTTATAGCTAGATCTAGTCCTAGTACTACTGCGTGCAACTGAGATGGCAACTGGAACGGTAACACAGAGGATTTAGAACACAGATGAACACGTTACAACTTCAAACTTAGCGCTTTGTGCATTTTTTTTTGTAGCAACAAACTTCTCGAGCGAGTCCGTGTCGACATGTCAATAACTATGCTAAGTTTGTTGCCGTTACATGCCGCAAGGGGCGCTGCAAATTTTTCCATAGTCATTGTTACGTTTACGCGAACGCGTTCGAGATGTTTTCTTGTGTCAATAACTTATATTATTATGTACTAGACTAAAGGGTCTGATCTGAGGCCCAAATTAAATTTGTGTTGTTACAAAAAGTACAGCAAAAATTTAATTTTTGATACTTTATTCGTATTTCAATTCAACACAATTTTTTATCACTTTCGAATGGTACTATCGAATAGTGTGCATCCAAAAATCGGCGCCATGACTTGTCAATTCAATTGCTCAAACTTCAGTCGCCAGACAATAACTTGTATTGACAATACTTAAAAAGTTTTGACGACAGTATAAAAATGAACACAGATGGCGCCACTAGTCATCGAGGTAAAATCGAGACAGGCCAGCGGTATTAGGTACCTACGCTAGTTGTAATCTAGGGAATGCAATGAGAGGTCGCCAGGTTAGGCAGCGCGTACAAATTGTGGTGCATCTCCTTCCTGCTGCCTACCCCGGCGACCTCCGCTGCATGCCAGTTTGTAATATGGGACATGACACATTCTCTTTACAGCACGTTTATCGCTGACAATACATTCGTCCCTCACTAACTGTACTAGTGTTAGAGGGATGCAAACAGTCCGGTCCATCTCAGTTCACGACTAAACATCAAGCAGGCACTCTTGGCGAGACCTATAAGGGCCATATTACACGAATAAAGCCTTTAGATACCTACAAATACACCCCTTGCTATTAAGAAAAATATAAAAACATTGGGAAAGGACATCGTTCCTTCATATACACTGTACAATTTTGTTCGTACCTACGACTAATAGGGCGGGCTTGCGCGGACCAGTGAGGCTACTCTGAAATAAGATTCATCGCATACTATCCCTCCCACTCCAATTATAAACACTCTTAGTGTGAGCGGATACAAAGTTCTAATGTAACTTCAGAGTATAAAGCTTGGGTTAACTATTTAGTGTTTAGTGTTGCTCTAGGTTAGCATTATGTTAAAATGTATGCAACTGTCTCTAACCCAGATTTAACCGTAGACTACGCAAGCGGCCATCGAGTTATTTCCACTCTCGACATCAATCGAATCGAAAGTTTAACAAAAAAACATTGATTTGAACACTGCTTTTCATTATGCTATTGGAGCTCTTAGGTATACCGAATTACAAGTCAATTAGACCACAGGGCGCGTGTCCAAATTGAAAATTACTTGCGCAAAAGCTTTTAAAAAAATACAATCGAATTCCACTGAGAACGGTAAAAAGCATACATGCACGTGTTGTACTTTTCTTAACAGTAAGACGTACTTAAGGTGCGACCACACCGGTGCGTAAAAGACGTCGACGGTGCGTTTACGCAACAAAATGTATAAAAAACTGTGAGAAAACGTGACTCCTACGACACGTCACTGCGTATACGCGGCGATGTGATCGCTCCTTTAATTCTACAGATATAAGTCTATTTCAGGTCGGATTTAGACAATATAGTGACGTTCCTTAATATAAGTATTTGAAAATATATAGAAATACAAATACAATTGGATACTGATATAAAATAATACTAAGTTATCATAAAATGGACGAGCCTGCCGCTTGGCATTGCGCCAAGAATCTCAGTACAATTGTAGGAATGGCCATAGAGACAAACTCTTACCCCCATTACTCATAAACGCTTGTTAAGCTTAAGTTAACAAACTTCCGTCAGTTACCTTTTCCAGAATTAAAGTAACTTTTTATGTATGCTTAAGGTCTTTGAGTGGCCGGGAGGGTAGCAATTTTACATCTATCACTTCCATACGAATTCTAAGTAACAACATTTTAGGTTAGGATTTCTATGGAAGTTATAAAACGGAAGATAACCATTCACCAACAAATTTTATTGGAAATTGTAATTTATCTTAAATAGTTACATGTAATCTGTATGTACTATAGACTATAGAGTAATATAAAAGAGTGAAATATTTTTGGTTTGTTTGATTCTTGAGCATTTTTTAATTACGGAAGTCTATAAGAAAATCTGTTTGCGCATCGCTGTTCCTGAGAACAAGGATATTCAGAACGAAAGGCTTCAACTGTAAAGGTTCAGTAGAAATATAAACTCTTTAGAAGAAAGACAAGATTCAAGTTAGGACTACCCATAAAACACATGAAAGCTGTTTATTCTAAGATAACGATGTGACCAGTGAACTATTGCAACATTACATGATTTACCTTGGCCTGGCCTTATACTTAGAAATTCGATTTTCGAAGTTAGTTTCGTGCCGTTCCGCTCACACTAATATCCATTATTAGAAGAGTGAGAGGGATGTCATAACACGAACTTCGAACTTCGAATTTCAGCCCCCCTGGTTCAATTTAGCATCACATTTTTCAAACAATGCAGGGTACTAATTCTCATAACAATCATTTGAAAATATATCGACCGTCATTTTTATATCCCGAAAAATTAATACGAACTTATCTCAATCGAGACATTTCTAGTGTTTATAAAAAAGAAAACTAGACCATGTGCCGAGTAGCATTACATTTAATTTTCAATTGTATGTATGGTCGTTTCCAAGCTATACTAGGTACGTCTAATGGTCATCAACCTACGTAGGTATTTAAATAATCAAGAGACATTTAAGGAATTACGTCAGATAAAGAAGTTTTCTAAGGAATAATTGAAGTAGGTAAAGATAACAATTCACAAATAATTAAAGCCGGTTTCACGAATCATCCAGCACATTTCGTAATTTAGACTTTTATCAAAACCAGCTGTTGCCCGCGACTTTGTCTACGCAGAATTATCGCTATCCCGTGGCAACTATACCTTTTTCCGGGATAAAATCTGTCCTATGTCCATCCCCGAGACTCAAAATATCTCTGCACAAAATGTTATTAAAATCTGTTTAGTAGTTTATTTAGGCGTGAAAGCGTAACAAAGTGAGACAGACAGAGTTAATTTCGGACTTGTAATATTATAGTACGGATATATCCTCAAAATAGTCGGACAGTTAAATACTCTCGACAGTGTGCAAATAGAATTTGTTGTATCTATATCCATGTTGCCTAAGGACATAGGAAAACAAATACTAAAACATTTATTTACATTTAAAACGCAGCTGTATCATAGTACATTTGCAATTCTAAGTAATTTTTTGCTTTGTAACTTGTATTACTTCTGTTTCTACTGTTTATGTATGTTGTTAGACATTTCAAGTTTCGTTTCATTGAACGAAAAAGAATTATAACCATAAAAGTAAATAAGTTCTTGGAAAATATTGTGTAAGGTTACTTCTCGTCTGTTGATGACCACTAGTTCCTAGTTTGGATAGATACAATTCAATGCACTCACGAAAGCACATCCTCCATATATTTTATGTCTCCTATAAACAATCGTAATGCATGTACAATACGTCTTCTTTGTGTGCGTAACACGAACGTGTCCTTAGTCGCTGTCGGTAGAGTCGCCACGCACACGAAGACATCTTGTTAACACGAGCTTTACTGTACCTATTGCACAATACACATGGATAATTTTTTGTGGAGATGCGCTTTTGTGAGTAAATAGATCTCAATAAATCGAATGGACATAATAGTTATGTACATAACTAACCTATCCGTGATATTTTCAAATTAAAAGCATCCAACTAGATACAGGTTTAAAGGTAAAAAAAATATGTAAGAATCGGGACCCTATTTACCGCACATTTTTCTGTACGTTTCCAACTACACTACAGTAACTACCAGTGAGCGAGTGCGAAAGGGATGGATACTTTATGTGCGCGACAAACGCTTATTTATAGGTTTAGTTTTTGATAAGGCGGCTATTATTATGACGAGTCACTGAACGTATCTCGTATAACACAGTCGATTTTCCCAATACGTCATTACTATATACGTAATGTCACTATTGTATGTAAAATTATACTAGCGAACAATTAAAAGGGGTAGGATTCAACACAGGGACCCTTTTCACTGTGTCCCGACTTTAGTAAATACTCATAAGGGGCTGTCCATAAAGTCATCATCATCATCAGTCTGAAGACGTCCACTGTTGAATAAAGGCCTCCCCGTTAGCACACCATAATGAACGACAACTCGCCACCGGCAACCACCACTTTCACGATGTCGCCATTCCACCTAGTGGTAGGGCCTGCCAACACTGCGTCTTCCGGTTCTTCGTCGCCACTAGAGAACTTTTCTCCCTCAACGGTTAGTTGGTTGGTTGTCGATAAAGTATTTTCCACCAATTTCATCATTTTTAGAGCCTCCTCCCTCGCTTGTCACACGGTTTACTGTGAAGACCGCAATTATTTTGTTCGTGTCTCAAATTTTCAGACCCCCCCCCCCCCCCCCCTCAATGTGTGACGTACTTTATGGATGGCCCCTAAGTCACAATTTGGCAGACTGATAATACTTCTTAGCATCGAGCATATTACCAAAAGAATTAGAAATAGCATTTAACTTGTACGAAAAAATCCGCCGAACCGGTGTGGCGATGCACTGACTCTGACTCGCCGGCTTTATATCAAGTATACACTTGATTTCAGTATAAAAAAAGAATAAAAGAAAAGCACGATTGTGGTACGCAACTAAAAGGTTCACTACAACTGTCAAAAGGTCGAATTTGATGACCATAATTACCACTCTACATTGGTTATATGATCGATGTTTCTGAGTTGTCAATTCTTTCTCGTGTGGGAAAGTTTACTGTTAACGGATGCGGTCGAGATCGAAATCTATTTTAAATGTATAATATTGACAGAGGGCGTCATAACTCCTCTCGTTGTATCGACTCGCATCTCAGTAATACAAGGACTTACACTAAATCGAACCTTACAACAAGAATAAGGTACTGTTACGATTATGCTTAAAATAGGACATATTCATAGACCGTAAATACAATTTATAAAAGTAAGTTACTTAATTTTATTCGCGTTAATACAGTCTGATTGCTTGTAATCGTGAGTTACAATTTAGAAATACATATGGAAAATACAATTTGTCTGTCATTTTATAGACCAGCCAGGAATGTGATAAAACGTCCGATTAATCACGTTCAAGATAAAAATACCGACCCGTCGTAAATAAATCAGAAAAAGTAAAAAGCGAACATAGCTTACAATTATATTTTTAAAGACTAGCTACAAAACAATGTTTATGTACATTTTTGGTAAATAAATTATAAACTTCGCACCGATTCCATAAAATTTGTAATAAAACGCTGTTGGACAGATGTCGTAATTTTTTAAGTATCTAATCATATAAAAAAAAACATTATCTTACTTTATCCTAATTTTTGTAACCCAAATCTATAAACATGAATCATCAATTCATTATGGCATATTTGTTGTACATAAAACGTTTTTTAACTTCGTTTAATATCGTACGGGAAGCATTGCTGTACATGTGATGTACACATCTATCTATATCAGGAGCAGATAGCGTATCTACACCAGAATAACGATAAGACAAAGGCAAAACGAGCCGAGCATTGTCAAAATAGAACTCTTATTGTGATTTTAAGTCAATGCGTTAACGGCTACATGTCAAGTATGGACATGAACATGCCGTAAACTCACTAGATGGGTAACATTACGCTGCGCCGCGCAATTGCGCCAACTCAGTACACTGAGCACGATGTGTTAACTCACTTCTTCAAAATGTGTTAGCGCATAGCGCATGAGACAACCGGGAATGAATACAGTCAAACGTGAAAACACTGTAAACACGCCCGATCTCATTCGTTCTCCCACGCAATGAGCCGGTGCACTAAACTGCGCCGTGTTACTGAGTTAACGCAAGGAATCACACTAAGTTACCCATCTCTGAAACTCGCTTAATAGGCGTCCCTAATCTACGCTATTGTCATCCGACGCGCACAATAGTGCAGTGTCGGTCGCACATAGTAAACGGATCACACACCAATCCAAATACCCATAAACTTGGCACCTCATTGCGAAAAAATTGTACAAATAGTAAAAACTGCTACAAAAGTGAAATATTCTATAAAAAAATATAGGGAATGGAAGTAATTACCAGTCTCAGTCGTAGTTTTTGTGGAGGATTTTCTGCGCGGCCTTGATGAGCGGCGTGAGCGTACGGAGCTCCATCGCGCATTCGAGGAACGGGTGCGCTAGGAGCTCGTCTGCTGTCGCGCGCAGGTCCACATCCACTTGCAGACATTTGTCCAGGAAATCCTGGAAGTTCGCAGAAAGATTCTCCCACCTGGGTATCTTCGGCCGCCCGACAGCGGCGATCAGATACAGCGCCCTCAAAGGCGTCTCCTTCATGTACGGAGGCTCCCCTTCTATCATCTCTATGGCCATGATCCCGAGCGACCACACGTCCACTTTCTTCCCGTACTGTTTTCTTGTGACAACTTCGGGCGCCATCCAGTATGGAGTACCGACCATGGTCTGGCGTTTCTCATCGCCGACTATGTTCGCGCAGAAGCCAAAGTCCGTGACTTTGACGCTCCCGTCCATGCCGAGTAGGACGTTGTCGGACTTGATGTCCCTGTGTATGGTCCCTTTGGAGTGGAGGAAGGCGATCGCTTGGAGCGTCTCGCGACAAACCGCTGCGATTTGTCCCTCCTTCATGACCACTTCGGTCACCACGTCAGTCAACGACCCGCCGTCAAGCAGCTCCATAGCGACCCAAAGATGGTCATAACTCAGGAACGCGTCCAGGAAATTGACGAGGTTCTTGTGATTGAAGCCTTTTAATACATTGATTTCATTGAGTATGAGGTCTTTCCTGGACTGTTTGGTCAGATCGATGTCTTTGATGGCGACTCGGGAGTTGTGTTTGCTGTCTATCGCCACAAACACCACACCTGCAGAGGAAAAGTGTTTGGGTTTAGAAGAAATGTTGCTAGGTTTGACTGAGATAACATTTTTGTTTCAAGGGCATAGTTTTCATAACATTTGTAGTTGGAAATAGAAACTTTACTGTGACTAATCTCAGGTGTAATAGATAAGATAAGTGTCAATTGAACAGATCTTTCTAGTCTGTTGCCACATGGCATGTTACTTTGACAGATTTAAAGCAGTTTAATTAAAATGCAACATACAGAATTATTTGTCAATAACTGAGTATTAGTTCCTAATTTAGGGATCTATGCTTTAAACAGAAACGAAACTAAGTTAGTGGTATATTTATAGGATAAATAACTTTATGAGCTAAAAGTAATTGAACCTCATGGCATAGCTAATTACAACAGTGACTTGCATTTGGCACAAAGTTGAAATTTAATCATATTCAGCCAATTTATTAATTAAACTATTATAATCCCTGTTAATATCTTATCAATGCCATACACATATAAAATTCTAATCTTTATGTAATGCAAATACAATAGATAGCAAAAAGAAATAAAGCATTTGTAGAAATTTAAATTATAAGATCAAAAGTAGAAGCATATTAATTTCTGATGTAAATTACACAATGTACACAAAATGTGATAATATAAACAAGTCCAAAAATGACAGGTAGTCCTATAGCAGAATCATAGAAATAAAGTATTCTAATGAACAGAAAACTACTTTCTTTTTTGTTGCTATATCCGGATACTACTATATTTAAATTTGAGAGTAAGTCCACAAATATTTAGACAAGTTTACGTCCCACTATGATTTCCTTATTTGAGAGATCCCTTAAGTTCTCATAATTGGTCTGCCACAAGGTATTGAATGCTGGGGACAAGGGTATGGATCCCAATACATGGAAACTTGAACGTCCGAGCCACAGTTCACTACGCAACTTTTTTTTTTTTTTATCTAAAATTTTAACGAGGCTTGAGTGCACCAATGGTGACTATGTCAGCCTCATGGGAAACCACAGGCACCTAATTCAAACTCTGCCTTGCCCAGAGTCTGAGGCTCTTACGCAAGACTTGTTTCAAGTCACAATACTTGCATTGGGTCTTGATCCGAGTCAGATTCCATTCACCTGATCTCTTTAAAATGGATGAACAGCATGGATGAACAGGTTAGTGTTATTATTATTTTTTTATCTTATATTTAAAGATGCTTTAGTACACAGGGGTGACTATGTCAGCCTCATGGGAAGATAGCTTAGTGTTATTATTGTTTTAATGCATTGATATGCAAAAACAACAGGTCACTTTTTCATTTCACTTTGTTGATTTGTTAACATTACCTCTTTCATTGGATAAATAAATAAAATAAATATCATGCGACAATTGACATCAATGGCAATGGATACACATATTAATATTATAATGGATAAATACACATATTAAGCATCTAAAACTTAAGAACATACATTCATAGTACTATGCATAATATCTTCCCAGACCGGGGATCGAACCCGGGACCTCAAGCTTCAGGTTCTCTAAGCACACACACACATCTACACGGTACAATGTTTGTTTTTTGTTGTTGGCAATCTATGAAGGACACGGTTATTTTCCATCACTATATTGTTACTGTAGAATACAGAGACAAAAATGGATTTGTAATAATTATACTGGTAGGTACCTGAAGCTCCTGCACCAAGATCCTTAGCCCGTTCAAACCGCACATATGGATCATCTTTATTACAAATCATCCTCAACTCCTCATAAATTTCTTCATCAGTCAGAGCTGCATTAGCAATCTCCTTCTTCCTTAGAATAGGGCTTTCTTCCGGCTCATGTCCTATCATGCTGAGGTCCTCAACTATAGCTGTGAGGTCCATCATAGCATCTTTCTTCTTCATGCTGTGTTTGGTGGGCTGGGCTGGCATGGTTTGTCTGTGACTGTACGACTCCCCTGGAGCATCCTCCTCACTGCTCTGACCGAAAGAGAGGTCAGAATCTTGACTTTGGTGGGCATTTTTTTTGTCTACCAATTTCTGTATTTCTAAATCCTCCTCTGTGATCGCTTGTTCAGTGACGAACGGCTTAAACGGCTCGTTTGGCGCCTTCTCTTTTTTGATATTCGTGTATATGTGGAACTTGACGGCGGCAGCAGCAGCGTCTGGATTCTCGTGCTGCTCAGCTGGTGTGATCTGTGTATTCAACAATCGCTGCCATGACGAAGGCAGCCCTTCCAACATGCCCGTCTCCGAGTTTTTACTCACATGAATGTGTTGCTTAACATTTGTAGGCATACCAATCTCGGTCGCCCTCTCATCCCTATTAGATTGCTTCTTACCAAACAGTTTCCCTAACACACCGCGACCCGAGCGCCCCGTCATCGTAAATTGTCTTTTTAACACTTAAAAATCACTAGGCCATTTCATTCCGATGCAACTGAACACTTCAATTTACATTTCTTGCAAGATACATTTAAGAAATTACTTAATTTATCAACCAAAGGAGTGGCTTGCAATCACGGAAGGTACTTATCACGTATCTGTCAAATGGACAACTCGGATGGACGGCGATTCCTTTCACGCAAAACCTTAAAAATTATTTTTTCGAATTTGTTATAGTTATTTTACCATTTTTTTTTAATTATATTAACTGTACGTAATATTTTATATAATAATTGGAATAGAGACTAAGTGTTGAGTTAACGTGATATTAAAATAATAATAAAATATATTATATTGTTTACGTGGAAACTAAATTGTTTAAAGGAACGTTTTCAATTTTCAATGTTGGCAGCAATGTTCATGCAGATAAAAAAACAGGAATCTGGGTGATTCATCCAATCGATGATGTGCGCCAAATATTTTATTTGAATCACATTTTGTCTTGGAAATGTAAACACTACAAAAACCCATCTTTAGAAATTTTGGTCATAAGTAAGAGTACGGTTACTATGATAACTGATCGGTTTTCTAAAATGTAGTAGATTTTAAATTACATCTCGTTTATTTTAGACTTGTTAAGTCGCCCACTGGCTGATCTACTCACCAGTTAAAGGGTCAACGGCCACGTTACTGATAAACTCAATTTAGTTCGGCTGAAGTGTTCTTGGGATTGGGCGGTTAAGTATCAAACACACGTACAGACAGGTAAAAAATAGGTCCGAATTAATGTCAGTTCATTATCAAACCTTACTAACGTCCATCAATGTAGAGCCACTTTGTAGGCGGTCGTCCCTACGTTTTCCTACGTTACGTAGGTACGTCGCGTGTAAAAATTTGCGCTCCTTATCCTAATCCTACCTAAATGCATTTACACTTTTAACTACCTATATAAAAAATACGTTTTCTGTCACTAAACTTATTAATAGAGTAACCATCAAAAGGATACCATACAGGTGAAGTAAGACCAAATATGACAGTTTGGCAGCAAAATTCTGTACATAAACTCTCTGGGGACCCTGGGAGGGGGATAGGACTCTTACACTTTGGAAGGACTCAGCAGATCCTCATTTCTAGTGCTAAGATAAAGTTATAAACAAAGTTTCGTTTGAATGTACATATTTTGCCGCCAAAATATGCTTTATTTCCTGTAATAGTAGTAAGAGTAAGTGACTTTGTTGTCAAATTAAACGCTAATTGGCGTTAATATACATCACAAACTTATTTAAACTGACGGCTAAAATCGGAACTAATGGAGTTACATATTAAAAACAAATCTTCTGATAAACAGCAGCGCCACTCTTATTGGGCCACTAAAAATTGTAGCATTTAAGTGTAAAGCAAGTGTAAAGGGTAATGGACACTGACGTTATAATTAACAAACACTTTAAATAAACATAGAACGCAAAGAAGAGGTGTTTACATAATTTTGTTAACTACTTATTCCAAGAGTTACTCTACAGCAGCATAACCCCAAAAGAAATTCGTAAATTTGAACGTAGAGACTTGTTTATTCGAAACCGCGTTTTTTATTTCCAGCCATTAAACTTTTCAAATTTAGAAAATAGATTATGCAATAATTTCTTCTAAATTCTGTTGCAAGTTGCCTTCGTAGAGTGAGGTAGAGCCGGTATAAGATTAAACTCAGGTTGCACGATTTTTTTTACTAAATAGGTTGTTTATTCTCTCCGCGTCTGTTTCCCGTCATCTCATTGCACGTGTAATTAATTTATAGTAGTTTTCTAAATTATACGTCTTACTGAACTTTCACGGAAGCTTGCGACTATTTTAATTTGTCGCTGCACTATGTCTTATGCGAAAGTGTTAAGGTTGTTTTAGCTTCAACGTAGAGCTACGAGAGATTGCACGAAGAACATCAGTTTGTTTTGATTTTCTTTTGGATATTTTCAAGTAAACCATAGAGATGGGAAGGTGGGAGACATTAAACTTTTTTAAATTAGCATTTTTGATAAACCGTTGATATCTTTTCGCCTCAAAGTTTATTTATTCGTCAAATTTGCTATGTTCCACTGTCGACAAATAGTCGGTGGACTCTTTTGAGTTTCAGATTTTTAGAGATCCAACATGTTTAGGGAGAAGGCGATAAACTGGACAAAATTAAATGCGTTCATCTCAAAAACATTACATCGTAATTTTATACCAAATATTTTAGAATATTTTGGATAGAAAAAATCGAAGGCTTACTCAACTGGTATGGGTCGGGTGGTGTAGCGGTATAGTACGCGTCACGGAACGACAAGGATCCGGGTGCGATTCCCGGCTATAGCTTTACTTTTCGGATTTTCCATGTTCTAAATTTCAGTGTCGTTTAGAAACTAAACATTTTACCAATCAACCTGCGAATGAAGTATTCACTTTCAAACTTTTGTTACATAACAAACTTCGTAAGTAGTTCATTGTACACATAACTTCGGAGCAATGTCTTTGGAACATAAAGTTTACCATTTAAGGACAACAAACGTTACAAAATAATATCGTAACTGGACGTAAATGTGTTACAATTACAAGGTTTATACAGCGAAAGTGATTGTCCACTAGCCGTCTGTATCACAACATAATTATATTGATAACAAAAGTGGTAGGTATTACCTATTAATAATCCGGATATTAGGTGTTTATGAAAAATACACACATACATAATTTATACGGGTGGTGGTAAGACCACATGCAAGGTCTATCCGAATCGCTACCACCGCCTTATTCGATAATCCTGCCGCCAAGCAGCAGTGCTTGTCCTGCTGTGTTCCGGCGTGAAAAGTAAGACAGCCGGAGAAGCGCAGAATAGGGTAGATCATCATCCAGTACGGTAAGGCGCTAGACGTATGCGAAAAAATGCTAAGGACAAAGTCACCTTTCGAAGAAAAAGCACTGTTTTGGGGTTCGACGTGTGCTCTAAACCCTTTGGACGTGAAAAGAAAACAACATACCGAAAGTTTTGCCCGGACTCGCAGAGCTAAGTGGATAATTGTAAAAGTAACGTGCAATTTCATGTTATGGTACTAAAATCAACCGTTGTTTCTCGATTGCTTAACGGTAAGCACATCACTAGCTCTCAACCATAAGGAGCTTACATGCGCACGCGGCGAGTAAACAATTCTTTTAGGCGCACGTTATCGTTATTTTTAGGTCGATAGCTTTTGAATTCGCTCATTGGCTTTAGTGCGTGTTGTACTAAATGCGGATGGGGTTATGCAAGAGGAGACAACACGATCATGTATTTTTTTTTAATAAGGAACGATATTTTTTGATGTAACTATTACCAATTTTACGCCGTAGAGTGGGGCGTTATGAATATAGTAAATAGTGCCTAATTTTGTAATCTGTAATGCAATGGGTAGTCGTGTGACCAGCTATAGGTACCTAACCTTTAATAAGACAAGTGTCAGAAGTGCTTTCTTCCAAGCTGGTCTGGGAGCAAAGAAAAAACATAGAATATACCAGTTGCTTCTCTACCCACGCAGATGGTAAAGGCCTATCGAGGGAATGGGCGAAAATCATAGGAATCATGTTATAGGCGATGAGACTAGCAACCTATCACCATTTTGATTCCATTTTTCACCTATACGCCCACAACTTGCTAAATATGGCCTGTAGGTACCTGTCACCTAAGGCTCTGTCTACCCCGTAAGGGTTAAAGACGTGATTTGTGTATGTGTATGTATTAGAAGTGTATGTATTTGACACGACATAACATAACATGAATAAATGAACTAGGTACATAGTTCTGAAGGTTTTTCCATTATGCGAGTAGGTATCAAACCCTATTTCTACGCCAAAATGTTTCTCTAGGTCAACGAAATACTTAGATTTAGATGATCACAATCGTTAGTCAGTCAGTATCCAATTTTAGTAACGCAGCTCTATAACTTTTAAAAGAATAGGCAAAGTTATAAAATTAAAAAGCTTACCAATAAACAAAGTATTAGCTTAGCTTTAGGTACATTGTAACCCAGTGCTGCTAGACACAGGCGTGGAAAAAGGTTTTATAAATACCTAAACAGTATGGGGCACCTACGCATAAAGACGTGAATAAAATTATGTCATTTTTCCTACAACTTAACTATCAAATCTAATTCAGTCCATTGTTAACCTAAAACCTAGTTGATTAACCTTTTTATCCAGCCAATTCAAAGCTATTGCATGACGCGCGCCACTTTCCCGCTAGGCGGCGTTTTCGGCCCGCCCACTGAAACTCAGTCTCAGCGTTCTCTCCGTGCGGTCCGCCCGTCGTTTCCAACTAACCCCTCAAACTAACCAAACTAAACTAAACTTAACACGTAAACGAAATAAAATAACAATTTAGTGCGCGTAGTGTAAAGTGCGCCATTTTGTTTTTTTCCGAACGGGAAACGGCGCGCGTCAGTGTTGCGTTCGAAATTTGAAAAGTGCGTTTCGGAGGAGCGTTTCTTAAAGGATTAAACGAAGGATTTCTTTTTGTAAGGTTGGTATTTTTTAATATCTGTTTTTGTTACTCTATTCGTTGAATGAAATAAGAGATAAACGCGTTGAAAATTAATCTGAAAATTTATAATAAAGAGTAACGAAGGTATTACAAATTGCAAAGTTTCAGTAGCATTAGGAAATTAAAAATTGATAAAAAAGGTGCCTATAACCTTGATATGTGATGTGGTCAAGGTAAGCGGAGTGGTGGAGCTGAATGAGAAGCCGAAATATCTTCAGGAAACAGTTTAATTAAATATGCGACTTACATGTTAGGCAGCCATAATAAGAAGAAGGATCAGAGACAAAAACAGTTTTTAAATATCTAACAACCATAGACAATGTAGGGTGAATAAAGATGCTCATACATTAACACTTCCCCTCACACTACATAATAATATTCAAAGAACCAATAAACAACACATGGTTCACATACATAACACATGCAGATATTTATGCCATAACTCTATCATACATAATACTATAATACTATTACATGCAGATAATTATGCAACAATCCTATGACTCTATACTCCTTAAATTTAAATTATACACAAAGCTAGAGTGCTTAAGACCAGACAAGGCTTTAGTAAGAATATCAGCAGTCATTTTATCTGTAGGCAAATACTTAGTCACAATATTATACTTTTTAACAATTTCTTTAACATAGTGATATTTTAAATCTATATGTTTTGTTCTTTTGTGACAATATTCACGTATCTCCAGGAGTCTCAACGCACTTTGATTGTCGCTATAGAGTGTACAACACAATTGTTTATCGAAAATTTCATTCATGAAATTCCTGACAAAACAGAGTTCGCGACAGGCATCGCCAAGAGCCAAATATTCAGCTTCAGTGCTGCTCAATGTAATACATTGTTGTTTACGAGATTCCCAGTTTACAGTTGAGCCACCTATTTTAATTACAAAACCACTGTAAGACTTTCTATCACAATCATTTGCAAAATCTGCATCTGCGAAAACTGAA
This sequence comes from Pandemis corylana, assembly GCA_949127965.1. Classification (NCBI taxonomy): domain Eukaryota; kingdom Metazoa; phylum Arthropoda; class Insecta; order Lepidoptera; family Tortricidae; genus Pandemis; species Pandemis corylana. Next base: position 3,082,831 of record OX421860.1, read on the forward strand.
ATGTTAAAATTTCCACTTTTAACAAACACAAGACAATAATCAATGGTTGCTAACAGATATCGCAGAATTCGTTTTGCAGCTATCCAATGATCTTTTGTGAAACAATTACAAAATTGGCTTAACTGTGACAAAGCAAAACTAATATCAGGCCTAGAGCAAACAGACAAATACATCAGTGACCCGATCAGTTCTCTAAAAGGATAAACATTTTCTGATAAACAATCAGCACCTTGCTTGGGTTTTTCAAGTCTACAATTAGTTATCATTGGACTAGATACACCATTACAGTTTGACATATTAAATTTTGACAATAATTTCTTTATATAGTCAGACTGAGACAACATTAAAGTACCACATTTTCTGTCTCTTGACACCTTAATACCCAAACAAGTTTTTAGCTCTCCTAATTGTTTAGAATTAAATTCTGAATTTAACAATTTACATAATATTTCTTTTTCATGCTTGTTATTCCAAAAAATATAAAAATCGTCGACATAGAGAGCGATAATTATTAAGCTCTTATCTGATCTCTTAATGTAAATACAAGGCTCACATTTACTTTGCATGTAACCATTATTTACTAAAACATTATTTACTTTAGTATTCCAGACCCTGCTGGCTTGCTTAAGGCCATAAATACTTTTATTTAGAAGGCAAACTTTGTTCTTATTACATGAGAATCCTAAAGGCTGTTCCATATAAATTTGTTCAGCTAAATCTCCATGCAGGAAAGCTGTGGTTATATCTACATGCTCAATTTCCATATCTAACTCATTAGCAATACAAAATAAAATACGCATAGTAGAATGGCGTACCACAGGTGCAAACGTATCATCATAATCAATGCCTTGTTTCTGAGAGAAACCACGTGCAACAAGTCGTGCCTTAAATTTAATATCACTATTATTATTTCCTGAAGACAGATTTTTAACTTTAAATACCCATTTACTTTTAATAATATTATGATCTAAAGGTCTATCCACTAACGTCCAAACATTATTAGATTTTAAAGAATCATATTCCAATTGCATGGCAGACAGCCATTCTTCCCTCTGAGGGCCTCTCATAGCCTCCTCATATGAAAAAGGTTCACTAATCTGACATACATTATTGACTAGCATAGACGAGTCTGACAAATCATAATCATGATACCTGATTGGTCTCGTGTTGCGCGTGCTGCGCGCGGGATGTTCGCGTCGCTCGCAGGCGGTCGTTGGCTCCGGCTCGAGCACAACTTCCCCTCGAACATTACGCTCGCTCCATGATGATGACGACGAGGGCACGTATGACTGGCTGTCAGACACAGGCTCTGGCTCAAGCCGTGTCTCTTCCCCTCGACCAGAAAGCACGTTGGGAGATGACGACATTGAAGTGTCACCCGGCACTTGGTCATCAGCAGCACTGCTCCATGACAGATCCTTATCTGAAAAATTGCCTACATTAGAATTTTGCATATAAATATCATTAATATTTTCAGTCTCATTAATATTTTCAGTCTCATTAGAGCTATCACCAACTAAAACATTATTGGAATTTATGTCATTATTCATTAAAATATTATTATCAGACTCATTATTATTAGAAATATTATTACTTAAAATATCATTATCATTAGATTCATTAGACTGTGTTACACACATGTCATTATTTAATAAAACATTAATTTTATTTAATCGAGTTCCAGTTTCACACAAATCATGTAAAAAAGTAGTAGTGGGGCTGTGTGAAATATTCTTATCTGCTTTTAGGTCACAAAATTCATTTTCAAAAAATATCACATTTCTAGAAGTTATCACATTTCTAAGAAAAAGAGGGTCTAATAACCTATAGCCCTTCGAGTGTTCAGCATAACCAACAAAAATACAATGTTTTGACCTTGCATCTAATTTGTCACGTTTGCTTTCATGTATAAGAGACAAAGCTTTACATCCGAACACCCGCAGATGGCTAAGGTCCACTTTATAACCAGACCACGCTTCCTCAGGAGTCTTGCCGGGTACACTAGCTGTGGGCGACCTATTCTTTAAATAAATAGCAGTAGAAACCGCTTCAGCCCAAAAAAGCTTACCGAGGCCGGACTCTTGGAGCATACACCGAGCTTTCTCGAGTACAGTGCGATTCAGTCTCTCGCTAACTCCATTCTGTTGAGGACTATAAGGAACAGTTGTCTCATGGACAATACCTTCCTTTCGTAAAAAATCCCTGAATTTATGACCACAATATTCCCCACCACCGTCGCTTCTTAGCCGCCTAACAAAGCAACCTGTCTGCTTCTCTGCTGTAGCTTTAAATAAAATAAATTTAGACATTACCTCGGATTTGTATTTCATAAAATACACAAAAGTCTTCCTAGAGAGGTCATCAGTGAAGGTCACGAAAAATCTTGATCCACCCAAACTGCTTACAGGAAACGGACCGCAAACGTCCGAGTGCACAAGCTCCAAAAGCTGCCTGGCCCGTGTGGCTCCCCCTTTGGGAAACGCCAGCACATTTTGTTTCCCTTCAGCACAGGACACGCAGTTCTCTTGACATCCATGCTGAGACGGTTGAAACATCAGACCTGAAACCATACTTTTTAGGGTGTGCATACCTCTGTAACTTAAATGGCCCAACCTTTTGTGCCACACCTTTGCAGGCACATCCATGGTTGAAATATTCGCCACCTGTGAATCATAAGATTGACCTACCCCCATTATGTCTAAAAGATAAACACCATTAGCTTTAGTGCCAAACAGAATGACGTTGCCTTCTCTCAGTACATGGCATTTATTATCAAAAAATTTTACAGATATGGCCTTCTCGCATAATTTACTGATACTAACTAAATTGGTCGAGAGGCCTGGTACACACATTACATCTGTCAAAGTGACATTGCCGTACTGAGTAATGAAAGTTAAATCGCCCCTGCCTACACAAGCCAAACTCTGTCCATTAGCTACAATTACAGTTTCAGACAAAGGTTTAAGATTCTGAAATTTATCTCTATCACAACACATGTGAGAACTTGCTCCAGAATCTAAAATAAATTGATCATTTCCAAAAGTGCTACATAACAACGCTACCAAAACATGCTCTTCGCTTTTAGATTTTCTTCTATCGTTTTTCAATTTAAAACATTTAGATTTAATATGTCCAATTTTGTTGCAATAATGACACTTTATTTTGCTTCGTTGAGTAGCGAGCGCCGCATCCGTCGAAATGTGGGTATCTTGAATGCCATTGCCACGTCGATGTTCTTCTTGCAAAAGCCGAGTGCGCACTAGCTCGCTTGTTAACGACAAAGACACGTTGGCAGATTCCATACTTGACACGACGACGTCGTACTCTTGAGGTAGCCCGCTGAGAAGCAATTCGGCAATTTCAGCATCTTCAATATTTTTGCCGATGTCGGCAAGTTGTTGCACCAAATCGGTAACACCCTCAATGTAAGAACTCATATCGGGGTAATCCACAAATTGAGAACGATGAAGTTTCCTTAATAAGCACACTCTTCTATAGAAGCCTTTGTCTTCAAATACTTTAGACAAATTGGTCCACGCTTCATGAGCCGTCTTAGCGTTTCGTACATATTGCAAACACGCCGGTTTCACTGACAAACAAATGCGCGCGAGAGCTTTCTTCACTTTGGAAATATCAGTTTCTGTTCCTAGAATACATTCTTTAAGGTTATCCAGTGTAAGTGCCATCTCCATATAAAATTTCCAAGTGGAATAATTTGACACACCTTCCAATTTGTTAAAAGAATATAATCGGACTTCGTCAGCACTCATGTTGCAGTAATTACTTGTAGAATACAATAAATATCTTGAAATGTGACCACGCGAAATTTGCCCGAGCCGGTAGGCAAAAAAATTGTAGTTCACAAAGTATGACAAGCAATCTCACCACTTTTCTTCACCGCTTTTATAATGCGCAATAGCGTCGTTCTGGGGCCAAAACCTGATGTGGTCAAGGTAAGCGGAGTGGTGGAGCTGAATGAGAAGCCGAAATATCTTCAGGAAACAGTTTAATTAAATATGCGACTTACATGTTAGGCAGCCATAATAAGAAGAAGGATCAGAGACAAAAACAGTTTTTAAATATCTAACAACCATAGACAATGTAGGGTGAATAAAGATGCTCATACATTAACAATATGGTCTTAGACCACCTACTTAATTTACTATTTTGAAGTAGTATACTTACTGCCTTCCACAATACGCACTGGTACATAGTATTTACATCTGTGTGACAAACATATGGTACAGCCAGATCAAAAACCCAAGATTTAATAACAATAAAAAACCGACAAATAGACTACTATAAAATCCTGAAGAACCTTTTTTTAAACATTATATTTAGTGCCCACCGCTCTAGGTACACCACCAGTCCAACACGGTTCAAATAGCACCTACCCTCCAAACTATTTCAAACGTGACCTACCTACCATCAGTCATGGTGATCTCATTAGGTATATGAAATTAATTATGAAAAGGTTCCACAGTAGGTCACGTTTCAATGGTGACTATCGTTACTTTGCTCATCAGTTGGCGCCACTGTTGACCGAGGTCCAGAGGTATAGCTATCAAAGGCGACTTTATCTTGATCGGCGCCGAAAAAAGTTTTAAATCTTCAATCTTATTAAGTTAATAATTATAAATAACTATCATTACGTCGAGTAGCTATGCCGCAATGTTGTGCAGTTCCGTTTTGTTCGAAAAAAAATCTGGTTTCAAAGCGTTTACATTCATCGCTAAATAATCCATATTTGCGATAATTTTACGAAGGAGATTCAGTTTTCAACAGATAAATGAAAGAAATTATGATTTATGTCGCGAAGCCCGCCAATACCAGTGAAAAATGAATGTTATTGGACCTCACGCGACACTAGCGCCTCTAGGGCAAATTCACACGCGATGGTATCGATACTAACTACGATTTTAAAAAGGTAGGTAGATACAAGTATACAATGTCAATAGAATTTAATAATTTTTAGGGTTCCGTACCCAAAAGGTAAAACCCCTATTACTAAGACTCCACCGTCCGTCCATCAGTCTGTCTGTTAGGCTGTTTCTCATGAACCGTGGTAGACAGTTGAAATTTTCACAGACGATGTATTTCTGTTGCCGATATAACAAAATGATAACAACAAATACTAGATCAAAATATTTTTACGTCTATTTAATCAACCAATTTAAAATGACCTCACACTGCCTATATTTTGCTTAGGAGGCAGGGCTCTGGCATTTTTTTTATACGACAAGAAAGGCAAAAGAGTTAATTTCAGGCGCTAACACTTTCCGAATTTGTACGGAATCACCGCTGCTCGAGTCTCGCACTTGGCCGTTTTTGTAATGATTCTTCTCAAGATTTATTTCTTTTGTTTTGTTTACGCCAGAAAGCTGAATCATAACATATTAACATGACAGACGTCGCTATGAGGAAACACATGTTTTACGACGTGGCATCTGTGACTACGTCATACAACATTTTACTGTCTGTCCAACTAATAATGCTTTATTAATTTAGTTGGTTGTGGCTAGTCGGTCTTGTAAAGAAATGTTACACTAATCCCTCTACAATGAAAAAGATGGTAAACGCGCTAGAGAGTCGCCCTATGGTTGTAATAGCAAGACTACTCCTTTTCTAAACGTTACAGTAGAGTCGTTCTGAGTAGATGTTAATACAGCGCAAAGAAATGCTATTTCAAAATTCCCTTCGAGTAGATAACTAATACATTAATAGTATTGAATAGGTACAGAGGTTGCGTGACGATTCTAATAGAAAACAAATAGGGCAACGACCCTCTTTAATATTATTTTGTGGGGCGACTCCGCGCGACCTCCCTGCTAAGTTTCTGTTTGAACTTTTCCTATGTCAGCGCAAAAGCGCGCGTTATGAAAACGTTTTCTTTTTTTGTCACCGAACAACCAATTTCGTGTTAAATAATGAACGGTCATTCTGTCTCTGTATCTGTGAGTTAATGTAGTATATGCCGGCGGATTGTAGCAAGCCGCCGTATTACATTTCGGCTAGCTGTTTTGAATGACAGGGCCGTTTTACAATGCGGCGGTTCAACGATTAACCGGATTGCCATTCTTCATTAAGGCGGTCTACGTTTAGCCGCATCGTACTACTATCACCAAATAAGAAATAAAGATGGATTTATTAGTGGATAGGTTAGGCTAGGTTAGAATTGCGTCAGGGCCGAAGGCTCAAACTGAGCGGGAATAGGAGCGAAGCCGTCGACTGAACTAAAAACTGTCAAAGCGGCGGCTATGACTCGCTGTATTACATTATGGTTAGCCGTGTTACATTACTGTAGTGTTAGCATTTGGCCAAAAGTGTGAAACAAACTAAGAGCACGCCGTGCTTCACATTGATTCCTTCATATTGATGAATTTTGAGATCTTTAGAATAAGAATGCAAAAATGTGTATGTTAATAGGTAATTGGTAAGAAACACATTTTGACAGTTCATGTATGGGCTGACAATTGGCATCGGAATCAGCTAGCTGTCACATTCATACAAGAACTGTCGAAATGAACCCGATGGCGATTGCGAGCGATTGAGGTACCTAATAAGCCTACGTGTGCTTTCGTCGACATAAATCGACTTGCATCTATAAACATTTTAATTGTTCAACGGGGCTTTTAAGTAGTTGTAAGAAAATAAATCACAACAATTTACGACGAAGGTATCGACAAGCTTTCTAGACTGTCAATACCTCAATTATAAATTTTATGTCACGCGAAGATATTAAACTTTATGACATAATAGTTCCTTGTTGTTACGCATGCGTCCATACGTCTGTGGAATAGACGTTTGTTTTATTAATACAATCAAATCCGTAATTTCCAAGTTTATACACTGTAAAATAGTTTGAAAGTCTTAACCGCGGGAAATAATCGTTGGTCAGAAATAAGGCTGGTAGTTTATACTTTCCGCTCTTTGGGAAAGTATAATATACACAAGTATACGCGATATTGAAAGAAACAAAAACATTCTGTTAAACTCGCGTGGGACGCAAGGACGTGTGAAATAGTCGGTTGAAACATAACCTTTGTTTCTGGCGGTCATCGGGTGCAAAGAAAGCGCTATTCTACAATAAAATTCGCTTTCATTCATTATTATACAATTCGTTTTCGTTAATGCATGTTCAGCTGTGTCATTCTCTAAACCAACCTCGCCGCTGCACTTTGGAGTCAATCATATAAGTTGGCGCTTTCGTTTGTAAGCATTGTAACACAAGTATACACACACAATTACACAATTATACTACCCCCTCTACCACCTACCAACCAACTTGCCTACCAATAAGCCCGTCTTTGACCATATCGACAATAGTCGCTGACAAGTGACAATTCGGTTTACATTACAAACGCGACAAGAAACTACGCCGATTGCCTTCATATTTCGCTATGTCACTTTCCACTGACAATAAAATTGTCGAATTGGTGAAATAGGCGCCAGTTGGTTGGGCTGGTTTGATTGACCACTCCTGTCAAAGTTTTTCATCGTAATTTCCGATTCAAAACTAAGTCCTCCCTTTGATGTCGTACCTACACTAAACATCGACAACCGAACCGACACCGAAAGCCATAAAAACTGACGAATCCTGACTTAGGTACAGGATTTTTCTTGCAATTTTAAACTGGTCTTTAACGTGGCTGTGTATAAGAATCGAAACCACCGCTGTTTACGCTGCCCTTGCGCAGACGTTAGCGCGATTTCAGGCCTACTCCGAAATTCGATTTTCGAAATTCGTTTTGCCATTTCGCTCTCACTAATAGTTATAAATTTGAGAGTGAGGGGGTCGGTACGATACGGACTTCGAAAGTCGAATTTCGGAGTAGCCCCCAGTTGTCTCGGTGCGGATCATAAATCCGCCGGTTGGCAGTCCGCCATTAAATACTTACGGAAACGGTTTGAAGGCCGACCGTTTCAGTCGTGAAATTTGGTATTGGGTTAGGATAGCATAGCGGTTAAGCAGAATTTAAATACGTAGGTTTATTCCTATGTATTGTAATTGGCAATGAAGGTCTTTCCGAAAGCGCAGGTAATTAAAAAAAGGCATATAAAAGAAATCTAGGCGGCCTATTTGCATAATAAACGTTTGATTTCGATTTTTACTTAACTAGACAGTGACTAATTTTTATTAGGGCAAAAATATTTCTCAGGTTTTTTAATTGACCTCATGTTTGTAAGAGGGGATGGAATGTAACAAGATTATAGATAGGTACTCCTTTGTCTCAAAAAAGGAAACTTACGAAGCTGTGGTCGAGAAGTACCCTCAAATTTTCGTTCTGTTGTTCTATCTGTATCTGCTTTCATCTAAAATAAACTATTCCAAATCCATCATAGTAAAGCTAAAGCTAACTAATACTATATGAAGACAAAAAAGATGTCAAGCTTCAGATATTCCAACAAGACAGTTAATAAATGATGTTCTTAATGAGTACAGCTTTTGGGACATATAAGGTGCGAGTAAGACTTATTTAGATTGCCCCCAAAAATAGGAGTGTGCTGTTTAGTGTAGTGTACTCAGAGACTAGCTTATTCCCGCGGCCTTACCCCCTCGATGGATAAAGTACAGCCCAGTTTCATATCCCGCTTGAGAGAATTTGAGAAAATCCCTTCCTATTACACCTTTATGATATTCAAAGGAGAAGGAAGGAGAGCAAGGAGAAGTTGTATTTAGCAAATTAAGAAGGTTGAGGTCGTGTCCTATCAGAAAATGAAGCGGTTGTCAGAGGACACGAATGGCTGGCAGCAACTCTACTGACCAAAGCGAGGCTCTTAAGTAAAGAGAGAGAGAGAAATAGAAACCTATTATTATTGGTAGACGCGTCTACCAATCTCCAACAAATCAAAAGTTTAAACTAGGTATTAACGACATATACGTCTTGCAGGTGTGGTTTTCCTTACCGTATGAACGGAGTATATTGAATTGAACAAAGCCAGGAGCATTTGTTTGTTTAGCTTGGTTGCCTGGCAACAGGGGTCAACGGCCGGCCATTCGATAAATTACATTTTAGAACACCGCCGTATTGAGTTAGTCGATGAAATCAACAAATAGAAGTAGCTACTTATGTTATGTTTCAAGTTTACCTCATACCTGAGTGGGGTACCTATCCTGTTACTTAAGTTATGTAGATATAGGTCACTATCTGATTCTTTCGTGCTTATCATTTTAAGAAGGACCGTCAACTTTTATAGCCAAATCTCAGTGGTCACTGATTTACTGACTGATCAGAGCTTGAAATTCGGCTCAAATATTCCTTGAGGATTATAGGTAGAATTGCACTTTGAAGGAGATTTTGTATTCGCTTCATGTACTAACCCCTAAATAATTTTCACGGTTTTATAATTGCGGTGGACAAAATACACATACATACATTACATACACATACACAAATCACGTCTTTATCCCTTACGGGGTCGACAGAGCCTAAAGTAACAGGTACCTGCAGGCCACATTTAGCAAGATTGTGGGCGTATAGGTGGAAAATGGAATCAAAATAGTGATGGGTTGCTAGCCTCATCGCCAATAATATGATTCCTATGATTTTTGCCCACTCCCTCGATGGGTTTTTACCATCTGCGCGGGTAGAGAAGCAACTGGTACATTGTATGTTTTTTCTTTGCTCCCAGACCAGCATGGAAAATACCACCATAAATTGTTTGATGTTCAAAGTGTACAGTGTTAAAGGGGCGAATTAATTTTGATTCCAAGATTACGATGAAAAATGTAAACGAATGTTCAAGTAATCTAACTGAACTATTCTTCTGATATAATTCCGGAATAATAGAAAGTTTATTCAGCCCTGGGAGCTTAGTACTAACATAGCAATAAAAAGGTTTTACACAACCCTGAGTGACTATTGTTAAAATCGATTTATAGACGTGATACAATCGTCATTTTTGTCACTCATAAGCGATCTCTATATATAAGATAACCTTTATAACTAATACACGGAATAAAATGTGAACTCCTAATACCTAAATACTCCGACGTGTAATGCAACTCGTATTTTCCCAGAGCGTAATTTTAGCTGCGTACGCGGCGCGACACGATCCTTCAATGTTGCAAGATGGAATTACAAAAAACCCAAAGAAACACCCGAAAACGCTTTGAAAATCGTCCTCTAAAAATTCTTAAGAGTCATTCATACTTGATAAAGTACTTTGATTGTACTGTAACTTAGTACTTATTTAACCAACTTCTTTCATTAGGTAATTAAAAAAATATATGTTTCCCTTCATCGAAAAACGATTTCGCACATATACGTGTTCCAAAAAACTCAGACGTGCCACCTCGGAATCGAATCCACGACCCTCTGCTCGGAGGCCATAGGTCAAACCACTAAGCCACCAGTAATTATTGCAAAATGTATGCTTAAAATTGACTAGCTTCTGCCCGCGACTTCGTCTGCGTTGAATTATTTAAAAAAACTGCATCAAAATCCGGCGTTGCGTAGTTTTAAAGATCTAAGCATACATAGGGACAGCGGAATGTGACTATACTATGTAGTGATGACCAAAACTAACTTAAAAATAGCTTATAAAAGTAAAGGCAACCTTATCCCTTTAGGGATCTCTACTTAACCTACGAGTGCTTCGGTTGTGCGATTCTAGCGTTTGTATGCTCCACATAGCAACACTGGTTTGCTGCGGTTGTTTTGCATTCACGCGCCCGCGCAGCTTCCGTTATCGTCGTCCTCGTGTCTCAATGGGCTAGAGATTAGCTGTAATCCCTCCGTGCCACAAATAATATGCCCATCTATTTCCAACAAGGCTTGTGTTGTGCCTTAACTTGGGCTGAACCAATGGCAACTGTTCGGAGGCTGTTAAACTGAGCTAATGAGTGTCTAGTCTGTTTTTTAAGCATTGTGGGTTGTAATGAGGTAGTTTGATAACCGAGTGAGATTTTTCCGTAATATAGGGGAATTGAACAAGAGTAAAAATAATATTCCTATTAACAGCCGTGGGACGTTTAAGTAGGTAGGCTTAGGTACTATATATATGAGTGCTGTTTGTATTTCGGAATATACGCGTTGATTATCACTATTCTACATTATCAAGTAACGCTAGCGAAATTACAGCTATCTAATTGCATTCTTCCATGCTGGTCTGGAAGCACAGAAAAAAATTTAATGTACCAGTTGCATTTCTTCCCGCGCAGATGGTAAAAGCCGATGGAATGGGCGAAAATCTTTAGAATCATGTTATACTGTAGGCGATGTGACTCAGCTCATCACTATTTTGATTCCCTTTTTCTACCTTTACCACCTTCACCTTTAGCTCTTGTTACCCTATGGTCTATCTACCTCGTGAAGGAGAAAGTCGTGATTTATGTGTGTGTACTTACAAGGGTTTAGCTCGCAGTTGATGGATCAGTCGCAAATTTCGTTGCATTGTGAATCAGGCATGTTGCAGCGAGCGACGCGCATGGTCGTCACGGGTATTTTGGGATCCATTCATTTAGTCTCTTGCGATCCCGTCACGTCATAAGCCACTCATAATTATAAATACTGACAACTCATGGGGATTATGTGTAAAAATATGACATGGTGTATACTGTAGAGCTGCCCTGAAGAGGCACTTCAGTCTGTACGGGAATCGGGTTATAAGATATCTAACCAAACTGTTGTTGCAGAAGGCCAAGTTACTCAAGTTAAAACACAAACTTAATATTTCTTGATTTTATTTCAAGTTTAAATTTCCATTACAAAATATTTAGAAATCCGCCTATGCGGCTTTCGGTTCGAGCTGATCTGCGAGCCGTCCCAAGTTCCAAAAACAAAAACCTTTCAAAATATCGAACGGGTGTTCGATATTCGGAACTTGAACTATCTCAGAACAGCCAGCACCCAAAACCTGCCAGCATAAACTAGCCGAACCTATTCCTACAGTACTTATAGAGCAGGGGCCGGATTTTCGGATGCACAACGCGAAAGTGGTGAAAAACTGTGCTGTATTCAAAAAACAGGAAGGGGAAGATTGTAGCTCTAATGTCTTGTTGGTTTGCAACCCATAACTATACGCTCACAATCATGTTATACGTGGCCTGGGGGTTACCATGACGCCTTAATGCGGTTCAATTCCGATTCAGTTTTGGTTCGCTCGCTGTCAGATCCACACTAGAAAGCCAGCTGAAACCTGAACTGTGTCGGAATTGAATCGCATTATGACGTCATGGTAAGTCCCTTGTAGGTCTTGTTACCTTAGGCTCTGTGTAGACAGGGATACAGACGTGATTTATGTATGAATTTTAATCTTGTCAACAAGCCGAAAATTTAATTTGAGCTGCAGTTTAGTCAAAATACACAGATTGTTGCCACTTCCGAATGGTACTTTCGAGAAAACATGCGTGTTTTCAAATATTGGGCTTTTTGTCATTTCTTAGCACGAAAAGGAGCGAGATTATAAAAATCCTGTTAAGAAATAGCGGTCTACTGGGTTGCATGAGGTTAATGAGGGATTGAGGTCACCTTTCTGTAGGTACTGGTTTTGACATGGGCTAAAAAGTTAACTTAAAATGTCGAAAAAATGATAATCTTAAATGGCAGTCAGGTCAAAAATTTCTGACTGAAGCTTAATTCGGCAGAATTACTAGTACAGACCATGAGAGCTCTGAGGAATCAGGGCAATATTTCAAATTATATTTTTATTATTGTAAGTAGACATAGCGATGACGTGGACTATATTGGATTACATTACAATCTATTGAGAGCACACATGCTACGAGAATAGCTTTATGTGGAATTTGATAGGTGTTCCATTGTACGGCATGTTTCACAAATTATCCAGACAAGTGATATTTGTTTTGTTTAAATGTAGGCAACGAAAATCCGTGTCTTACATGAGTTGTCAAGTTTGCTATCACCATTTTACTTGCTAATGCCTCCAAGAAGCTGTGCTTGTCCTGCTATGTTCCGTCGTGGAGAGTAAGACAGCCATTGAAATTACTGGCACATGAGGTATACTTAATTAGTTTGCGTACTTATGTTATTATTATTATATTTTTTTTCCTTATTTTTCATTTGTAGTTATTGATTGTAATGTTATTGATTAAGGAATTTGGTTTCTCGGCGTATTGGTTCGCTGTAATGCCGTGTAAACGAATTGAATAATAAATAAATAAATTTGGTCTTCAAAAAATTAGTTTTTCGCTAACTCACTGAATTCGCCCAGCCCACCTCAGACCTCGTTCCTACGCGCGGGTCACCGGTTCAGCTCTGTAATTGTCACAATTGCACGTCCTTCGTCGTTTCCTTATTAAATCCACGCGATTCGTCCCAATGCGTCTGGTTGCATGTATGCAGGCTCTCTTAATTACTTAATATGATAAATTAACAAACTATACAATACAATAACTCTTTATTGAACACTGCTCACAACTGGGTCTTCGCCCATTTCGTTTTCATCTACCCTTCCTACGTGTAATATTGCGCTGTCATATAATATGGGTTGAAATGCGTAAACACGATAAGTCGAGCTAATGTGTCAATTAAAAATGTTGAGTTCCTTTTCCTTTTAAATCAGCAAACTATTTGGAGTCATCGGGTTTAAGCGTTTAACCCTCGGATATCTGTCCCAATAACTGTATCTATAGAGATCGTGAACCTATAAATTCCAAAACTTCTACGTCATTTTAGTTCAACATCTCATCTTTCATTACACGTGCTCCAAGAGGATACAGAATGTCCATATGACATCATTATACAGCATCTTCATTAATGTATTAAATAGTTCACTGTCGTCCGGATAATACCTTACAAATTTCATATTCAACGTCCTTACAACGCTCTGGATCATGTGACAACTGCGCGCAAGCGCGCCCGGGATAAAACAATTGACAGTCGACCTGACACCATTGTAACGGCAAACTATCCCACGGAGGTGTGACGTCGGGCCATTAGTTAATGATGTCACCGTGCCCCATTTGAAATAACTATTTTTATTCGGCATTATCACGCTTGGAATATTTGGGGCAAACAGTAGGCCGGGTAGACGAAGTTTGGTTTGGACTTAGAGAGATAAGTAATAGCTAGTTTGTCTAACACAGATTTAGATTAAATTAGTAAAACAATGCTGCGTCTGGCTGCCCCATAATAGTAACACAATTTTAACATAGTAGCGATGGCGTCGTCAGTGAAGCAACGAACTGCCTGCTGATTCTGAAGTGACAATCTATTCGGCTCAAAAAGAAACGCTGATTTCACAGATGTTTACTTCGACAAATGAATGGGATAGTTTGGCGTTCGCAGGGACATATTTACGATAAGCGATCACTTAAAAGCGAACATACAACTATCGTTAGATGCTGCAAAAATGCAGCTAAGTAACCGATACATATTTCATCATTGTTTATTCACAAAAACGATTTTTGAATACAAATAATTGGTCGCATGAGTCGTCTCTAGAATTCTCCTATGCCAGCTTTAATGCCGACCGTGACCTATATGATCTAATGCGCTCTTTTAGAACTATGAATAGTGAATGTTTCGGTGTAGAGACGCTTTCCAGATCAGTATTATTTTTAAACCTAGTTTTTTTTTTTTTTTTTTTTTTTTTTTTAAGTTAAGAGTAGTTAGGCCATTAATCATATGAATTGTTAAGATCCATAGAAATAACTACACATTTAGGTAAGATGACTGGACATAATTCAAGCAATGTAAATAATGTTAAGACGCCGAAGCTATAATGGCCTAATGTGCTCGCAATCACAGTCGCATTTACCATCTCGTTCTACCACCATATTATATAGTTTGACAAATAGAAATGTTGAATACGATTCCGATTGTATGTGCGTTAGGTTAAACCATAAGAATAAGAATAAGAAAACTTTATTAGCTGATACAGAAACAGAAAAGAATACATGGATACTTATCCTAACAAGCATAATGGCCGCCACTCAGCTATGTGTCACGATATGATCCAGGATAATGTCGTGACGCTGATTTTCAGTGACGCCAGTTATTGGAGTACTTAATTACCGATATGAAAGTCAAGTCTATGTTGAAACTATTTTAATCACATTGGATCTAAATTGAGACCATAACCTAGACCCTCCGCCCTGAACAATGATTAGATAGATAGATGCAAGCTCAATGAGCATGGCATAAATATTCTCTTTACTGCAACCCACGGTCTTCCTACAATAGCGAGTTCAATACCCTGACACACTTTCAATAAACTTCATTTACTTTAAGTAATGGACTCTAAATTACTCTTTAGGCAGAGTAGAGTAAAGCGAAGACAAGTGGAATTGTCAAATCATACTATTAAAATCTGCAGCCCGCCCCGCTGGCTGCCCTTTCAATTTCAGGCAGCATTCTCGCTCTTTCGCAATTGCGAGTCTTTGTGCGATAAAGCTGCAGGCGCGAGGGTCGTCCGTTTGCCTCCCTCATATATGATTGGTTATGAAGGAAATAAAGTTTTTGTTTACCGCTAGTTATTAATTTAGCCCTTTATAATTTCAGGATCCTCAACGCGCCCGAAACCTGTCGAACGCAGCGCCTCACACGAGGCCAGAAACCGCGGACGCTCGAGACGCATCCGACACGACACGGTGACGTCACCATGGCGTCCACCGACACGACCTCCAGCGCCGCCGACGACCACAAGCGAACCGTCGACGAGGCGTTCCTCAACAGGCTCAAAAGCCTCGTGGAAAGGCTGCGGCTTGATAACGCTACCTTGAAAAAATCCCTCGACGTCGAACGGAGCGGAGTACGAGGGCTGAAGGCACAACAAGAAGCTGCGATCAGAAACTTAAAGACAGAATACAAAAAGAAAGAGGAGTTCTTAGAAAAACAACTGAGAATCACCCCCAAAACAGAGAAATGCGAAGATCACAGATTAGCCGATTGCAAACGGCTCACAGTCGAAATTCAGTCTTTAAAAGCAGCGAATAAAGGTCTTCAAGAAAAAGTCAAGGTAAATAACTATGATTTATTTTTCCTACAAACGGTTTGAACGGCATGTAAACTTATACGAAAACATTTCAGCAACGAATATAATTCCACTGATCGTGTAGCCAAAAAACAAAACAAAGAACACCTCTCGAAGATTAACCATGGTCAAAGCTTTGCGTTCTTTATTACCACTGGAAAACAAGACCATACCATGTCTCTGGTAAAGCGTGTATTCTTCCGTCTCCACCCAGTGCTGCAGAATTCCACCTTGAAATAGGTGGTGTAACATTTTGTTAATGACTGGCAGGTAAGGGCTTCCGTAGCGTAGGCCATAGACTATGGAACATGGCAAAGGGCATTCTGCCATTGTGTGGAAAAGTGGTCTCCCGTTCTTCATGTTTGCAGGTTTCCTGCTTATGTAGTTAGCATCAGATTTTCTCAACAATACCGCATATTGGAACTGTCGTTTGTCGACGAATTCCTTTATTTTCTTATCAGTAAATATTTCTATTCGACCTCCCATTATGTTTCTGTACGGTGGGGTCAGGCTCCTATTGAATAGTAGTATGTGTCGATTGTGAATGCCAAGTGTTAAATTGCTCGCCTGCAGTTCGGTCGACGTGTCTATTTCGGGCTTGTACCGCGGATATGTTATCGCTGACGTTAAGATTCCCTGAAACCAAGTGCACAGAGATGTATTTTAGTGCAAATATCAATATTTCTTATTGGTGTGAAGACAGTTTTAGCACTGGCCTATTTGCTTACTCATTCAGAACATTTTTCTCTGTTACGGTTTTTTTCATACTAAATTTATTGCTCTGTAAATTGAAGCAGATACTCCATAACCAGCAACAATAAAACGTGTAATTATTGTACAAGTGGTGATTCACATTTTAATTCCGTAATATCAAACGGTACTTAAACTTGTGGATACTTACATCAATAGCGCAGTCAATGATGAGTGAATACACAATGATTATTAACATTACTGCCCTGAAAACGGGTCCTAGAAATTTGATTATGACAGTTTGTCTTATGAAGCACTTTACGAGGTCGATCACTGTTGTTGCAGCAGACTGATTCACGCTTGGGCTCCACACACTCATCTCAACCTTAAGAACCACCAGCGCTACCAATAACATAAAGAACATGTTGAACACAAATACTATAAGCATGTCCGTCGATATCAACTTAATCGTTGTCATGAATGTCGACTGTGGACCAGATTTTTGGAGCAGAAAACACAAAGAATCCTGTGATAGAGGATATGTTGTGTCAATATATCCGTAGTAAGAGTTTTTGAGGATTCGGGAGTTCAGCTCCAGATCTGCGTAGCCGTCTATGAGATCGCCCGTGACTCCCGTCGCGGTGCCGTTCTCCAGTAGATCCCCCACCGTATTTCCATCTCTTGGGGCCAATGGCTTACAAGAAGCATTGAGCAGGCTCATCACAGTTGAGGCTAATCTAGAACTGCAGTCAATTTTCGCGGTATAGTCATAGATAAAAGGTTTCCTGAACACACTGAGGCGAAGTTCTCTGCCATACAAATTATCGTATTGCTTGGACAACAAGCTACTTATGTCTTTTACTTCTGTTATGTCTTTGATTTCATCGAAGAAGGGATTGTAAGTATACATTTTTAAGTGATCATCAGACCACAGGACTAAAATTGAGTTAGCGATTCTCCTGCTCCAGCATAATTGGAAGTGTTGCTTCATGGTGTAGTGGAAGTAACTGTCTATTATGACTGGTAGGTTTATAACGAATATAACAGCACTTCTAGGTTTGAACAGCCCTGTTTTCCGTAAAGCTTGAATAGCGAAATCGTTTGCTTGTAGGGACAATTCGTTAGAAGTCACAATGTACGCAGTCTGTCCGTGCTTGTCGATCTTGGGCCTATTTTCCGTTTCGTTAGACGACGGGCATCCGTCAAGCAGCAAAACAGGATATCCGTCGTTATAATTCTCAGTGTACTTCAGTATCCTATTCTCGAAGTAAGTGAACTCGCAAAACATGATAGTAAAGAACCATTGGCGGAAAGCGTTGTAGATTTTATCGACGACTTCAAAGGCAAAGTCGGCTTTGCCACGCGTATCGGCGTGGTACGCTTGAACCTCTTGAAATAGAACACTGGATGGATTTACGCATAGTGAATGTCTTAGTACTAAAGCTATACCGAGAAGTTTTAGCATTTTACGAGTTTGGCTCCTGCCGGGAAGGACACGCGGACTGACACTGGGGGTTTTAAGGTCGATTTAATATTAAAAGGGGCGTTGGTATCATTAGGCGAATGTCAGCACGAGCATTATGTGTCGATGGCAAGCAACGTCAATTATCGGCGCAAGGTAAATATTGGCCGACGCTAATTGTGTCCACCGACGGCAAATTTGAATTTATGACATCGAAGCTTTAATAAAGTTTGCGTTGAAATTGTTGTCACGTTGTGTGATATATTTTTAATGTGACAAATTCCGCATCAAGCTATACTCTCGAATCTATACATACTACAGTTCAAATGAAATTTTCTGTACTTGCTGGACATGGTGATGATGATGATTGGTGGTACGTTAGATTATGATTATATCTCCGTGCCTTGTGTTCTAGGTTGCGCAGGCGGCGGAGTGCGCTCGCGCGGCGGAGCTGCGCGCGCAGCAGGCGGAGCACGTGGCGCGCGAGCTCGCCGCGCGGAGAGACGCGCGCGCGCAATGTCACAAACTGGTCAGTTACACTGCTACTTATAGATGCTATGATTGGATCGGTGTTTCGAAGGACTTTGAAACAAATACTCGCTCGTTCCCGGGACCGAGACGTGATCAAAACTGCAAGATAAACGGTTTATTCATGATATTTCAATGCAACAAGGAGAAGTTACCAAAGTTGCTAAATTTTCTAATGGAATGTTCTCAGAAAAAATAATTTAATAATTATTAATGGGATCAAAGTGTCCGCTTATTTTGTTGTTTTTATTAATCACTAGCTTCTGCCCGCGTCTTCGTCTGCGTAGAATTATACATAAAAACCTTCCTCTTGAATCACTCTATCTACTAAAAAAAACCGCATCAAAATCCGTTGTGTAGTTTTGAAGATATAAGCATACATAGGGACATAGGGACATAGGGACAGAGAAAGCGACTTTGTTTTATACTGTGTAGTGATGATACGTGAGACCAGTATAATTGCGGCGCACATACAAACACGAACACGAACTCGACCAAGCTAGCTGGGTCTCTCGCAAATACCCATTTTTACTACTACACTAGTAACTTAAGTAGCTGGGTCTTCTTTAAATTTTTAGCATCACCAAAAATTATATACTGGCTCGAAATAACAACACTGGTGTTTGGATTTCGATTTACTGTACATTAAGCACGCCATTAGACTAAAAAGGAAAGACTGGCATTACTTTAGATTTTTTATAACGTCGTTTAAATCTAGAATAGTGGGTGGTTTTATGTGCTTCAATATGTTTTATGTTTGAGCTAGATTGATCGAGTCAAGTTTCCTTATCCATAGTTCTACCTAATGGTATTTAAGCTAATGAAGACGGATAAAAAAATGTGACGCCCGAGGATTAAATAATGAGTCATGCCATGATTTAAATAATATCAAAAACGTCTCATATTTAATCGGGATGCTAGCGTCTTTCGTTTCAATCAAAAAATACCTTGGAGTACCTATCATAAAATGTTTAGTAGGTCGTTGGTTCGAATACCGGGCTCGCATCTCTGAGTTTTCGGAATTTATGTGCGAAAGTACATTTGAAATTTACCACATTTCGGTTAAGGAAAACATCGCGAGGAAACCTGCACAAATCTGCGAAGCAATTCATTGGTGTTTGTGAAGTTCCCAATTCGCACTGCGCCCTCGTGGGAACTATAGCTCAAGTCCTCTTATTCTGAGAGGAGGCCTGTGCCCAGCAGTGGGACGTACGTATATGGGCTGGAGATGATGATGATGACGATGCTGATCATAAAATGCAGCATTATCATTAATGGCTTGTTACACTACACATACATACATAAATCACGTCTTTATCCCTACGGGGTAGACAGGGCCTAAGGTAACAAGACCTAAAGACCACGTTTAGCATGATTGTGAGCGTGTGGATGGAAAGGGGAATCAAAACAATGATGGGTTGCTAGCCACATCGCCTGTATAACATGATCCCTAAGATTTTCGCCCAATCCCTCGATTTACCATCTGCGCGGGAAGAGAAGCAATTGGTACATTCTATGTTTTTTCTTTGCTCCCAGACTAGCATAGAAGAAATATAATGACATGTAGCGCCTATATTTTTCTAATAGCAATGTTTTTTTCTCGCCACAGCTGGAGGAAATAAAATCGAAGGAGCGCGTGATAGCGCAGTTGAAGAGGGAGACGGCGCGGGGGGCCAAGGAATCTCAGGTGAGTTTATTATAGTTTTCCAACAGTATTACGGTACAACCCTGGTACCCCTGGTACACCCCTGTGAGAGTATGAGATCAGACTAGGATTGCCGTGAATTAAAAAAGTACAGAAGCTTCTTAAGCTTGCTTAAATGAGACATTGCGGGAAGATTTTGTAAATTAAGTAATAATGGTCATGTTTGCCGATGTGTTATGCGCCAAGACATTTTATTATTCATTTATTGTGACATTAGAATAATTCTTATTTTGGTATTTAGGTAATCTTTATATTTGTTATTGGCCTGACATTTATAGATATACAGCATCTACTTGAATCTGTAATTTTCACTCGCATATTCTTTTTGCATGCCAGTTGCTGGTAAAATTAGTGATCCTTTTACTAAATGTTTTCACAACCTTCTGTACCTCATTTCAAGCAAAATAAACATATTTGTATTTGTATTTGACAACCACTAATTGGAGTCCCACTAACTCAAAGCGGCCCGGCAGACCTAGACGGCGATGGCGGGACGAGTTGGACACCTTAAGGGACTGGACACGTACCGCAGCAGACCGAGAGCAGTGGAAGCGTTGGGGGGAGGCCTTTGTTCAGTAATGGGACACAATATGCTCATAATAATAAGAAATATCTCGGTTGGCGAGACAGTGCAAAGACATTCATCGCACGAATAGATGAATTGCAAAGAGGTGCCTACGCGCCAATACCGTCCGTGAGACTACCTCCTTCCGAAACCTGAAAAAAATAAGTTTCAATCAAAAATTTAATTTTTTAATACAAGCTTTTTTCTGACTGTACTTTTTGTAGGCAGCTAGCCTACCCCGAAATTAAATTAAAAGTTCGTTTCGTGCTGTTCCGTTCACACTACTGGTTATTAACCTTTAAAAGAGGGAGAGGGCGCTAATAAACGAACTTCGAATTTTGAATTTTCAAGTAGCCTCTAGTTGCGTTTGACGGCATTTTGTCATGCGCGGGTGAACTGTACCCATTTTACGATTTCCAGAAACCCAAGGGCCGCTTTTATAGTTCTGAGAAAATCCTCCGCTTTATAGCTTCAAACTAGCTGGCCAAAAAGAAAAAGTTGTGTAAGGAATAAAAAGTATAAAATATTTGATTGAATGGCGTTACTTTGCGGAGGTCCATTTCAATGACAAAAAAAAACAATTAGGCATTATTGTTAATGAACAAAAAAATTACCTTACTACTCCGCTACTCACGTGCAAGATAATCAAGTCTTTGTGAAATATATATGTTTTTCATGCAATCCCTCCCTACACTACTGCCAATAAAACATATAAATCCCACAAACTTAATTATCCCTTACACCACACAAACACTGACGCGTTTCGATCCCTCTACGGGATCATTATCAAAGTTTAATGAGCACAACTGTTACACATGCAAAACCCACGCACATGAGTAGCGGAGTAGCAAGTTAAATTTTTTGTTCATTGAAATGGACCTCCGCAAAGTAACGCCTGATTCAATAAAATATTATTATTGTTATTTTTTTTGTTTATTAAGGCCACGCTCTTGATTCTGCGCGTATAGATGAAAACGGGAATCAAAATGATGGATTGCTAGCCGCATCGCCTATAACATGATTCCTAAGAATTTCGCCCATTCCCTCGATGGGCTTTTACTTTCTGCTCGGAAAGAGAAGCAACTGGCACATTCTATGTTTTTTCTTTACTCCCACACCAGCATGGAAGAGAAAGAAGTTAATATAAGGATATAGGTACATATTATCGAGCAACCCAAGAACTTTGTTTAGGTATAGAGCTACCAAATTCCGACATTTTGAACACCGTGTGAACGCGCCCGCGGCGTTGAGTCCCTCTCGTAATTCTAACCCAGGGGAGAGTGTATCCCGAACCAACTTATTAAATAAAATAATAAGGCTATTTAGGTAAATGCAGGCTGCAGCAGTTTTGAACTGACGCATTCTTTGATTGCAGATGAATATGTGGCATACTTTAGGAACACGAATAAATGTAACCTAGATTAGATACAATCTTTTTTGCCGACTGTACTTTTTGTTGACTGTACTTGCATTGTCAGCCGTCCTACATATGTAAACCAAATTTCAAGTCAATCGGAACAATCGTTGAAGAGTTCCTTCTTGTGGAGACGGTCCTGGCTGGACCATCAGAATTCTACTACTAGATTATAGTATTGTCATCTGACTTACACTACCAGTTCCAACTGGTGTTCAGTCGACCTCGGAGTTTGGAAGCTAAGGAGATATGTTGCAAGATTTTTACAAAAAAAAAAAAACGGATTATATATGCTATGTATCAATGTACCATCGTTTCGAAAGAACTACGTGGTTGAGTGGAGACGTACGTAGTGTAGGACGCCCTAGGACTAGGTAGAGCTAGGTCTTCGCAAGGTGGCTGGCAAGAGCTGGACAAGAGTAGCCGAGGATCGTGCACAATGACGTGTAGTAGGAGAAGACTATGTTCAGATTGTTCAGCAGCAGACTAGTATAGGCTGATGATGAAGACGTTAAGGGTAACTCCCGTCGTATGCTTGGTCTCGGTTTATTCAGTAAATGTGAACTATTACGTCGATGTGCCGCTAAGATAGCTTTGTCTGTTCAAATTGTTTCTGAATCAGCAGCAAAACATAATGGTTGCTGAGTTGCTTTATCTACTGAGTTATGCGGACGCGCATATACTTTGTGGTGGTTTTTTGCACAAGTTAGTGTGACCGGTAGTCAATGTGGCAAAGGGAGTTCCCTTATAGTTTTGTTTTGGCAAACTCTTAGTTTAGGACCTTACCTTCAATTCTGAACCAAAGTTGGGTCGATCGCTGTCAGATCCATACAAGAAGTGTCAAAAATGACAGCTAAAGAATCGGAATTGAATCGCATTATTTAAACTGACATTGGCCCAAGCCTTAAGGCCGCCATTAAGGGAGAATAGAATAGAATAGAATCGCATTAAGACGCCATGGCAAGCCCCCTAATGAGCTGTTGGCATGTGTTGTGTTTGTCAATTATTCACGTCGGTAAAGGGGTAGCATAAAATTTGACGGGCGTCATCTATTTCAATACAGGTCCGTGGGTATTTCCCTCCCTATATCCGCGAACGAAACTTATTTCCGAAGAAACTTTAGCACGTTTATACGAATTCGTATGAATGACTTTCTAGTATACGCTTCTTTCACGGAAGTTTGCATGTCAATGTTACATTGTAAAAGAAGTTTTACAACTACATAAGAATCGTAACAAAGTGTTAGCGAGAGGCGCTTTAAATCATTACGACAATGGTTATAGGAGGGAGGGAGGGGGGTAGGTTCGTAAATCAAGTGATTGTTTTTTTTTCACTGACACTTGGGAGAGATTATTCCAGACCAAAGGCAAGAAAGGAGGTTAACTCGAGCGTTTTTTTTTTGGAATTGTCAGTAGTGATACTGGTTTGTAAATAGAGTAACATATCAATATCACTTTCATTTTACATAAATTAACTGTTAGCTTTGAATAACATAATTCATTTTTGAAGTGCTATTCAACCAAAAGAGTTTCCAAATTGTAAAAGTTTTTGCTGAAGAAAATAAGCAAAGCTACGGGAAGCAACAATTTTGTGTGATCTTTTGTTTCATTTTTTAGCGTTTATTTTTGTCGTAAATTAGAATAGAGTAATCGTCGTTGTAATTTTTAACCTTTGCGATGACTTTCCCGGAAATATAGTGTGATGGTTTCCCCTTGCCTTTTATACAGCAGTGCTAGCCTCCGGAGTTAATAGTTGGCAAGAGAGCGCTGCTGCTCACTTTCATAGGTCCTTTAGTCGCTTTTTAAGATACCAACAACACGGCTGGCACAGCACCAACAGTAAGAAAAAGACGTGTAGTCTTTCTTACGTGCGACTCAACTCTCGCGCGCTCTTTTGTTTGCCGTCCAGAAAGAGTCCAGAAAGATAAGTCCTTCCTATTAATTCTAAAGCCAACCTGGAAAACTTGTACCGGAAACCTAAATTTCTTTCAAGTAAACAACGATTTGTCTAGTTTCTTTGCTCTTTGCTTTCGTACTTAAGTGGAGTACAGCTAGCCGAGTGGGATGCTAATCGCCATGTCATGACACTTGACAATGACATCATTTCTATTGCATTTAGTTTAGTATACTTAGAGTGTTTGGGCATCTTCTCGATGTGACCGATGCATAGTATTTAATATTTCGTCATTATTAAGTATTAATATGATCATGTAGTGACAGGTATCGAAAAGTTGCGTACTTAGATCGATTTATGTAGACTATTATCATATACCCATGAATGGCACACCGAAAAAGTTAACATTATATATGATTTACATTTCTGGTAAATAATTACTCAGTTAAGTGCCTATTTGTATCATTCTTATTAGGTAGGTAAGTATGTCCTATAATGTAAATTGAAAATGATACACAGTGACCCCAAAAAGACTTGTCTTCTAGTGACGCTTTGGAAATTGTAATAAGTAATAAATATTAAAACAACTTTCTAGAAAGATTTTCCACACGCTAGCTCGAAGCATATAGCGCGGATCGGAAATTTAATTATAATTTTCTTTTACATATCACAGCGAAAGTGGTTATGAAAATGAATGAAACATTGATTTCGAATTCCAAATAATTATTTTATAATATTGTTGTTTCGTTTGTTTCATGCAAGACCACCATAGCTCATAATTTAAACGTCAAAGACCACACATGTTAATCAAAACAAGAGCAATAAGGTACCCATCTCTCAAGCGCGTCTATGGCATAATTAAAAAAAAGCGATGTGGGATACAGATAAAAAACCTGCGTCCCATCCCATTATCATGGTTTGGTGTGGTCGTGCGTCGCTAACCGTTCGTAGTTCAAACTCCGCAGACAGATTCGGGCTGCCGCGGCGCGCGCACGTCGCCATTTTGTGTTTCCCCGCTAAGTTGGCAATCTGCGTTCTGTTTGAAAATAACGTCCAAACCCGATCGAGCGTGCTTGACTTTAATTCACGTGAATTAAAAAGTGTTCTGTGACGTTTGTGTTGAGTTTTATTATTATTTTTATGTTTTTGAAGTAACTTTGTGACTGTGTAGAGCGATCGTGTAGAGTCGTGATCTAACGTTGCTGTGGGACTTTATATTTCGGATTTACTTTCTATCTCTGTAAGTATCTGTTTTATTGTTTTTGTTTATCTTATTAGTTGGCTGGACATTTTTTGGGTCCACTCCACAGTGAAAGCTTTCCTTTTGGACTTGTTTGAAATCAGTATTGCACTTGTAATCACATTTTTTCCTTATTAGAATTAAGCTAAATATTATGTACGGTCAAGTGCAAAAATAAGTATCGATAGGAACTTCTCAAAAATATGTCCCACGACCTTATTACGCTGGCGTAAGAGCGTATGGTACTTATTTTTGAAACTTTGTCTAGATACATATTATTACACTTGACTGTACCTAGTTAAGTTTTATGTTTCGATAATAACTGCTACAATTTGATGCATGACAATTTAGAATTTAAGCTGATTATTTCGAATTTAATTTCCTGAAAGGCTTTAAAACAGAACGAAAGAATTACAAACATAATTGGTCAACAGCAATACCAGTGATTATCGTACGCTAATGATCTAAAATACCTAACTAAACGAAGGAATTACCGATAAAACGCGAAATGCTAGTTAATTATTTCGACAGGAAATATTGGTCCAGTGTTATCTCGCAGCATAACGGTTTCATGTAATTCTTACCAGCCAGCAGCCGAAGCGTTGGCCTTTGACGGTACTTTATGGCCTTTTGTTGACATAAAAAAAAACTCTTTCCTTTTGCCAGCCGGTCGCTGTTCTAAATTCGAAAATTGTGTGTGAGAGTCGATTAGGAGAACCGTCAATTGAGATCACAAGGTCAATTTTTGAAATTATGTGTTCGAAAGCGTGCTGAAAGTTTAACATTTACAGAGATATTTTAAAAATACCGTCTAAAAATTATTTTTTTCTTAAGTAAGTCTAATTTCTAGAAGTGTTTTGTGAATGTACTCAATCCAAATGCCAAAGGTAACCTTGATAACATAATTCATAATGTAATTCCCAGATAGCGTTATATTTTTCGCCACGCTAAAGCTAATAGTGTCACGATGGAACACCTTTTTAATTATGAAAACGAAGGCTTGGTTATGGTTTATAGTATTACCTCGTTGCACGAAACCGTCGTTTTTATTGTCTTTACCGTCTATGGCATATAAATAATAGAGTAAACCACATGATTAGTGCCCGTAAAAGCAAGGGTTCAATGTTATTTAATAAGATCACAGACTGCACTTTCATCTACGTAACAAACAGTTGTACGTATTCAGTTTGTATGCATAGCTGCACATGTTGTAATAGCTAGGAGAGAATTATAAAAAAATGATGTCTTTTAACTGACGACTTTATAATAAGTTTTATTAATATATTTTATGAGAGTTAAATGAGCCAAATATTAATATTGAATAGCCATAGATTTAAAAAAACTAGTGACCTCTATGCTCACAGTTCTTCTTGCGAAGACATTTCCCGCCATATGAAAAGATATATTTTTTGTATTAGTACAAATAATTCCAGCCAGTCTTATTCCCTTTCTGTCTGGCACGACGCAAACATCATTAGCGGCGAATTTCAAAAGGAAAAAATCAAAGCACCATAATTCGCTCTATTCATTCCTTCGGAACCTGTACTCTCGATAAAGGTACAAGTGCACCCATCGAACAAGTATTCACTATAATAAATAACTGTCATTCAGTCCGTCCGTCTGCTCGTAAAGAACTTTCTACTCGCTCGAACCGCTGAACACAACTCGCTTTAATAATTGTGCTTTCAAAACATATCACGTCTTGTCTTTTGATGTGCGTACCATCATCACTATAAACTTATTTTTTGAATATTGAAATTTGTGTCTGGCTGTTATTACCAGACCTTGACCGGCAAGATTTAAAAATAAAAGTGTAGATTGATTCTTAATTTGAATTTGCGTAAACATTTACAGATTAATCGATTCTAATCTATTTAAATTATGTTCAAGCCATGACATTATAACAGACTAGCTGTTGCCCGCGGCTTCGCTCCCGTTTTTTTTTCTTCTAAAGTTCAATATGAAAAATAGATAGTAGCCGATTCTCAGACCTACTGAATACGCATATAAAATTTGGTAAGAATTACGGGAACGAACATTGTGACACGAGAATTTTATATATAAGACTAGCTTTTGCCCGCGGCTTCGCACGCGTGAACCATGAGCGTTTCAAAGAAGCAAGCAATCAAGCAAGCGAGCAAGCGAACCTGCAAGCTTTCAAGCAAGCATGCAAGCATGTAAGTATGCAAGCAGGAATGCAAGCAGGCATGCAAGCAAGCAGGCATGCAAGCAGCAGGCATGAAAGCAGGCAAGTAAGCATGCAAGCAAGCATGCAAGCAAGCATGCAAGCAAGCATGGAAGCAAGCGTGCAAGCAAGCACTCAGCGAGAATGCATGAACCTGAACATGAAGCAATCAAGCAAGCGAGCAACCAAACCTGCAAGCTTTCAAGCATGCATGCAAGCATGTAAGTATGCAAGCAGGCATGCAAGCAGGCATGCAAGCGAGCAAGCGAACCTGCAAGCTTTCAAGCAAGCATTCAAGCATGTAAGTATGCAAGCAGGCATGAAAGTAGGCAAGCAAGCATGCATGCAAGCAAGCATGCAATCAAGCATGCAAGCAAGCGTGCAAGCAAGCACTCAGCGAGAATGCATGAACCTGAACATGAAGTAATCAAGCAAGCGAGCAACCAAACCTGCAAGCTTTCAAGCATGCATGCAAGCATGTAAGTATGCAAGCAGGCATGCAAGCAGGCATGCAAACAGGCATGCAAGCGAGCAAGCGAACCTGCAAGCTTTCAAGCAAGCATGCAAGCATGTAAGTATGCAAGCAGGCATGCAAGCAGGCATGCAAGCAGGCATGAAAGCAGGCAAGCAAGCTTGCAAGTAAGCATGCAAGCAAGCATGCAAGCAAGCGTGCAAGCAAGCACTCAGCGAGAATGCATGAACCTGAACATGAAGCAATCAAGCAAGCGAGCAACCAAACCTGCAAGCTTTCAAGCATACATGCAAGCATGTAAGTATGCAAGCAGGCATGCAAGCCTTCAAGCAAGCAGGCATGCAAACAGGCATGCAAGCAGGCATGCAAGCAGGCATGCAAGCAGGCAAGCAAGCATGCAAGCAAGCCCCCGCATTGCCCCGCTGCCTTAATTTTTCTGAAACTGTAAATATTGCAGGATTTTTATAAAACAAACCTAACCTAACCTATAGGGCTGTCCTAAAATATACCCTAAATAGCTTTTGCCCGCGACTTCGTACGCGCTAAGGTGTAAAACGAAAAAATAAGTTGTTTCCCGTTCCCGTGGAAATTATGGGGAGTGCTTTTGAAGTACACTTAAAGCCTTTAAAGAAACACACGTTATAAATGTTAAGTCTCTTTCTTCCGCTGTTTCGTCTGGAAACGTAAAATCCCGTTTTTTCTCGTCCCTGTGGGCGTTTCGGAAAATCCTTTCTTAGTGTTCCCCTACACTCCCGAATAAACCTACGTGACAAATTTCTTCTCAAACTTTCCCCCGCTCCCCGAACTGAATATATAAATCCCGTTTTTTTCCTTATCCCGTGGGAATGCAAGCATGTAAGTATGCAAGCAGGCATGCAAGCAGGCATGCAAGCAGGCAAGCAAGTATGCAAGCAAGCGTGCAAGCAAGCACGCAAGCATCCATGCATGCAAGTAAGCACGCAAGCATGCATGCAAGCAAGCATGCAAGCATGCATGAAAGCAAGTATGCAATCAAGCATGCAAAGCAGAGACTCAAGCAAACATGCAAGCAAGCCCCCGCATTGCCCCGCTGCCTTAATTTTTCTGAAACTAAATATTGCAGGATTTTTATAAAACAAACCCAACCTAACCTATAGAGCTGTCCTAAAATATATCCCAAATAGCTTTATCTAGCTTTATCTTTATCGCTATCCCGCAGAAATTACGCAATTTTCCGGAATAAGAAAGAAATAAATTAGTCATGTGTTATTCCAGATTATAATCTATCTATGTTCCAAATTTCATCCAGATCTGTCCGGCCGTTCTGGCGTGAAAGAGTAACAAATATCCAAACATCCATACAAACTTTCACATTTATAATATTAGTAGGACATATTTTACTAATTTTACTAATAATTTGATTTCTTACCTGCAATCACAAATCTCAACGTAATAGTAGTAATAGTACCCACTTAGTAGTAATATATTCATCACCATCATCATCATCATATATCCCTCGGGAACCGTTCATTTTTCCGGAATAAAAAGTAGCCTATGTGTTATTCCAGACTATAATCTATCTATGTTCCAAATTTCATCCAGATCTGTCCAGCCGTTCTGGCGTGAAAGAGTAACAAACATCCAAACTCACAAACTTTCACATTTATAATATTAGTAGGATTTAAGTATGAATTTATACGAAATATGTAAGCATTTAATAAATAATAATCCAGCCGGAGAAATTGTACCCTCACTTATTCGCCGGTGAACATCCTCTGGCATCTTGTTATGAAAACAGGTTTGAATAAAGAATGAGCGCGACAAAACAATCAATTGTTTTTTTTCAATCGAGTTTAATCGATTGTTTACGTTTAATTCGCAAAACAAAAGTAAATGTTCAGTGAAAGTAACTTCGCGTTCCTATTTTGTTATCAGAGGATGCTGGCACTGATATAGTTAGTATTACAGTAAGATAAGATGCATTCGAGATAGCTGATATCGCTCGTTTACAATAGTCGAGATAAAAATGCAGTCACGAATCTCGACGTGTGACCGTGAGCCGCGATCTCTTAGCGCTTGGAGTGTTCAGAGTAGAATAACGATATACTCACGACAACACTCTTGTATGGAGTGGTCAGATACATGTTAGCTGTCATCGTGATGGACGTAATACTTACCTAAATCATTCTTTAGGCAACTTGACTTATTGAGTTTTCTTTTTTTTTGTAGAATTAGGTACGAGCAATGTCCTCCATTTGTGCCAAAAGACCTTCCTTCTAGACAATTTTCAATAGAATGAGAGGTCATAAGTACGTTATTAGTTTTATTAGTTTATCAATTAAATATAGGTAATTAAAATTTTACTAACTATACCCAGCTGCGTTTTCGAGGTTTTATATCTTTGATCTGAAACGATTTGCAATAATAACCTTGCTATACCGAACTACAGGTGCAAGATAGTTAGGTCTATAGGACACATTGTTTCCATGCGAAACTCTTCTGTTTTCATATAATCCAATATATGTCAGTATACCTAACTACATGTCATAAAGTTCATAGTAACATCAGCTACATCATTTTCTGTCTAGGTTACCGCAGAAACTTTTTCAAATGAATAATATCGCTTTTAGAGTAAAAGCAAAATTCTTACAAGCGCCTTACTCATTAAATAGAGATTAAATATTGATTGATGTTACTAAAGGTGCTCCTTCACTGTTACTTTCAAGTATCAAAAAGCCGCCCCCACCTACCTCATTTCACTTCCTCCCTTACATCCCGAACGTAATTTTTTGACACTTAAAACTTGAAAAAGCTAGTGTAAAGAGCGCGGTAATACCAACTTAATCCCGTAAAGAACGAATGGCTATATTCCCAACGGTCTTTAAAAAACGTCAGCGCATTCGGGTCACCGTTCACCGCTCGCAGTTCGACATACGACCTCGTATAGTCTATGGCACACAATTGAACGAACGGAAATAAAGAGCGAATAAAACAATCTTAGATTCTTGTTGTCTTTGATTGATCGTTTGTTTTGCGTTCCATTGTTTATGGTCTGGGTTTCATTTTTGCTTCTCCACTTTATACGTCAATTTAAATTAACTAAAAACATTTAAAATAACGGTTCTCGTTCAATATTTGATAACACTTACGTAAACGTGTTTGAAACAATTAGCATAAGTTAAAAAACGTTTTAGAATAATTAAGGCAATTCGTTGCTAAATGCTTTTGAGCCGTTAAGATACATCATTACTTTCACTAGTTTCACTTGTATTATAAGTTTATAACTCATGAGTAACAAAGTGTAATGGATTATAATGTGGGTAGTACATACTATAATAATTACAGCACTTTAAATCGAGTAGAGACTATGTCATCGACATACGAAGTGGAGAAGAATCTGGAAGCCTGCAACGGCTGTGACGGGCGACCCCTCAAGACCACTTATTCACTCTGCCAATGGTGTTTGAATAAGAAGAGAACGGAAGGCGGTATAAACGAATAAAATATGTTTTTTTTTTGTTAACATGTAGGCCCGAGGTAGGTGTTGGCGAATGACTGGTTTGTTTTTATGGCACTGGCTGGTTTGGCCTCTAGTTCATTTCATTATGCAGTTCTAGTTCCAGGTTTAAATTGACCCCGGTCGTAGGTACCTACTGACAGAGCAGCTGTTCGTCAGTTGCTCTGTCACATTGAAGTGAACACAATGCGTTCTCAGTCATAGTTTCTAACACTGTTGTACTTGTGAAATTAGATCCGCAAAACTTCGTGGAAACTTGTTACAAATCAGCTTTTTTTTCTTTCTTTATATTCTGATTTAGTTTAGAATAAGTCAGCACTGCAATCAGACCAAACGTAGTCATAACGGATTATGAATGTGCAAGTTGCGACGATGCTATTTGAACTGAATCAGAATGAATATAGGGAGGTGAAGTTTGTGAGGTTAGGGGATAAGGTCGGGATCTATTGTACCGATTTTGAAAATTCTTTTATCAATAGAAAGCCACATTATTTGAGAGTGTCATCTTACTAATATTATAAATGTGAAAGTTTGTGAGTATGTTTGCATGTTTGTTACTCTTTCACGCCAGAACGGCTGGACAGATCTGGATGAAACTTGGAACATAGAGATTATAGTTTGGAATAACACATAGGCTACTTTTTATCCCGGAAAATGGCATAGTTCCCACGGGATAGCGAAAAACTATTTTTTTGCAGACGAAGTTGCGGGCAACAGCTAGTAGGCTATATTTACATCATTCTGTGCTGACGCATTCGCGGGCAGCTAGTCATAAATAAAATGCGTTGAATTGTTACGGATGAACATATATGTAAAACAGGCATATCGAAAATATTCCCCTCGTTCTGTGAGAGATATGATAAGTTGACATTCAAAGCATCGGCAAAACCCGTTTCTAAGCACTTTACAATTTAATCCAACGCAAGGAAATGGATTGTAAATTAATAAAATACACAACATTCCAGTTTAACAGTTTTGTATTTACGATTACCTACAGGTGTAACTGTACCGCAGTAATGAAAGCTTCGATCAGCGGAAGTGAGTTCGCGAATCGACTCCGGCGCAGTCTTTGTATATCTTAGAATGTAGAGACGGTGCACTAACGGTGATGGAATATTTTGTTTAGTTTATTTTACAAGTCCACGCACTAAAGTAATCTTGATTCTGTATTTTCTCTGTAAGCGAATTTGTATATTCTTAAGAGAAAATAATAAGATTTTATTTTTGTGTTGTACTTGGGAACTTGTGCCTTTTCTACTGGTGGGGGTATTTTAATGATGCAGTTCTTAAAATAATACAATTTTTGTCACGGAACTAGTTGGTTTTGAGCACGATCATACATCGTTTAAGTACATACAATATAATGTTTTTCCGACCAATGATAGTGGAGGAAATTAGACTTGCACAATATGACTTAAACCAACATACAAATGAACGTTAATAACAAGCTGAGTATCTACGGATTATGTTCAAGTTCAATATAAATCAATATAAAATACATATAAAACGAATGAAATACTATTGCTATTGCCAATTGCAATCCAATATTGTAATCTTTGATGCTGGTTAGTGGCAGACGTATGCACGCGTCTCTGCGCCCATGCACCGTTAGATGGCTTATTCGCTGTTATAATGATACTGGTTGATATAATACCGAATGTTAAAAAAGTTGAATCAGAATTGTATTGATCAGAAACGAGGAAAAATACTTGAAGAGAAGGCAGATCGAAAAGGAGATGGCGGTATGACTTGGACGCAAATCAAGTAGAGTGGCAGGAGCATGCCCTCGATCGGGACGATTGGTGGGAAAATGATGAGGCCTTTTGCCCAGCAGTGAGACACTCCAATGGGGACTATCGTGTCTTTGCTCACCAGTTGGCGCCACTGTTGACTATGGTCCAGCCAGAGGTATAGCTGTCAAAGGCGGCTTTATAAGATCGGCGCCGAAACAAAGTTTTAAATCTTGAATCTCATTAAGTTTATTAATTATAAATAACTATCATCATATCGAGTAGCTATGCCGCAACGTTGTGCAGTTCCGCTTTGTTTGGAAAAAAATCCGCTTTCAAAGCGTTCACATTCATCGCCAAGTAATCCATATTTGCGATAATTTCACGAAGGATATCACGTTTCAACAGGTAAATGAAAGATATTATAATTTTTGTCACGAAGCCCGCCAAAACCAGTGAAAATTGAATGTTATTGGACCTAACGCGACACTAGCGCTGCTTGTGGCAAATTCACATGCGATAGCCCCCATTGGATAGGATAATGAAAAAAAAAAGAAAATATACTAGACAGCCTACATCGTCTTTTGTACTTAAAATTGTAGCTACCAATAAAAATTACACAATTGGAACTTACCTTATCCTCCGTAAGGACTGTTGTTTGCTCACATGCTTTAAATTGCAGACCGTCGGTTGTATGTTTCACATAATTGGATGCTACTTACCTATGTACATGTTGAGGTTGTTCTTGAAAGTTATTTAACCATTATGATCAAAGGTCTAAGGGTCTTAGGTATACCTACATATAGCCATAGAATAAATAATAACAAATTATCAATCAATAGTTTATTTGCAAAATAAGGTTTCAATCTACCACTAAATGAAAAGTTCTTCCTTTTTCAGACAGAACATTTACGGGATTTAAAAGAGCTGCTCTTTTAAATCTCTTTAGCATTAAAGATAACCGATAAATTGACGACTATTCTTTGGAAACGTAAAAAAATCGCGGGACACCATAGTGGAGACGAATTGTGAGGTTTTCCAGCTATGATAATGATATAACGTATAAATACAAATTAGGTACGTAGCACATTCCTACGAAGCAGAATCTTTCTCTTGTTGAAAATTCTTATCACTAAAGAAAATCATATTAATTATTAATTAAATATATTCGGTTTCAGAGATCATGATCTTTTTATCCCAACAACAGGTAAAAATATTATTTATTAAAGCGAATATGTTTCATTGTAGCTGGTTCGCCTTTTCACACGTCTGTCGTTGCGACAAGCGAACAGTTTAAATTACAGTCCGATTTTGCAATTAATTCAATCTCAGGTCAGCCTTTATATAAGCTGAATTTGATACCGTTTTCATGCGAGACACGTTGCGTGAGCGATTCGTTCAGGTTTCGGTATCGCCTTCACGGGCCGATGTGGAAATCGACAATTACACCGTTTATACAGTTCTACAATTTCTAACAAGTATTGCCGGCTGTGTAATGTGGTAAAAGGACTTCGTCAGAAGGTAATAGCGTGCTTACTTTTATTTTTGTCATCACGACATTGACCTAGACGTGGCACTGGAATCGATATGGATGAAGCAAACATACGTGGTTGAGTAATTTTACAAGGTGTGATCGAATTTGGCAGTAATGAACTCAATTCTAAATTTGGACGTACAACAGTGGCACTACAATTTCAAAGACTAATCTGTAGTCGTCACGTCATCTTGACTTTGACAAGATGCAGTTTTTGCTTCAAAATCAGAAGCAAGTCCTTGCATAAGGTGAGGTGAACATCAGACAAGCCTCAGGTGTCTGCGAACGGCTCTGTCACGATCAAGCTTTCCACTGTGATATTTTACGGAGCTTTTCTCCCATTTACGTACAACACCTATTTACGTTCCATGCACTTACAAGCTAAATGGGACGTTTTAAAGGCTGCTATAATATTTACTTGCACACAAGTTCTCAATGCGTATACTTCAGTCTTCATGCGCGATCAAAGTAGAAAAAATTACTTGCTTTTTATTGCACATAAAACCGATACTTTACACATTAGGAAACATATTTCTTCCATTTTACTTACTTGCTTTCTCAAATGTGTTATGAGGGTAATATTTCAATTGATTATTGAAAAAAATAAAAACCCCTTCGAGCGTTTCACTGATTTTAATTCCGTTTCCTTTTTAGCTAACGAATTAACTTTTCTGCTAACAATAACATCTGAGTGCGTACGGCATCCAAACAATCCGCCATTCTAGCCGCCATTTTGCCTGTCATTTTCTAATTCAGGGGCGTTTTCCAAACCGCTAAACGAAAGCGTTTGCTGTCATTACTGTATAGGCTACCATTGTTTCCTGAGGCACTGTTTGTTCACGCATGTTGGACTGGAGAAAGGTTTCCTGGTCCTTAGTTGTTAGTGTGTGTAATGGGCTTAAGCGAGGACAGGACACATTCATTGGTTGATGTAATTGCAGTTGGTGATTGCGAACTAAATAAACGTAAGGAAGCATTGGATAAAACCCTACCTACCAGTAGTATTATAACAAAATGACTGTAAGTTATAGCTACTTAGGCACTCCTGATATAAATTGTCTTTGAAGATTTAATCACTATTTTAGGAGCATTAAAGTTTCACGTTCAGTAGAAACCTTACGAAAATCATTCGTCCTCTAACGATCGGTTCGTCCGTCAAGTTTCATGAAATTGTTTTTTCTTTTACTTTCTCGTACTAACCATGCTAAACGTGAACTTGTCTTGTTACCTTAGGCTCTGTCTACTCCGTAAGGGATAAAGACGTGATTTAATGTATGTAATGTATTTCTAAACATTTTCTTAAACTTCTCCTGTGTTCAGACACGGCTCAGACCAATCTGCCATATCCGTCCGACTGCCATTTCCACGCACGCTGCGGTTTGAGAAAGTAAATTCAATTTCAAACTCCCACTAATTAATTACCGCGACATAAAGATCCCTATCTCGTTACAAATTGAATTATTCGTTCGCATTCAGCGGCTGAGTGTATATTCGTGTTCGTTTTTACGAATATTCGCGATTTTGCGAGGAAATAGGATGCGGTTGTGGTCACTTTCTCACCGGTATGTAGGTAACAGTAATGACTTCTTGACGGTATAAGATGCGCGCAGTGTGCCGGCTCGCTTTTAGAATAAGTCACGTAATGTCTCTTTAGAGTAAAGACGTGTTTTCTGACTTCTTGTCATGATTGTTGCCGTTCACGACAAAGCAATGAAATAACAAGGCAATTACATTTTATTTAGTGATAAAATCTAAATAATTTACCGTATCAAAATCACGTAGCAGAGGAGTTTTTTTTTGTTATTGTTAGTAAGGGAATTAGTTTTTTTTACTGACCAACAGACATCTACATCTGTCCAATATCGCCTGATCGAAAGTGCAGATGAGGTCAAAGGTGTAACTGACTTTATCGCAAACATTAGCGACCTTTTTTATAATTTGTTTTTAAATTTAGAATTTTATTTTTTTAATATTCTGCTATGCAATTTTTGACAGTAGGATTAAAAGTGATTTTAAACAAGAGACATTGTGTTCCTCACAGACTGTTTCGGTAACAGTCTATTTACGCATTTGCAATCCTCTGGTCTTGCGAGTGTCCATGGGTGGTGAAACCAGATAAAAAACAAGAATTTTACTTCTTGATTTTTATATTTATTTTTTGGTTTGGCCATGCCATAGCTTTACTTTTCGGATTTTTCTGTGTTCTAGTTTTCAGTATCGTTTAAAAATTTGACTGTTCTGGTCAAACTTTGTGTTGCAAACTGTTGCACAGGTTGATAGCGATCGCATGATAGAAGAACATAGCCATAGAAAGTTCGATTGTAAAAAATTTTGACATTAAGAAAATAGACTATATCAACATACCAATACGGCAAGCTAAATTGAGGCTTTTATAAAAGAAATGTAGAGCACTGTGACTATTGTAGCCATTACGATTTCTTCTGCAATCGCATCAGTTGTTGCACTGGAACGCACCGATAGGCCGGAACGAACGGTGCAGTTAGAAAATGTGTAGGTTGGCAGCTTGGCGGATTATTACTTCGTAACCATTTGTTTTAATAGCGTTATATGTTCATAACTATGTTTAATTACTACTACTAGCTTACAATTTCATCTGATATTATTCCGGGATGAAGAGCAGCATATTTTCTTGCTTAATGTTCATACGATTTTTTGCTAAATGCAAATAACAAGCAACACGAATCAGACTGATACAGAAATATAGAGCTACTAAAATAATATAATCTTTTCATAGAGGTTGTTTAAAATCGTGTCAACGTTCGTTTATCTTTATGGCTTTGACATTTGCTTTTGCCATAGGTGAAAAATTTAAGTAAATATGCTGGTAGGGCCTATAACAACGCGTCTATAATCCACGTATCAATATTTTGTGATATGGATCGCGATATGCACGGATGACACGATAATATAGGCAATTTATATTTATTTATTAATTAAAAATATCAATACACCAGGATCTAAAAGTTAACTAAATATACAAATCTTAAAACTAAATAAATATACCTAACTATAAAAAGAAAACACCATCTAAAAGGCCCTCCTGCGGCATAGACCCCAACACACTGGCGGCATTACCTCTCTGTACAGCCAGAGAAATTCGCTGGGAGAGGTAAGCGCCAGCTCTGGGGTCTCCATAATATTCGATAATATTGACCGTCTAATTTATGCCAAAAAGTCAATATGAATTTCGATAATATTGTGGACGGTAACTTTTTGTAAACAGGAGGTAAGACTTCTGTTCACTAGCAACGTATCTGTTACCTACATTTCTACAATGGTAATTAATACAATCGATGCAATAGTTCAATAGTACACTGATTTTACTACCACTACATAGTATAAAACAAAGACGTTTTCCGCTGTCTGTCTGTCCCTATGTACCTACCAATGCTTAGATCTTTAACTATACGCAACGCATTTTGATGCGGTTTTTTTTATAGATAGTGATTTAAGAGGAAGTTTTATATGTATAATTCTACGCAGACGAAGTCGCGGGCAGAAGCTAGTCAAATTTATAATTTTATAATTTTTCAGTGTACTAACGATTCTAACCCTCGTGCAATTGCATGCTTGTACACTTACGGGCATAAATAACGGGTACACTTTGCACGGGACACAAATCATATCCGTTCTATTTAATTTGGCTAATTACAAACTTGGTAGTTAGCTCAGCCTCAGATAAAGGAATAAAATGCGTCACTCAACGTTAATTGTAATTAAATTATTGGTGATTCTGAGTATGGCATTCCGCTAAGTACAGTAACGTCCTCAATTAAGCGTTCTTGTTGAGTTACTGTATTAAAAGGTAGTAATTTACATTTCTGTTTCCTTGTAATTACGACCTTCTGGCTCAAGTTCTAGAGTTACTTTATCGTTAGTGATTGAAACGTGGTAAAGATGCATTGCATCCTATTAACCTACAAATAGTCCTATCAGCATTTGCATACCGTTTTCGTCTTTATTAGCATTTATCTGCATTTTGACGCTCGATAGCTTAATTTACACTTGACATTCAATCCTTTATATGGGCAGAGAAACTTTACGGAGTTTCGAACTAAGACGACCTCATTGGAGAATATTTTCGGTTAACTGGATGAGACTCCTTTAGAGATAAATATACTTCTGTAAAGACTTCATACACCTATAACCTGTTACTTGTCTGTTTCTTTATATATGTATGTACAATTTTTATTATTAGTTATGCATTCATACATACGTACGTACGCATATGTAGGTTGCTTCTTCCCGCGCAGATGTTGGAAGCGGAAATCTTAGGAATCATCTTATAGGCATAGGCGATGCGGCTAGCAACCCATTACTATTTTGATTCCCCTTTTCAGCTACACGCCCACGATCATGCTAAACGTGGCTTGTAGGCTCTGTCTACCCCGTAAGGAATAAAGAAGTAATTTATGTATATATGTACATATTTAATGCGGCAGTTGACATTTTTATACCAATAATTGAGAGACCAATAAATTAATTTTCACTTAACTCTGAAGTTAGATTTTTTGTTGCTTTAAAATAATTAAGGCTGTATACATATTTTTGTTTATTTATGTAGTACACATACAAATATTTTGTTGCAATTTGATTCATAATAAAACGAGAAACATAAAAATTGCATCTATAATTATGTAAAAGGTGTTACCGTTTTTAACAAAACCGTAAATTAAAACTTTAGCTCCATCAATGGCAATGACTGGCCGAATACATTTTTAGCCTAGTCTCTAAAAAAGAATAAAATGGTGGCATGCATTATTGGCGGAATTGAAGTAGGACAGTTAATTGCTCTATACACAGGTGAGAGAAGGAAGGATTGTGACACTGAAAATTTGGTCACAGTTCGTTTGAGTCAATAGTCAGACTGTTAAGTAAAAGCTTACCTTGAATAGTAACAAGGATTTCGTATATTTACACGACAAGACTTGCACCTGTATTTACATAGTGATCGATGTAAGGTAGGTACTTAAATAAAAGAGTTTTAAGCGTATACATTTCCAAAGTTCATGAAGAATTTACAAATTGTAACTATCAGACCAAATAGGTTTAAAGTTCTGTAACTAATGCAGTTTCATAAACCGAAAGAGATGAAAATTAAATATTGATTGACAGAATAATTGTTTTTTTTTTTAAAGTAAAACCTTTTAATACGTTGACAAAGACACGTTTTGTTTCCGTTTCTTAGAACATGGAAAAACAACAATTAACAGCTTAGACGGACAAAATGGACGGATACGATTATTAAAATAGTCTATCTCTTTCTTTTATTGTATTTTAATATCTTTTTTCCAATGAGTCACGTCGGCTCTGGGCCCACAATGGTAGTGGC
This sequence comes from Pandemis corylana, assembly GCA_949127965.1. Taxonomy (NCBI): domain Eukaryota; kingdom Metazoa; phylum Arthropoda; class Insecta; order Lepidoptera; family Tortricidae; genus Pandemis; species Pandemis corylana. The sequence goes on from OX421860.1 coordinate 3,123,037, forward strand.
TGATCCCTATCGAATCTCAAGCCCGTGCCGTCGAGTGCAATGAACTGAACGAAAAAGTATGAAAACGCAACTCTCAATTTTGTATTATACACAGTTGTTATTTCTTACCTTTGCATTGAAGAGCAGGGTTTAACACACTTTTTTATTTAGGTACTTATATTCTCTGTTTTTCTGATAAAAACCAACTTCCGTTTAGATTTCATTGTATGCGTCAACCAACTGAGTGAATTGAAATGCGACAACCATGAAGGTGTACTTATTTAAGATCGACAAAGAAATCTTAGCGGTTGGCATTGTAAAAAAAACTAAATCTTCCTATTTATTACATACCTACATGACTAAACGAACGAAAAATGCTAAATTTAGTGGTACGCTGTAGTTCAAGGTTCCATAGTCAACTGAGTAGATGACGAGACCATTTTGTACCTGAGAAAGATTCTCGAGTGCCAGTATCAAAACGCAAACGTGCAGGCTTGATTCCGAAAAAAAAGATATCCCTTGCTGTTAAAAAACAATTGAACAACGCTCGGCCACAACATGCTCTCATTATAACTGGCAGTTGCGCAACAATGAAATTGAAAATCGAAATATCAAAGCATATCGCCATATTGCAGAGAAAGTGGCCAGCATCATAAATAATAGCTATCATTTTATTAACAACGAACATTTTATTTGATCATTTGTTACGTATCGTTACTTGGGAAAACCTTGATCTGACTAATCTTGTGAGGGACGGGTGTATTATGTACAACATTTTCTATCCATGCAACCGTTGCTATGCTGAAATGTTGAAGTTAAAGTTAAAAAGTTAAAGGTACAGGTAACATTGGTAGAGTAGGTACTGGCTCGAAAGGTACTGACTTATTCTCAGCAAAGTTTACTGCTAGTTCGTTTAACTTTATCTGTCACTTTGACGTTTGCCTTTGTCAGACATGGAAAAATCGTGACTGCTTCTAACAGGTCTTCAAGTAGGTCATTTTTTGTCGTACTTTCTTCATAGGGATATTAATTATTATTTACGCTCGCTGGCTAGAAGACGTAAAATTGCGTACACGTCACGGGCGGTGATAAAGAAAGCCTCAGGTCGCATGTTTATCGCCCTCGCCTTTGACTCGTGCGACAAGTTCCTGCGCTCTGACACATGCTTTATTTCACCACCCTCGGGATGTAATGTACTGTTTTCCTAGCGCCCTGTCAAATCATAACAACGAATAAGATTTGTTATACAGCATATACGTAAGACATTCAAACTAATTACTTTCATGCTGGTCTGGGAGCAAAGAATAAACATAGAATGTACCAGTTGCTTCTCTTCCTGCGCAGATGGTAAAAGCCCATCGAGGGAATGGGCGAAAATCATAGGAATTATGTTATACCTAGGCGCTCCATTTTTTTGCCATCTATATACGCCCACAATCTTGCTAAATGTGGCCTGTAGGTCTTGCCACCTCAGCTCGGTCTACCCCGTAAGTGACAAAGACGTCATTTGTGTATGTGTATGTGTTAAAAGTAATAAAAACATCATCACATCGACGCGAACTTTTCGCAACCGCCTCGTTTGTGCTCACAACATTAATTGGTCTTGCAACACCGTTTATTATATCCACACAACGCCAATCAATCACGCATTCGATTCCCAATTTGATTTAATTAATGCTTTATTACAAAGGGTTGTTTAATTATAATGGCCGCTTTAAAATAGATGTTACTAAATTGTAATTCACATACATACATACATAAATCACATAATGTGTAGACCATGTTTAGCATGATTGTGGGGGTATAGGTGGAAAGGGGAATTAAAATAGTGGTGGGCTGCTAGCCGCATCGCCTATAACAGGATTCCTGAGATTTTCGCCTATTCCCCCGATGGGCTTTTACTATATGCGCGGAAAGAGAAGCAACTGTTACGTTCTGTTTTTTCTTTACTCCCAAACCAGCATGGAAATCCATACTAAAAATGACAGTCAGGAATATTTTCAACATGAACATGTTTCAGAATAGTTCGTAGTCCTTCCTCTTGGAGCGCTCGCGGCGGCAGTGAAACGAACACGTGTTTATGTGTCCGAAACATGTCGAGCATCACTCGACTTTTATACGTTTGTGTAATTATAATCAGGAATAACATATAGACTACTTTTTATCCCGGAAAATTGCGTAGTTCCCGCGGGATAACCGAATTCATTGCAGACGAACTCGCGGGCATCAAGATGTATAAATATAATATGTATTCCGATCTCGTTGCTACAACCATACTTACCCGTAAAAATGGTGTCGTCCAACATCGTACGACCAACTATAGACCAACCGCTTGAAAAAGTCCTCGCCCGCGCGGCACAGGGGCGCGGGGTTGGACGACAAAAGGGACTGAGAGACGTGCGGGCGGGTAGTGCGCCTCCCGCCCGCACCTCTCTCGGCCCCCGTGATCGTCCCACCCCACACCCCTGCACCGCGCGGTCGAGGACTACAGCTAAACGTGAACCTAGGAGGCTACTCCGAAATTCGATTTTCGAAGTTCGTTTCGTGTTATTCCGCCCATACTAATAGATGGTATGATACGAACTTCGAAGATCGAATCTCGGAGTAGCCCCCCTGGTGTGGTCATCTAGCGACATATATCTTATCTTCAGCCTAATTCGATGAAGTTACGTTGGCAGAACTGGAGTTACTTCACGCTCCGCTCTAAATCATCGGCGCTCATTTGAATACAATGCTCCGAATGATTCAGACCCATAGAGTCATAGATCGCGGATTTTGAAACCTGCTCTCGGTGAAGTAATCGGTCATGAATATATTCGAGCAGGTTGCCATAGACAATGACAACGTTGGTGTCCGTGGGCGATGGCGCCGGGGAGATTGGATGCGTTGCTCTAAGAATAGTAACTTGACAAAGACAGGGATTAGTGTAGCTTATACATCTGAGAAGCCCCTGTTCCCAGCAGTGGAACAGATATAGGCCGGAGACGACACTCTAACGTATATTTATGCGTAATTGGTTGCAAAACTATGCATACTAAAACCCTGTCATTAATAAATTACTAATTCAAAATTAAAATAATATATTATTATTTTTTGCCCAATTAGCCGCCAAGGGCTCTTTTACATGTCTTTTTTGAAACTACGGAAAGACCATCATTACCAAGAAGAATGCGCCGCCAGAAACTTGTATTGTCAGAAAGTCATTTTTTCAAAATAGAATACTTAAAATTGTAGGTACTTAAATTAAATACATTTATAAAAGGAATGCGTAAGGTCCCCGAGCCTTAAATTATATTAGTCTATAGTAGAGATGTGTAAAGTCTCTACTAGTCGAAGTAAAACAAGTATTTTTTATAAGCCCATGTTTTCTATTGGTGAGATTTGTCAGCTTAATATGTACTACGCAAAGATCTTAAGGTAAACTTGTCTGTAGTATCATGACCATATTCGCTAAGGAGGTCGATGACCCAGAACGATACGATTCTTTTTCTCTTTTACAAAGACGCAGGTCAGTAAAACAAGTAAGTTTTCTCGGCTTTTTTTTCGAGTCATTAAATTATAATAAACGGCCAGTGTTTTCGTCTCAAATAAGCTATATTCTCTATGGTTTGAGAAAGTGAGTCACTTTGATACACTTGAAGCCTGTCTTTTATTGTTTACAATTTCTGGGTCAGTAACCCCACGAAGCCTTAAAAAACTGTCATCACCATTAGCATTTAGTGGATCACTGTAAAAGATTGTTTTCAATTTAAAAAACTTAAGTGAATCTCACTTTTAAGGTAATTATGACCCTTCTCACAAAGTTGGGTTTTGAACATAAAGTACTTGAGAATAAGATTCTAAACAGCGAAATTGTCAACAAAAACTGAGTCTTTTTCAAGCGGTGTTTTTACAAGAAATCATCAAAAAAGTATGTAATGGCGTCTCTGCTTTTAAAAAGTTTTAGATAAGGCGTGACGACACGACTGGACTGGTGATGGACTGTTTGACAACTTAAAGCATGGTTTACATTAAAAAGTGCTATCGATAAAGTAAAGAATGTGACAAGCGATAACCCTTTTATAAAAACGTATTAAAGTCTCCAATATTAACGTTTGAGAGAAACACATTTAGTAACATTATGCTCATTTTAAAACTTCTGACACATTATGGTTTCCCTAGTAGGTGTAAACAATTCTTTGTAACTTCAATAATCCATAAACCACTTGACCGGTTCTACTCAATCCATTTAAATTTGTGGTCGAACAATAATAATTTAAATTTGGAACGTCTTCAAGCACAGATAGCGTTACGGTTATGTTCTCACACCCACACTAATACTTTCACCGAGCATAGACAATTTGTAGATGGCCAGAGTCACGACTCAGCTGGGCCTTGTTCTACGAAGGTTTGATATAAATTTAATTGGCATCGTACGGAAGCGAGAAAGCAATCCAATAGCTGTGAAACTTCTAACTAATGTGATGATCGAAGTTGGTACAAGATCGTAAGAACAGGATGCCAGTTAATTTTTCTTACTCTCACTTTTTTCACAATTTAAACGTTGCTAGCCCAGTACTCTATGGCCTATTTAGAATTATAATTATTTATAGCGTAATTGGATAAATTGTTGACCTCAGAAATACAAGCAGTTCTTGTATAGATCCATCATTTATGCACAACACATTTGATATTGTGATTCCTACAAATGATTGTTCCACGAAGGGCTAGCAGCTTGTTAATGCAGGAAACGCGTCCGCTGGTGGAGATCGTCTGCTTTGTATCCTGAACGCTACATTATTGACCATTGTTTTGAATGTCGTTGAATACTGAGGTAAGTACTTACGTACTTCCTACAATAATAATAGAACTATGGCATCAGAAAAATCATCGGAGTGTTTAAAAGGGTATAAATTTCGTCCTATCAGTCTTATGATTAACAGAAGGCAAAACAGAATTGATACTAAGCGTAGCGTAAATCGTAAATACAACCATGACGTGAACTCAAATAATTGAAATAAAATGGCCACATTCAAATTGAATATATTACAAATAGATTAAATAGTGTCTGGACGAGTCATTCTTTTCAAATGACACCATTAGCCATCAACGCAGGTATCAATCATTCATTAGACACTACACATTCACTTTGCCTTTGAATTCCTTAGTCTTAAAGCTGAAAGCAAGTAAGAGTCTGATTGACGTGTTAATGATGTCACAATACGATTCCATTCATGTATCACATCAAGTAAAACTTTCAATTATTATTTTAATATCTATCTAAACCACCTGGGACCAAGGTTCACATAAGTTATAAGTTAATGCTATAATTTATCCTTCTTCAAAAGGTTTATACCTTTGGAAAGTTTATGTACAAAGCAAACGAAAGCGAAGTGAGAATAAATTTGATAGCTGAAGAAGGTCGAAACCGTAGACAAGATTCCTCTGACAGATGTTTCGAGGCGTGTCGTGTGACTAAGCCTTAATGCGCGGTACCGTTAGCGACGCGTGCGCATCTAATGCTTATAGGTGGCGATATATTTTTTATACCAAACATAATGAATTTGTTGAACTCATACGAAGTATAATGAGGACAATAATAGTACATTACTGCAGAGGCCGTGAAGTAAGGGATTGCTGGACGAGTTTGGGGTAGGTGGCCGAGTCGAAGACGAGGCCAGATAGAACGAGTCCTGCAATCCCTGTTCCGGCCAAAGCTTGTATAGTGCTTTTCTCAAACAATGTGAGGAAATATTAAAATTAAAATAACTACTAGACAATCAAGTAAATCATAGTTTATTATAGGGAAAAATCTCTTTACTTTTTTCCGGTAGCATATTTTGCATAGCTAAATTTGCCTCCTCTTTTAAATGAGGCGGAGTACAGTTCATAAGTTCCCCGTCACTTTCATCACTAGAAGTCATTTCTATTTCTGTTAAATTATAATAACAATCACTACGAAATACGCATAAGCAGAAAAAAAGATTTTCGATTTGCCACCTTTTTTATTTTTTAAATGTACTAATTTGATCCAGCTATTTGAGCACCATGTTTAACCGCACATAAATATAGTACCATAGATTATTTTTTTTTATGTCGCAATTATGCTTAGGTACAGATTGTGGTGGTGGTTGGCTGTATGTATTTTTTTCCTTTGCCAATTTAATTTTAGTATAGAAATTTAAAAAATTAGAGCAGCGGACAAAAATGGATTTTCATACTAACTTTTGTGGCCTAAGCCAAGAAGTAATGTAGGGAGCCATAAACGAGAAACTTCATGTCCTCATATCGGGACATTAACGCATACATTTCCGAGCATGTTTGAGAAAAAGTGAATTTCATCTTCGTTAGTAGCATTTTTGTGTCAGTTTCTCTAATCGATTTGATAATCAAATTAACACAAACTATTTGAACGTCTCTATTTGTAAGTAAGTTTATCTGTGCCAAAAGTTTTTTGACTAATTTCAACTCATTAGCATGATACTCTACATGCTACATTAGTACCAATTAGCTTTTTATTTAGCGCCTAACCGAAAATAATGAAAAACATGCATAAAGATCTCCCAGAGACAATTCTCAAACGATTATCACTTATTTCTTTTATCGTCTCACAACTGTTACTACAGCATACAGTCATGTATACAACTGACATTCCAAGAACAGTAGGTACGCCTGACAAACAAAAGCCGGCGATACATTTAAGGACTTATACATCACGACTTGTTTGAGCTAGCTCGTATTATCTATGAAACCTTTTATCACTGCTGTTGGCACCTTCTATATTTCAGAAATAGAGTTAAATTTTGAAAACTCGTGTGTAGGTTCAATTGGATCACGGTGGTCTATTGAGATAGTAATATATTAGATTAGCCGAGTCTAGGTAAGCTTATGTTGGTTAGAGCTAATTTTTTTGGGTATTAGTTACGTGTACTTATATTTACATTGAAGCCCTTGATTCACCAGTTTGAAGAATGTCATTACAATTTTGATGGACACTGGACTAATGTCATCTAGATAATCAGAAACATTTTCATGCACGCCTAATTTTTTTGACTGTAGAGAGTTAGCTTTAAAAAAGTTAACAGTATTCGGTGAGCCTGACATCCATCAACATTCGTGGAACACAGAAGCTCCGTAAAACTAGAATTATCATTATTGTAGCGGTATAGTTGTCTCATTGGGTAAATAGAGCATAGAGAACAATGACTACGGCTGAGCTTTTTTTTAAACTCGGTCGACATTGTTTTAATAACTGTTAGCTGGCAACTCTGTCATGGGAAAATAGAGCTGGCAGTTTTTTTGGAGCAGATTCTATCGAAGCATATAAAAAAGTGTTTTGAAAATGGAATAGGTCTTGTTACGCGAATCATATTTTTTTGTTCGATGCGGCTCTGGTTGCTGGTATCAATTTGCGGGTAACTGTTAACAAAAAAATGATTTTTTTTTTCACAAGAGAACGGTGAAGCAAAGAGTTGTGCCATGTGAATCTGAAAGTGTTACAATGTGATTTAAAAGACTCAAAGACTATAATGCGGATTTTTAAGCTTTTTTTACCAGCTGGCTTCGATTCCACATTACAATTATAAAACAAAGGAAGTGTCCGAGTCTAATTATTGTATAACTTTTTAACCGACATCTTAACTGGAACAATCGCCGCCGCTTACATGGCGTGGGCGTTACCAAATGTATTGTTGCTTTTAATGCGTAGAGTAATTAGGTAGTGTTATAACTGAGGCTAGATTTTAGCAACGACAGGTCGTTTATATTGTTGCCAAACTGATGCTAAATCATGAACTAATTGTGCCTTTTTATCGCCTATTGTTACACATATCAATATAAAATGACAGCAGAAATTCGCAGAATGGACGTAAATAATAAAGCTTACGGTAGCCTTTTTAATATTTAACGGAAAAATAAGTAAATGACGGCCTCGATACAGGTTTAAAAAGATCAGCTTATGATCAAACATATTAATGGCAATGATAATAATGATAGATCACATAAAGATAATAATAATTAGGATAACGAAGTTCCGGCAAATAGCCAGTCTGTAACTAAAAGCCGATGATGACTTTACCGCTGAACCGTTTCGTAATAATGACTCATTTTCGCTCATCAATAGTGACTGAGCTTATGCAATTTCTATCATTAATGATTAAATAACAGCAGCTGGTTGGTGCATCATTGATAATTGACCGTTTGCCACATTGCCGGAAGCAAATCCTTTACTTAGCGGGGGTAGAATACATACGATTTGAATTTCTTCCACATATGTACTTTTATCTAATTCCATATCCAAACGTAAGTTACATAAGTAAAAATTATGTGATATTTCACTGTCACCCAGTTTTAGCTGTTTTAGCAATTTGCAGCCAATTTTTGATACAATTTTATTGTTCGGGATAGCTTTCAGTATGCTGTTATAATGCATAACATTTCTTCCATTATCTTCCAATTATATGAGCCATTGACCTTTACGTCGGAGCTATATGTTAACCTGAAAAGTAAGCCACTTGGTATTGTTGTTTGTTTTTTGTGTTGTTTTTGTATTGGGTTAGCTGGAAGAGATAGTACTGATTTCTGTTTTTTATTGTGTTATTTTTTTGATTTTGTGTGCAATACGGTAGGTATAGGTATGTTCTAATAAAGGCTTAGTCAGGTCAACAGTCGCAGTTAAACGGTGCACCGATGCGTTAGAATTACGAGCAGTTGCATCACTACCGACAAGCTTAATAAGCGATTTAAACAGTCAGGTTAATTGAACTGTCTTATTGATATGTGTTATTTTGATTGGGAATCTAATCAGGGATGCGAACTTAGGATCTTAAAGTTATTAGTCATGATCTTATCAAATCCATGATATACTGCGCTGTAGCACAATTATTGCGATTTGTCTGTGTAAAAGGTGATTTAGTTGTGTTCCTCTTAAGGGTTTCTTCTCCTTGCCCAGCAGTTTCTTCTTCATCTCCATGGTCTTATAAATGGCGTTACTCTGTCCTATTTTCAGCAGTATCTTTTTCTTTCTCATCCATTCCGGAATTGAATTTAGTTCATGAAAATAATTCCGTTGCGACAGCGTCAGTGTTTTTTTTTTTTTTTTTTTTTATATATATGAATAGGAAGGCAAATGAGCAAGTGGGTCACCTGATGGTAAGTGATCACCACTGCCCATAGACACCCGCAACCCCGGAGGGATTATTTATTCCTGCCGCTGTTTTCAGTTCTTGTTACATCACAATACGTAAAATTTGTGTGACAATCTAAACGTCATAACTTGACCAATTATGTATAACCTTTCTCATATAAATAAATCAGTTTCCTGGGGAGTCTTTTTAATAGCCAGTCATTGCGCAGCGGTGGTCTACCATAATTAGCTGAGTACACTTTTCCACCTATTATTATGTAAACCAGCATCCAGTTTCCTAGCGACAGTAGTGGGTGTGCGTACACGCAGCGGATGCTGCGCCCTACACCCATTGTTCGAGCGATCACCGCCGGCGTGATTGCCGTCATTGTTATGTAATTTTTCTGCTCTGATGACATCGAAAAATGTAATATATAAATAGTATGTGCAGAAGAAAGATGTTCTGTAGTCTATGGATTTGTCGGTGTAAAGAAAATTTGGCTAGTTATGCCTGACCGTGACCCAGTGGCGGCTAGTGTCAGGCGAGTGCTTGCCTAAAAGAGTAGCGACAGAAGAATTGAACTTCTACCTTTCAATTTACTTATGTTTTCAGCAAGAGTAATAGAAGTATAATTAATATGACAGAAATCTCCTGTCATTTTTATTTCGAAGTTCAATATTACACATACACTTCAACCGGTTTTGATAAAATTTAATTAAGATCACACTCCCGATCTGAATTAAAAATCAAAAGCATGATAAAATGCCACCGACGGACACAGGTTCCCATGTTAAAATTATATCTCAATTCTATGTAAGGGTTGAAAAAAAGACTTGTACGAAGGTTTCAAGAATAGTTTTTGATGCGGTAGAATTAGAAGGTAGTGAAAAGGGATGGTTAAAAGTAGATTTGCTAATAATTACAGATTTACATTTGTGCCATGACCATGAGTCGTATTTCAAGCGATTAAGTTGATTGCATTCTCTCACGAGTTTACGGACCACAAGCACAGTTTCAGAAGTTGTACAGTACCATAAAAGACTGTCCCGGATCGAAATGAAGCACGCGCCGCGCAAATTACAATAACTTGATCGTCAACTGTGCGTACTCCATTTTTGATCTTAAAATAATCTAGAAATTTTCGAAAGTCACAATTTAAACGGAGCTCGTTCACATTTCAAAGTACAAATGAGTTTAGTGGAACTTCACAAAGATGTCAACATTCTGTTTTTACAACTACAAGTATACCAAAATAGCCATTTGAGACTTCATCGATTGACCATTTTGGTGTGTGTAGCTCAAGTTCAATTAGAAGAGAACACTCATTTACCATTTAGGTCCCATGAACTAAATGCACTTAACGTTAACTAATTGCCCTAAAGCAATACCCTGAGGTATACCTCATTATAAAATTGTTTTTTTTTTTTTTTAATTTGAATAAACCAAGAACACTCCAGGCTCGACATTACGCTGTGTTGCTAAACAGCCTGGCTGGCACGCGCACGCGTGAACTGGAGCGGAAACAAAGCCCACACGACGCCCGCCTGTTGACATAACACTGTTTGACAGGACTGATAGGTTATGGTTTAATTATATCTAATCGTATTTCACTTGTTTCATCTAATTCACATGAGTATGAGCCAGTGATGAACTTTTCGCAAAATGATTATGAGTTTGAATTGTAAGACGGAACTGGCTATATTTTTATTTGGTTTCAAAGACTGCTAATGTCCTTAAGTGATGAAGATCACCAGAATTTTCCTGGTGTGTACTTTGGAAAATCTTAGGAATCAATGCTATAGGTGATGTGGCTGGCAACCCATCATTATTTTGATTGCTTTCCACCTATAAACGTCCACTGATTTTTCATTTCATCATAATTTAGGATTTGACACCATACACTTTGAACACCGACAAAATGTCTGGAAACTTTTGTCAAACACAATTGCAAAACATACATAAATACATAAATCACGTCTTTATCCCTTACGTGGTAGACAGAGCTTAAGATAAAAATACCTAAAAGGCCTCGTTTAGCATGATTGTGGGCGTATAGGTTGAAAGGGGAATCAAAATAGTGATGGGTTGCTAGCCGCATAGCCTATAACATGTTTCCTAAAATTTTTGCCCGTTTACTTGATGGCCTTTTACTATCTGCGCGGAAAGAGAAGCAACTGGTACATTCTATGTTTTTTCTTTACTCTCAGAATGTACTGTGGTGTTCAGTGAAACGGCTCCAGCCGCCTGGAGAAATATTTCGGAAATAATCTGAGAAATCTATTATATTTATATTATATATTAGTGACCGAATTGTTAGTGTTGTTTGTTGTGGCTAGTAATACGTGCCGTGCTAGTGTACTACTTAATAAACTGGCCTCAAATCAGTTGCGACACTGTTACCTTAAAAGTTTGGCCTGTAATTACCAGTCCCTACCTTTTTGGGCAACTCCATATCAATTTTGTTAGTGGTCCACGTTTTTAACAGTACAATATTTTGTTTATAAAATAACCTGTTACTAACTTGGCTGTTGGTATTCGTAAAAAAAAAGTTCATTTGAAAGTCTTTGATGTATTAAATAAAATAGAAACGCAGGTCATTCGCGTATTGTATAAACGAGGTATGCTCAACATCTTTCGATCCTTCATCAGGGTGGCTCGATAAGATAGCCTAACTGGTGTCATCTTCCTGTTTTTAAATATGTCTGGACTCTCACTTTAGAGTACGGTAAACTATCTTGGCTTGATTTTAAAACGTGACATAACGCCAAGTGATTACTGCATCGCTAAGTTCTAATGCGGTTCCATTTTTAAGTATCAGACTACGGCACAGCCAAAGGAGGGTTATAGACTGTACAAATGTAAATCAGAATCTTTAATACTTAATTATAATTAGAAAAGGAACATGAAACGAAGCCGCCAAGATTAGCATACACGAGTTATACAGGTAAAAACATATTTTATTGCTGTTTTTATGTTTCTGAACTTTAAATCTGCCACAATTATCTATACAAAGTTATAATGTTAGCATGACAAAATAAGAAAATAATCGTAGTGGTTTTAAAAAAAAAAAACTATAATAAGATTTTCTTCGCCACCGGTAAATCACCGATCTTGCATGCGCTGGAATAGTAATTCACGCGGTTTCTTGTTGATTCATATGAAGCGTTGAATTTCCACATAAAGAATCACCATCAAGGAAACTATCTTTGGAATAGTGATACTTTGTTTCAGAAGTCTTGTCCTAAGATTTGACATCGATTTGAGATTTAAGGTTCTCAAGTGGAGACCGCGGATCGACAAACGCAGGATGTCCACCAACGAGGTGGACGGATGACTTGGTTCAAGTCGCGGATTCACGGTGGATGCAAGAGTCGCTTCCAACCGAGGCAACTGGAGGTCTATGGTGGAGACCTATGTCCAACAGTGGACGTCCAATGGCTGATATGATGATGATGATAATAGGTGTATCTCGTATTTTCTTATCTCATGCTCTCATGATCCAATTAATAAGATAAATATTAGAAATCAGTCAATGCCAATTACACCCAAGCTGTCCACCCACCTCCATAATCAGCCTGTCATTATCATTATTTTTATCTGTTAAAGATTCTGCTCGATATATTGCGCAGTGACCGACGTAAGTTCACGTAATTAATAAAAATAAATAGCCATTTGTTCTTTTAATAGTACAAGTGATGGCTATGTAATATGTTATGCAAGTGCGGGCTAATGACTTATGCGTCTAGTGTTACATTGTATTATTTACACTTCGTGGGCGGGTTTTGTTTTAGCACATTGAACTGCGAAAAAAAATGCAATTTGTCAGAAAGCAACTGTGCTAATTACTGTTAAAATATGGTAAGATGTTTAGCGGACTGCATTTTTATGCAGTATATTTTATTAAGTCTGTGCTGATTAACACAAAAAGAAGTGTATAGTGATAATTTGGCCTCGTATATAATTAATTCACTACATAAGTTTAAAACGAAGTCCTCCGTCTGTTTGTTAGCAATAAACCCAAAAACTATAGATAGAGGGATTTACGAGGAAGGTTTTCTTTAGGTACATTATTTGTAAAATTTGTACGTTGCACCCTTGCAAAGCCGGGGCGGTTCGCCTGGGTAGGCAGTGGGAAGGTGATGCAACACAATTTGTGTGTCCTGCCTACTCTAGCGGTAGCGAATCATTACTGCATGACATATATGCCGCGAGTGTATATAAACACTTCAGGGGACCTCAAGCTTACGAAGATTTTCTATCTATCTGGTTGATACTGAACTATTTTCCAATATATCTCGTCTTTATCCTACAATTACTTCAAATCGTTTGAATTTATAATGCGGCAGATTACATGTATAATGTAAGTGCTAGAAAGTCGACAATGATCGAGAAAAAGTAGGTGCGGTGCGAAGTGGGCCGCCGATAAGCATCAGTGACGACACAGCATTATTGGATATTAGAGTTTCATTATCCAAGAATTTAATGAAACAGAACGTAGAAGAATGCAGAACAATGTTTCAAATGCTCGTTGGTTCAAACTGTACCTCTAGTGTTAGCTATTTACATACCTTACTGTTTCGAACGCGTTAGCGTTCATTTTTCAGTTACTATGGATCGGTACCGTGTATTAAGCGACAAACTGTTAGTATTTATTTATTAGTAGCTGTTGCTCGCTAGAATTCGTTTGTTGCGCACCCGCGGGAGCATTACATTTTTCCGCAGGATAAAACTTCCCAGGGTCTCTAACTATCTCCACTCCAAATTTTAACACAATCAGTTGGGTTAGTTTAAGCATGAAACCATAACAAACATAATATTATTTAGGATGATTCATTCGGCAAAAACCTTAGGAATCATGTTAAAGGCGATGCGGCTAGCAATCCATCACTATTTTAATTCTTCTTTTCACCTACACGTCCACAATCATGCTAAGCGTGGCCTTTAGGTCTTGGTACCATAGGCTCATCTACCCCGTAATGGATATACCTAGACATGATTTGTGTAGGTATGTAGTTATTCGGGACACCAACAGAATAATTTCCATAAGAATCCAGAATAAACTCCAACGTTTACCTCCAAATATTAATGGGTTTAGGAACAGTTAGTTTAATGCTTGAGCTAACATTTTCCGCGATAATTATTCCATTACTGTTAATTTAATTGAACAGGTATTCGCTGCTGTTTTGCTCAAACAACTTCTGTTTTAAGATAAGCAATTTTAGACGCCGTTCATTCTTTATGCAAACATCCTTTAACGGTTTTGTTAGTCACACCTTCAATTGTTTAAAGTACGAACTGTTGGGCTATTGTTAGAATGAACATTAAATTGAACAATAAATAAAAATAATGTTTAATTTGTATGCTGTGCGCGCCAAGGACTTCGTTGAGGATAAAACAAAGAAATAAAAAATATGGCGCCTAACGCCTAATAAAGGAAAGTATTCTAAACTTTTGCGGGTGATAGGAGCTTTCATACGATAAAAAAACATAATGTCACGTTCAGATACGCGATCCGTTATCCATTATTAATTTATTTTAAAATCCGTTAATTCCTAAGTTATTTTCAAGATTTTCTATTAGTTCAACTGTTCTCCTTCCATACATCATTTACTCGCTGTAGTGAGGTGAAAAATAGTTTCGCTCGGCAGCAAAGTTGTTTAGTGTCTCGTGCCTTGAAACCCTCGCGATGCTAAAGATTATTCTTTTGTTCAATCACAGATTCGTCCGCTTGCTCGTGTCTCAATACAAGCACACGCAAAACTCAAAAAACTTTGCAGCCTTACATAACAAATAACTATTAGATATTCATTTAAGCAGCGTTTATCGTCTTTGGTAGTCTCGTGTCCTCACCTTTTTTGGTCACGTATGCCGCCGAAGGGAGGTGGCTATTGAGCGACTTGTGGTTCAGGGTAGAGTTGAGGGTATCAGGCCCCGAGGAAGATCGCCTATGAGGTGGTCTGACCAGATAAAGGCGGCAGTAAATGGCTCGTCATCACTACATGAATGCACGAGGAAGGCGGCCATCAGAGAGGAGTGGCGGCGTGTTGTGAAGCTTGCCACCAATCCCTGAAGTGATGACCACGACCACTCTGTCAAGAGTGATACCGACAAGGAAGAGAGAGAGATTCATTGAACGTACAACAGCCAAACGGAACCCTAGACCACTGTAGAACCCTTTCACAATCAACGTCGGAATACTTTGATACCGACAGACACAAATAACAAGCCGATCACTTAATGCGATAAGTTTCAGTGGCCTAGGTTCCATTTAGTTGAAGCTATCATGGTAGGAGTTTTACAGTAGCGCGATTATCTTTTAGCAATTATAATTGTCGGCAGATTAAATCACTAGTAATTAAGACTGGTACATGCTGTAAAAGGGCCAGATTACTGAACAAGGACCTAACTTAGTTAACAGCGTTTAACTTGACGATAACTGGACTAGATTATGTATGCGGAGAGCAGGAAATTACAAGGTATACCCGACCGGTATTCGGTATTATGCTAAATGCTAATAAAAGCGACTGCGCGTTAAAAGGACACTAACCTTTTTCTTTTAACTTGGTGAAAACTCTTTACGAGTACCCCCGGGCCCGGGGGCTATCGATGGTCATGTGGGGCTCTCTTTCTCTCCGGAAAGGGGTGGGGGGAGCATAGCCACTAAATAGACTACGGCGTTGCCCGCTTGCCGGGTTTAGGAAGGCGCTGTGGGATCCCGAAGATTCGAGGCGACGAAACGGACACTAACCTAACAAAACCAAAGTTGATTACCTTTTAGTTGTTGCTAATTGTATTGATATTCAGGTTTCTGTGTTTTTAAAGAAAAAAGTAACCCTTATATGATCACTTCGTTGTCCGTCCATCTGTCTGTCCGTCAAGAATCTTTTTCTCGGGAACGCCTCTGCAGGTATTAACTTGGAATTAATATCGAATACTGACGTTTGCGGTCCCTTGGATCTGAGAAAAAATCAACCTTCCAAGTCTACACATAACCAAAAAATAAAGTACTATCAAATGAGTCAAAAATTAAATATTCTATGGGTGGTGTAGGGGTAAACCACCAAATGACGCTTAGCGACAAAAATTTGCATAGTAACAAGGTCACGTGACAGCTAGTAACAGATAGAAAAAATCGAAAGCTTACCCACCTGCTATGGGTAGTGTAGGGGATAGCACGCGTCACGGAATGCCGTGGATCCGGGTTTCGATTCCCGGCCAAAGCTTTACTTTTCGGATTTTTCTGTGTTCTAATTTTCAGTGACATTTAGAAATTTAAAAAATAAAGTCATTAGAAAAGGTATTTTCATACAAATGAAATTTGATATAGGCGATGAGGCTAGCAACCCATCACTATTTTGATTCCATTTTCCACCTATACGCCCACAATTTTGCTAAATGTGGCCTGTAGGTCTTGTTACCTTAGGCTCTGTCTACCCCGTAAGGGATAAAGACGTGATTTGTGTATGTATGTGTATGAAATTTGATATGAAAGAGGTATCTTAATACATATATATAGACAACTAGTTTAATTAAGAACTGATGTTGATAGAAAATTCTGCAATCATTATTTACGCAGCGACTCTAAGCAGTTACGACCTTCGACATTTTTATCGCTATCCCGCGGGAACTATGCAATTTTCCGGGATAAAAAGTACCAGTTATCGTTCCAAATTAGATCCTAATCCGTAGACTCGTCTCAGCGTGAAGAAGGAACAACACACACTCGCATGCTCACCTCACATTTATAATGTTAGTGGGATATTAGTATATAAATCACATAAACAGCAACTGGCTGCAACAAAACCTCCATTAGAAAGTGAAACAAAAACTAGCTGTATTAGTTGGTTATAGTGGTATTCGCGACCCTTACACGGCAAGTATTGCCTTATCAATACTCGTCTTGATAACGATCGACAACTTTCCCTGATTGCTTCGAACCTCGAACAGCTTTCCACTAGGGTTGTTTGAGATTGTTTTAGGACTTGATGGAGATGGAAGATAAAATGTGTGTTTTTAAGGAGATATAATTGCTGTTATAATTTCTTCACCGTAGACAAACAAAATACTCACTTCATTTTCCAAGTTATTATGTTAGGAAATGAGTCTGTTTTCATTACGTACAACGTCTACTTATTCCTAAAAATACGAAATATGCACAGTATGTCAAAATTACTTCCATGCTGGCCTAGGAGCAAAGAAAAAACATAGAATGTACCAGTTGCTTCTCTTCCCGCGCAGATGGTAAAAGCCCATCGAGGGACTGGGCGAAAATCATAGGAATCATGTTATAGGCGATGCGTCTAGCAACCCATCACTGTTTTGATTTCATTTTTTGCCATCTATACGCCCACAATCTTGCTAATCGTGGCCTTTTTTTTTTTTTTTTTTTTTTTTTTTTTTTAACGTGTGGAAAATGCGCCTTATGCATCTCCGCGCTCGGGGCAGCATACGAACGGAGGTATGACGGGCTCTCCATCTCGCCGCTGCCTTCCCTATGGAAGGAGGGGAGAGGCCTACCGTCTAAAAACACACACGTTCCCTCCAGGCCTTGAACTGCGGGCGTTGCGGGCGCACACGGTGACCACCGCAACGTCCACTGGCCGCCCCGGGATGGGGCAGGTGGCGACGGCACCGTTGAATGCGGGTTCCGGAATCCCCGCCCTCCCCCGCCGGTGACCGTCTGTTTTTTTAAAGAGGTTAACTCCTCGTAGCCCCCTCAGCGGCCCACGTTCCCAGCGCCTGCGGGCCGGGGTTACGTGACGGCCGACATGACCGAGATCACGCCGCCCTGTTGATTTTTATAGAGGTTTTCTCCTCGCGGCCCCCTTATCTTGAAAAAGACGAGGCGGCCCACGGTCCCGGCCCTACGGACCAGGTTACGTGCCGACCGAAAATGACCGAAGTCACTCCGCTCCGCGATCGCGTCCCTTGCGGAACGCACCGCTTCGACGGCAGGCTTTCGCCCGCCGCCAGCATGAGGCTCGCCCTTCCGTTCCCCGCCCGGGGCGAACAGCAGGTACAAGGTTGGACTCGCCCCCGTCCCTCCCCGTACGAGGCGTTTGGCGCCTCCAGGTTTGGTGCAGAGCTGCGCTACCTTTCAACCTCCTGGCACCGTCCCACGGCACCAGTGGCTACTCGGCCGCAGATGCAGAGCAGCTCCCCGGCAGCTACCGCCCGCCCCGTCCCCCCTAGGCTCCCCCCCCTCAGAGAACGAAGGGCCTGCCGGTAACTAACCGCAAAGCAATACCTACTTTTCGCCAGCTCCAGGCCGAGTGACCAGCTCGGCGGGAGGGGCTACTCAGTAGGCAGCTCAGCTCGGCCCGACAGTACCCAACGCTTCTGTCCCTCGTCTCCCCAAGGCTCCCCTTCCCTCCCAAAAGGCGTTTGGTGCCTTCAGGCCTGGTGCAGAGCTACGCCTCCTTTCACCATCTGGCACCGGCCCCCCGACCTGCACCAGTGGCTACTCGGCCGCAGATGCAGAGCAGCTTCCCGTCAGCTACCGCCCGCCTTTCCCCACCTAATCACAATCCCTCCCTTGATAAAAAGGGGCTTTCGCCCCGGCCCTCGCCAAAAAATATATACATATACATAATAATTCGCCCCGCCCTACCCCCCCACCCCCCCAAGTGTTTGGTTCGCGGGGGCCCTTGCGGACCCCTACCTGCCGTGAAGCAGGCGTTCCCTTATCTACCGCCTAGGGACGCGCCACGTTGGAGTACACCTCTCCACCCACTTAGACGCCTAAGCAGGTCCGTGGTGCTAATCGTGGCCTAGGTCTTGCCACCTTAGGTTCTATCTACCCCGTAAGGGATAAAGACGTGATTGTATGTATGTATGTAAAAAATATTACTGATCGCGGTAAACTTTTTGAGTAATTGCTTTGACCTGCAGAAAAGCGAATTTAACGTATATTTAGGCAATAGTAAAGTAGGTACATAAGTCGCCCTATGCTTAAGAACTTTGCATGTGCATTTTAAAAAGTACCCTTATAAACCATTGTCCACACTGCCAATATAGTTCTTAGAAGAAGTCTTTGTTCCTTACGGCGTAGACAGCGACAAGACGCAAGGCAAAGGCTTGGCGAAAGAGACCAGGGGGGGGGGGGGGGGGGTAATAAGACCTAAAAGCCACGTTTAGCACGACTTGTGGGCCTATAGGTGGTAAAGGGAATCAAAACAGTGATGGGTTGCTAACCGCATCGCCTATAACATGATTCCTAAGACTCGCTCATTTCGCTAGGGCTTTTACCATCTACGCGGGAAGAGAAGCAACTGGTACATTTTCTTTCTTTGCTTCCAGACCAGCATGGAAGTAATAATCTATATAAAAGAAAGTCGTGTTAGTTACACTATTTATAACTCGAGAACGGCTGAACCGATTTGGCTGAAAATTGGTGGGGAGGTAGCTTAGAACCAGGAAACGGACATAGGATACTTTTTATCCTGATTTTCCCACGGGATTGGAAAATTCCGAAATGTTGTACTAATAAAGCTACAGACATTAAATTTAGCATGCCTACACATTATTCCTTGATTAGTATATATTATGCACTTACAAAGGAATTTTTCAAATTTCCCACGGGATAAAAACACAAGGTAAATAATTAAGACTATAATTAGTAGATAATATTCCTAGAGGATCTGTAGGTGCTCTAAAAAGGGATTTTCCGAATTTCCCACGGGATAGGCAATAAAAACCTTATACTTGGAGACATGAGTGGATGTATGGGGTGTGTCGTCACTCTGACGTTATGTGCGCGGACGAAGTCGCGGGGAAAAGCTAGTATTTGATAAATATTTGTGTGTATGTAGATTCAGCAATCATCAGAAAACCTTAACCAGCGCCCGCGCCGAATACGCGCAAACGCAATTACAGCGAAAGCGCGTTGTATGTGGCACAATTAGACGGCGACTCAACTAATTGGTGTCATCATTGCATGCTGTTGCGAATGCAGTTTTTTTAAATGCTAAATAACCTTGCGTTTGGCCACATACACGTCATGGTGAGCTAAGATGTGGCCTGGGATGAAGGGTTGTCTAGTAAATGCCCTATCATCCAAGAAGGCCCATGCCTTCATCAAAGTAGAGAACTTCTTTTGGTGCCCTTCAGTCAAACGTTTAGTTAGTGGGCGCTCCGCTTATTCAATAAACAGTACGTGGCAAAAGCGAAAACTACTTCGATTAATACAGAATTTAATGTGCTAGTCCACAAACGAGCTATTGTAACGTTTCACGTAAAGTTAGTGCAGTTTTAAACCGCGTAAATGACATAATTCCCTTTAATAACGCACGAATTACTTTTTATTCCACAATTAGTGCGACATTGCGAGATAAACGAGTCGTTATAAATGTTTTTCTTTTATTTCAGGTAAGGAATATTTTTGTGAAAATGAACCGAGACGATGCTGAGCAAATAACATAAGGTAAGTTAAGACTACTACAGTAACACGTGGTATATAAAAGAAGTGGTAATATTTAAGACTGCCGCTTGTATAACATCGTTTTGGGTAGTAAGTTAAGAGAGTAAGACAACCGGTGAAATTACTCATACATTGCTCGGCTAGCACGAGAGTGAGAGCGACAGACTACCCTTCTCTTTCTTGAACGAAAATTAAGAAAAAGAGCAATCTTTCTCGCGCACGACTCGACTCTTACGCGCTCTCATGATAGACATGATGAGGTATCTTAGTCCTCTATGATGGCAAGGCATTTGCAATCCTCTGGTGTTTGGGTGTCCAATTGTCCATGGGTGGTCGCACGCCATCAGGTGAGCCATTTGCTCGTTTGCCTCCCCATTTCATTTAAAAAATAGGTGATATCTAGTGTTCTTCGCCGTTTCTTCCAAATAGGTACAGAGCCTCTAGGTGTAAGTTTTCGCATATAAAAACATCTCGAATTCGTTCACGTAAACGTCTCAATTACTATGGAAAAATTGGCAGCGCTGTTTATAACACCATTAATGAAACATGCTTTGACTTTTTTTTTTTTTCTTGGGCCCGCACGAATGCATTGCCATAAGTCAAGTTTGCTTTGACTTATAACAGCAGAAGAAGGATCTTTATTCATAAAAAGTAATATGGCTATTTAGTGGCCAGTAACAATTTAGGTACACTCAAAAGAACAAAAAAGTTTTTATGTCACAAACAAGCGCCACTTGCGGATCGAAACGGCAATAAACTGTTCTCATAGTGTTTGACATTTTAACGCAAACGCGTGCGAGACGTATTTTGCGTCCGAAAACCTACACTAAGCATACTGATAACGTTCGTCAAGTAACGAAGTAGGTACTACAAGCAGATGATGGGAGCTAAAAACGTGACGAGAGACTTTAATTTTCGCTGTATAAAGGTCACAATTCGCTATTAGGTGGTTATTAGCGTCAAATAAAGAATGCTCCGCGGTTCTCATATGCTGCAACTTGATGAAATTACGCTTTAATTACACATATTCGTGCATTCGTAAGATTGCATGCAATCTAAGGACCTTTGCAAACAATGCGAGCTGGCTTGCCTTGACTTATTTCGGGCTGGTTTGTACTAAGTTTATAATTGAAAAAACCTGCTTGACAGTTCGTAGTGGCCTGCCCACATAGACGCGTCCGTGACGCTTGACGGTATTCGCTTGAAGCCAACAAGCTTACGTCCGGGGATTTGCCACCGCGGAGTCAATTTCTCTGTCCCCGAGAAATATGGAAGAACCTCTATGATACTGAAGATATTGTCTGCCAGTACCTACTCTTTTATACGTTTTACTTAACATTTGAGTGCACGAGTTTGCGTGTACCGGAAATATCGGCAATTACGGCTTCTATTACTGTAGCTGTTATGTTTAAAGAAATCCCTTATACCAATGCTGATTATATAGCTTCACTTAAATCCTCGTACAGCATCTTGGTCGTAAACACGTCAGAAAAGTGTATGAATGTTGTCTGTCATTGATCCGTAGGCTTATTGTC
Source organism: Pandemis corylana (assembly GCA_949127965.1). Taxonomy (NCBI): domain Eukaryota; kingdom Metazoa; phylum Arthropoda; class Insecta; order Lepidoptera; family Tortricidae; genus Pandemis; species Pandemis corylana. Next base: position 3,145,074 of record OX421860.1, read on the forward strand.
TAACTCGCTCGCAATAGCCGTCGTGTTCATTTTGACAGTTCATGTATGGGCTGACAATTGCCATCAGAATTGGCTAGCTGTCACATTCATACAAAAACTGTCAAAATGAACACGATGGCGATTGCGAGCGAGTTAGACAATAAGCCTACTGGTTGATTTGTATTTGTTACTGATTAGTACTTCTTCGAAAATCACAGCATGCGGCAAATATTTGCATGCCAAGGCCAGCTAGCAACAGATCAATGGTTGCAATTATTCTATTTTCTCCACTGTCGTGCTTCTTTTCTTCTTTAATTATAGCTTCTATTTTATTGAACCAGGCGTTACTTTGCGGAGGTCCATTTCAATGAACATAAAACATTTATCTTCCTACTCCACCACTTAAGTCAAAAGTAAGTAACGGAGTAGCAAAGTAAATATTTTTTGTGCAGTTATAGCTTCTATTGGGACTGCTCCTTTACGGTCTCATCTCTTCACGGGTCTAAAACCCGGTGTCGTCCAACCGGCTATTAGACGATATAGCTGCTGCACGATTCTCAAATTACAGAAGCGGTTGTGAAACCAATCGAGCGGCCCGTTCCCATGATGTTATAGCAACCTTTTGCACTTTAATATTACAATTAAAGAACTCTAAGCAAAGTTCATGAAGCTGGCGCTTTGTTGATGAAATGGTTTGACCAGTATTACTTTGTTATTGGAAAGCTGTGGATGAGATTGGCATAGGATCTGGAAAAGTGGTGTAGAAATGATGATACCCTTACCTAGGAGTGGATGTGGCTTGGTTAAATAGAATATGTATTTTTAATCCGACTGGAAAATCATTTACTAGTAGATTATTAGCAGGAGAAGTGCTTTCAAAGTAAATAAATTGTAAAGTGACATTTAATGCCTACTTAATAGTTGGCTCGTAACTTATACATTTACCTATTTATTTTCCATTTTACAAACCCATTTTCAAATTAATTTCATTTAGGGTTTAAGCTGAGTTACATGCTAATACATTTGACGCAAATTAGCTCTAGGCTGTATAATGGTTGTAAAAGTTCTCTAACTCTTCACATATAATCACAGTCATCAAACAAGAGTAAGTTGTATAGCGTGATCGTAAAGCGCATCAAACTGTGATGGCTCAATAAGACTTGTCAGTTTCTCGTAGCTGCACAGTGACAACATAATGGTGTAATAACAGGTCACGTTATGCTCTGATGCTGGTATTCTTTAATTATTTGGAATTTGTTTCACACTTTAAAAGGTTTGTTTAATTTTCTTTTAAAAAAACGGATGGTGCGAAGTGAGACAAATACTTCACGAGAGTAAATAGTTATTTTTCAAGCTGATGATAATTAATAACCATACTTTCCCCGTGGGTTTCGAAGTGGGTAATAAGAAAGCTGTATATTGGTAATTAGTGCATAACAGTAACACTCGAGCTCATAAGATTCCTTAGAATCTTAAGTTCAAGATAGAGATAAGGAGAAATAAAAACCAGCTCCGATTTCAAGTGTGAACAACGTAAACAAAGACTTTTAAGGTAATTACGGTCACTAATAGGCCCAAAACAATGCATTTTGCAGCTTAGACCACATTTTATTACTTTTTTTATTTCAAAACATTTACTTACCGTGTGATACACGATATCCACAGAAACAAGTGTCAAGGGCGAATGCGTGTGGTAGGTTTGATGGGCCAAATAAGTTCTTTTTATAGCAACACAAGGATATCTTTGCGGGCGGTAGAGACGCTGTCATCGCTCTGTACATGTTAAGATAGTATTGACGACATTAGTTTCAAATTTACCCACCTGCATGAATAAGTTTGTTGGTGTTATAATGGTTCTTTTAATGTGCTTTCATAGCAAGGGCGCGGCAGACAATTGCGGCTTGACATGACCTTGTGGTTTTAATTTGGGATTAAGCATTAGTTATTGCTATTACAATTATGTGACCTCATGTTAGTAGGGTGTTGTAATGCGTTGGCGGACAGGTGTACATGTTACCAATCATTATATTTGCCAATAACATACAATTTCAAATGAAAAAAAAATAGAAGTATGTTAACTAAATTTCCATTACATAAACATAATTCCGATAAACATTGCAATTTTGAGAATATTTTGTAAAAATGACTTTATTTTATAAAAGTAAAATAATTTTACTTGTTGTAAGTTAAAGTACCTACTGCTATCTATGTGGATTTAATTTATATGCAAGCAAAAACCAAAAATTTGTTTAAAATTAGTCATAGATATACATTGCAGATTAGTCATAATAATAATAATAATAATAATAATATAGCCTTTTTATTCCGAATTCGCTACAATTTCATGTTTTTTTGTTGTTGTTGTTGTTGTTTTATTTTTAAATTGTCGCGTAATTTGGCGTGCCTCATGGCATAGGCCTCCTCCGTGTATTGGAGATTAGTCATATATCAATATTAATATGGCGAAGCACGATGACACATTCGTCCTTGACTTGTCTTTAGAAAAAAAAAACAAAATTTATTGTTATATCACTCTTATAGAATCATTATACGGCTTCAAATGTCGTTGACCTAATCAGGATGAGATGATAATTACTGTTTACTTATATGGACGCGGTCTTAAAAGGAAACTGGACTTTAAAGCCGATGATATATCAATATGTCTGAGTGTCTGTCTAGAATGACATTATTTTCTTAAATAAGCTTTATTCTAATAGGGTACAGTATGAAATCCTTTGGTGTTGGCATCTTATGATTTTGATGTTGTTTGGTAAACATGCGGGATGTTGATGTAGAAAATCGTTCATTTTTTACAACAACAAAGGCATAGGAGTGAAGGTCACGGTGACATTTGACAACGTTTCAAAGATTCTGAAAACCATGCACACATACACAAATCACGTCTTTATCCCTTACGTGGTAGACAGAGCCCAACGTAACAAGACCCAAAGGCCACGGCTAGAATGACTGTAGGCGCATAGGTGGAAAGGGCAATCAAAACTGTGATGGGTTGCTGGCCGCATCGCCTATAACATGATTCCTGAGATGGATCGAAAACCACGTTTAATTATAATGGTTCTCCTCTGAACCTCCGCAACTCCTGGTGCCACGCAATTATAGAAATAAAAAGTGACACGTGATAAAGACAAAATCAATGCTGAGCAAAACGAGCGTATGTTAGTTGGAGTGACTCCCCGAGGAGTAATTTAATGAAAGCTAACTGCCCCAAAATTTAATAGAAAATAAAACAATACTATATTAAAAACCAACCTAGGTACATAATTGTGTTATTGGGTGGCGAAATTCGTATTTTATTTAGTTGACTATTCTGTACGCATAACTTTTGTATTTACAAAGTAGTAGGTAATGAATGTGCATAATTCTACTTTCCAACTACTCTTAACTATAGAGGTTCTAAATCCCGCATTAACATCATTTTTAAGCATCTTTTAACACCTTTAAGCAACATACTCGACACAGTAATTTGATCAAACATTATCTCTACATACTCGTAACTGTAAATTGCATAGCACTTTATAAGCACCAATCTTACACGATTTTCAAACCAATACTTTACACGTTAGCACTGCAATCACAAATCTGCACATTTATAGAACCTTTTCACTGTAAATAATTCTATGTATGTCACAATTCTTGAAAAAGTCAACTATTTAAAGTTATTGAAAGTAGTTTTACTTAAGCTCATACATAACCTCAAATACAAAAATGGTATTACGCGTGATTTATTACATCATATCTTAATACACGTATTAAACCCACCATCTAAGACCAATTAACTAAGTGATTACTATATGAATGAATATTTTGCAAGATTGTTAAATTTTCTCAAGCCTCCAACAAATTAGTGATACTGGCCACACGGAAAGGTCAGCTGTTCACTACTAACTGGATGCGCACGATTGACATTTGAACAATTTCTGTAGGACTTTGTTGCATTAAATTACTAAATAAATCTGTTTGGTATGCATCGATTTTATCTTCTTCTTCTTAGCCTTTCTCTACCAAGTTCTTGGTGATGGCCTCCTTCAACCGCTTCCGTTCCGATCGATTTTGGGCAGTGAGAGTCCAGTTGCTGCTCGCTACTCTTTTAATGCCGTCTTTCCATCTCATTTGCGGTCTACCGACTGCTCTTTTACATTCCCATGGCCTCCAATCCAGAACTCTGCACCACGAATCAGTTTTTCTGGCTATGTGTCCCACCCATTGCCACTTGAGCTTCGCCATCCTCCTGCTGATGTCGGCGACTCTGCTGTGTTCCCTGAGCCATTTATTGGTTCTCCTGTCCCTCCTTGTGAATCCAACCAGCTTCCGCTCCATTGTTCTCTGAGTAACTTGCAGCTTCTCGACTACAGGTTTTCGCTCCGGTAAGTTAAAACTGGCAGAACACATTGGTTGAAGATTCTTCAATCTTCAATCTTCATGTAAGTACACTCGTCATCAATACGAGCAATGTATCTACAGTACAGTTGAGTTCTCCAATATCGATACAGCGAACTGTTCAAAAATATCCAAACACGTTCTTATTTAACTAGAAATAAGGTCTATGTGTAGATATTTTCCAATAGACGGCTATATAGATATTGGAGAACTCGGGGGTTACCATGACGTTCTAATGCAGTCAGATCCATACTAAAAATGACAGCTAAAACCTGAACTGAGTCGGAATTGAATCGCATTAAGACGCAATGGTAAGGCCCCTGGACTGTATCTACCAATTATCCTTAACATAACAATAAATTATTGTTAACTAGCTTCTGCCCGCGACTTCGTCTGCGTAGGATTATACATAAAAATCTTCCTCTTGAATCACTCTATCTATTAAAAAAACCGCATCAAAATCCACTGTGTAGTTTTGAAGATATAAGCATACATAGGGACATAGGGACAGAGAAAGCGACTTTGTTTTATACTATGTAGTGATTCTTCCATGCTGGTCTGGGAGTAAAGAAAAAACATAGAATTTACCAGTTGCTTCTCTTCCCGAGCAGATGGCAAAAGCCCATCGAGGGAATGGGCGAAAGTCTTAGGAATCATGTTATAGGCGATGCGGCTAGCAACCCATCACTATTTTGATTTCCCTTTCCAGCTATACGCCCTTAATCATGCTAAACGTGGCCTTAAGCTTTACCTCAGGCTCTGCCTACACCGTAAGGGATAAAGACGTGATATATGTATGTGTAATTATGTAATAAAGAAAAACTATCTGAAGTCCTGCCGTTAGCCGCGATCGCGTCGTACCTACGCGTAAAGTCAAACAATGGCTTCATTACGAGCGCAAAGATCCTATAAAACTGGCTTTAAAAAGTTATATCTCCCTCACGACGACGATAATGTATCCTAAAACGTATTAAACTTCCAAGTTAACCATTTAGATGTTAGTTAAGTACCTACGTTTAGTCGTTGATACCGTCAGCCGCACCACCGTGGGTGTGCGATACGATGCCACGACGAGATACGCCTTTAAGTTCTTAGAATCTAGTGTTTTAATGCTATGCATTCACACACACACACACACGCACGCACGCACGCACGCACGCACGCACGCACGCACGCACGCACGCACGCACGCACGCACGCACGCACGCACGCACGCACGCACGCACGCACGCACGCACGCACGCACGCACGCACGCACGCACGCACGCACGCACGCACGCACGCACGCACGCACGCACGCACACACACACACACACACACACACACACACACACACACACACACACAAATCACGTCTTTATTCCTTACGGGGTAGACAGAGCCTAAGGTAGCACGACCTAAAGGCCACGTTTAGCATGATTGCGGGCGTATAAGTGGAAAGCAGAATCAAAAAAATAGTGATGGGTTGCTTGTCACATCGCCTATAAAAGTCATGATTCCTATGCCCATTCCCTAGATGGGCTTTTACCATCTGCGCGGGAACTGGTACATTCTATGTTTTTTCTTTACTCCCAGACCAGCATAGAAGCATTATTGGAATCTAAATAAAACATAACAGGATGAACTGGTACAGGTTTGACAATAACTGATAACTTTTTACAAGTAAGAACAACACCGCTGGGGGTGCGAGTCGGGTTACCTCCACGTGTGATTAAGAGCTGCGGTTCGTTTTTGGATCCGTCCGGGGGGAAGAGCAGTGCTTGGTCCGGTGCGCCCTGGGCAACGGCTAATGATTTCCTGGCAGTTTCTGAGGGATATCATTGACCGTTGGCTAAGAGCCCGACAGGGGGGGAGGGGGGTCTTTGACCATTACCGTACAACGTTGCCGACATTTTGTCACAAGATTTTTTAATAAAAAATTTTACATTGACATTGGCGAAGTTGTCGTCACTATAACGACTTGATACGCCACAAATAAAAGAAGAAGAAGAAGAAGAACAACACCGCTGTGTTCACTGTAATTGTAGGAATGTCTTAGATTCTAAAGGTTAATACGTCGAGAATTCGTAGAAATGGTCACAAAAAAGGCTACAATATACTCCCTGACTCTGCTGTAAGGGGTTAAAAAGAGGTCAAAGCTGCCATTATGCGAAGCAGATAAAATAACAAACAAAATATCTAACCAAAGGATTTTGGACAACAACATGTAAAATACGCGACACAATGTATGCGGTAATCGACACTTAGATAAAATCTTTCAAAACATTTTCATAACTTATGAATTCAGTGTTCTGCTTGTTTGCTCCCAAACATTATATAAAAAAAGTGAAGTCAATTGAGGTTATCACTATCTTCATAACTGTCACAAATTTTTGACGTAAAATACTCGAATGTGGCAACAATTTGGAATGGAAATATTCAGTTTGATTCATCCGTTTTCTTCTCCTTTGTTGGGATCCTATAACATCCTTCCTCTCATAATTTTGTACTTCATCCGGACTTGTACTACAACCAGGTTCTGTCCACTCCGCTGCTCAAACACAATGGCCAAGGTAGCTCCTCTCAAACCTTGACCGGCACAGCCTTTGTACGATGCACCTCAGTTTTTGTTCGCCGTTGATTCGCTTCGGTTGTAGTTTTTTCGTTCCCACGATTTGTCGGTAGATGAGAACTGCAAGCGTTTAATTTGTATGTTTCTAGACGCCTAAAACCTTACTCCATTAATGAGCTAGCGATTCAAACACCAACTTTATCTACAACCACTTCATACTATACATACTCGTCTTTAACCTTAGCGGGTAGACAGTATTTACACCTGGATAGAAAATGTTATTGAATCGAAAATACCAGCTCAAATCGAAAACGGTCATGTCAAAATGAAAAATAAAAACACACACACGCCTCCTTTTTTGAAGTCCGTTAAATTAAAAAGCTAAAGATTCCAAGCATATCTGTAATTTTGTTATTCTCCTATAATTTGTACCACATGATGAGATAAAAAGACAAATTTTGTGGTTGCATGGTTTCTACCAATTTCGTCTAAGATTCCATCTGATTATTTCTGACCAGAAAAAAACTCCATCCGCCTCATGGCTTTATATTATTTGAATACTGATCTAAAACTGACATTTATTTATTGTCAGAATTTATATTTACTTGGCATAACAGGCGTACGACTAATGCACCATTTCACACAATCCAACATAATTAAGTTAATTGAACGGTCATTTCGTTTTATCTGATCATTGCTTGTGTTGCCAGGGAGGCTACTTCGGAATTCGAAATTCAATGTTCGTATCGTACCATCACTCTCACACTCCTATTGTTGCCAATTGGTGTGAGAGGAAACGCACGAAACAAACATTTAATGAACAGAGAAAACGCTCACTATTCCTTACCAATCATTTCTAATCTCTGTAGTATCGAGTCTCGTACCAATTTCTTTAAAATATAATTACAAATTGGCCGCCAAGGGCTCTTTTACATGTCTTTTTGAAATTACCAGCGCATTCGGAAAGACCATCATTGCCAAGAAGAATGAATGCGCCGCAAAAAACATGGCAGAAAGTCATTTTTTCAAAATAAAATACAGTAAGAATACTTAAATTCTACTTTAATTAAATACATTTATAAAAGGGGTGTATAAGGTCCCCGAGGCTTAAATTATATTAGTCTATAGTAAAGACGTATAAAGTCTCTACTAGTCTATCACGAACTGTATAAATTAGTTTTACATATCCTCCCATCTAAGCTTACAATTGTCTGTAACCTAGATGTGCCTATGTAAACGATGGCGCCCAGGGTATTTGATGAGTCACTATCGAATTACAATCAGCTCAAGGCAGTATCTTAAACAGGTATGCGTAGGACTTAATTGTCTGTGTACGGTTACAGGCGTTGACTTGTAGATGACTCTTTAAATTGAGGCTAGCAGTGAAGACGCCATGGATTTCTAGGGAATGGTTACAATAGCAAGGCTAGCATAAGAGTGCGCGAGCCGTATAGGTGAAAAATTTAACTAAATTACTAGTTGTAGGTATGTGTGAGTAATGTGTGCGAATAGACAAATTAAGTCCCATATCAGTTCTGTACACAACTACATACAACATGACTGTCATTTACTTAAGTTTTTCTCCTGTACTGGTAGATGTTATGCCTGGGGACCGAAGACTAAGGAAAAAGAATTGGAAATACCTAGTATTAGCTGGAGGAATAAATAAAATTTGATAGCACGATTTAGTACATGGATGACGTCCCCGGTGCTAGAGTCGCTTCACATTCATAGTTTCAATAAGACAAGTCATTTCACAGCTTACTGTGAAACTCAGCTCTGTATCACTTATGATACATAGCTGATAGAACTTAGATTAGGGGGTTGCTTTTTAAATCACATCTGTGAAAACACCACTAGAAAGTGGTAAAATATTGTATTGCATTTGAATACGCACGCGGTTGGATTAGTAGAGTAGAATAATATATTATTTCCATTTCGTGGATCAACTTTTGGAAAACCCGTTATTAATGAATGCCCCCAAATATAGTAGGTATATATCACTATCGGTTCCATGCAATGGGCAAACCAATTTTTCCCTACTGTCATTAAAGTATTAGACACAAAACACTAATCAATTCTAAACTATTCTATTACCACGCTCACCCAAGGCACCGATTTCGAATCAATAAAATCAATAATAATTCATCAATATGCACGCATACGCATACAAACGGCCAGCTGATAGCCGCTCCATACAAACATGATTTAGCAATGGCATATTGTATGTAACAATACATGTGGGGCGCTTTCTTCGCCCATAGCAGCCATGAGCGCCATTTTTGGCCAACGTACGTGCTGACTGGAAACTTTCGAGAATTATTATTGAATTTTCTTTATACCTACGATGGTTTTGGGTGAAACGTAATACCTACGGTGGCATGTGCGATATTTAATTGATCAGTATACAAACTATTAAGAACTAAATAACAATAAAGAACACTAAAACTAGGAAAGTTGATTTAAGGTAAAGTATGTTAAAAATGATTAAAATTAACCTAAAAAATCCCCCACTGTTTCGTGCCTGGTTCAAAGATTCCCATTATGCTGGCCGCGTTGCCTCTTTGAACTGCAATGGCAACCCTTTGAACCAGCTACGAACCAGAGCGGGGATCGCAGCCCCTGTCTGTCAGTCTGCGGCCCAGCTCCCTGAATAGCTCCTAATATTTCGTAAACAAGTACTCAAGAAAAAAATAAACCTCAACCTGTATTTAATAATTTTGTTATACACACATAGTATTATTATTCACACATTCAATCCATTCAGCTCTTGTGAATCGACCCATACTAAAAAAAAAAAAAAATTTTTTTGTTCATTGAAATGGACCTCCGCAAAGTAACGCCTGATTCAATAAAATCTGTATTGAAGAATTCAAGCATTTTACGTCATAAATGTTTTAGTTTTGAATGAAGTGGCGAATCCTTTGACTTCTACTCTCGTACTCGATTCTAGAATCTGTCTAATCTATACCTATCTATCTAATAGTTCAGCCAGAAATGTTTATATATGTATTTGTTTATTTATCTCCGGGGTCTCGGAAACGACTCTAACGGTATTGATATGCTATGTAGGCGTTTTTAGGGACAAAAAATGTTAGCTCCAGCTAAACGTGTTTTTCCTAGTTTTTCAAACACCCCAGTCTCCTAGGTACTAGGTAAATGCCTAATTTATCTCGCACTAGCTTATGCCCGCGATTTCGTCCGCGTAGAGTTAGACTTAAGAACTGATGGAGTTAGTATACCTACGCTGCAATAATTATTTATGTTGCGACTCTAGGCAGCTACGACCTTTTCCGGGATGAAAAGTAGCATAAGTTTTAATCTAGGGTACCAGCTCTCTCCGTTCCAAATTTGATCCAAATCCGTCCAGTAGTTTCAGCGTGAAGAAGGAACAAATATACACACTCACTCACTCACATCCTCACTCATAAACATTCGCATTTATAATATTAGTTGGATGTAACGCCTATATGCCTTAGGTCTAGATTGCCCAATTCGATCGCCTATATCATACCCAGTATGCATCTGGGTCGGCTAGCCCACAACGCTTGTGCAACGCATGCGCAAGGACATGTCATAAAATTTATTAGCAACTTTGATATTTATATATGAATTAAAAGCGATAATTTCTGATAATTTTTGTCAAGGCAAATGTTTGTGTTTGTGATTTTTCTTAATGTGTACTTACGTAAGTAGATTCTTATATGACAACTGATATTACTGTCAGGTAGCTGTTAATTTTGTACTTATCCGAATATGGGACATAATTTTATTTTCAACACAGTTGCGCGTAAATTGAGTCTTATTGCACCGCATTAAACTCATAATACAGCTTATTACGCACGAGTGCTGTAATAAAATTACCGCACGAGTGCGGTAATATAAACTTTTTTTAATCTCAGCAAACGGTTCAGTATCAATAGGAACAAGGAATATTTTCGTGAATATTAAACTATTTTAGTTTAAAGATGATAAATAAACATTTAATTTCGACAAATTATTCATTTTTATCTAAAAAGGGACCATAATTTGCATATTTAAGACATTGATTAATTATTTTATTATAATTTTAATTTAGGCTGTTTAGCAGTCTTGTCAGTGTCTTCGTCACGCGCGTGCTAAGTGCACAGCGCGCATGCGCGAGTGCTGCGTGCGGATTGGCGCGGAGAAATAATATCTGCCGCCATTTTTCACTGATATTGTTGATTCAATCTTTGTTATTTTATTACTTTAAAAATTACTAGTTGAAGTAATAAAGAAATGTAGTGTCCGTCGCTGGAAATACTAAAATATATTCGGACAATGTTCGGACAGTTATATCAGTAAGAAATCCAAGGTGTTAATTACCAAATCATAAAGTAAACTTCTAAAGCAGCTCCAGGTAAGCAATGTCTGGTAACGAAGGTAAACTAAAGTTCTTAAAGTCCTTTTATTAACTAAATTTTAATTATTTTTCCGTCGAAAAACGTCGTATGCGACGCGTGTGCTTTGGTAATTACACATCTCGGCTCTCTTACCCGCGCTCGCTAGCGCTCGCGCGTACAATACGCCTCTTGTGTAATTACCAACATAGCACACTTGTATCATAATGTACTATTGATATCACGCGGGACAAAATTCCGAAATTTCGACGTCTAGATAAAATTGCGCCTTTATTGCTCACGAATGTTCTTCATGTGCCATAAATGACGAAAGTATGGTGTTTTTGGTGTTTCCCCACTGATTTTTGTTAAAAATAGTGAATAAAGGAGCGACCACACCGCTGCGTATACGCACCGTCAACGTCATTTACGCACTAGTGTAGCCGGACCTTAAGGGCATGAGGTAGGTAATGCATTTTTCAGAAATTTTGGAAATGTCATTAGAGTGCAGTAGATTAGGTGAGGTTACTTTATTATCAATTCTAAAATACTTACTGTATCAGAAATAAAACGCTTTACTAACAAAAATTATGTCAAATTACACATTTGGAACTTCAATTTTATGGAAAAAAAATGTAGACCCAAACCTCTTTCCTTGGACTATACCCACATTGGCACTTGCACCATCGGAATTACTGAATGCATTGTTTGTTGTTGTTATTCTTATTGTATTGTTTGCTGATATTAGTCAGCCTTGTGTCATCGTGCTATTCATACGTGATTTATAATCATTCTTTAGCTTACGGTTTATAATGAGATATTGGTAAAGCCAAGTCAAGGTTCTCGATGTTTTATTATGGTGTTATAATCCAGTGTTTTGTTTACAGGTAAATAATGACTGCGTTTGAAAGCGAAGACGAAATCAGTGAGTTTAAAAATAAGCGTCATTAATGATGTAAACTTAAAAAAGTAATGATTTGGTTTCGAAACTTGGCAAAGAATGCTAAGATTCATTTAATTATCTAGTTTAGGACCGTCTTAATATACATTGAATTTCAGTGAAAAAGAGCTGTTTATTTTTACAAATTTAACACACATAGACTATGTGTGTAGTAAGCACAGTCCCTAGGCACCAATAGGTATTCCAGAAAAAAAATATTAACATTATTATCATTAAAATTGTGACAAACGGCGTAAAATAGACTCTGATCAGCATATTTTGCGGCAAACCGCAAAGCTGCTTTTCAATAGTACCCATATAAAATTAATAACTAAACACAAAGGATACGCATTTACCTACAAACTAGGTTTTTGTATTGACTTCCACGGCCCTATTTCGCGAATGTGACTGGTTACTGGGACTCTAGTACTTCGTTCTCCATTTCGTAGTCGATATGAAACTCGCTTTAACTCGGAACTCTATAAGCCAGCAACATATTTTTCAAATTATCGTACTTACTTATCGTTTTACTTTATCGGTTTCGCTTATTTTGTCAATGCAATTTTCGCATCCAATACTCCGTTAGCGATCTATGAGTCAAACGTGTCTAGATGACAGAATAAAGGATTTAACCTATCTAACGTTAGAATGATCAACATTTAAATTTGTTTTGAATCATTACCCTTTATAAAATGCATGACCAAACTCAAGTAGCTTCAATTTGACCAAATTGTCGTTTGTTCCATCAAATGCTGTGACGTAACACGTAACACCCGTAATTTTGTCATCAGTCTAATGCGCACATGTCAATTGACATTTGACTGTCCGTGGGTTGACAGTTAATGATTTTATCATTCACCTGCAAGCATTGCATTGTCTGTGAACGTTTTATCATTACTTTATGCAAATTTGAAGTCATTATTTTGAGGTTACGGTCAGTGGCCATTATTTTGTGGTCAGTATTTTTTTTGATAAATTTAAGCTTGTAATGTCAGAGGAAAATTAATTCTAAATGGCGTTTATGTCAACGTTTGTGACGGTTTTCGGATTATACATAGGTACATTGAAATCAAAATAACTCGAACAAAGAAAAATTGAGACGAATTATGACGACTACGATTCGATCGTGTAGATGTTCTATGGATACATAGATTTTCGCACAGTCTCTCGATGGACTTTTACGATCTGCGCGAGAAGGAAGGCAGATGGTTCATTCTAAGTTTTTTCTTTGATCTCAGACCAACGTGGAAGACAACGTTAGATAGTTGCTCTATGAGACGTGACGTTATGTTGCAGTCTAGTGTAAGTTTTTCACGCTAGTGTCATAATAATGTAAAAATAGTATGTTACCGTTACGCGCCGCTAGTGGCGCTGCCAATTTGCTCGTAGTAATTGAGACGTTAACGTGAACAAGTTCATAGACGTTTATTCTGACAAAAAATAACATAGAGGCTCAGGTTTATTGTCTAAAGACCCTTACGCACTAGACAAATCGCTAGTTTTAAGGGCCCAGGGCGCGAATGGTAGCTCTATTACAATCAATCTATCTATCTGTCAAACGGTGTAACAGCGGTAGATAGATAATAGTACCTACTTACTGTAACTTAGAAATGAATACGACCAGGAGCCTTATCATGATGTCTTTTTGCGATTCAATCCCGACTCAGGTCAGGTTTTAGCTGTCATTTTTAGTATGGATCCGGCAGCGAGCGAACCTTGACTGAATCTGAATTGAATCGCATCAAGACGTCATGGTAAGGCTGTATCTAATGTAGCTTATGTCACGTTGCAATAAAGCGGCTCGCGATGAATTTACATAATAAACATTAATAATGCGTTGAAAATACAAACACGTATCGAATGGAGTGGAAATAGTAAATTAGCAAAAACAAAACGCCGATGCATCAAAATGATTGTTGATTTCGATTGCAATCCACTCGTACGGTTTCAACCTTGTAACGGTTAGCGTGATTTGTTAATTCGACGTTTATTTTAACACCTAGTTTTATTGTGATACGTAGATGATTCTTCCGCGGTATGGATGTACACACGGCAATATAATCAGGTAAGCACCTACGCACGCTCGCGCCGTATCTATCCTGCTTACCGAATAGCTTTGCTGTGTGTACAATGTAGGTGTAGAAACACGGCGATACCATGGTCATATTTCAACCAATTATTAAAAAAAAAAACTTGACAAATTACATACTAAAACTTTTCTCATAACTTTATCTATTGTTCAAAGCCACATGAAAATCCGTTTCTTAGTTATTGAGTGTATCGCGAACAGACAGACTGACGCGGCGGAGGACTTTGTTTTATAATATGTTGCAAAAACCCCAGCGAATGAAGTGCATAGATATTTCCTTACCTATAAGAGTGTAAGAACTTCGATACTGGTCGGGAGCAAAGAAAAAACGTAGAATGTACCAGTTGCTTCTCTATCCGAACAGATGGTAAAAGCCCATCGAGGGAATGGGCGAAAATCTTAGGAATCATGTTTTAGGCGATGAGCATACGCCCACAATCTTGCTAAACGTGGCCTGTATCTGTTACCTTTGGCTCTGTCTACCCCGTAAGGGATAAAGACGTGAATTGTGTATGTATGTGTTATGAGTGTTAATGCTGACTGAAGTCGCAATCACGCTTCGAGGAATCATAGAAAGTCAATTATTTTCCACCGGCCAGAATTAATCGTAATAAATTACCACATTTGCATATATTTAAAGTGCAACGTGCGAATTCCGTGCTTGAGAAACGTATGCTAAATGTTTTAGTGGTTGCTAGAATTCAACGACGCGTGGAATACAGATTAAGCATACTTTAAACACCGTTCTAAATTATTTTTGAATTGACTCATGTAATTCTAGAATGCTTAGATGTCAAGGTTTCGTAAACACCACAGTCTTGTTAAGCTTACCTATTTGTAAATCCGTGTGACTAGATATTTTGTGATTATCGTTGGCCGTTTTAAGCGTCATTGTCTCTTTATTGATTTTTTACTTTTTTTACAGTAAAGATCACGTGTAGATTAAAGGAACCGAAGGCTGGGGCTTTTTCACTCTATCTTCCCCTGGCTGTGGTACTACTGGACCATAATATTTGCACGGGATGCCAATAAAACACACAGAAGTTACCAGCCATACCAAAGAAACATTATTTACATTTTTAGCAACTCTTCATTATTACAAAACACGAAACCGGAAACATACAACTATACAAAGCTGGCCTGAGTCGGCTATTACTTGCATATCATTGCAATGTCGCATTGGAATTTTCACATTTCACAATTGTATATTTACAAATACCAGTTTACCAGTTGCTTCTCTTCCCGCGCAGATGGTAAAAAGCCCATCAAGGGAATGGGCAAAAATCTTAGGAATCATGTGATGCGGTTAACAACTCATCACTATTTTGATTCCCCTTTCCACTTATACGCCCACCCATCTTGCTAAACGTGGCCTTTAGGTTTTGTTACCTTAGGTTCTGTCTCGTAAGAGATATAGACGTGATTTGTGTATGTGTATTTATGAACAAAATTAAGCATATGGTGATTATTGCCGTTAACATTGACATGATGATGATGATGTGCTCCCGGCCGTTTTCGACCATGGCGACCGCCTCAACTCCTTCCTAGAGTACGACCGTGTGCTCGCATGTGGCTTATGTAGCCAATCTTTTTTATAAAAGTTTTTTACAGTGACATAACGAGCCTTTAAAGGAATAACGATTACTTTTATACGGCTCCGTTTAATTGAGTCAGTTCGTGACAAATTTATCAGCGAACTCGTTGAGTTGCATATTGGTTGCACGATCTTCTTGATAACGCGTATAAAACAAATCTTATGGTTCACTTAATAGGGTTTATTCAAATTGTATTGGTTTCATGCTGTCGTGATTGCAAATTAAGAATAGCTGTTATTAGCAATTCGTTATCACCTTGCGGTTATTGACGGTGGTATGTATTTCTAGCGCTAAAACGTATTAATGTGGCCGAGTACACAAACGAGTATATGCTTTATTCTTTTTCTGTTTATTGTCTTCAATATTCTTCGAGACATGAAAGGTTGTATTTCCTTACCATGGAGCAAACTCGAAGTAAATATGAATGATGTTCTGAATGACGTGTTGATCTGATAATTATGTTCTCTGCAATTTGCTTACCATTGCCATTTATAAAATGCATAGTTAAAGTGTAGTTTTGATGCGAATTAGTGACGTAGAAACGGTTATTGAGGACCACAATGCGGATAGTTAATTTATATTAAGAATAACAATAAAATAGAAAGTGCACACGGAAATGTGAGTGAAAATGTTTGCGCAAACGAACTAGTCAAACACAAATACCTGGTAGGCACATTGTCAAACATGGGAAGGTATGCGGACAAGTTTTGTCTCCGGGATTCACATGTCGTCGACATAAATGGCATAACTGGCAATAGAAGAACATTTAACTTTGAATCTTGGCGTAAGTCTGTAGGGTTCGGAATGGGATTCAGTTTATTTTGAGTTATATTTGTTTGTACTAAAGGCATGATGTGGGTAAGTGTGACGATGCCCATGCGCAGACACTTGAACACGTACAGGTTTCGCGTCCCGAAGAAAGTGATTAACCATATAGCTTGGGCGAAGCCACTCGATTAAGAATATTCTCAAAAGTCTCTGCAAGTGACGTTAACAAGGCAATTACCATATATTCTAAAATACTACGTGACTGAAATGTCTAGAAAAACTATAAAGCAGAAGATTCTCGCGTTGGATTCTTGCAGATAAAATGGGCTGTATGATACATCTGTCGTCTATGTTACACTATACTTACCCATTTGTCGGCTAAACGTGTTCACCTATCATGTTATCAACCATCATGTAAACAGTAACGCCACCTTTTCACACAATATAGTAGCAACGTGATTCTGTATCATAATGATATGTTATTTCAAATCTATTGTTCGCACTCGATGGTTAAAAGTATGAAATAAAACCATGGGAACAAACTTTGGCCTATAAGTGTCGACGATTAGTCGTACTATAAAATTAGCAGGTATGCCCAAGTAACAGGTTAATTGCTGTGAACTCGAAGACAGGTACCTATTAGAAGTATTTAAGCCCATCTTATGGTATCACTTGCTCTGATTGTTTGATACTCTTTTGTTTATAACACAGATAGTAAGCAATTTATGCAATGTTATTGTTTATCACTTTACTACAATACATAGTCAAGAATACTAGGATGGAAAAAAGGTACGGCTGTGAAGAAACAACATAAAACTGTTAGTATAGTAACACGACTAAATTTCGAAACATTTCACGTACTTAAAGCCAATATTTCGCAGAGCCTTATAAAAATCTCATTGAGCACACTTCACGTAATTGGTTAACATTTAAAGGATAGCATTATGCTATCTTAAGGTTTATAGACTCCTATAAGTTACTTTTAGTAGCATTATACCTTAAGGTGCCGCAGAAGTTGTGGACTAAGCAACATCTCAAAGTGTGTCACAACAAAGTCGTCAACATATAATCTTTGAAAATAATGTCGCCTCTCACGCATACCATACACTTCCCTGCAACTGTAATGTAACGAAGGATGTAATTTCTCTGTGAGAAGCACCCTTTCCGCATACAATTGTACTAAACGCCGTTTACTAACTAATGTTTTATAATTACAGCGTCGCGCGATTCTCATGGTAAATGAGAAAAATGGACGGATTTCCGTGTTCGCGCTTCTTGAACATTACGTTGGCGATTGCGCTGTCAATCATCATGTTGATTGGCATTAACATCTTATGTTTAATTCAAAAGATTGTTGAAAGAATAGGGAAGGATGTAGCGCGAAATCGAAGATGTAATGTTATTGTCATCGAAAGGAAGGCGTGAAGAGTTGTGATTAAAACAAGTGTATTTTCATTTTGTGTTAATACTTTGTTGAGTGGTGATAAACAAACGCAATTCAATATTAAAGGAGGGGTTTAACGACGTAAATACTGAAAGAAGATATAATAGGTCTAGATTTGAATTCAACTACCTACGTATCAGTCGCTCTTAAAATTGGTAATTAATGTTCCACTGATTTTTTTAACTCTCTTGTGGTGACGTTTTGTGCAACAATGTAAAAACGTAGTTAGTTGTTTCACAAAATAACAACATCTTTGTTAAGTGTACATATATTTTGTTATCATTACGTCTCATTCAAGAGAGTTTCGTCTTTGATTTTAAAGCTTGTGATAAATGAAACAAAAAAAAATGCTGTCGTGCAGCTAACATTCATGCGAGGTAAAGATCATAGTTTTATATTTCTGGTAACCGATTGCGCAATTCAAAGGTGTGAAGTATTGTGCGATAGCTAAAAGTGTTAATTATCACCTTAGTTCGAACGCGAAAGTTATCATTGTGGCTATGACTTGTGATATTAAGAATCAAGCGTATGCTACTTTATACGTGTGAACTCTAGACAACGAAGAATAGAGGATGGTAAACGAAATCTTAATAAGGATTACTTCGGTAATCGATTTTCGCAGTACGTTGATAATCAAGGCTCAGTAGTAGTAGTAGACATGCAAAATCGACTAATCAGATTAGTGGAAATCATCGTCATTACAATGGGTGAGGGGCGAGACGTGGATTTCTATTAATGTGATTGTTGAATTCTGTGTTTTTGTACTTCACACCTCTTCATTGGCAGCGCGCTCTAAAAGGTGTCCAAAAGTAATTTTCCCTACAAAATTTCGAAACATTTCACGTAAAGCCAATATTTTGCAGAGCCATATAAAAGCCTTATTGAACACACTACACATAATTGGTTAACATTTAGTTTAGAGGATAACATTTCCAATTAGTTAACTGCACTTAATATCAGCTGCGACAACATCTGCTGTGACGGCTGTCATTCGCCCGGCGCTTGCGCAAGCGGTCCGCGCGGATCGATGTCCGCTGTTCACACTTGTATAATGTCATATGTCATGTAACCGTTGTTTGGTATAACGATCGTCTTGTGGTCAACTGGGTTGAACATTTATCATTAATACAGCCTATGTATTTGTAATTAAAAAAAAAACATCTTTAGCACTTACTGTTTAAAACAGATCATTTTTTTTGTTACAATGGGTTTAGAGAGAACGATAAAGAACTTGCGAGTATTTAGTATTAGCTGATTTTGCGGTAGAGCTAACGTAAACACAATATTATTACAGAAAAACATGCATTAGGTACCGTTTCTTTTCCAAACTCAATTTTTAAGTTGCCTACGAAACTGCTTAAAAAATCCTTACGATGCACACCTGTGCCTGCCTAACTTAACCCGCTAACGGATTAATTCATAAAAATGAAACCCATGCAGCCATTCAACTTAAGACTTTTTTGAAGTTCATTCAGAGAACCCATTCACAAAGCATTGGCTTACAATTCTCTCGACATTTCCCGTTTATTGGTAAAACTTGTAAAAGGTTAACACTTGTGTTTAAGTAGAAGTGAATATTTGTCGGAGCGTGTTTGCTTTTCCCACGTCTGGTCTGGACCCTTTTCTCATTGTTTGCGTATCGCATAAGCATCTGTCCTCGGCTCTACAACATTTTAAGCTTTATGCGCTATAAGTTACATATTAACCCAGTTAAGTAATGCAGGTGCGGTCAAAACATTGTCTTTATCTGCCTTACCATCATTATCTTTTACAGCTTCTTTGTTTTTATTATTTTAATCTATTCAGATTTGTGTTATTTTATTAGTCCTAAGAAGCATTGTGTCTGTAGTTTTGTTTATACACACGAAAAAAGACTAGCGGTTACCACGCTTAGAAATAATACTGTCTTTTTGGGTCTGTAGTATGTTTACAAATTTGTGTAAATTATGTCGGTCTCCCGTCTCCTTTACACCGAAACCCAAATCTTTTCCAAACAAATCAATGCTTCTAAGAAAGAGGTCTCAAACCTGTATTTTTCATGTCAGTCGGCCTCTGTGGCCGCTTCGCACCTCCGCTTCTTGGCTAGTCGTAAATTACTTTATAAACATCACTTCCGCTGCAGGTGACTTTAGTTTGAATAGAATCGAAAACTAATCGTTCATATATCTCGCCCTTTTATGGGACTATTTAAGATTTATTGCCTTTCTCACTCTTGACTTAAGTGTTTTCTAAAGCGTTAGATATATTGTCACTCCGCACGATAAGTATTTTATAAACACTTTCTAATTTAATTAGAAACTTATGGCTCTTCCATAAAACATCTCCGTGAAATTATAAATGTTGTTACCAGTGATGTAACAACCTATCATAAGTTCGCCGCGAATTTGGAACCCAAATTATGTCCTCATTCTAGTTTTGTCGGAATCAAATATCTGAGCCCTGTGTCTAGGTATCGCTGGCTACACCAATTAATGCCATGTTTATTAATTAACATAAATAAGCAAGGAAGAACATCACTCTGAATTTATACCTTTAACCTAATTTAAAAATTGACATTCACTTCCACGTCAAGACGATCTGTTTTCGTTTAAATTTAGTTTCCTCCTCTAAGTTATAGCTGGTGACCCAGAAAGTAAGTGACCGTATACGCTGGCCTATTCTTGGGGATTATATTACAAGGCTTTACGCACATTAATACCTTCTTTTGTCAAGTACCTTGGACACGTAATGTTACACCATTTAACGTAGCGTTATTTAATAAATCGTGGAGCAAGAAACACTATCCATAACAAACTGAACTAAAGTGACTTTACAAACTTTTAGCTATATCTTCTTACAGCCTTAGACACATCTCGTTGTTTGTTAGTTTGGATAATAGACCAAATAATTAACGTTGATTCCTTTACGTAGTTTTACTTTTAATTATCTTACCTTACACCATTATCAGTTTAATTCACATCGTTATAGATCTACCCTTCGAGCAGTGATTAACGTCTTGCAAAAACGCTACTTCCCGTATCTCTATTCCCTAGAATTTTATTGTTGAGAAACATTTCTCATCGGACCACAAGGGTCTCACACAGCGGGCTAATGGGAACTTTGAACTGTCTAAAAAGTTCCGCATTGATTGGCCAGCCTCGTGATCTGTCGATCGGCCGTGTGACGGTCGCACGGACAGTATTTCTTAATTACTTTCATTGTCTTCATTGTATGCAAGCCCAGTTTCATTGGCTGCTTGAGAACTTGCATATGTTGCGGCAAGTACGATTGTCTGTTGTTTGTTGTTGAGTAGATTGTTTGCGTGGATGTACAAGACTTGAAATGTTGTTAACGACGCAATTATTATATTAGTATCATTTGGGAATTAGGATACCTGTAACTTCTCTTGCTAGGTTAGAAATATCAAACGCGAAGCAAGTAGTTAGATGCAGTTTTACAATAAGAATAAAAGTAAGTCCCTACTAAAGTTCCTCCTGATTGTGCAATACTTATCGATTCACTTTGACCCAGAGGCTCTCCCTTCGTTTCTCTACACATTCGATTTGATTAAGCTTATATTCTATGGTGGTTTACATTCCATACCAAAATGAGACATTACTTTTGAACCGTTCCATGATATTTATTCAACAACCGTATAGTAACTGAGGTTTATGAATGGGCGTTCGAGGTTCATTTGGTATGCTGAACATTTCCTTTCGACATCATATATCGCCGAAACGTTCTATCGATACACATCTACACGGCCCATTGTTACTTCATACATTTATCCTGCATAAAATATTATGAATACAATACCCTCAGTTGATGTATTATAATCATAGACTATTTATTAGTAAAAAAAAACATAGCCTATTAAGTAGTAAACTATTCACCTTTGTGAGACCACTTAGTTCTAAAATTGACGACCATCTAACTCAATTATCTGTTACCTTCGACTATGTCACTGCTTTGGTTCCTCCAGCCATATTGCCTAAGGGTCATTGTCACGTTCAGTTTTGTTTTAACTTTTTGTGGCCAGTGGCCAGAGCAATGTAATCAACAAAGAGATAGTATCTGCACGATTAAGCAGCAGTTTCACGTACCGTAATAAAATGTGAACGCACCCAGAACTCATGAGAATTATTTTAAAAATGCAAAACGGAACGCATCCGATCATTCAACCGACGGTGACCCCTGAGCAGGGAGCATTTAAAATTTTATTTGAGCACTCAACAAAACTGCGTAGCGTTAACAACATAAAATATTGCGCTAGGTTTGCCATGAATAGAAACCGAAAACGGAATAACATCACGTCAAGACGTTCACATGATGTGCTTCGAATTATTAATTGTTTTATTGGTATACGAATGCGCTGAATTTTTATTGGGCTTAAGTTGGCAATGAACTGCACTGAGCGCTATTATAATTTCGTGATTGTTAATTCTACCGTGTACTGTTTCTAGTATTATGTAATGTATACAAGATGTTTCAGATTGTTTCAGAATACATCAGCAGGTGACTGAGTTATTTTAATGGAACAGGGGCCTTACCATGACGTCTCAATGCGATTCAATTCCGACTCAGTTCAGGTTTTAGCTGCCAATTTTAGTATGGATCTGACAGTGAGCGAACCCAAACTGAATCGTATTAAGACGTCATGGTAAAGCCCCTGGCCTGTACAATACAATACAATACAATACAAATACTCTTTATTGAACACCACAAATCAGTACAAAACAATACAGAAACAAAGAACAAAGTAGACAATAGGCCTGTAAAGGATTTCATCGTGATATTTAATTTTAAATCAAGTCACCCATTGACGCCGCCTTTGAAAGTTGATCAATGTATTCTTCTTTTTTTCTTTCAAAAGCCTGAAAATCAACTACGAGGGCATTCTGTGAAACAACTCAACCTCCAGCTAGAGTATTCCGTTGCTCCAGTTAACATCCATCGCAAACAAAAATTTTCACGCTGTCCCGGGGCGTAAGTAGCGGAAATTTCCACTTCCTGGCCAGGGGAAAACGGGATTGTGTACACACCACGGGCGGTGATAAAGAAAGCCTCAGGTTGCATGTGTTTCGCCCTCGCCTATGGCTCTTATTTCACCACCCTCAGGGTGCAATTTACTGTTCCTCATCTAGTTAGATTTGAAGACTTTGTCTGGAGTTCCCTCTGTTCCATGCCTCGCTAACCAACCATAACGAGCGATACCGCAAAATTTGATACAATGGAATTGCTAATCCAAGTATGAAGCGGTACATTATAAAGTTTGCACGTCTACTAACCAATTTATACAACGGGATATAATCTTTGACACGATACCATAAAACAAGGTGTAATACAGCCCCCGTGTGGCGCAGTTACACGTATCACTTTCATGGCGATAAGGAGTTCGCACGGAGTAGTGTTACGGGAAGTTCATCTCATGACAACCTATCTTAAGTATCTTTATTAACTGTACCGTGTTTGTCAAAGGCGATTTGTAATACATAATGCAACGTGTTACACTAGCCACTGAAAATCTTGAAGGAGTTGACTCAGAATCAAGAGTAGAATCGTTTACACGATGTTTCAATGCAGGTTGTGTTTTTTTATTTCCTTTTTTTACTGTGCCCAGCCTAAACGTTAGAGATGCATTACTTAACACAATAATGTGTTTTGATTTAAAAATAAACATTGGTCTAATATTCAGAATAGCAAAAACCAGTTTGGGTGTCTCAAGTTTTCAGTAGATGGTGTAAGACGTTCTATTCTTTGCTTAGAGTAGGCCGTGATTGAGGACTAGAATAGTATACGTAGAAAAAACAACCCCTAGCCCTCCAAACTGGCAACGCATCTGCAATCTTCTAGTGTTGCGGGTGTCGCAAGTGCTGGTTTACCATCAGGTGACCCACGTGCTTATCTGCCTTCTTTGTTGTATATAAAAAAAGATTATTTATTAAATAAGTACAGTGGTCTCTCTCTGATCTCTTCCGAAATTAAATTATGACCACGTCATACGTCCAAAAGGCAGAATGCATGTTGTGTCCACTTGTTTCCTGTCACAGAGGCCGCTATTGTCCGCAGCGAATACAAATTCGGAGACATTATGTAATTCAAAGTGTTTACGAGTAACGTTTACATTACTTTGTGTACATTGTTTGGGTGAAAAGGTGAAATGGTGGTGAAAAGTTAGGTAACTTTAAAGATATGTAAAAGGTGCTATTTTCTTTGACCAGGAGCAAGTCTGGAAATGTTCAAACGAATACTCGTTTGAACATTTCCAGACTTGCTTGATTATATTGTATAGATACCTATCACCTCAAGTTAGACAATGCGTTATAAAAGAGCAAGGCACAAGGCTGTTTTCAAGAAATTAAAGTGCAACGTGCAAAATCTATCGAGAAAACAGATAAAAAGTATCCAGTTAATTATGTACTCAAACGAGACTTATTTTAAATTGTATGCCTTTATAATAATGCATTTGATCGTAATCGCGCGTGATGGTAAGCGAAGATGCTGTCTAAGATGGAGCAGGCTAGTCTAACAAACGATGTTATAAATAGTTACAGACCAAGGTAGTAACATTGAAGAAGGTTGGAAGTCAGCAAAGTAAATGATAATCATGTAAATTAAAGATCAAAGTTAGTAGAAGTAAATAATGTAACTTTACTAGTCAGCCGTGCTGAAGACAAAGTGAATATGTTACTTAACGGACACTTGATACTTCAGAGCCGTTCGAAAGGATTCTCTTTAACCTTATCCTTACATAACTGTAGAAGGGGGCCATCGGTGTTGTTAACCTTTTCCAATAATATGGAGCTCTTAACTTCGACCTTATCGCCTCACTACAAGAGTTGCGAGAATTTCAAGTATTCCTGACAGACCGGTCTAGGTATTTAACAGTTCAGCTTTTTTGCTAGCTTCACCTGTCGCTTATTTTGTTGGACAGGTGGAAGCTGCATAGTAATTTGGGTTACAGAGTCTCTGGCGTATTAACTATAGTATATCTATAATGAGCATAATTAGATGAAAATGAAACAGGCAGCTGCCTTTGACACTAATTGGTAATGTGTGGAGTTACGTGGTCAGTTTCCAATAGTAATGTCTCGCTCGATAACCATCTGGCTGGTATAGCGTTTGAGGCCATTGACCCCAAATTGCACTACATATTCCTATCACTGTTTCTTATTTAAGTAGGTATCTAAATAGGCGAACAAGAAACTGGTCTAGTCTGTGATGCGCATGAATTAGCCGTAGCACTGTATGCGGTCAAAAATATCTCGTTTCTCAAATAGGTTTCCAGCTAAATTACACAATAGTTCGTCTATTGATAATCTATCATTTGTAAGTCGAGGATGCAAATGAAAGCACCTGTCTCAAGCTCGCTCCGCTAAATGTTGATGGGCAAATTATT
Source organism: Pandemis corylana (assembly GCA_949127965.1). NCBI lineage: Eukaryota > Metazoa > Arthropoda > Insecta > Lepidoptera > Tortricidae > Pandemis > Pandemis corylana. Next base: position 3,170,577 of record OX421860.1, read on the forward strand.
CAAATCACCCCGAGACGTCCGTGAGAAATCGACTTTCGTGGTCAAAGTGCCGAGCAAAAGCGGTTGGTGTAAACTCGAGCATAAAATGTACCAGTAATAGTAGATACGAACATAAATCACGTCTTTATCCCTTACAGGGTAGACAAAGGCCACGTTTAGCATGATTGTGGGCGTATAAGTGGAAAGGAGAATGAAAATAGTGATGGGTTGCTAGCCGCATCACCTATAACATGATTCCTAAGATTTTCGCACATTCCCTCGATGGAAATAACTAGTACATTCTAGTTATAGTATTTTATTATAATGTCGGTAGTTTTGTTAAGGCTTACATGTTCCCATGTTGACAAAAACACTGACCTAGCTCTGCGGGAATTATAAATCAAGGTCATCGTAAATTGAAGGCAAAGCATGAAAAGGGAGCTGAATATTGAGGAAGGCATAAAAATTCAGCTTCATAAGAAAAAAGGTATGAGCTCATTTGTTTATTATGTCTTACTGTTGTTTTGGGTCTACCGCCTCTTACTTAGACCTCAACCCGAACAGAAAGATGATAGTAAAAGACGAGTAGATGAATATAAAACCAGATTATAAGAAATATTGTTAATAACGTCCATTAGTTACGCAAGATTGCTTTTATTTATAAAAGAAACCTGTAATTGAAAAGATAACGCTAACAGAAATACATAAGTTTCGAATCAAATGAAACGTGGTTTTCTAATGCAGTAACACATTTAAATGCGAAAGCAATTTTACTACTTAATGTTAATATTATAAACAAAACAGTATTTTTCTAGTTGCATCACTAATGTAAAAAAGGGGAAATTATCACGTCGTCTGTATACAGCGACAAAGAATCGTGACGCACAATTATTAAATTTGTTACCTGTTCAAAATAAATATCATAACGAAATGCTAAAGCCTGCCTAAGAACTACTATGTGATCAAGGTTCCAAGGGTTCTAGAATAGGTCCTCACATGGTATAATCACAGAATATCAATCATGGAACCTCAAAAGATGGCCGCACTGCAAATGGAGACAGATGATACACAAAATGTAAACCACAGCACGCCAATCTTTTATGGTCAAGGTATATAAACTTTAATGGATGTTGATGAGGAATTAGGTATGTTACTTGATCATCAAACAACAGAATCTGTAAACAAAGCTGTGAGAGGTGCAAGGGTAATCAATGTGCGGGACAGCTGCGCTGAGTGAGAGTAGGAGAATTTAAGTGATCTTATTGGTGGATTTTTCCTCATGCCATACCACATTGCTCGGAGGGATATACGGCCTGGTAACTTCCACATAGAAAAGTTGCTAATTAAGGAGAAATGACTGTATTACACAGTCAGCACTCCCATCGGTCATGCAATAAGCCTGGTTGAACTACCTTCGTTTCAATTTCCTGTAACCCAATAACGTTATCAGTAAAAAGTCAGCCGTGGTTCGCTTTCTTACTTGCGCAACTCCTTACATCACAGACATGACACCTAGGGCTTGGTTTATGCATTCCGTGACACGAAGGGTTCGATTAGCATTCAGTTATGCAAAGAAAATGCTAGTAAACAAACATATTTTTACGTTTTCTAAAGAAAATGGTGGGTAGAAGTAAAAGTCGAACGCGTGTGAGCGGTTGCGTCATTAATGATCTGCGTTACTGTCTAATTATGTTAATCAGAATTATTTATTTTTATTTTACTACCAGTTACAATTATAGGAAGATTTACGATCTGCGCGTTCCGGAAGTGTAGTCTTTATTATAAATTGATTATATTTATGTTCTTTAAATAGTGTAGTTTTGTTACTAATTTGAAGTAAAATGTAAGAAATGACAAGTTGAATAGATTTGCTTATCACTACCGGATATCCGCCTACAACTGCTTTCGTTGGCTGTAGGTATAATGCCATTTTACTTATAAGTCGACTTGTTTAATTATTCATTATTAAGTTTAATTAATTGAGTAATGTATTATGACTTTCGCTATGTGTATTGACTCTTTATCGCTAAATAATTGTTTTACACGTCACTCAAACTTTCAGTGGCCAAAATTTGGACGTGTCTGGAAAATGTTACCGCAAACGGCTGTATGGCTAGCAAGCCAACATTACCCTAAAAAGCTGGTGATGATTAATACCGATTTTGTTGTTATAACTCTTCTTAAATCACAAAGAAATATTTTTCTTTTTTCTATCTAAACAAGTTTTTGTATAGACTATAAATTTTCAAATAAAGTATTCTATCGCCAATCTTATCTTTAGCTGGCCTATTGTGTTTTTTCTATTGATGCGTGCCTTTCATTCTTTTGTTAATCAGAGATTATGAACTAATGAAATTAATTTCTTGTTGTATCCATTTCACTTTTAAAAGAGACCTCTGGCTTATCCTGGACGATATGGTCATCCCTGAAATTCGTCTAAAGTAAACTTTGTTTGAGTGTTTGTAAGAAAGGCATCTACTAAACCGATTTTAAAAACGAAAGTGCTTCCTTTTGCTTTTATCCCGGAAAACATAGAAATGGCAATAGCTGGTTGTTAATGTTTACCACCACTTAGTATTTGGTAAGATATTTTGCGGATCGGCAAGCGTAGTATAGGACTTTCAGACTAGGTGGAGCCGTAATCTTTGCAAGGTGGCTGGCAAGATCTGGACGAGATTAGCCCAGGATCGCGCACCATGGCGTGTAGCTGGAGAAGCTTGTCTAGTAGTGGACTAGTATGGGCTGATGATGATGATGGTGAAGATATTGAACTTACAGTAAGACAGTAACGAACCAACGCCAAATTTCCCTGGTTTGCGACGTTTTCCGAAGAAAATCCGGTTATACAACGCGTTGCTATAATTTAAATCGGATTGAAGATGCGTCACATTGGTAATTGCGCAATGCTGCACGGTCGCGTGCGGCATACCATGCCGTTCCGAACTAACTTTCCAAATGAACTTAATGGTTCCAAGTTTAACGCTTCAAAACTTAGCCAATTATTACTGAGGCCTTAAGTTGTTAACAGTTTTTGTTTTTAACCTTCGATGCTTTCGTGGCATCGTGGCAGACTGATTATTTTGTAAATACCGTCCCGCGTCTTTCCCATAGGGTCGGCTGAGACTACTTTGTTCGACTTGCTACGATCCTGACTTACCTTTTTCGCTTCATCCACATTCACCAATCTCTTCATTCATTGTTACTTTGTAACAGTTATAAACAATACGGTTCGTGGCTTTTCATACTTCTAATAAAGCAGCTGTTGACGAAATTTTGCTTCGGATCTGAAATGTACTACTACTACTACTTAAAAAAAAATAGATGCTAGAAAAAGTAAGGAGGAGGCTATAAATATGTTTCCAATAAGCCATTAGCACTGTTGTGCAAGTCATGATATAGTTCTATTAAGAGAATTTTTCTAATTAGAATGCAAGCGGCGCAATGTGATGCCACTATGTCTGCCGTATGCGACGTAAAGCCGTGTCAATACCACTTCCTTTTAAGGCGTGACATTAAGATTGCCGATTGCAGGTTGCGAATCTCTTTTGTTTTGTATTATGAGTGTTGTCAGACTAACAAAAAGTTAAGTCGAACTTTTATAACGTTCACAACATAGGACACTGGAATGTAAACAATCATGGAATCTAAGATTACTAGGCGCTGGCGGTGTTTGAGAAATAGGTTACGTTTAAAAACATTAAGAATAGAGTTTTTGAACCTACTTATAAGCAATAGATAGTGCTGGATAACAAACCATAACCCACGCAACAGTTGAAAGCTTAACGTCATTAAGGCATCCAAATGTTATTCGCGAAGTAATCCTCACACGTTGACCATAATAGCACACATCCTACCAATGCAAAGTCATTGATCATCTGGCTAGCACCCGACCTGAACTCTTAACGTCATCTCTATAAGGTTTGTAATAGCTCCGGTTTTGAGACAGCTATTCTAGATGCTGTTAATGTAACTGTTGATGCAAGTGGCTAAGGTTGGCAATGGTGTGTCAGAGATACAGGATGTACCGTCTCATTGGTTGTGAGATCTATGGCGGATACTGTACTGCATGTACGATTGCTTTCCTGCATCCTGCTGGGTTAATGCGATCGGTTTCGTTTTTTTTCATCTGATACAGTTGCGTTTACTGCTCATAAATTGAATTGACGTACGACCCACCCAATGTACACAGTTCTTTGGCAATTAATGTGAAGTAATAGCTTTAGTGTCAGACTGGGTCATGTATGTCGTACGGGGTATAAGAACTTCAAGTTGTACTATTAAAATATAGTGAGAAAGTCGAGTGTATCTAAAGACAGTCAACCAGCGTGATTCCAACTCTTTACCTATACTGTATTTTATTGGTGTGACGGTGACATACTCGTAAGTGTCTACTGGTACTGGTATATAGATTAGGGAAAACGTTTTGCGTAACGATTCAGAATGCGCTAAAGCGTATTTGACATCTATTTGGTAGCAAAGTACATGCGCAGACTTACCCTCACCACGCAAATGCTCAAGAAGTTAGTCGGCAACTGTACGCGGTTCTTATTCCACTTTAAATTTACAATAAATATCCTTTCTACAATTGATTTTGAGGTTTAACGAAGATGGTCTGATTATTGTTTTCTTTGTTACAGACGCCTAGAATGGAGTGTGGAGCTGCTGAGCTCAGTAGAAAACTAAGAGTTGAACAGGTAAGACAAATAAAAGAGTACCTAGTGATATTTACATTGTGCTGATGCAAAGTTCCGTCATCTCTTCCCGTGAGTGTCGTAAAATTCTACTAAGGCAGTGTTTTTTAACCTCTTTCAGCCACGGACCCCTAGGAAACGTAGGTAGCACAATTTTTATAGGCGCATAGCTGTTACCAGACTTTTGGTGGTATTTATTTATTGTTGTCAAGTGGTCCAAGGACGAGTCTGCGGACCCCCATAGGTATACTCACGGACCACAAGTTAAGAAACACGGAACTAACCTAATATAAAAATGGGCAGGCGCGTTCTCTATTACCAATTACGAACTCCTGACTCTAGATACCGTAACTACTGCGATGTGGGAGACAAAGGGAAATCATCACACAACTTTCCCATGAGTACTAAAATGCACACAAATTATGACATTAAAAATCCATAAGTATGTTGTAGGCCTTATTTGAATTGCCTTGGCCTGTAGGTAAGCATAATTATGTTGTTCCTCAAGGAAAAACTTAGCTAAAACCCGTCTTTCCTTTTCTTAGGTCAACAATTTAACAAGGTTTCTCCTCTATAAAAGTAAAAGCGAAACAATAACTGTTCGTCGAGCGAGTCCCGACGACTTCTAACTGCCCTTTTAGAGCCCACCATAAAACAAATGAACGCGCACCCGTTCGATCATTCACTTTCTAGCATTCGACGTATCTCTCTATTTGACAGCTGTCAAATTACACCCAGTAGGTTAGTTACACAACCCGTTTGGCACACCTGTTTTGTCTTTAAAAAATAAATAAATACCGCAGAGAATGCGACCGGTGGCTCGTGGGTTACTTTTTATCGATGCCAATTATGGTGCCCCGCTGCAGGTCAATTACTTACAGAACATTGTAATTTAACTGGGTCTTTCATAAAAGTCGAGTTGAAGTAATTTAATAAAAGCGACGCTAAAATTGTGCAAGTCACATGACTTTGTTAAAAGTTTCTTAATTAATTGCCAATACCTACCCGTAGATAATTTGTGACGGTATGTCTGCAAGACAAATCTAGCCTTCTGGTTGAAAGATATTGAACAAACGATGCACGATTGGCCGTTCGTATCTGGCGTTCGTATTCATTCTACAGAATTCTTTTTATTTTTAAAAATGCGACCGTTTACAAACAGCCAGTGTTAGATTCCGTTGAGAATCGAATCGAATCAATAGATAGCCGCGAGCGGTTTATGTAACGGTAACGCGTGAAGTCGAATGTCGAACATCGATTAATCGAATCGTAATGTCGATACGTTATCGCACAAAACAAGAGCGTAAACGGTAATCGAATGGGATTTTTGATTAACCGTCGACTTTTACGCTTTTTTGTTGTGGTTAGTAATTTATTGTTTTAAAACGAGATTTTGGTGTCAAGCGTTTTTATCAACACAAAATACAATGAAGAACATACCTACCTAGTATGAAGTCGATTCGGAAGTGTCCCAATTTTTTCTCCTTGTAAGTATCTCGACATCGTGGGAGAGGTGAATAATGTATCAACCTTAATTGTGGTCAATTTCTCTCTCGGTTAATTTAATCTGACTTTAAAGAGACTCATTAATTGCTTTGTGTGTAAGGTTATCGCGGTTTAACGCATCATAACCTCCTTTTCACATGGCTGCCGAATCGATTGTTAATCGAATAATCGACGCGTCGATCATAACCTGTTGTGTAATACGACGCCAGTCATTGTGATCATTTATATTTTATCTTACAGTTGTTTAAAGTGTGTTTTGAAACCTACTTTATCATTTATTTCAATTTGCATGAAGCTTTTTTTAAAGATATCCTGCAATCAAACAGTGTTTAATTCTGAGCAAGAAATAAGTTTGTCGTTATGAATATTTTTCCTAATAAAAAGTGTTAGTAATGCAGTATGATTCAGTTTTACACTCTGTAGTTAGGCCACGAAACAGGGCACTTATTAATTTAATTAATTGCATTACACAGCTTCATTTAATTAGGTTATACTAGCTGAGAATAAAACATCGATTAGGCCCGCGGCTCGATAACCAATCGATTGTTAACTCGATTGTGTAACGTTCTCATAATTTATGCATATCGATGATCACTGGTTTGTAACTGTTTGACTTCGGGCCCAAAGGCGATGTGTTATTATTTATTTAGCTCTGTGTCGTAACATCGGATATAATCGGAAATGCTCGGTCATAATTACTTGTGAGAGGCGAGACACGCGGACGGCGACGTAGGTACTGCTTTAGTATTAATTTTTGTTTGCTTTCGAATCATCAGTCAAACATCTGGTTTTCGTTCCGCTGCTTGTAGGCATTACATTGTGTCAGGTGTCTTGCTGTCAACGTTAACGCAAAACATACAACTATTGAATTTCATATAATGTCTACACTGTAAACTCTACAGAGAACGCGTCAGACAAAAAAAACTTTAAATTTTGTTATATTTTTTAGTAAGCGGATATTTCCACTTCCTGCCAGGGGAAGACGTAAAATTGTGAGCCAACACACCTCGGGCGGTGATAAAGAAGCCTCAGGTCGCATGTTTATCGCCCTCGCCTTTGGCTCGTGCGGCGAGTTCCTGCGATCTGAGAGATTCTTCATATCACCACCTTCGGGGGTGTAATGTAAATATAACAGCTTAGTATACAAGCCTTCGAGTTAATAAATAATAATAAAAATGTCTTGGGACAAATTACACCAATTGACCCAGCCCCAAACTAAGCAAAGCTTGTATTATGAGTACCAGGCAACGGATAAACATACTTATATAATGTAGATAAATACATACTTAAATATTAAATACATACAACATCCATGACTCGGGCACAAACATTCGTACTCGTCATACAAATATGTCTGCCCCTACTGGGATTCGAACCCGGAACCTCTAGCTTCATAGTCAGGGTCACTAACCATTAGGCTATCCGTTCGTCGTTAAGCCGCAAACGCACAGACGGACATGGCAAACATTACAGTTGCGTTTCTGCCAATTTCACAAAGCAACTAAAACCATATCCAAACTCAGCGTAACCTACTCTTTATCTTTGCTGAAGTATTTTATTTTGTAAATGATTACAGTAGTATTGATAAAAATATAAACTAAGGCTACCTTAAAAATAACTTAATAAAAGTAAAACTTAGACTAAAAAATCAAAATTCAAATAAATTTGGACCCTTATGTAGGGTCCCCATCATGCAGGCAATATCTTTAGCTTTATCTTCGGTTACCAGCAGATTTGAGCACTTAAATTATTTATTCACAAGTATTTACATCTGGGTGTCGAGACGGTGCGCAGACGCCGTCATTCTCCACGGTCCATCGGACGGCTGAGGCTCTGACAGTTACGCCCTCCGCCATTGTTTATCGTCTTATTGTGAGCGTGGGGATAGTCAACTGATGAACGCTATGCAAAGCTATCACTACATAGCATTGGGACCGTGCGCGACGACAGCGCCACGTGATAGGCGGCCATTACGGACAATATTGTCACCGCTGTCAAACAAGAAGTAAGTAAATATTGTGAAAAATATTAATGAAATCTTGTGTTATTTTACTATATTACACAATTTTGGACAATGGTAGTCAGTAACATTATTGCCAATAATATTAAAATTGTTGTTTTCAGTGGAATTTTAGAGGTTAGGTAACTTACTTTTTTTTTCTTACGGCAAATATCCACTTATTTCTTTGGTCTCGTTTCCACCATGGTCTTGGAAATTGGTAAAATTTACAGTCGCTATTCTTCTTGGTGTTATTACAATTCACAACAACACATCTTACCAGGACCATATTTTTATCTCAAAAACGATTAGAAAATGTTTACTGCAGTATGGGTTTGACAGCTCAAGTCAGCGACAAAAATGACAATTTTAGCCGTAGCGAGCGCTGTGATCGTTTAGGCTACCCCCTCCACCCGCTTTGAACTCTGCCAATAAAGCAAAATCGCTTTCCGTTGTCTGTCCCTATGTATGCTTAGATCTATAAAACTGCGCAACGGATTTTGATGCGGTTTTGTTTATAGATAGAGTGATTCAAAAGGAAGATTCATTTGTATAATTATATGCATAAAGTGTCTTAGAATGTACTTTCATGCTGGTCTAGGAGTAAAGAAAAAACATAGAATGTATCAGTTGCTTCTCTTGCCGCACAGATGGTAAAAACCCAATGGGAGAAAATCATAGGAATCATGTTATAGGCTATGCGGCTAGCTACCCATCACTATTATGATTCAATTTTTTGCCATCTATACGCCCACAATCTTGCTAATCGTGGCCTAGGTCTTGCCACCTTAGGCTCTGTCTACCCCGTAAGGGATAAACACGTGATTTATGCATGTGTATGTATGTATTGAAATGGACCTCCGGCAAAGTAACGCCTGATTCAATAAAATATGAAAACATTTGTTCGAAAATCCTGAAAAACGATACAGTGCCATTCAGGCAAACTAACCCCCAACCAACAGAAATATTCCCAAACAATTGAAAATGGTTCCCTCCGAAATTCGATTTTCGAAGTTTGTGTCATACCGTCCCGCTCACTTTCAAATTGATTACCATTGATTGGTGTGAGCGAAGCCGCACAAAATGAACTTCGAAAATTCAATTTCGGAGTAACCCTGTATAGCTTGTACTATACCACCGGCGTCTGTCAAACGGTAAAGGCCCGACTTAGGACCACCGTGAGAACGGCGACTCATCGCCGAACCAAGATTTCTCCTCCTTTATACGACTTAGCATAACACAGTCGTATAAACGCCACTCAACAATAGGGATGGGCAAACGAAAAAATATATCGATATATGCCGTAAGTATCGATATTTTTCCCCAAGGCGCGATTACCGAAAGTTTTGACGCAATATTTGAGAGAGAATTAAAATTACAACTAATACCTACCTATTTGTGTAGTTCTATTAGTTTTATTTATTGTTAAAATAAAACATTTATTCTTTAATTATAAAAAGTCATTGATTTAAACTATGATTTCTTATTCAAATATTAATCAAACCTCTGACTAAAATATCGAAATTGATATATTACTCTTTGATGCTCGGAAATAAATTTCGAACGTCAATGACATTTTTAATCATATCGATGAAGATATCGATATTTTTTACCCAAGTCTACTCAAATTACACTTACGACCTTTTGCCATAAATATTACCACTTTACCAGTATCACAAAGCCATTGAATGACCGCATAACACTGACACTTACGACCTTTCGACCGGGGAGTTGTATTGAGGTTAATGCATTTAAATGTGTCATTGATAGATATTGATTATCACCGTAAGTACAATAAAAGTGGTTAACCTTTGACTTAGAAGATGTCGCTTCGCAAATAACGTAGTTAAGTGTTTATTTTATGAAATTGGGACAGGAAACTAACGTTAAAAACACGTCTCGTATCTAGAGAACTTCCGGAAACGAGATATTGTCACTGTCAACTGTATGAATCGTTATGGATGCCTTCACGTCTTGTGTCATGAGACTCATAAGTTAAGAGATAAACGATGATAAAACTGACTTGATCTCTCATTGCTCATGCATCGTCATTCTTAGGTTATTCAAGTAATTTGTTTACAAACTTTCTTTCCTTGCCAAATACAAGGAAAATAATATTGAACTAAGTTCTACCGTGCGTGACTAGTATATGATGACCAAATGAAACGCAAAAGGGTTACATACTGTCGAATACGTCATTTTTATATGAAAAGCTCAACGCACGCCATATGGGGACGTCAAGACACCTAACTCCGTATAATGTCTGTTAGCGGACGTGTCAAGTTGTGATTGCCTCCCGAGCGCAACTATCACTTCAGAAACGAGGTACTTTTAGAAAATCATACCCCTTGTTGTTTCGCACCTTGTCCCAGATTGTGAGATTTGGGATGTACTGGCGGTTGAGGTTTCCCCAACTTGCTATAACATGAAAGGAGTCTTGAAAAGCCGAGTGTACCGCTTTTTGGAAGGCCGACAACGCACTTCCAAAGAGCAAGTAGACAATTTACATACATGGCATTCGACTACTTGGCATCTTGCTTTGTAGGCAACTCGCTCATAACATAGTGTCTGACTTTCAGTAACAATTTCTTTATATCAGTGGGATTACGACACAATTGTGAAAAATAAACAAGATGTGCAATGAAGAAGTCCGTCAGTCGGACAGGAACCGTTCCAACTTGGACCGGTCAGAACGGTACAAGCATCCGAACGCTTATGGAAACGTGTTTGTAAAGGGACAGTACTCTGCCTATTCAAACAAAGAAAACAGTAACAGCTGATACAAGATGTCTCGGTTGGTTTGACTGAACACCCCCGTGAATGTTTTTTAGGATTTATTTTACAGTGACTGACAAACGTTTACATTGCTCAGTGTTCAAAGTGTACAGCATCAAAGGGGTGACTCAATTTTGAATTAGAAATTATAAATCAAACTATTCCAGCCACAGTGTGTTATTAAATTGATGATATTGTTTTCTAAAGTGAAAATAAATGGATTGTATTTGACCCTTACCTCAGCAAAGGTTATGATGAACTACTAACTACCAAAGAGCTTATAAGAAGGTTCGACAAAGATTTATATTCTTCAGCTGTAAGTATTTAGACAAGCGAGCAAATCGAGAATCCAGAAGAATTACAGACAATAAAATAAACTACCGATGTCAAGCAGTTTGTTCTGAAAAGATTGAAACAATGGAACACATTGTGTAAATGTGATGTCCTCGCCAGAATAAGAATGAAACTCTTTGGTAACGGATACCCCGAACCAGGAATTCATTGATGAGGTGGTAAAAATGATGGAATAGTGCGAAGGAGGGTAAATACACAAAAGATCCATGCAGGTCGAAGTGTATCCACGACGACCCTTAGATTTAAGAAAAGATAAGATCTGATAAGCAGTTTATTTCAAATCTGTGTTAGGTTCAACAGTCGCATTGTCAGTGCAAAGAGAAAATGATAAAGCAGTCCACAATAAGCTCATGGGTATTACACTGACGAGCAAAAATAAAGGATCACTTCCCATACAAAGTTTTATGAAAATTTACCTGTTATATTTGCTCATTGGTATAAGTAGTTCCATTAGAACCTGGTCTCGCAAGTATAAGTCTCGTCCTAAAAGAAACAGCTTGATTTCCGACGGAAGGTGTCGTGTGTTTTTATCTCGTTTCCGAGCACTTACCCTTAATAGCCGCCATGCGAATGTAGAGCATTGGGCTAAGAGATTGGGACCTGTATGCGACCACATGCGTCTCGTGATAGCCCCCTTAGGATCGATTGCTTTGGATTAACGAGTGTGCTGGTACAGCGTAACGATTGCTATTTATTTTCGACCGTCTTAATGACGCAAATGAAACAAGTCCACTTTTACTCGTCCAAAGAGTCATAGTAGTGGCTATGGATGCCGATGCCAGAGACCGCCATAATAGTGCAATGAAAAAAACTGAATCACGTACCACTGTGGAATTTTTATTGCAAATGTCATAATGACTTTGGTACCTACCATACGCATGCCAAAGAAATTGCAAAATTGTATGAGAAAAGGTTCCACAGAGTTACGTGATTCAGCTTCTTCGACCGTACTATCGAAAACTGATTCCTGGTCCATTTTGGAACCTTTTTGCAGTAAATGTCTTAGCGACGTTAAGTGCCCTCCCTCACCGGGACGCCATGGCCACGTCGCCGGCTACGTATCCTGTACAAATCAGACGTCACCAAAGCGTCGCCAAGTGAGTGACAGCCGATACATTTCTATATGAATTGTTTCGCTACGGTAGCCGGCGACGTGGCCATGGCGTCCCGGTGAGGGAGGGCACTAAACTGAATTAGCAAGGAAAGATTGTGTGACGTTTACTGTTAGAAAGTATACTCGATCATCACGGGGTGGAGGAAGCTGATATTGATGGGGGGAGAGGGAGATGTTGTTATGTACAAAGTATAGAAGATAAACATTCTGTGGTAGCAGAAGCCACAAGTAACCGCACAAGTGAAATTTCACGACAACTTTTGCATCCGTTTACGCGCATGACAATAAAATTGCATCTCCGATTTACATCTGCGACCCGCGACATACATTCGCGAGCTGTCATATTGTATTACAATTTGATTTACGAGCTTTTACTCCAACCAAAATTCCCACATTACCTTTTTAACCATCAACCTAATTTGTTCGACAATTTCGACGCAACCCAGCTATTAAGTCCATTCAATAAATTCCGTAAGAAATTATAGTTTGCTTTTAATATTTAAGGGCTCGGCTTGGGACTCGGGTCCGACCGGTTTTGCTTTGGTTTCATTCAGGAATTTGAAGGGCCGTGTTTTTAACTGTTAAAAAAAGTGAAGTCGTGGGCGTGGCTCATTCATATGCTATGGATATCGTGACACGTTTTTTTGGTGTCATAGAAAAAGGTCATGTATAAAAAATACGTTGAATTTGAGTAGAAGTGGGTATTAATACTGACATTACTTTGTAATGGCTGGTGTCAACCAACAACAACGTGAGTAAATTCTTACAGTGAGTGTGTGAGAACTTGGTGTACAAGTTTAAGATAACTATTACTGATGATTTTGACGTACATTTAACAGAAAATCTATGAAATATGTCTGTAGCATCGTAGCTTACAAACGGATGCACCGATTTCGATACGTTTTTTTTATTGGAAAGCCAGTTTCCTTGCGATGGTTCTAAGCCTAAAGTTTATTAAAATAAAATAATAAACAGACAAAGTTAAATAAAAAAAAATACAAAACATACCTATCAACCTTACATTACCTACCTAACTAAACAACCAGCCTCGCATCATTCCGGGCGCAAAGGTGACCATCACGTTCGCCGCGTTGCCGTGTTGCACGGCGATGGACAATTTCTGCACCAGGAATGATCCCGAACGGGAGTCCAGACCACGCTCTCGTAAAGTAATATTATGTCAAAACCCTGGTTATGGTCATAGTTACCGTTAAAATAACTTGGCGTAACTCGCACTTAGATCAACGTTGCTTCTTTTTTCTCAGCTAGTGTCCGATTTAATCATCCTAAAAAAATGCCAGGCAATACCATGTTTTTCCAAATGAGACATCTTAATGACGTTTAATGTAAATTGTATAATTGGTTTAATCGTCAACACCGCGCAGGCGCGGAAGCGGCCGCATTCTCAGGTGCGTGAATCTACGCTTTTTTTTATAATTTCGCTGCCTTTTACAGCTTATTTTATAATTTGCTTCACCTTGTAGGGATTCTCGTGAACTTTCTCGCAAAGGCTACTTAATCATTTGTGATGTAATTTTAATGTTTAACTTTCGGTTTGTTAAGTTAATAAACGAGCGGATTGGGCAGACGGTGATTTATTTTGTTGTTAATAATATTATGTGAAATGTTGTTTGCTAATTGGCCAGCGAGACCAGGGTTCTTACCAAGACGACTTAATGCGATTCAATTCCGATTTAGTTCAGGTTCGCTCGCAGTCAGATTCGTACTAAAAATGACAGCTAAAACCTGAACAGAATTTGAATTAAATCGCTTTAAGACGTCATGGTAAGGTCCCTGGGGTGTGATACTATTGAAAAATCGTTGCGCTAGGCACACAATCATAACTTGACTCGTCCTCCCGTTGGTATTTATAAGAAGTCATGTGCTGGATCAATTGGTCGACGCACGACCAACAATATAAGACACCTGACTCCATAAAATGCCTGCCAGAGAAGCGATAATTTCGTGTGTGATTTTCTTATAGAATATCACTCCTCAGAGCTGTACGGGGTAGCTAAGAGGTATGGAGGAAAAAATTGACCAATAGAAAACTGCGCTAGGTAACCTCAGTAAAATGAAGCGATCCTATTGGTGGGTTTTATCAAGTTACACCAGCTAGGGTATCTCATGCAAATTGTCTTGACCCTTGGTCTGTGTGGTCCTGGCGCTATTAGCCTCTTCAAAGATATTTCGAAGAGGCTAATAGATGTTACGGGTGACCGCAGAGCTGGCAGCTTCCTTGGACAGCGTATTAGTATCGCTGTCCGAAGGGGGAATGCTGCCAGCGTCTGTGGTACTATGCCACGAGGCCCCTCCTTTTTTAATTCCCCTTTTGCATTTTTTGTCAATATAGCCTCTACCGACCAAAAAAAATGTCTCATAAACCGTCTCTATATCATAAAACAGCTGTAATCCTGCCTAGCTGTTGTGCCATTTAATATGCGGGCGTGTGCAAACGTTTCTAGATTTGTATTCTGTTCCAATTTTTCCGGTCACTGGGATCGGATTGCATTCCCATACAGTGCATTTGCATGCACGAATTGCCCGCGAGCGGTCGGGACTTTTGACCCTACCTAACCTCCTCCAGCCAGGGTTGCTAAATTCACTTTTGTACGACTATCAGAATTTTTCCGGACTATTTCTGTAGGTTTGGTGGGTGGTAGGGCCTTGTGCAAGGTCCGTCCGGATCGCTACCACCATCTTACTCGCTAATCCTGCCGCTAAGTAGCAGTGCTCGCACTGCTGTGTTCCGGTGCGGAGAGTAAGACAGCCGGGGAAATTACGGGCACAAGAGGCATTTCATCTTAGTCCTCTAGGTTGGCAACGCATCTGCAATCCCTCCGGGGTTGCGGGTGTCTATGGGCAGTGGTGATCACTTACCATCAGGTGACCCACTTGCTCGTTTGCCTTCCTATTCATATAAAAATATATATATAAAAAAAAAGGTAGCTGGTTTAAGCCCTTCGAGGGAATGGACGAAAATCTTAGGAATCATGTTATAACCCATCGCTATTTTGATTCCCCTTTCCACCTATACGCCCACAATCATGCTAAAAGTGGCCTTTAGGTCTTGTTACCTTAGGCTCTGTCTACCCACCGGGGGGGCGTTTGTGGTTGAAACCCTAGTGGCATCCCACTGCGTCCCCATCACACCGGATTGAGGCAACGCCGGAGAGTTTTTACATGCCCGTGCCTAGGGCATCCATAAAGATTTCCTCTCCGGTAAAAAAAAAGGCACTGTCTACCCCGTAAGGGATACAGACATGATTTATGTATGTATGTAGTCGGTTTAGCTTGACTGAACACCCTTACAAAGATTTTTATTAACTATCCTTGCTACTTTACAGCAACACATGCAAAACAACTAAGTACGTGATCTTTGCATGAAACATACCTATCTTAAACTCAGCTGAGAATATAGGTGCACACGCACTTACCATATGGTATGGTATGTTCATGTGAACATGACAATATGAATCACAAAGAAAATAAAGTTTTATATACCTTCCTTTGGTATATTGATACGTGGGTAGAAGCTGTTCCACTTGCTATTCGGGCACACCTCTAGCTCGTAAGATATTTTATCAATCATAAATTTCAATATGAATCAATCGGCATTCAAAATGCGGCGGTTAGCAATCGAATCGATCAAGCTTTACTTTCTACGCAACGTTTAATCCCTTTGCCCTAAATGAGTGAAAGGGCTTTGATAGAGTTTAAATTTGACGCATAGCTATAGAAACTTTCGTATATTAGTTTTCCCAAATATTGTCGTAAATGTCGTCATTGTATTCTAAGTAACAGAACACGAAGGGCCTTGTTGACGGCCGAATTACGTTGCAGGCGCGATTTTACCATAAATCGGATTGCTGTACTGTTTTTAATTTGTTTTTAGCTTTTTAAAGAGTCAAAGAGACTATGGAATAATGAACAACAATGTCATACAGCCAAGTCGATGGCCAAGGAGTGCGCGTTTTGTTCGAGTTTAACGTTTTTGTCAACGTCTCAAATAGCTTACGGTGACAGATGACATAAAAAAAACTTAAGATAGAAGGCGGGAACGTGAAAACCACCTAAGTTGCGAGGAAGTTTAGTGCAAAGTTTATTTTCGTTTCCTCTCAATTTTTGAGACGAACATTATATCTGCCTCAGCTGGAAGAGCAATTGCTGGATTACTAACTATAAAAAACACTCACCTGCGGTTCGTGTTTTTAAACAAGTTACTCATCCAGCCATTGGCTACTTCCCAGGCCTCGGCATTTATCTACTATTTCATGTATAGTAAAAATGGCATATTGTTTGCTACTTCATTATTGCTGGAGTGTCCCGGCATGGAGAGTCCGATACTTCACTTACCATCAAATGACCCACGTGCTCATTTGCCACCCCATGTAAAAATATCTTATTTATTTTGTAAATGATTAAAATGTAAACTAAGGCTACCTCAAAAATAACTTAATAAAAAATAAAACTTACTAAACCTTTAAAATTAAAATAAATTTGGAACCTTAGGTAGAGTCTCCATCACGCAGGCAGCATTCCCGCGTTGTATCGCAATTGCGAGACTTTGTGCGAGAAAGAAAACTACCATATATGTATAAAGGTATGGCTTGAGTTCATTGACATGGAACTACACAGTTTGATTCAATTAATTATTTTAATGATTTTAACTGGCATCGACAACCCTAAACGAAAAGCATACTTGTCTTATACTGACATTAGAAACTCGAATTTCGTATCGTGGCGTCCCGCTCACATGACTAGTGTTTAATAGAAAAGATTGAAAGGGACAGTGAGATATCAGCTTTATTTCGAACTTGGTAGACCCCTGGGAAAGTGGCGAAGTAGGACGCCGTGGGCGGGACACCTGCGCGTGCGCACATGTATGGACAAAGTGGACGTTAGGGCCGTTGCAGACGGACTGCATTCCGTATTTTCTGCAACAATTATTTACGTTGTGACTCTAGGCACCTACGACCTCTGACATGATCGCTATCCCGCGGGAACTCTGCAATTTTTTTTGGCTATCTCCGTTCCAAATTTCATACAAATCCGTCCAGCCGTTTCAACGTGAAGAAGGAACAAACATACACACTCACTCACATCGTCACAACTTTCGCATTCATGATATTAATAGGATTTTCTTCCACATGCTTATCTGGGAGCAAAGAAAAAATATAGAATGTACCAGTTGCTTCTCTACCCGCGCAGATGGTAAAAGCCCATCGAGGGAATGGGCGAAAATCATAGGAATCATTTGTGTATGTATGTAGGATTTGTCGGTGGTAGGACATCGCGCAAGGGCACTAAGATAGAATACAGTATCTTAGTGCCCTAGGGTGGCGGGACTCGCTCACCACCAGGTGACCCACTTGCTTGTTGAAACCTGTCCACCGATCACTTTTACCGGATGCACAATGCAGTGATGTTCCGAATCGATTCCATAACGATTTACCGAATACTTTTCGATTATTCGATTACGCAATGTGAGCGATGGCTCGTTTCCTTTTACGACGGGTTGTGTAATTGTTTGTTTGTTTTTAAAGTTTTCTTGTGTGGGTTACAGCATAGGTCGTCGTTTTGCGGCTCTGTAAGTTCGTAACCCTTTCCTTAAAGAAGTACGACTAGGTAACATCTGCATGAAAAGGGTCGGCATTTGTCGGTACGAAAATAACTCGTTTTCAACGTCATCTCTAGCCTATATACGTACCACTGCTGGGCACAAGCCCCCTCTCAACGAGATGGCTTGGGCTATAGTTCCCACGCGGGCCCAGTGCGGATTGGGAACTTCACACACACCATTGAATTGCTTTGCAGACGTGTGCAGGTTTCCTCGAGATGTTTTCCTTCACCGAATAGCTCATGTTTTCAACGAACTTGCTCGTAAAGTGACTCGTTTGGTACCGCACTTAGGATCGTAATTCAGCTTATTATACACTAGTGACCCGCCCCAGCTTCGCACGGTATATTATGCATGTATTATACATATAAACCTTCCTCTTGAATCACTGTATCTATTAAAAAAAACCGCATCCAAATCCGTTGTGTGCTTTTGAAGATATAAGCATACATAGGGACACGGGGACAGAAAAAGCGACTTTATTTTATACTATGTAGTGATTGATTGATTGATATTGATGATGATGATTGATGATGATTGATGATGCACCTATATAAGTTCCTAGCGGTTGCCCGTGACTCCGTCTTCGCAGAATACGCTTATCGCTATCCCGCGGGAGTTATGCTATTTTCCGGGACAAAAACTATCTTATGTCCGTCCCCGGGACTCAAATGATCAATTTACCAAATTTCAACGAAATCGGACCAATCGTAAAAAAAGTAGCAGATTGACAGACAGATTACTTTCGCATTTGTAAATATTAGTAGGGATTTACTTTACGTAATCGTGAGTATTTTTAAATTTTATTTTTAATCTCAAAGAATTTAGATGTCGATGGGCTTTTACCATCTGCGCGGGAAGAGAAGCAACTGGTAAATTCTATGTTTTTTCTTTACTCCCAGACCCACACGGCAGAAACACACACACTCACACATTTGCACATTTTGGTTTACAGTATTAGAATTAATTTGACTTTAATCGGAAAAGTTAATAAACTCTCTCTATCCATAGTGTTGGTCATATGCACGTGTCAGTACCTTGACACTTTGGTAAGTGTCATAACACTTGCAACTAGCTAGTAGCTACTTCACAATTATTCAAATCGATCTCTTTGTAATACCGGTTTCGAATAACTATTATAATTATGGGCCCATAACCGTAAATATTACGGTTAATCTTTATTGCTAGCACAAGCAATGTCATGACATGTATTTATGTATGTATAACTCTTTATCATCATCATCACTATCACTACATAGTATAAAACAAAGTCGCTCTCTCTGTTTCTATATCCCTTTATCCCTTTGTATGCTTATATCTTCAAAACTACACAACGGATTTTGATGCGGTTTTTTTTAATAGATAGAGTGATTCAAGAGGCAGTTTTTTATGTATAATTCTACGCAGACGAAGTCGCGGGTAGAAGCTTGTTGTACATAAAACACAAGAAAAAGATGAATACAGGACAACATACATGCACAAAGGCGGATGACATCATGGGGGTGCGAGTCGGGTTACCTCCGCGTGGTCTAGAGCTGCGGTTCGTTTTCGGATCCGTCCGGGGTGAAGAGCAGGCTTGGTCCGGTGCACCCTGGGCATCGGCTAATGATTTCCCGGCAGTCTCTGAGGGATATCATTATGTGTTAAGCAGTGGGACAATATTACGAATTAAAAAATAAAAGATAAATATTGACGTAAGTGTCTGAATAAATTAATAAGTATTCCTGTTCTGAACAAACAACATGTAAAAAAAAACTTTATTGCTAGTGACAAGGTACATATAGAAACAAAAATGACATGCTATAAACTTAAAAGTAACAGTACACAAGTTTAGCATAGGGAGCCAATCTCAGCGTATGCTGGGCTCGAGAGCTCAGCGCTGGTTTACAGAAAGGCCCGCGAGAAATCGAGGCCCCTGCGTGAATACAAAACAAAAAAAGAAGAAAGAAGTAAGAATTCTTCCAGTCCATATATAAAAAAAAAAACAAATGAAATTTCGCACATAATTAACATAGTAACCTAAACCGTCTAAACTATATTTTGTCCTATAAGTATTTTATTGACCCAAAGCCAAATGTTCAAGCTGTTCGATCTAAGATGTTATCTTTTCTCAAGCTAATATTTGCCTATAAAGTATACAACAATGCATTCCTGACCAATGAACGGGCTGGGGTCGCGGGTGTGTGAACCGATGGTTTGGCAAGAATGACTCATATGTCATGCATATCTGCAGCTACTAAGTGGTAAGCAACGACTGCTGGGATATTATAATAATTATTTACAAATTACAATAACTTTTAACTGTACCTAGAGTATTTTCGCAAACTTGTTTTCATATTTCTTTATAATATTTTTTGTTTCGTTTTGTATTTCTGTGGGTTTGTTAGGTATTTTTTGTCAAAAGAGAAACGAAATGAATTTAGTTTATTTTCTTGTTATCACAAATTGCCTAATAATCTTACAAGTTGTAGCCAAATGTTTTAAGGTGTTAGTGAATTTAATTGAGGTTATTTAGTTGAAACGTTTACGCGAACACGTTCGAGACATTTTTTAACTAATAATAATAATAATAGCTCTCAAGCCGATTGACCGATTTCGTTGCGGTTTTTTTCATTCGAAAGCCAGTTTTCATGCGATGGTCTTTAGCCATGTTTGGTAAAAATCGCTTCAGCAGTTTGAAGAATATCAGCTCTTCTCCAACGTAAACTTCACTATGCGATTGATTTTTCTAATAACACGACTACAACACAAACTACCTAACAAATCAAATTACCTTTATCCTGCATTGAAGTTCGAACCATCTCAGCCTTCATCATCCTTCGTAATTGCGGGTCTGTACGCCATTAGTCAAGGCATCATCGCTGACCCCTGGGGCACGCTTTCCCGGCCGTGGCAATGGCATATTGTTTCCATGGGTCATAGGTGGACTTTATTAATACCGTTTATGTGGATATGGGTCACTGGTGGCCTATGGTTTGGGAGTGTCACGAGGTGTTATTATGACTGTGTTTTGTGTCGAGTGTACCGTTGTCTTAGAGTTGTAATGTGATGTTCTTTCCAGAATCGATGTTACCACTTTTTATATCTTCTTGCTTGTTTCTGCTTGCTGCTTCTAATCTAAAACTATAATTGTTTTCATCGTGTATGGTAATGGTGCTACAAAAGATTTGTATTTATGTATAAGAGGATTAATTATTGCTAAAGGAGCAGTAGGCTTATTACGTAAGTCGGTCGCAATCGATATCGCGTTCATTTTGACAGTTCATGTATGAATGTGACAGCTAGCTGATTCCGATGCCAATTGTCAGTCCATACATGAACTGTCAAAATTAACACGATGGCGATTGCGAGCGAGTTAGGTAATAAACATACAGGACATAAAGAATGTGGCCTATACTAAAGCAAAGACTCGCGGCAGTCGGTGTCATATAATGTGTGGCCCGGGCTGCCGCAAGTCTGCGATAAGTATTATGTAGTTGCATTCGCCAAAGGCGGATTCCTTTTTGTTTATATTTAAAAGTCTAATTAACGATAGGCCGCTGCCCTTGACCTCGTATCTAACGTTTTCGGTGAAAGAAAAGCCATTGTTAATCAAGTCGTTACCACACTTAAATCCAGAGACATCTTCACAATGAGATTGAGAGATCTCTCTTAGAAAGCCTTCCTATCTCACACCTGATACGTCCGGACCTCACCGTTTGTTCACTAGTCACATCAGTTGGAAACTGACCAAAATAACTTTCACTGCATTGTTCCAAGTAATTAGTATTCGGATAACGAAAGCTGCGAAATTCGAGTATTGTTCAAACAGGAGTAATCTGTGCGTAGTGATGTGCCGGTTTGGTTGGAACTGTACGGGCTTGTAGTACTTTTACCACTGTGGAACCTTTTCACTACTATTGTCATACTGACTTACTTTACACCTGCTAAAGAAATATGACAATTATTGTATGAGAAAAGGTTCCTTAGAGGTACTGTTTATGGCATAAAGTGGTATAGAAGTTTCAAAATGTAGTTTTGCTAAAGGTAAACGAAGTTGAAATCGTTATGCTTACGACATGTTGATTGTAGATTACCTCTGCAAAGGCACAAACTAAGCACATACATTTTTTCATATTCGTATGTTTTTGCGCAATTAATTTTATTTTACTTGGTTACTAGTTTTATGACCTCACAACCATGGGTCGCTGGAGTTAAAATTACGTACCTTATCAACTACATCCCGAGTTACAAGCACCAATATTTTTCCCCCTCTATGGCTTTTTGCCTAAGATTTGCGAATCTAGTCTTTTGTATTGAAATCACGAGAGATTGATCGCCTATAAAATATAAGACACGAACCGGTCAAAACCGGATTGGTCTTTGTGCAGAATAAAGCCCGGACAGCTGTCCTTGTCACTCCGACTATTTATTTAGTCACTAGTTGCCCTAGTTCTCAGGCCCCGGATCGTGCATTATAGGAATTCGTCTACGCACTTTATAGCTGGATACCGATTTAGATCGCGCAATTTGTTTCCTTCTCGCACGTATCGGACATTAATTATGATATCTTGGTCTTACTTGATCCTTCGCACAATCCAGTTAATGTCAGTGTTACGAAATTCTATTTCTTGATTTATATCCTAGCCGTTCCTAGTAAACCATTTTAAAGGACCCCTATTTTACCTTGATACAGTATTTCACACTAACTGATCTGTTGTAACTCTCGCGGTATCGATTAGTTTGATCTCGATATCCATAAATTTAATGTTATCGACCCCAGTGTACTGTAAAGGAATAATTTACAAGTTTTTGATACGAATTGTACATACATACATAAATCTCGTCTTTGTTCCTTACGGGGTAGACAGACCCTAAGGTAACAAGAATCAAAATAGTGATGGGTTGCTAGCGCATCGCTTATGACATAATTCCTATGTCTATTCTCTCAATGGGCTTTACCATCTGCGCGGGAAGAGAAGCAGCTGGTACATTCTATGTTTATTCTTTACTCCCAGACCAGCATGGAAGCAATTCAATGTTGGTTTATCTATAAACCGTTTATCGCAACTATACGGTTTCTTACCTGTATCTTAGTACATAACTTTTCAATCGAAATAGAATCTTTACGGATTGTATTTGGGATTATTGCGTTGGCATTGTGTTAGGTTGCTTTAGATTCTGATTAAGTGTGTAGGAATTACTTACATAGGTCTACAACAACAGTTATACATTAAAGGTACAATATACACACGTACACATGTACACATAATGTACATACTTATATGTATTATAAACACATAGCCTGCTAAAGAACTCGTATACTATATAATTTACCTGTTAATTGCAGAGAAGTCATCTTCCGAAGTGAGTATACTGTAATTTGCAGTTTGCCTTCGAGAAATCAGTTTGACATTGCCAAACTGAGCCCTAACTGCTACTGACTCATTTTGAATGTGTCACGATTTATTATAATAATTTATTCGATTTTAATCAAACATGGCCATCGAATCAAACCGTACCATCGTCGATGTACATCGATAGCTGATAACTCTCTGCTTTCTATCGACTTTCGCTTTGAACTCGCATCTCTAGTTTTTGCGATTAGTTTTGATATAATTATAGTACTTGCTTGGATTAGATTTAACGGAGTTTCTTTTTTATACGGTGGCAAATTTGGATAGGCACTAGGCAAAATGTTCGTGCGAAGAAAACGACAGAAGGTAAACAAGTTTAGTTTTACGGTTGCTCGCGAAAGAGATCAGGTTAATTATAAGGTTGTTGCATTAATGCTGATATTGAAAGAAAAACTTAGTGGTGTTCAGGTCTTAACTCTGAAACAATCGTATTTACCAGTGTTTACCCAACGACTGTCCAGAAAACTGTTCAGTTTCTAACCAATGTCGCTCAGCATAATGTACTGTCGAATAAGTGGAGTCCTGGCCCGCTTTGGTACTATTTCACAGACAATATCTTTAGTGGCATTAATTTAATAAGGACCTAAGAACATTTCGACTTTTACTGTTAAAACATTCTCAGGCAGGTCACTAAAACAATGTTAGTAGTTACATTTTACCATTACATAGCAGGTAATCTCTTACAGATAACGAATTTTTCACTAACGCACACCATCCAATTTTCTAAAAGCCGTAGGTACTTTAACATAACTTGAACTTGCCTTGTCATACAGTTACGTTACATCCATCGTTAACAATGTGGGTGGTTAATAAGCTAATGTTTGTATGACGTCGTCCATTTCACGGTGGTACCCCGGGATAATGAGGCGAAAGGCTTTATTATTAAGATTGATGACTGGACATGGTTTTGACAATATTGCGTAAATTTAGTGACTAGTAAAGTTGCTAAACTGGGCTTAGTCCGTCCAGCGGTACCGCTACCGCTGCGGAGGCCCGTGAGCTGTGTTTCAGAAGTTTGCTATGAGAAGAGAAGCAAAGAAACATATGTGTCATTCGTAATTGTTGTCGGCGCCTTAAGTTTTTCAGTAGCAATGCCTTGTATCAACGAATTTGTTGGCATGCATTTTGATTGTTTTAGTTTATACCCGCAGCTTCGCCCCGTTGAAAGAATTTCGTGAAATTCCTTCGTTATACCTACCTACATCTATATGCTAATCAATGTCGGGTAAATAAAAGTCAGGAGCCCCAGCAGTTTATATACACTGTCCGTACAGTTTATATACACTGTCTAGCACTCATTACTGTTACTGTTTTACAAGTCCCTAATAAATTACTAAAATTTATTTTTATTCTTATTTTGTTAATGCTAAGTTTCTTTTGTTACAGAGCAAAGAAAATAGCGACCGAGACGATTTGAAAACCGACATACAGCATAGAAAAGAAACGTTTTACCGGGTAAGTGACTCACGTTGAATTCTTTGCATCTGACTCTTAACCAAATTAAATTTACATTAATGCACCTCAAAATGATTGATGCACTTCTACAAGAATGTCGGCATGTTTTTACAAATTATGAGTAATTTAAATTTGCTAATAATAAAGTCTGAAGTAAAATATCTTAATGGGTATTACACATCCGACCGTTGCTTCTCAATTATTTAGGAGACTAGTGTAGAAAACGTTTCCAAATAAGACGTACAAGTGCGTGCATGAATACAAATTCTTAAATGTTACTGGTCTCATATCTATTTTTAGCTGTGTTGCATCTAGTTATTTTTTGTCTACTTAAGTAAAGAACATAGTCTTGCTAGTATTTTATATTTCTTTGTCCCAGGAGGCTCCCCCGGACTCGGCGGTCTCGTCCGCGCCAGCCTCTCTCTCGCCGCAACCACTCGCCGATATGTGGGTGAGTGCCATCGCTATTCGTTTTTGCTAGGCGTTACATACACATACATACATACACCAATCACGCCTATATCCCTAACGGGGTAGACAGAGCCTGAGGTAACAAGACCTAAAGTCCACTAGGCGCTATGTGCAATTTAAATTTTCTTATGCTGACCGGGCACAGATTGGTCAACCGTATTTGTTTTAATTGCTCTGGAACCTTCCAATTAAAGTAAGTATCATTTATTTAAACCATACAGTGACTGGTTTTAAAACAGGAAGCACCCGTCTCTACTCTACACAAGGGTGTCTTAAAATGCGATTAATAGATCTGGTAAGGGAGTGGGCACAACGCTCTCTTCTATAATATTATACGTTCTCTCTAACAAATACGCCAATCATCGTCTGTTTGACAATCACACCAATTTTACATTAAATGTGAATTATAAAGTCGTCGTTTAAAACATTCTACGTTATTACGGAAATGTAAACGATATACCATGCCCGTAATCTTTTATACCAGATCGTGGGTGTCGCCCGATTGTGGTGTAAATTATGTAATTGTTAGTAGAATAGGCGTTTGTTCCTCGATCTCTGGCTACTATGTCTCATTGTCGGTTGCAAGGACAACGCGTTGGCTACGGCCATTGTGGTCGACGGCTAGCAGTTTACATTGAGAAGGGATCACGGATTTATTTCGTTAGAGAACTTAGACACAACATCAGACTAAGGTTGGCTCTAGGTAATGCTTAGTAAGTACGGTAGGGGGAAGGTGGGGTACAGCGAATCACTTTTTTTTTGTAAGCGATGTAGTAGCCCCATTTAAATTTGTATTTTTTTTTATAAAACCCTAGGATACCCCACAAATATGCATATGATTTAACAATGAATAAATAAAAAATTACCCAACAATCAACAATCATAATTGTAGTCAGAGACGAGGAATTAAAATACGCGAATAGCGACTTCTTTCAAGAATTCTTTGACCGCTATCCCGTGGGAATTACGCAATTTTCCAGGATAAAAGTAGCCTATGTGCTATTTCAGAATATAATCTCTATCACTGTGCCGAATTTCACGATTTGTTCTGCTATTTTGACGTGAAAGACCAACATAACAAGCATCCATACATAATCAGAGACTTTCCCATTTATAATATCAGTAAGAGTAAGGTTATTTTCACGTAGTGTTCTACAAAATTTTACTTGTCAAATCAATATAATATTGTTTCAATTTTATTTTAATATTTTATTGTTTGTAATTATTTGACATTTATTTCTTGATTTTATTATTGGATTTCTGATTTCTAGTTTTTGTATGAATTATTTTATTGTACCTTATTGTTTTTATTTTGTTTACAATTGACGATCTTTTTGTGACTTTCTTAAGTTTTGACATAAAAATACAATGTAATTTGTAATTTTTATTTATTGGGGTCTATGCCGCAGGAGGGCCTTTTAGATGGTGTTTTCTTTTTATAGTTAGGTATATTTATTTAGTTTTAAGTTTTGTATATTTAGTTAACTTTTAGATTAATCATGATGTATTGTATTATGTTGTAATTTTAGATTAGTTGGTTTAAATAAATTTGTAAATCATACATTTACAAATAGAAATAAATGAATCTAATCTAATCTAATCTATAAAAGAATCAGCCAATATTTTGACAAGGATCGCACTTTACACCTACCAATTCAACTAAAAACGAAGTAGGCCGCATATTTTATTCATAGTTTTTCGATCGTTACAATTAGTCAGTGAATAGGAAAAGTATCTACATAATGATTTTGTCAATTAGTATGACGTCTAAAAATAAGGAAATGAGTTCTACTTCGTCATAGGTTTAACCGTGAACAAGACCACATGACCATTAGACTAGGCTTCACAACGTCTGATTACGACCATACAATACATAACAAACGTAAATCACGTCTCTATCCCTTACGGGTAGACACAGCCCTAAATCTAAAGACCACGTTTAGCATGTTTGTGTTAAAATCTATGGTTTGTGTCGTAGAAACAGTTTGGTTCAGAAACTGACATTGTCAGAGTTTCCTCAAAATAATAGGTAGAGTTCTTCAAATAGCATTACTCCAACAGATTGTGGGTGTAAAAGATCGTTTTTTACTTTCAAATTTTTAGTACCTACCGACGTTTTGGTGTTCAATAAGTGCAAATTGTTTTAAAAAGGTTTTTTTAGCTTTGAATGTGTATTATCATACGGGGTGTTTGTTACAGCCTGTAGGTGGAATGGAGAATATTGATGGGTTGATAGTCTCATGGCGTATAACATGATTCCTTACACTTTCGCCTATTTTCTTTGCTCCCAGACCAGCATGGAATTTATGATCTTTATGACTCTTAAACTATTTGTTAATATAGGTTCTATAGTTCTAACCTCATTGTAACGATCCTGGCTACATCCACAGAATCACGGCAATAACTCGTGCTTCGAGAAGCAAAAGTCACAATAGCCTAGCGGTGAGGGCAAATAGTGACAAGACCAGTTTGAGACCTTCGCCATTGCACGGTAGACATACCTACTACTATCGGTACGGGTTAAAGTGCTGGGTTCAAACGTGCCTTCACTAATAGCTTTAGTATTTTGACACCACGAAGCCGGATTCGTTATTAAATTTAGATACACGTGACACAAATCCGTGTAGGCATAACCTATTGATTTTTAAGGAAGTGCGAACAGGGGCCCGATTTTTGAAAGAACATTGTGTGTAAATACCACTCGAAAGTGGTGAAAAATTGTGCTGAATTTTAGATACGAGTAGCTTAGAGTAGAAGATACTTACGGCTCTAATTAATGATTAGAGCTGTAGTTTTGAAGACATAAACAGATTTATACCACTTTCGAGTGGTAATTTCGATGTGCTTTCAAAAATCGGGCACCAGATGATCAAATATTGTTTGTTTGATTCCATTCAAACGCTGTTTTCATTGATTTTAGTTTGATATTCAATAGCTTTAGTTTTTGTTTATCGATCGAGAGTTATTTTATTATGTTTAGAATTACTTGATTTAATGAATGCTCTAGCTCATCAATGATACACAAGGCCGTTTGTTATTTAGTTCCAACTTAGGTAAACCGTTTTATTAGGTTGACCTCCGAAGTCTAATGATTTGTCGGGCGTAATTATACGATAGACATTTTAATTAACGTGATGAACGGCGTTTAAAACTATTCCGTCCCACACGATATATCACCACTGAGCCTCTAGTGTAAGTTTCGCATGTAAAAACGTCTCGAACGCGTTCACGTAAACGTCTCACTAACTATGGCAGCGTCACTAGCGGATAGAAATGGCGACAAACTGTTCTCATAGTATTTGACATTTTAAAGCAATCGCGTTCGAGACGTATTTTGTGACCAAAAACTTACACTTACTTACCATACTGATTAGCCATCGCCTTTCATTTATTTCTACTAGTTGAGCCTGAAACGACTCGAACACAATTGCCATAATGTCAAGACGCAATGTTGTCGATAGGCGCCACTGGAGGCGCTGCCTATTTTCCCACAGCGATTGAAACGTTAACGTGAGACTTACCTAAGCTAAACCATATTGTCTAACGTGCTAAACACAATCACGTTCACCATTATTTTCTGCCAAACGGCTTAGGGTGCCAGCAGGAGAATAATGGTGGATACAATTGTGAGCGTCTCCGTTTTAAAAATATAGCCTCTAGCATAATATTTATGGGGCCTAGTCATCATCCCTTCCGTACTGCTCTGGGAGCAAATAAAAACATAGTATGTACCAGTTGCTTCTCTTCCCGCGCAGATGGTAAAAGCCCATGGAGTGGCTAGGCTACAATCATGCTAAACGACCTAAACGTGGCCTTTAGGTCTTGTTACCTGGTTGTGTTTACCTTTATAACATTAAATTAAAATTTTAAAAACCCCTCGCGTATTAATCGAGTAATACGTGTATAAACAATTTTATGTCAAAAAGCCTTTACATCATTTTGGTAATCAGCTGATACTCTTCAAACTGCTGAGCCGATTTTTACCAAACTCCTAAGAACCACTGCAAATATACTGGCTTTCGAATGAAAAAAACCGCATCCAAATCGGGCTATCCGCTTGCGACTTACGATGCCACAGACCTCAACACGCATACACAGACATCAACGTCACCATCATCATCATCATGGTCATGGACCGACCATGGTCATGGACCGACCAATCATTTGTAATAACATCTTTTAATATAATTTACATGAATGACATTACAATGTAATAATAAATAAAATGTCAACTTATAACATACCTCTTCTTGCGTCGGAGGTTAAAATAGTCATCACCACGTAGCTAAAGGCGTTTTAAGCCAAAATCTATCATCTCTTAGCCCGTGCTGATTGCATAGATCAGCGGAATCTGTCACCCGGCCTTGAGCGCGCACGTAAATGTCAGATAAGTATTGCAGCGTCTTGTCGCCTGGTAAACTATTGGCGCCGCTTGCGTCAGCGTATTGTTGCGCCGGCGACGCCACGTGGTAAATGATGCTCATGATCTATACTATGAATGCTATTGATCGAGGCACGAGTTTTCAAGAAATGAGACTTATTTTCGTAAGGCTTTAACCGCGCTCCTACTACTTTACAAAAGAACACCGAAAAAGGAGGAGAAGAAGAGTTATACATATAGGTTTCAAGTGCCAAGAATGGCGTTTAATAGGTGAGGGAGGGTGTGAGGTAAGGCGGGGGTGAATTTTAGACATTTGAAACTTGAAGTAATGTAAGAGCGCCATAAGTATATTGCGATTATTGCGAGTGGCTTAGTGAGGATATAGGGGTGTAGGGTCATGTTCTGCGATCATTTGGTGGTCATTCTGGCGTCGAAGTAGCGTAGAGCGTTATAGCAACTGTTTTGTACCAAAACTATGACCAACTCTAGAGCTGTTGTTTTGAGCAGGTCCCGAAGAAACATGTCGTGTATGCAACACATCGATCAGAAATTTTGTAATTTTTAGAATGACTAACATAAAGACTACTGGAACTTCTCCAGCTTATACAAGTCTCACTGCTGAAGACATGCCTCCTCTTAGAATGAGAGGATTTGGGCTACAGTTCCCACGCCGGCCCAATCCAGTTTGGAAACTTCTCACACGCTAGGCATTGCTTCGCAGATTATGTACCTATAGGTTTTCTCACGATGTTTTTCTTCGACGAAACTTGTAATTACATTGAAATAATTTCGCACATAAAATTCCGAAAATTGACATAGCTATATTTCACCGGTTTTCTGTCAAATATACATCAAAATTGTCGGTTATGGTTAATATTACTGTTAAAGTAACTTGATGAAACTATCACTTAGATATGAAAGCCCAGAATCGAACCCATGACGCTCTGTTTAAGAAGCCATATAATGTCAAACCTTCAGACTACTTTTCAAAAAGAAGATAAAACTAATGGTGCTCGTTGTTCACAGTCATGCGGGCAATGCCGCGGCGCGCAAGACCGCGCGGCGGCGGCGGCGCGCGAGTGCGCGCGGTTGTCGGACGCACTTCGCGACGCGCGGGACCAGCTCGAGCTGATGGAGTTCCGGTTGCTGGAGCTGGAGGACGCGCATCCTGACAAGGTCAGTACCTGAGATGTGGTCCACTAAAGCCGGATACTCATCTGCGCTGTAACCGCAAGGCCGCGGTGCGCAAGACCTTAGATAAACTACCCATCTTTTTCGTAATCTTCGTTCTGGAAAAATCACTGCTAGCACGCGCCATTGCTCTCGTGCCAGCAGTGCTGGTGGTCCGCGGAGAGCTGTTTGGGAACCATTGCTCTAAAGGAAGCAGATGGATCAGGCTGATCACACGAATAGTCTAAAGTATGTAAAAGAAACTCTCCGTGAACTCATCAGGGCTTCGCACACGATTTTTACTTGACCTTGAACCAATGTTAGGACGCTATCCTAACGTCGCGTCCTAACATTGGTTATGCGTTCAGTGGCGTGCAGTGGGGGGTTGTCAGGGTAGGCAGCGGTGATCTGGTGGTCACCGTAGTGCGCCCGCAACGCCCGCAGTTCAAGGCCTGGAGGGAACGTGTGTGTTTTTAGACGGTAGGCCGCTCCCCTCCTTCCATAGGGAAGGCAGCGGCGAGCTGGAGAGCCCGTCATACCTCCGTTCGTGCTGCCCCGAGCGCGGAGATGCATAAGGCGCATTTTCCACACGTTAAAAAAAAAAAAAGGCAGTGGTGATCTGATGACCTCATACGCCATACCCCCGCCCCAGCCCCCGGCCCCGGTCCCGTAGACGATAGAACCTAATCAGTCCTCAGTCAGACCGTCAGTTAGATAACCAGCATGGAAATATTTTTGGAGACTTGAAAAAAATGTATACGCCCTTATGACTTATAACGATGTCATTTCTTGAATGGCCTCTATTGTGATAGTATTCAGCTGAAACTGGATTTTAGAGAACATTGCGTTACTCTCAACTTCCTTAAAGCCGTTGCAACATAGTGCAGACAACACATCGCTATTAGACACGTTATCACGCATACAGATCATTGATAACAATCTTAATAACAAAGTAAATCACACACTATAGCGTTCAAACAATTATCTCGATACTCCATAGCCCTGACGAAGAAGGATATTCAGCCCACACTTTCGTTCAATTCCAAGTGTTTACGTTTAGTGAAGGCAGTGGCTTGTCGAGCAACGCACGTGCGCGGACACTTATTAGATTTTATTTAAATCCAAATAAATTGAATCAAGTGTTTCGTTTGTTAATCTGTTGATTGATTTTAGTTTTAGTCGAGTTGTGGTTGAATTGTTCGAAGGACGCCATTGGACGTAAATTGGTTTTGTGTGGTTTCAAGTTTTAAGTGACAAAGTGGATTAATTGGAAGAGGATGTTAATTGCTTGCGGCGATAAAGTGAGAATTTACAATTAAGTAACGTTATGGAATTTAAGTTTCTCTACTTTTTTTTTAAATTAAAAAATGCTACAGCATAAAAATATTACTTACATGGAAAAGGGAAATTAATATTATTATTTTTTTGACTGATGAACGAACGTAACACTAAACACATTTTTAAATATTGTATGCAAGTAAGTAAGTAAGTAAAGGCTTTGTACAAATATAAAGAAGCAGAGACAAATCACAAAAAAAGAACTTAAATATATGCACAAAGGCGAACTTATCCCTATAATTGTTCTCAGTTTTCTTGGTAATTTTTAAATAATTATTATTTCTACCCCACCCACATCCACCCACTGCTACCTGCGTAAACATTTCTTCATTTTAAAGGCACTTTTTTGGTCCTATACCATATCCCATTAATTAAGACTCTACGCCTAGTTAAGGCAGAGCATCGAGGACACTCGCAGAACCCTCCAATGACATTTATCACATTGCAAGTGATGTGGATTTTAACTTATGCGATTGACCGACTTCTTACTCTATCTGAGTGGAAGCGCAACCTTAATAAAGAGTGTTTAGGGAAGCCCTCTGAGTCCTTTTCTCTTTTAATTATCTCGTTAATTTTGCCTTTGACGTTCATGTCACGTCACGGCATACATAGTTAGCTTTGGTTTATAAGAGTCACATTGATAATTAGCGCTTGGGCGTCACAGCATCATGCCGATGTGGGCTTTGGCGCTATTCTGTACTTACTTGTTGTTTGTTAGTGTTGTTTTGCGCTGTTAGTCATTTGTAAATGCCAATCCATGTATATGCAATTTCATGCAGTATTTTTTTTTTCATACCTCTGTCGGCAAGGCCCTGCGCGAAGAGCCACTTTAGTGCATTGCAAGCAAGACACATACTTTACACGGTATACGATAATTCATAATTCATAATTCATTTATTGCATGAAAACGGGTACAGAAGGATAGAAATAGTAGATATCAGTGGCACTGAAACTTTTTTTTTATGGTGTGGAAAATGCGCCTTATACATCCGCCCGGTACGGGTTTACCGGAGGTATGTGGGGCTCTCCCGCGACGGCAGGCATACCCTCTAAAAACCACACGGATTCCCTATTGGATCGTATGTGAGGCGCTACGGGAGCACTCGGTGTCACCGCGACGCCCCGCGACCACCCGTGATGGGGTTCCCTCGCGGCATTTGTGCAATGCAGGTTTGGGAACTCCGACAGTTACCCTAACTCAACCTATTCCCCTGCCGTATTTACCACAGCTTACTTTAAACGTAAAGCGATGAAGACATTCGCAATGTAGGGTATCGTAAAATATGGCTGTCGAGCCGTTACATAAATTAGTTTGAACTTCTAAAGTCGTGATCGTCTGTTTATTTAGTATGGCGATGGCGAAGGCCGCAAGAGGATTCCTAGCGTTCCGATATTGACGCACCATCCAAGTATGGGAGGCGACATTATACTAAAGGGGCGTCCATATCAAGAATATTTAAGAATTCTCAAGCGTTATTGTTTTAGCGTTTTTTTTAAGTTAGATGAAACGAACTAAGAAGAAGCGTAAACGCCTCCGTATTTCCAAATCTAAAACCTCACGGCAAATAAGGAACTAGGGAAGGAGATATTGGAAAATCTCAATAAAAAGGTGGTAGGGTAAAAAAAAATACAAAATGCGATTGTGATTTTATTTTACAGATGCTCAGAGTCAGTCACCATTTCTTGTGAAAATAGTAAGAAAATGAGACTTCCGGGTCCATTTTACTTAGTTGATGCCTCTGAAATTAATGGTTTTCTGTTGATTGTGATTATATCTTTAACAAAAAAGGTGAATCAACATCAAAAGCCAACCCTGACTGACTGTATAGGGAAGATAATATGTAATACCAAAAATTGCATACAAACAGCCTTTTCTTAGTTGTATGGTGATGTTTTTCTTCCGGTGTGAACGTTGACATTTTTTCGGGGAAAACAAACTATCTTTTTTCCTACAATCGGCTATCTAGGGTCTTACCATGGCGACTTAATGCGATGTAACTCCGACTCCGTTCAGATTTTAGCTGTCATTTTTAGTATGGATCTGACAGCCTGCAAACCCAAACTGAATCGGAATTGAATCGCACTGAGACGTTATTGCTATCTGTTAAACAGTTTAGACCTTGATTTATGCAACAAGTTAAGCCCAACGGATACGGACTTACTTTCGCAAGTGATATTAATTGACGAACTACTAGGTGTTGCACATTGCGTGCTGTAAAACGATTCACAAGTTTGCACTTCCTGCTGAAGCGTTAATGTATGCTAAAATGTTAATGTCTGATGGCTTTACTACCTTAAATTTTATTTCATTTGCACGTCGTAAAACAGCAAAGTGGTTTCGCATTAAATGTACATTGACAAGCAAAAATAAAGAGCGTTTTCCATACAAAGTTCTGTGCAAATTGACCCGTTATTTTTGCTCGTTAGTACACTATTGGAAATTGTTGCTTGATAGGATAAAGCGTGGAAACTAAACGTTCTTACCCAGCTAAGCTTATACCTCCAAATGACCATGGAACTGAGACGAGGTTCTTACTGTTGACCCCATAAGAACGGAAACGTTCAACGGCGCTCAAATTACAATGGGAAGATCTATCCTTGGAAAATCTTTTCGAAATCGAATCAAAACTTTCTCAGTTCTAGAGAGTTCATAGAGACACTGAAGCTCAGCAAATTGTCCCCTATAGCAGTGGGTCACATTGCTCGTAGATTTGATGACTGATGGCGTTAGGGCCGTAAGGTGACCGATAGGCAAAATGTTGGTGGGCTTCTTGCAAGATGGAAGGACAATCTGGTAAAGATCGCGGGAAGCCATTGAGTGGCACAAAAACTGATGGTGAATCAACCATAGCAGTAAGCCCCTAAGCTCAGTTGTTTAACAATGATTTCCTTCACCAGATATAGCCGTGAAACTCGAAAGTAGGCACAAAATGTTTGGTTGACCCATTGTGAACCCACGTAGGTACAGTGGACCAAGTACATGCTTTGTCATGTTTGTAACTGTTCCCAATTACATTGCAAATCAAACAATGAGGATGGTTGTCACGTTGACTTCGAAGTGGAAATGGTTTAATGTTGAAGCCGTATAAATGACTTTTAGATGTTAAATAAATTCCTTGGTCGATAATACTAACAAACAGAACCACCGTCACCAAATAGAGATGCTAATGGAAAATACAGCAATAATAATAGATCTTCCAAAATAATAAAGGAATAATTACAGTTAGCTTTATGGCCTCCGGTATCGCCTTATTAGATTTATGGTGACATCATTTGCTGATTTGTTCATTCAAATCGAGTTATTTTTAGATTTTGATGTTATGCTGTAGACTGTAAGACACAGTACTGAGTGGTACAATCAAAAACATGGGTACTATATTGTTTGTAAGAAAGTGTAAGTGTGTTTGTTTGTAAGAAAAGCCGTCAAGTGTGATTCGGACCCGTACGGTTTTCATTATTAATACATACATACATACATATATCACGTCTTTATCCCTTACGGGGTAAGATAACAAGACCTAAAGGCCATCTTTAGCGTGATTAAGGGTGTATAAGTGGAAAGGGAAATCAATATAGTGATGGGCTGCTAGCTGCATCGCCTATAACATGATTCAAGACTTCATGCCTTCGATGGGCTTTTACCATCTGCGCGGAAAGAGAAAAATCTGGTAAATTCTATGTTTTTTCTTTACTCCCAGACCAGCATGGATTCAATATTAATATTGAGCAGAATTGTATCGTTACTTCAATAAAATTACTATTCACGCAATAGTACCCTAAAAACTACTTACATTATGTGCATACCTTCGAATTTAGGTAGAGTACAAAGGAAGGAAGGGCCTGGTCAATGTCGCTATTAGCTGCACAATAGGTGCGTATCATTTTTTTTACCCCAGAGGCCTTCCTTTGGTTGCATAACTATGACGTAGAGTTTTTTTTATAAAGACGAAAGGAGCAGAACCTAATGATAGGGCTACGGATACCATATAAGTTGCCGAATAACTTCAAGGATCAATACATCGTGTCGTTTTCCTCTGTCTGCCTGTCCCTATGCTTAAATCTTTAAAACTGCGAAACGGATTTTGATGTGTTTTTTTAATAGATAGTGATTCAAGAGGAAGGTTTATATGTATAACTAGCTTCTGCCCGCGACTTCGTCTGCGTAGAATTATACATAAAAACCTTCCTCTTGAATCACTCTATCTATTAAAAAACCGCATCAAAATCCGTTGTGTAGTTTTGAAGATATAAGCATACATAGGAACATAGGGACATAGGGACAGAGAAAGCGACTTTGTTTTATACTATGTAGTGATTCTACGCAGACGAAGTCGCGGGCAGAAGCTAGTACATCATATATATTGTAATACGGTTGAAAGACCCCTCCCCCATGTCGTTCTCTTAGCCAACGGTCAATGATATCCCTCAGTAACTGCCAGGAAATCATTAGCCGATGCCCAGGGTGCACCGGACCAAGCACTGCTCTTCCCCCCGGACGGATCCGAAAACGAACCGCAGCTCGACCACACGCGGTGGTAACCCGACTCGCACCCCTGAACTTTAAGGTCTATGGTTTTATGACAAGCATTACAAAACAATTTAAAATCGTTTTTCTTCAAATTACGCAATAACGTTCCATTTTATGCACATGAGCGTAATAGGAACAGATTAAAAAACAGACAAAGCGTATTAGAGCAAATACGGACTTGGCCCTCGAAGTGATTTCTTCCTGGTAACCTTTGACTAATAGAAACAGTATTTACGACATTGTTTGTGTCGTAATTACATTTGTGTCTTATGGTTATGGTTGTTTAACATCGATATAGTCATAACTATGTCATACACAGTGACGCAGGTTAACTATGAGCCAGTTTTTAGTACACAGTGAGTCACTGCTTTATTTACAATCATGAAAACGTAAATGTGATACATGAAAAATATGTGGCATCATGAAATTAACACTGTTGTGTTTATTTGATGTTCGTAAACACATTAATTCCACCTACCTGCATATGGTGTAGGGGTGCACGCATCACGGAATGTTGAGGATCCGTTTCCCGGTCATAGCTTTACTTTTCGGATTTTTATGTGTTCTAGTTTTCGGTGTCTTTTAGATTTTTTTTACATTGATTCGACCCATTTTTCATGCAACGTTGTAGACAATGTTTTTTCGGTTTCTGGCAAAGGAAATTGTGTGAAAGTGACAGATAAAAATAGTGCTTAACTCACGTTATTATTCCTTTCAAAGCTTTAATTTGAAGTTCAGCAATGTTATTTGACAGTAGCTATACTATAATAGTAGACTTTTGCCGGCTCATTTGTAATAATTGCAATGATAAATACTTTTTATACTTATTTATATCTTCATCTACTTTCGTCTTACACTTTATTCCGCAGATTCAACACGAAGGTTTAAATAGCCCAGGAAAATACACTAACGCATCTACACTGACGACCAAAAATAACGGGTCACTTTTCATACTTTCTATTCTTCATATCTTTGAGATTAAAAAAAAAGAAAACTTCGTACTAAATTAGCCAAAATTGTATCCCGATAGTTCTGACTAACTACTTAGTTTGACAGCTATTTGATAGCGTCCTGAAATCGACATAGCAATCACAAGCACATTAGCAAGGTTGCTCGTTTGTCTGTTTAACAAAATAAAATACTTATCCCAGAAGTTACTGCCGTCGAGAGCATGTGTTATGTGATTCGTTATCTTAATTAAATAACGATGTAGTGATTGCCAATGTTCCACCCAGCGCCTCGCGTTCGCGCTCCATTATTTTTAACGCTCTACCTGACTCCGTATCTGGAGCGAAAAGTGATAGATATGTGAACTGTTGTAGAAATAAATCGAAATTATATTGAAGAAAAGAAAATAAAGAAAGTATAGTTTAGTGCTTAGGTTGAGTGCTACTTCTGTCATCGATCAATAATACAACGCTTCTGTTGTTATTTATTATGTAATCCTATACCTTCTTTCTGTATCATATTATACTTTGTACAGTCAAGGGCATAATTATATGTACATTAACAAGATGTCAAAAACATCTATACTATAAATCGTCAAGCGTGCTATGATTATCATCATCATCATCACTACATATTATAAAATAAAGTCGCTTTCTCTGTCCCTATGTCCTTATGTCCCTTTGTATGCTTATATGTATCTTCAAAACTACATAACGGATTTTGATGCGGTTTTTTTTAATAGATAGTGATTCAAGAGGAAGGTTTTTATGTATAATTCTACGCAGACGAAGCCGCGGGCAGAAGCTAGTAAATTATAAAATGAATTGAGCCTATATAGCAAAATATATTTACAGTTATAAACTGTCGCAATTTTCGCGCGTATTTTATGTAGCAATAAAATGAAACCTAATCGCACTTTAGCAAACTCTGACGCCTAGGAAGTCTAAATTTACGTCTAGGAAACGATTTCTTAACATTTATTGGTGAGCTAGACTAGTGAAAAGCAAATATTTCAACAATTGATAACACCTTGAAAACATACTGAATAGAAGAATCCTGTATACACTTGAGAGGAAGGTAATTCAATGGTGCGTATGAAGTTTCCGATCCTCTCTGAGCCCGCGTGGGAACTATAGCCGAAGCCCTCTCATTTTGAGAGGAGACTTGTGCCCAGCAGTGGGACGTATATGAAATGGAGATCATGAAATATCAATACTTTAATGCCTTAAATACCTACGTCAAGTCATTTCAATCTACGGTCCTACATAAGTAATAAGGTGTAAGAAAAAGTTTAGTTTTCAGATGTCTTTACTTACGTTTAACGGTTGACTATCTTTTGTTTCGTGCGCGGGAGTTGGCAATGACCACAACGCAATGCTAATGAATAAGCAGATACACATGTGTGATAGTTCCGGCTATTTTCATTCGAAATCTACCGCGTTAGAGGAATTGGAGCACATTGTGCCTTCGTACAATAGTTTTCATGGCCTTATCTTAAGAAAGCTAACATTAAATTATTTAACTACAAAACCTATGGGGCGATCCATTAATCACGTGAGGCTCCGAAAGGGGGGGAGGGGTTCGGCAAAAATCAAGAATTATCACAAGAGGAGCGGGGGGTGGTGAAGTTTTAAACCTAACCACGTATCACCAAGGGCGAAGGGGGGGGGGGGGTTAAAAGTGCTAAAAAAACATCACATGATTAATGGACGGCCCCTATGAATCATATTTGAAGATAGCAAAGTGTACATACACTTGTATGGCTACTGGACTGGATTTTTTTCATAATTATCTTAGCTTAGAGGCCCAGGCCTCCTCTTTTTCCGAAACTCGTCCCGGTCTGAAGCATTCTCCTACCCTTCCGCCATCTTCTTTTCGGGCTGCCTACTCTTCTATGGCCATCCCGCGGAACCTAATGGGTAGTGATTGTGGCCCATCGCTCTGAATTCATGCGGCAGATATGATGTATAAAAAGACCCCAGATAAATTGGGATTAAGAGTTGAAAGAAGAAGAACTAATAAAACTTTACTTTTGTCCGCAGGGTGCCAGGGATAACTTGACCGACTCAGATTCGGGCTGCGTGTCTCCTGGCTCCCGCATCAAGGATTCAGCGTCACCAGAGCTGAAGCGAATGGACTCTGGGTACAAGTCCCCGGCTCCCAGTAGCCCGCACCCTCGCCGCCACCTCACCACGCCCCATGACGATTTTAAAGAAGACTTCGCGAAGGCGCAAGTCCTCGCTGACATCTTGGACCGAACGTCGGAATCCAGTGATTCTTTGAAAAGCAACCCAGTGAAAGAGCATTTGGAACAGATGATCTTGAACGCGGGATCGGTGGAAGACAGGAACTGCTTGGAGCAAGTGCTGATGCTGCTGTATAATCTGCAGACGCTCAGTAGTTCGGTTAGCGAGGATGAATGCTATCAGGTACACAAAACTTTTTAATATTTTTTTATGACATTGTCAGAATGACATTGTTGTCAATGTCATTCTGACATTGTCATCTGACATTGACATGCTTTTGGCGGAAACGAAAAAAAAACACGTCACTGTCTGTTTGTCACTGCTTATAGAAAACCAAATAAAAATTTATATATGTTACTAATTTAATTACAGATCAAACCGAAGAGAATATGCGACCTGAAATCGAAGCTCGAAACCGACATCCCATCGCATAAAATCCAAAAAGCGATCGCGACAGTCACTCCTTATCAGCAGAAAGGCTACAAGTGTGAGTCTCTTGAAAGCCTTTGTAGCGACGAAAGGAAACCAAGCAACATCTTGCAAGAGAGCGGGATATTTGAAGGCGCCGAAACAGAAACGAGGAGCACTCAGACAGATGTCAATGATAGCTTCGAATGCTCCGGCGAACTGAACACAGAAATACAACGACTGAATAGTATAAGAGAGAAATTAGAGCGACAGGGAGTTAGAAATAGGACGCTTAATAGTAAAGAGGAAGGCGATGGTTTAGAGTGTAGGTGTGTGAAGTTAGGGAAGAAACACAAACAGTATTACGAGAGGAGGCTAAAGTTCTTGGAGGGAAAGATCTCGATTTATGAGGCCGCGCAGGATGTGAAAGAGGCTAAACTAGCACAGAGATTGCAGACGGAATTTATATTAGAAAATAGGATACAAGTAAGTTGGTTATCACATTAGCGATGATTTCTATAGCTAAATATAAGATTCCTTAACGATGTAATATTTTGTTTGCAGCAACTCGAATTACAACTTTCGGAACTTCAAGATAAATACGAGAGGCTCGAAGAGGAATGTTGTGAATTGGAAGAAATAGAAAATGATACCCGTTTACATTGGCAGCAGTGAGTCAATTTAACAATGTTTTTAATGCAATGTACATAAATAATGCATCAAGCATTACACTAATAGTTCGATTTGCGGTAAATATTCAATCGAATCATGAGCTGGAAAATATGAATTTCCGTTTTAAGAAACTTCTTTAAACATAAGTAGCTAGTCATGAACAGAGTTTAATTGATTTCTGAGTTACTAATGCTGATCTATGTCTCTTTAAACAGGTTGGAGATGGACTATGAGCTCTGTTCAGCGCAACTAAGAGATATGACGGAACAGAGGGAGTGCTCGAGGGCGCAAGCCGAGCGCTTAATGGCTGAACTCACCAAGAAGGAGTGTGCGCTTAAGCAGAAAGAGGTAACGGACGAAGATAAATCTTTTTAGGTTGTAGTTTGGCTCATCTGATAAACACAAGTATTTCTTCAATACAATAATTTCAACTTATGCCCATGAC
This sequence comes from Pandemis corylana, assembly GCA_949127965.1. Lineage (NCBI taxonomy): Eukaryota > Metazoa > Arthropoda > Insecta > Lepidoptera > Tortricidae > Pandemis > Pandemis corylana. The sequence goes on from OX421860.1 coordinate 3,212,073, forward strand.
CCATGATCACAGATCAAAGGAAAAGGTTATTAAATAAACTATTGCCACTAGATAAAAAAAAAATGAGCGTTGCAATGTAGGAAATATAATTATATCATGGAGCCTTAGATATTTTCTTTCTAAAAAAAGTTTACGTGTCGACTTGAGAAGTTGTAACTTTTTTTCATCGATTAACATATAACCGGATGATTCTGAAGGTCTTAGACACTGCGCTCTTGAAGTTTACTCGTATTTAATATGAGCAATTTGTTTGTGTAGAGCGAACTCCGGACAAGGTTAAGCAAGTTGGAGAGGGCGGTGCCGGCGCTGATCGCGTGGAATGTCGTCAAGACGCTGGGCGCGTATATATCGCCGGGAGGGCAGGTAAATAACTGATATTGTGATCACTCCTGCATCACGACAAGTATTAGCAAATATGCAATGCAAATATGAAAAGGTCAGGGTTGTTTAGCAACTGAAGAGTGACGCTAAAGTAGGTATGGCATGTGGTTTCGATTACGTACACGAACACCAACGATGTCCAGAATCGGAATCAAGTTTCTTTTTTTTTTCAATCTGAACTGTTTGTTTTAGTTAAACTAACCAAACCACGTGCTGGAATATTCCGGAACAATCTTTAAGAGGCCTCGTATGCTTACACGTATTATTTGTTTGAAATCGGAAGAGTTCTTATTACAGTCTTTATTTATCAAATTCATACGGGATGCGTTCACGGTCGATACAATGAAATATGCACTGTTTATTTTTTTATGTGCTTTTGTTGCAGTCATAATTAACTGAAGGTCCTTACTAATTTTATAGAATGTTCGCAAAGTTTATGTTCGAAACAGTAATATTTTTTATAAAGTACATAAAATATTGTTAATTTTTCAAACCTGCAGCACTTATATCCTTAACAGCTAACATTCAATATCAAGTCAAGACTGAGTTCTGCGAACGACAAAGAGAGGCCGGCTTAAACTATGCTTGCCGCGTGCATGTGCGTGGCTCAACCAACTAGTGGTATCATAATCTACTAGATTGGCAAAGTTTTGTGGCCCTTGCGTTCTACTGTACTTAGTTCGCAAACGTCCGTCGTCTTGACTCTTTATTTAGCCTGAAATGGATTCGATCGAATAATCCCAACAATAGACTTAAGAATCCCGTATCTCTTCCAGCGCGCCCTGATGAACCGCATGGGTCCGTTCAGCCAGGACACTCGCAGCGCCATAGCACAGGTCAAACACGAGCGCGAAAGCGGCGCCATGCTAGAATGGAGCGCCTGCCCGGAACCCACACCCAAGACGCGGGAACTGGAGAAACAGGTCACCCAGTAAGTATTTTGTCCTGTAGAGGCCAATGTTCCACATTCCTTACTTTTGAGCAGAATAATGCGTGGATATGCGGAGAAGTCTTCGAAGAAATCATGTTCAAAGATCACCGCGTCCACACACACTGGATCAGGATCAGGTATTCTAGTGTGATCCTCTGAAGCTCTTACGTGAAGTGATCGCTTCACTTGGCGGACAATCATAACTTGGCCCATTTACTCGGAGACGTTACACGCAGCCAGGTGTCTGCCGTGTTTTGCCGTGAGTCGTGCGTAAACGCCATTTGGCAAGACATGACATCTTGATCCAAAATCTGAGCTGACTGCTCTCCGCCCGCTCCAGTTCAGCTGGTTATAAAATAATTCTGCTACGTTTCAATACTTTCGTGTCCAAGGTCAGGTTTCGATAGTAACTCTTTTGAACGCCAAATATTTTACTTTCCAGACTAATGGCAGAGAAGAGAAAGATTCAAAAGCAGACTGAGGAGATTACAGCAACACTTGAAAAGAGAGTGAAAGAGTTGGAAGAAGAGCTGGAGACCACCAGGTGCCAGATCAGGGCCACTCAGTGTGGCTCCGGGGCCAAGCAGGGAAGAATTCAAGAAAAGATCGAAGATTTGGAGAAGAAAATACAAACAGATAGGGATAGTAATAAGGTTTGTGGCATGTGGCATGTGGAAATTGAAGAAAGAATTAAAAAGTTAGAGAAATCACAAGATAAATTTGTTATGTCAATGCATTGCCATTGAAGTATCCCCTTGCTTTTTCAGTAGTGAAATAGAAGCTAATTGAGCACTGACATGCATTACAATTCAGATATTAGGTAAACATGTATAAAAGTGTACCTTCTCAATCTAAGAGTAATAACGACCCACGCTCTTGAACTAGTATATTACATAATGTTGCTAGCCATTACAACATAACTTGCATCAATTTTTAAAATTTTAGGAACTCATCCAATTTGGTTTACGAACGCTTTCATTGTGCTGTAGGTTATCAGACCGTGGTCGAGAATCCAGTTCATAACAAACTGCTTTATTACTCGCATATACGTGTACATTTTTCAAATTTCAACTTTAAATTGGAAGAAATAGCTGCAAGGCACATAAGACTTGTGTTGATAAATTCGCTCTGATGCTTATTGCACATTGATACAATCTGAGTACCTAACTGGGTTTAAATTTTATTGTTTTTATCTTTATGATTGCTTTGAAAAGTTTGCGTCGACTTTATTTGCCTTCGGTACGTAAATGAACGTCTGTATTCTGAATGACTGACAAATTAATGTCTCAAAGAACTGTTTTGCTATTAATTGATCTTTCTGATTAGTTTACCGCAGTTATAAATGGTACTTAGTAACTTATATAAATTAATGTGATTTAAAGATAAACCGTAGCCTCTAATATCACAAATCGGGACGTACTTTTCTTACGAGGTAGTGTTCCATCATTATCTTCTGTCAATGATTCTAATTTAGTCCACGTTGTTAAACTAGGTATTAACTTTCTCCTTTTTTTCACACAGGGACCAGTAGACCCCTGTACAGACAGTCAGCTCCGAGCACTGATGCACAGCGAGCAGGAGCTAAAATTACGAGTAGCAGATCTGGAGCGTCGAGAGACAGCTTACTTGGAGATGCTGACGCAAGCTGACGACATGTGGGCCGAGATGGAGGGGGGATACAAGAAGAAGATTGAAGAAGCGCAAGCCACGGAGAGTCATCTCAAAGGACAAGTAAGTGAAGAATCAGAAGGATCATTTCACAGGCATTGTTCTTCAAGAAACACGGGTTTTTGAAATGCGAATTTACATCTCTCTCATAATTTATATTTAAAGGCGGATCGTAATTATTAAGTTGGATGCTATTATTAGATAAATACCAAAATTACCGTTACGAGGTAACAACTTTCTGTACGGATGCTTCTCACTTCATAAAACTTTGAACGCTGGTGAAAGCATTTTTCTTTGTTCTTTCGAAGAATGACTGCAGAGATATATCATGAACTATTCATAACTATACCTACTTGATCTTAAAATATCTCATTACTAATTCTTGAATTATCATTAGGTCAAGAAGTTAGAGACGGAAAGGGACATGGTCAAAAAATGCTTCGAGCCCATCAAGAAGAAACTAAGAGAAATAGAAGAGTCTGAATCTGGCCTAAAGATAGCCCTCGAGAAGTCTGAACGGGACACCAGGCATTTCCGATGTCTCAACCAGGAACTAGAAGCTAAGGTTTCGAAAGTTGAAACGAACTTGCAGAAATCTGATACCAATTTTAAGAATGCTGAGACCCTCTTTAAGGTGGGCACTTTACATAAGTAACAAATTTAATTTATTCAAAGGTCTCAAAGAAGTAAGCGGTACTGAACTCTCGACATAAAGCTGGGTACTCACAGTACAATAACCAAAAACCTTAGTGTGGACGTGGCTCGCGAGCCTGCCGCGAATGGAACTCTAAGTCCACACTAGGATTTTAGGTTACTGTAACGTACTACAGTTACGGTTACAGCTCGCAGATGAGTGCCTCGATTATTTTTTCATCATCATGTCAGCCGAAAGACGTCCACTGCTGAACATAGGCCTCCCCCAAGGCTCGCCAAACTGATCGGCCCTGCGCCGTCCGCATCCAATGCGTTCCCGCTACCCTCACCAGGTCGTCGCTCCATCTTGTTGGAGGCCTACCTACACTGCGTCTTCCGGTCCGCGGACGCCACTCGAGAACCCTTCGGCCCCATCGGCCGTCAGTTCTACGGGCGATGTGCCCTGCCCACTGCCACTTAAGTCTAGCGATTCTGCGAGCTATGTCCGTGACTTTAGTTCTTGCGCCATTATAGTTTAATTAATTAATCATTAATCTCTTACTATACTGTGGTAGATTTGCCCCAATAAATCTGATATTGAAGTTAACATGTACCTACCCGTTTATTATTCCAGAAGGAACTGGAACAACTGCGCAAGATGAACCGACAGCTCGACACTGATCTGAAAACTCAGAAGGAAGTCACAAAAAAGACTGAATTAAAGTTCGCGGGAGACTTTGAGACGCTACGGAAAGAATTGAATCGGACGTGCAAGAGCCATCAGGATCTGGAGGTCACTAACAGTGAACTGAAGGAGGAGGTAAGTTGTTGATAGAAAGGATTATCTGGTAACTGATTGCATGTGTGGGTTTGGCTTGTTTTTTGTGTTACTTTGGGTGTGGATCAAGTGCCTGTCTGAAAAAAATATCTTGCAGCAGTAAAATAGTTAAGTCTTCATCACACACTAGTTGACCAAATTTGGCAGTCCACAAATTCTATAATGGCACATTTTATTTCAACTAAGGATTGATTTAACTATTTTTTAAGTTTAAAAATAATTTCACTACCTGCCTGGAACTAAATTCCGATTCTATCTAAAACTGGGGTAGGTATATACTTATATTTACTACCTACCGTTTCCGCTTGACAGCCGAATAGCGAATGCTTACATAGGTTCTTACAAGATTTGATGATGAGGAATATAAGTCTACAGTTATAACCAGCAACTACTGGCACTTGATTGGTATTTAGTACAGTCGCACTCAAATACATCAGACATGATGCTGAAATATATATCTGATGATCTAGATCTAGATGCTGAAATATATATCTGAACACGACCGTATTATCCATCGTGTAAATGCACATTCAGATGTTTTTGGTACCTAGACAGCTCCGATGTATAAACGGCGACTGTAGCTTGGGTATTGCATATAGTAACGCTTTTAATGTTTATGCCGCTTAACTGTTTCACTAACGCAATGCATGTCCGTCCGCTTGTCGCACGTTTGTCGCACGGTGTCGTCGGCTCGGTTCACCGCATGTCGGAGTGTCGTGTACATACGCATGGACTGACTCGGAAGCAGTTTTAAGAAGACATGTGTTCTCAGGTCGAATCTCTGGAAAAGCAGCTAGCTTTAACCCAAAAAGCCTTAACCCAGTGCAAGAGAAAATGCGACGAAAAGATAAAAACGCTGAGCCACGAATTGTCCATAAAGACTGAAGAGCTTGAGGAGTTGCGGAGCGAAACCATGAGACAGTCGTTCCACGCGTCCCGAATAGAATTGAAGCCGGATAGGAATGAGTATGTGGACGAGGGTTACTCGATATACACGGCCGTACCAAAGAAGACAGACTACGACAGAATGCATCACAGCATGAGCTATATAACCTCAGATTCGCGGTGTTCCTGTCCGACCATGAGAAGCCAACTCGTCGGGCAACTGATCGAAGACTTGTTCGACAGAATCCACAACACGGTCGATGACGATTTGACGAGGGTTTGCAAGGAAATCTCTCCCGTTACCGGTCGAGACATGTCTGCTGAAACCAAAGCGAAAATCACAAATTACCTCTTAATGGCGATATCGAAGGAGCTTGTTAGGTCCATAGGCGACGCCGACGCTAAGACTGACACAGAGGTAAAGTACTATTTGTGACTAAAATCCTTGTGTTAACTGCATTAGACTTTCTAATACAAATAATCAACCCATAATAATGGTTCTGGTAAATCTGTTTAACATTGATTTATTTGAATATCCTATTATCCTCACGTCATTTTAAAGTACGAACATCGAACACGGTCATCGCATTATTCATCAGGTCAATTTTTAGTTGCGTGTTTGCGAAAGATATTGAAATACTTTGCGCATTGTAGTCTGCTAAACACGCGTAAAATCTTTACCGTACGTATACCTTTTAATTTGGTACACACACTGAACTCAAATCACTCTCTTTAGCTTTGTAAATTGTTCTTTCTCTATAGTTTATTTTGGTTACGTGTTGAAAAGTGTTGAACAACAATACGACAACAATAGGCTATGAACCTGTGAGAAATTATATAACAATGTGCGTAAAGGTTAATAAATAAATCCACGAACCGAATTGAAAGGTACAAAACTTCCATTCTAGAATATCTAAACTTTTAGGAATGGCAGCGCGCCGTGTCCTCCGTGGCATATAGCGCACCTTACTCAGGGGACGCGCGGGCTGACTTCGGCTCTCTCCGGTTGGAGGGAAACGCGGGAGTGTTGCATGGCGCGGCGAGGCTCGCTAGTGTCAGTTGCGCCTGCGCCGCTGCGCGTCTGTGTGCCGCCGTGCCTGAGATAGCAGATGGAGTCAAAGTGTGTCAAGAAGTAAGTTGTGATTAGAACTAATATTAGGGGACATTCGTCACTGCGATCGTTTAAAGAACCTCGCTGTTGAACTCTCATCTTTATTCAGCGGGTTTGGGCTTTCGAAGCCTGGACAGGAAATCATGCGGTAGTATGCGGTGATCGCATGAACAATAGTTGCGTAGAGAATGAATCGGAGTCGATAATAAAAACTTTGAATTACTTACCTATTCTAAAATTCAAAGATCTATCTATTAAGATTCGACATTCACGTTGCCTTTGTATAGATCTACACAGCGGAAATTGAGTTATCATGAAATTTTGACATGAAGTTAAACAATAGTTAGTTTAGGCAGCCATTTTCATATAGTTTTTTTGTTCTTTGCAGGAAGTTCTGGATCATGGCGATGTGAAAATAATGGAAGAGCAGTTGGCGAACGCCATCGAAAGTATTGTTGTAAGTATTTTGGTCAGTGATCATTCCCTTTGCATTTATTTCATTATTGTTAATTTCATTGTGTTTGTGTTCGCAGAATTGTCCATCTTGTGCGTTGGGCACAAATGCGATAGTTTGGAGCACGGACGTCTAGAGCCGCCGTACTCGTGCAATTGTTTAGTAAGTATTATATTCCTCTGTTTATACCCCTGTATATTCTTTTATACATCCAATTGTCAGCAGTGTTTTGACCCACCAGTGCTGGGCCAACAAGCCTCCTGACATAACAACAACAAAACATGTTGACCACTGATACGCGCGCAGATTGTAAAAGCCTATATAAGTGAATTGTTTTACAGATAAACGAGTACAGATATATTACTTATCCTCTGACGAGGAAAATGTAACAAAAGTTGCTTTGAGTAAAACACAAATAACTTGGGATATTATCGGGGCACATCTTGCAAAAATAGTTAAGCGAAAATGCAGAGATTATTATATTTTTAACTATTATTTCTTGTTTCAGGTGTGTATACCTCCACCGACCTCAATCTGGTGCCTTCAGTAGTTTAGCCAGTATCATACGAATGTAAATAGATTGTATAATAACACCTACTCATAATACGTATCAATACTTAGTTAAGCTAATTATCGAACAAGATCGTACCTTTATATGGGATAATTTAATAGTTAATACGCATAGATACGAAATGTTTGTTTTGTTTCTTTATTTATCGTTTCCGTGCCAAGTTTTAGTTGTTTGTGTAAATAGTGTTTTTGTGTTGTTTATCCTCAAAATGTATCTCACTCTCGCCTACGTCGTATATCATGTACATCATTTTATTACTCTCAAAACGACGAGAGCGAAGTCTCGTGAGATTCATTTAGGTGTTTCGACACATTTTTCGTTTCGTTTTTGACAAAATTAACGACCATAACACGACTCACAAATTAGAGAATCTATGTCTATTTGTATCAATTGTAATTTTGATTTTTATTTACAAAAATGAATTGACGAATTAAAATCATTATTTAAACGTGCCGTTGTTTTATCTTGTTCTTCTTTAAACCTTTAATATCATGCCCGACGTGAGATCGCGACTCGTAAATATACTCGGGAGTAAGAAACCGGCTCACTTTGCATACAACTTTCTACGGAAAGTGACGCGGTGGTTTTGCTCCCAAGTATATTATATAAAAACTGTGACCCGTTTCTTGACGCTACAATTTTGCAAATCTAAAGACAGCATTTTTTTTCATCTTCCGTCAAACTTTTTAGCAACCAATAGTCAACCAATAAGCGGTTGGGATTTGGCCAATGTTGATACCTAGTTTAGACTTGTTAAATTGTTACTTGTCGCTTTGGGAAATTGACCACTGGTGTTAATGTTAACATAATATGGATTTGAAGCCATAGGTATTAATAATATTGACATAGGTATTGTTAGGTACCCATAAGAGGCATACAACTGACGATTGAAAATGAATTTTAATGTGTAACGAAGCTTCTTATCTCCTATCGAATACTTAAAGTAAAAGAATCGCATTCGTTGGTATAGGAAGATTTCCGTACATACCACATACAAAAGAGGAATATCCCTATGCATTGTTTTGTTAGGTATACCTATCTCGAAGGGATTACGTAGAGACCAGATGAAAGCGCCCAGGTGGCTTGACTTTTTTCGACATTTCCAAAAATGACCCATAGCGGATAATCTTATCAAAACCATTCGCACAAATTACTCTATCTATTGGTGAAAACCGCATGTAAACCCGTCCAGCAGTTTTTGAGTCTATTGCGAACAGACAGACAGACAGGAGGTCTTTGTAACTTTACTCATACGATTAAGTACTCGGAAAAAAATAAAATGTGGGTTTGCCTAGAGACATGATAGAGTCGCTCTTATTTAATTTTTATGCTTAAAATCCAGAGTTATAGTCATAAGTAGATGCATCCTTTTTAGTAAAAACAGAAAGAAAAAGAAGATACTGACTGACAGTCTCGTGACTGTGACATGATTGAATGTTTCATAAATTTACAAGACAAAATAGAAATAACACAATGTAAATTACTGCAAAAATGTCACGTGTTTAAATAAAAAAAATATATTAGTGATATATAGTTTGGTTGGAGATGTATCGGAAAAGCAGCATCGGATAAATGAGAGCTTACGAGTTTAGATCAGACCGTATGCAATTAGTTTTCTTTATTATTAACAACAACAAATATAAACAAAGGATGTGCCAGCTGCTTCTCTTCTCGCGTAGATGGTAAAAGCCCATTGAGAGAATGGGTGAAAATCTTAGAAATCAGTTAGGTATAGGCGATGCGGCTAGCAACCAATCACTATTTGGGTTCTAAACTGAAACGGAATCTTGCTAAACGTGGCCTTTTGGTTTTGTTACCTTAGGCTCAGTCTCTGTCTACCCCGCAACCCGCAAGGGATAAAGACGTGATTTATATATGTATGTACAAATATAATTTTGTCTACAGAACTTTTATTGTAAATTATGCAAGGATTAATGCTGGTCTGGGAGCAAAGAAAAAATATAGAATGTACCAGTTGCTTCTCTTCCCGCGCAAATGGTAAAAACCCATCGAGGGAATGAGCGAAAATCATAGGAATCATGTTATAGGCGAAGCGGCTAGCAACCCATCACTATTTTGATTCCACTTTCCACCTCTACGCCCTCAGTGTCTTGCTAAACGTGGCCTGTAGGTCTTGTTACCTTAGGCTCTGTCTACCCCGTAATGGATAAAGACGTGATTTGTGTGTGTGTGTGTGTATTAATACAATATTATCACGTTTTTGAAACGAGGCTGTATGCATTATCAGCATAGCGTAGCAAGTAGATATATAGATTAGGTCGTCTACAAACACAAATCGCCTAGTGGCAGTAGCAAGGTGATTTATCCTAGTTCGTATGAAAACCTATATTTTGTACAATAAAGCATTTACTTACTTACTTACTTACCTATACCTATGAATTATCTCTAAGTTAATTCGTACGTATATAATTGTAATTGCACATTAATTTTAGGTTGTAGGTAGGTAAAGTCGATTATTTCTATTTAAACCGTCCTTTTCTTTCGGGACTCTCAAGATGATTAGATTCCGTCCACCTCCAACTGCTAGGCACTTAATAACACTCGATAACGTGCGACTAGGGCATTCAATCCCGGGATTGGCTTCGACAGAAAAAGGATCGGGATCCCGGAATCCCGGTACATACAAACCCGGGATTAAATGCCCTAATGCGACCGGCAGCGCAGCAAACAAATCCTCCCTCCATTGCACGGTCGAGGATTTTACCGCACAACGCTTAGTTGGCAAAGTTTGCAATGTATTATAAAAGTTTTTTCTCATACACAGGTAATTAAACCTGGATGTTCCAGTTGTCGCAGTATCGCGTCCAGCATTTCAGGTGCTTCTGTTAGCCCTAAAAAAGCTGATCGTCTCGCCCAATGCATAAAACCAAACTAAGAATGAATAATTCACGCAACTTGGCTTGCCGAAACCCCTCCAAAGTTTCACGTTGCACTTGCACTGATTGCAACATGTCCTTGTGCACTGTAAAAAGAAATGAAACTAATCATTGCACCAAATGTAGGGAATACGAAACATCTGTTTACTATTACGGAGAAGAATCGCGTAGAAATTGTTTAGCAAACAAAGAAATTAGCACTGTCACATCCGATCACTTTTCTGAACTAGACATGGATATGAATACCACAGAAAATAAGTCCTATTTTAAATTTAATAGAAACGTTCTTTTAGCTAATGTTAATGTAGATGTAAACGTAGCTGAAAATGAAAAAGATGCAACTGAGACCCACCACGTAGGAGCAAATAATTCTCAAAAGGGTATGTCTAATACCACTGCCCACTTAAGCGCGCAAATAATGAATTTATCGTATAAAGATTACAAAGAATCTATTTCGGTTGAAAAAACACACCCTTCAGAAAAGATGCTATCAAACGCAAATGATATTTTCAAAAAAATAAAAGAAGCCTACGACGCTTGTACTTGTAAGATTTGCGAATGTCTAATAGGAAAGTCACTTCCATCTCCAGACAAACTTTGTGACTGCGAACCGTGCAACTGTGTGGAGTGTACTAATTATAGAAAAGGCTTAACCAACACCGCCGTCGACCCTCGTGTAATACCTTTGTTGCAATTAGAAAAGACAGAAAATGAAGTAATGCAATCAAAAAGATGTGACTGCAAGCCTTGCGAATGTATTAAGTGTGGTGAGAGTAGTGCCGGACCGTGCTGCTCTTGTAAGCCGTGTCAGTGTGTCGATTGCAAGTCCATTGTAGCTCATAGGACCAAAACGATCATAGTGGCTCCTATGGAAGAAGGAACTCAACGAGCAAACTGTCTGTGTTCCCCCTGCGACTGCACCCGATGCACGCATCGTGGCCTCAACTTATCGCCTAACCGCGTGCATGAGATGTCCACTGGCATCAACCGGCATCCCAACTGTCGCTGTGAAGCTTGCATGAACGAGGCTTGTGAACCCAACGGCACTGATTCCTGTAGATGTGAAACGCGTCGTGGTATTATGAGCAAGCCATTTGATCGCAATCCCCACGATTTCAACATTCATAGAGCAACAGTGTCTGTTAATCCCACGAAAAAAAATACAAGAAATCTTAATAGAGACAAAACAATTTCCATATATGCGGTGGACACCACACATTTTCCACTTAAAACAAAGTCTAATAAGCAAAAATGCACGTGCAGTGCATGTGAGTGTATTGTGTGTCAATATAAAGATACAGATATGACAAATGTAAAAACGTCTCAAATTTGTGATATAAACAGTCTAAAAACAATTAAAAATCCAAATGTGGATGCAAAATCTTGTAAATGTTCGCCTTGTGATTGTAATTTATGTTCAAGTGGCAAACAAGCATATTTTGGAGAGCCCATAACCAAAAGCTGCGAGTGTAAAATTTGCGACTGTCTTTATTGCGAAGAAGCACTACAACTTAAAAATGATAGCAGCAAGATACTACCAATGTCAGACACATGTCGCACACAAAAATGCGATTGTGGCCCTATTTGCACATGCAATTCTTTCCACAGAACTTTTAAAAGGAAACATGGTGAGATAAGTCATATAAATAACGACGACAAATTATTTGATGACGATTTGTATCCCATCCAAAATAGAGAATTTCAAAGATCTTCAATAATAAAAAATGATCCTTTGTCGGAACCTGAACTCCTCAGTAAATCCAGTGAATACACAGAATTAAAACATTCAAGGGGTCAATCTAATGTCTTTAAAAATCAAGCCAGTGAACACACAATTTCCAAACAAAACTTAACTATATATCATGTAATCCCAGAGCGCAATTTCGAAAAGCCATTCTGTAATTCTGAAATGCCGCTTAGAGAACAAAATAATTTAGATGTGACTTCTAGTAACAATAGCGATGACAAAAGACATGACTCTTTTGAAAATAGGAAAGAAGATAATGATTTGACTGAGTTTTATTATGCCTCTACATCTAAATCCTCCACTTCAGGTGCGAAACTAGAAGCACCAGATAACCATTACACACGTAACAATGTCTTAGAATCAGTTATTACTGCATGTCTTAAGGATGGCATGGATCCAAGTACTTGCTACAAATCAGAGACCCCTTCATTATTATCAATACCGCTGTCTACACACAATTTACTAAATTTATCTAGCTCCAGTTTGACATATAGCCGAAAATCCCATCAACTCACTATTTCATCCCCTACTGGAAACGTTGATCGTTCGAGCGGGCATATGCACGGCAAAAATAATAAAAATTATATAATGAATCTTTTGGAATATGACTATGATGGTATCAGATCAACCCCGAAGTATAATGTAAAACAATGTGAGTGCAATATTTGTCAATGTTGCGGTAGCTGTGATGACCAACATGATATAAACAAAGCGAACACCAACGAAATAACTCAAACACTTTATGATACAGATTATATTGAAAATGATGATTGTTTCTTGCGTAGTCGATTCGAAAATTATTTCAAGTCAAATCTTTCTGGGAAGTCAGATTCGGCTGTAGAAAAAAATCGATGCAAGACATCATTAAATAGAAAAGAAGATGACTTACAAAATAAATATTGTCCTTGGAAAGTTGAATATGGCAATCCTCGAGCATTTAGTATGAATACGATAGATGAGCTATTGCCACGAAAAAGTGCACCTTACGCAAGAGCATTGATAACTTTACAAAAAGCAAAAGATTTTTCTATTGAATTAGGCCGAATATTAGAGAAATATGAAAAGGCTAACTTAGAATTTGAAAGCATATCCAAAAAACTAAAGCAGTCACACGACTCAATTTTTAATAGTTTTAATTACAAATCACGTAATGCACGTTCAAGTTATAATGTATCTCAAACCCGTGAATTCAAAAACAGCACTGATAGTTCTCCGCCTCTGTGTAAAAAAGTAAACAAAATTAATAAAAGCATGCCTTTGATTGTTCGAGATGCCAAAAAACCTGTTCACAAAACAGAAAGCATCTCGAAAATAGGACAATATGGTGAAAATGTTCCATTTATTGATGATATCACAGCAGACAAATCCATTGGAACGATAGCGACAGATTCATTAAGATCATTATGCCTCAACTACAGCGACAAGTTTCAAAGTAATGCTAGTAACCTTTTATCTAATAACAGTTATGAAAACAAAACTGCAATTAACGCTGATTGCCAAAAACCTGGAAAATCAATAATTGATAAGAATGATAAGCAATCAGATGACATGAACGTCACTGAGAAATATTATAATATATACAGGAAATTAATCCAGCGTACAGCCAACATTGCAAAAATTACTGAAACAAATTTCGGTCCAGCCGGAAGTGAAACACTCGATTGTAATATGTTAAAGAAGTTGATAAAACAGGAAATGAAAACGCTTGTGAAGCAATTGTGCGAAATAGAAAAGAAGTCTAAGTCTGGAAATGCATTTGGAGACGAAACCAGAGTGAGCAATATTCTAGCGGTGGTCGAAGAACTCAAGGCACAAGACATTGTGGTACGTTGTTTTGTTAATTTATTATTGAGTTATATAACTTCCATGCTGGTCTGGCAGCAAAGAAAAAACGTAGAATGTACCAGTTGCTTCTATTCCCGCGCAGATGGTAAAAGCCCATTGAGGGAATTGGCGAAAATCTTAGGAATCATGTTATAGGCGATGCGGGCTAGCAACCAATCCATCACTATAAGTATAAAATATAGATTCCACTTTCCACCTATACGCCCACAATTATTTTAAACGTAGTCTTTAGGTTTTGTCTACCCGTATTCGATAAAGACGTGATTTATTTATTGATGTATTATATAGTTGATTTTATTTTTAAGAGTTTTAACGAAATTTATTTAAATACAGGCTCTGGATACGGTCCAGGATGTTTCGATCGAAACTAAATCTGCGGTGAATCTTATCGTGCCATCTAAAATTGAAGCCATAGATCCTGCGATAGTATCATTAACCAAGAAAACAGAAACGGTACAGTACACAGTATATATTATTTCAAAAATAGTTCTTACGTCTAAGTATTGTACTAATATAGTAGAACCTACTGCTGAGTACCTAAGTATCCAAGTTAAATGTATATAGCAAAGTACAGATAACTTCTTAGGGTAACAGGAATGCTGCTACTTCTTCTATTGGCGACGTTTTGCCATCGATAGAGGCAAAATTGAATCTCGGACCACCTGTCTGCTTGCCGTTGCAGCTTGTTACGTGCATAATTTGCGCAATAAGAAATTTCCAAATTTTATGTTTCTGTCAAAAATTTCATTCTTAATAAAAGCTTTTTTGCTGATTGTACCTATGTGTACCAAATTTCAAGCCAATCGGACCAACCGTTAAAGAGTTCCCTCCTGCGGAGACGATCCTGGCTGGGTCACCAGAACTCCACTACTAGATTAATTTATCCAACTTACGGAAGTAAGCAAAATTTCAGCTCAATAGGTTCAAGATTTATCTATTTCACATTTGCATCGCAAGATTCCACCCGAAAAACATAAATGCTTTGTGAAATTTTAGTTATTGTACAGTGAAGGTCCCCCAAAACAAACAAAGCTGCAAAAATACTTAAGATGTGACAAAAGTGTGACAATGTCTTTGAGAGTGTTTGTTTACATGATAAGACACGTAAGGATGAATGGACCATACATCAACTTTATGGCAACATCGTGATTAAACCTTCTGGCCTGTCTTGCTGTCTAACATACCCATAAGGTTTGATACTTGAATCGACCGATGGTATCCAAAGCCCGAATGATGTTCTAGGAGCTCCACGTATTATATATTTTTTTCAGCCTGTGAGGGAACCGCTGAGATGTTTGGATTCCCTACCCGCTACACCCGTGATTCCTAACATAGACAAAGGAAACACTGAGAAGGTATTCGTTATATTAAATACTTTTTTACCAAAGGCTAGTAACTGGCCACTTGCTCGTTTTCCTTTACCGCCTGATAAAAAAAGTGACTAATATGGATGGCTTTGCCTATGCCAGCGATTTCATTGGTCACAGTACTTATGGTTGATGGTGATGGCCCTTGTAGCCAAAGCTCAATATAAAAAAAAAAACATTAGTCACGTCAATTCAATTACACTTGCGATGAACCATTTCTTCCCATTGTTATCCAGCGAGCAGCAGCGCTATTCGTATAAAATGATTGTTCGAGACAAGTTTGTGCACTATGCTCAGCAGCTAAAACTATAGCTAGGTACCTATTACCCGAAGTATTTTTTTACTATTTTACAGATTGAATTGGAGGTACGTCAGTGTATGAAGGATTCGAAAAAATCTATAGGCTCGACGGTTCAGCAGGATGCATTGAGCAGTCCAGAAGTGTATAGTCTCAGCGTAAGAAATCCAAATGCATTATTAACTGTTCACGCTCTCTACATAATATTTGATAGATTCATCATAAACCTTGAGTACTTATTTCACACCATAAAGAAACTTACGTAAGAGGATAATAACTCCATCTTTATACGCCTGGGGCCCGATTTTTGAAAGCATTTATGTGAAAGTGCCACTCGAAAGTGGCGAGGAATTGTGGTGGATTTGAAATTAGGTTGAAGTAGGTTGGAAAATTACTATTGCTCTAATTGATCCAATCAATTTAGCAATTTTTACCGCTCCCGAATGGTACTTTCGAGTGATGTGCTTTCGAAAATCGGGGTCTTGCTTAGTATTCTTTTTAACTCAAATCTTGTGGTGGCTAAACATTTCCATCATCCTTCATGCCACAAATACACCGCTGAATAACTTAGAAATTAACCATTAATAGAATAGGTATCGAAATGTTATTAATTTAGCAAACATTGCAGAAATCAAAAAACAGTAACGATGATAATATGAAAGTATGTCTCCTCTGCGTGAGAAGGGTTTCGGCTCATACTGTTAGAGTCAAGTGGGAAAAGCCTAAAGTGGCCAACGACGTACACGTACAGGGATACGAGGTTAGTGTCATATTGTACTTAGCCTTTGTAGTTAAACAGTCCCAACGAAGGTTTGGTGTTTTGTGTAAATTGGTTGAAATATAGGTAACGATAGCAATTGGAACTGCCGGAAAATGTTAAGTTAAACTGCCTGGAACAAGAATTCTAATTCTGTGCGGACGAAGTCGTGGGCAACAGCTTGTACTTAGGTATACCTACTAAAAAGCGATTTTGTAAAGTTCGAATCACAGCCGAAGAAGTTGGCTAAACTGTTTAGTATAAAAGTTTGACTTTTTTTTTACTGACCGTGAATTCTTATTTGACAGATACTTGTCGACGGCCGGCCAGTACAAAAGATCCTCAATCCGGAAAAATGCATGGCCATTATCACCTGTCTGCCGCACACTGAGAAAGTGTTACTTTCCATCCGGACTATCGCCAACGATTTGAGCGGTGGCCCATATCCCTGCTCAACCATTGTTTATCGTCCGCGATCAAAATCAAGACTCAGTTTTTAATTTACGTTATCCATAAAATGAGGTATAAAGTATGAATAAAATAAGCCCCAATGTTATTAAAAGTACGTGACAAACATAGTTTTGTTTTATTTCTGGCGAATAACTTAGTGCTAATCACTCTTCTTCTTCTTCTTTTCTAATATGGCCCCATCGAACCATGCGATGATTTCGCCAATGTCAAGGTAATAAATACAGTATTCAAAAATCTTGTGACAAAAATGTCGGCAACGTTCTTCTTCTTCTTCTTATTTGTGGCGTATCAAGTCGTTATAGCGACGACAACTTCGCCAATGTCAATGTAAAATTTTTTATTAAAAAATCTTGTGACAAAATGTCGGCAACGTTGTACGGTAATGGTCAAAGACCCCCCTCCCCCCCTGTCGGGCTCTTAGCCAACGGTCAATGATATACCTCAGAAACTGCCAGGAAATCATTAGCCGTTGCCCAGGGCGCACCGGACCAAGCACTGCTCTTCCCCCCGGACGGATCCAAAAACGAACCGCAGCTCTTAATCACACGTGGAGGTAACCCGACTCGCACCCCTCGGCAACGTTGTACGGTAGAACATGGTCATAAGACCCCCCCCCCCCCCTGTCGGGCTCTTAGCCAACGGATATTGATATCCCTCGGAGACCGCCAGGAAATCATTAACCGGTGCCCAGGATCCAAATCCAAGGAAAGGTTTGAGTGTTTCCGCGTTTTTCTTTTTTTTTTTTTTTTTTTCTTAAAGTAAGGCAAATTGACCTACAGCTAAACAAAAGAGATTTATCGTGTAAGGAAAAAAAGAAAGGCACTCGGCATTGGTTCGTTTAAGCCACGTTTTTAAACTAAGAAATTAAGATTGTTGAATGCGTATTTGTTTTTAGCGATTTATAAGAACGAAAGTTTAAAAAATGGGTGAGATGTCAGGTCAGCAGCTGTCAATGTCAGTTTGTCAGTCAGAAAACGATCAAACTTTAGATCATATTATACCTATTCGATTGCCCAGCCCATAATCTGCAACGTATTATTCTTATAAATTCGCTTCTATCAGAATACGCTACCCCCGAGTTAATCCCGCGCAATACTGAAGATTTACTTATTAACACTGCAATGTATGACATAATTTATGACTATTTTAATAGTATTAGTTTTAAATTATAACGTGTCGAGTGTGAAAAATAATTGTGATTGTGACAATATAATGTGAATGTGAATGAACTATTGACATTGACAATTTGACAGAACTGGAATAAGAAATTTAACGATGATGGACCAAACAGATAAGGATTAAATTTATGACTTGGAAAGAGATATACCGGGGTGCGAGTCGGGTTACCTCCACGTGTGATCAAGAGCTGCGGTTCGTTTTTGGATCCGTCCGGGGGGAAGAGCAGTGCTTGGTCCGGTGCGCCCTGGGCAACGGCTAATGATTTCCTGGCAGTTTCTGAGGGATATTATTGACCGTTGGCTAAGAGCCCGACAGGGGGGGAGGGGGGTCTTTGACCATTACCGTACAACGTTGCCGACATTTTGTCACAAGATTTTTTAATAAAAAAATTTTACATTGACATTGGCGAAGTTGTCGTCACTATAACGACTTGATACGCCACAAATAAAAGAAGAAGAAGAAGAGATATACCAGAATTGGCTTATTTAGCCTTGTTTTAATGGATCAGACAAAACAAAAATTACACTAAAAAATTGGCCTAGGCCTTGATGAATCTGGAATTTGAAAAATACAAAAGAAGACTTGGCTGTATGATCTTGGATCTTTGCCTATCCCAAATGGGATGAATTCAAAAAACAACAGTTTGTCAGTCAATGTCTTCAATTCATGGTTGTAGTGTTGTGTTTGGTGTTTGTTTTTGGATTTCTATTTGTGTTTAATATTGTTCTGTAACATTACGCCGGCCTACTCAACAAAATCTAATTTAAAGAGGGACTTTATAGAAATTGTAGTCATAATGGTGACCTCTTGTGCTGTTGTCGGATGCAAATCATCGTGGAATCCGTTCACAACTGTATCCTTCCACAAGTAAGTTCAAATTAGTTCTATTTAGAGTATTTCAAGTAGTATGCGTAAAGCATCTACTTCTGTACGCTTTTGGGTTGTCTAAAGGCGAGGACTCATTTAAGCGGTCAGTCTATAATTTGTCCTGCTCAAAAACAATGCTGCCAGTATTTTGAATCTTTTAATAATATTTAATACAAAAGTAGGTTAACCTAGGTTAGTTAGGTATCTTCAGTTGCCCGAAGGGCAAAATACCCAGAAAAAATATCAGTTTAAAACCAGTAGGACAAACGAAGGAAATTTTTATATGAAATTGGGGATTATTGTTTACAAAATAGTTGTTTGACTTTTCTAATTCAATACATTTTTCTTTTAACAGTGTGACTAAAAATAAGAAAATTCTTCCTTTATGGCAACGTGTTGTGGCAATAAAACCACATTCCCACGCGAAGATTTGCAGTCTCCACTTCAGAGCTGAAGACTTAGTGAATTACAAAGACGGGAAACGGCTGAAACCAGATGCTGTGCCTATTGTCAATGTTTTTAGAGATGAGGTAAATCTTGAATTTCATAGGGATTTAAATCCATACTTATATAAATGGCAGTGGGCTGGACACCTAAGTAGACTGAAGGACAAACGGTGGACGCAAAAGGTAACAGATTGGAAAGGACCCGTAGGAAAAAGGCATGCTGGGAGACCCAAGAGACGATGGGCTGATGATATACAGGAAATAGCCGGAAATAGGTGGATGGAAGTAGGTCAAGATAGAAAAAGATGGAAAGAGTTGGAGGAGGCTTTTACCCGAAAGGGGTCTGATTTAATTTAAGAAAAAAAAAATACATTACTAACATTACGCAATAAGAATTTATTTCACTAACAATACTAAAACACAGTTGAAATGTAAAAAAAAAAAAGACTGAATAAATCTTTATTATTATTATATAAATGCAAAAGTGTGTTTGCTTGTTTGTAAATTATTCATGCTTAAACACTGAACCGATTTAGTTTGAATTTAGTACCTACAGAGATAGTTTCAGTTCCAGGGAAGCAAATATGATAGTTTAACAGAGGATTGTGGATGTGTTGCCAGCCTAGAGAGCTAAGATAGAATGCCGATGTGACATTCATTTTACCAGCTGTCTTACTCTTCACACTGAAACACAGCAGCACAAGAACTGCTCTGGGGCAGTATTAGCAAGTGGTGGTAGCAATTCAATGGTGTGTGTGAAGTCCCCAACTCGCACTGGGCCCGCGCGGGCACTATAGCCCAAGCCTTCTCGCCCTGAGAGGAGGCCTGTGCCCAGCAGTGGGACGTATATATGCAGGAGATGATGATGATGGTAGCACTTCAGATAGACCTCGAGGTTGTACCACCAGCCCAACAAGCTTGTTTTAACATAACAACTTCATATTGATCTTTTCCAATGTATATGTATTATTATGTACAGGCTGACAGAGATGATTCTTGTGATGAAGATGAAGAGGACAACAAAAACTTATCAATGCTGAAGAAACAACTCACAACTGACAGTAACCGTGGAACTGCTGCAACACAAGACAACAATGATCAGACTGATGATGAGGAAGAGCAACCTCATAAGTTTGAAGTGGTAAACTACCTGTCCTTATTTCTTTTTAACCTTTGACTGCATTTTAGACTGAAATTGTCTCATTGTTTGCGATGCAACTGCAAATTACTTAACAAGTTTAATAATTCATAATACTAATTATTTTCTTTCAGGTTATATCTTCTTGTAACTCAACAATCTGCAACTCTGTTAAGGCAAATATACAGAAATCAAAGGAAACTAGGAGCACCGGCATACAAGTGAATAGAACAACAGATGGAGAAATGAAATTGCGACAACGAGTCAAACAACTGGGTCAGAGACTAAAGAGGAGAGATGCAAAGATCAGTTCCATGAAAACTGTGTTCAATATGATAAAAAAGAATGTCAAAGGCACTGATATGGAATACAAGTTGTCCTGTGAATTACAGAATATTTCAAACTTTTCAGAGCCAATTAAAAGCAATGTCAAGAATAATACAAATATAAAACCTGCTAAAGCTGAAAGTCCTGTGAGTGATTGTTTTAATGATGATGAGGAATCAAGTGCTGATGAAAACGGGATGTTCTTTGAAGTTACGCTGAGTCCTAATCTAAAACCGCAGAATGGTGTTGAAATGTAAATGGTACCCAATCTACATTCAGAAAATTATATCATCATTGGTCTTGCAAGACTGTTGTCATTAGCAATTTGGAATACCACATTTTTGGAAATACAATGGGGCAATCCAACTGCAAGCCGGCAACCTGATCAATAGGCGATGAATTTTGGTCAGAGATCTGAACTGAACATCCGCGTCGAAAAGAGGAACTTTATCAGAATTAATGGTAAAATTGTGATGGACAGATTAAAACCGTCTATTTTATAGCAAACACATTCGTACATGCTTGTATTAATGCAGTATTTTTTTGTTTCTCTGACTATAAATATTGAATTCTTTATAAATTTTTTTCTTTGTAAATATTCATGTACAATTTAGTTGGGAAATGTACAGCCTTTATAGAGTGTTGAAACATACAAAAAGTAAGAAGCTGGCCATGAAATTCTCTAAACCGTCAGTTCTAACAGAAGATTGTCACATCTAAGGTCACATGTCATGTGTCACAATGATAGTGACATAAAAGAGGCAAAAGTTTATTTGGAAAAATTAAAAACATGTAAAATCAAAATTCATTGTGAAAAATAAAATGTTCAAGTCCCAGCGGAGGTACAAAGTACCCCAGAATGAGTGTGTTAAAAAGATTGTAAACAACATTGTAGAAGTTGAAGAAGTTTACAATTCGAAGAATAGGAGACCGCAACCGCTATTTGGCGATAAGTATAAGACAAACAGATGTACAATTATCAAACCCAGCTATAAAGACTTTGGCCAGTTTACTGAGATCCTACAGTCTCCAAACACGGTGAGCATTCAATGTTATTGACTCCATATGGTAATATTAGTAAAATCTCATGAGATATGATTTGTGATTGCAATAAATTCAAATCATAAAATGTCAGGAGGAACACATTCACCCTGAAGAAGGTTGTCTGAAAAACTTGTAATAAGCTAACTGTTCCCGACTTACAATCGTGATTTGAAATGTTTTAATTTTATTTATTATAAACAAAAATTACTATTATACTTTGAAACTAATGTTCTAAAATTGATTAAGTATGTTGAATATTATGTTATTATATACTTATACGCTATTACATTCTAATGCACTTCACAGTAGAATTGGGTTCTCGTAGTTTTTGAGCACTTTGGCTTCACGCCCAAGCATTGGTACCCTTTTTTTTCATTTCTATATCATTTACCGTTGACGTACCCATTTTTTTTCTTCAGTACAAAAATGCGTTTCGAGAACAATTCGGAATAGCCGCAGTCATTCCGGAAACGATTGAAAAACTTAAAAAGTTAAAACAAGTGATCGGTCAGTGCGACACAAAACTCGAAGGCACGTCGTCGTACGACACTGCTGGAGGCAAATCAATTGAGAATTTCATTGATAACTCTTCAGACGAAACGCAGTGGCAAAATGTGGAGAGTATCTCGGACTTGTATAATTTTATACCCAGGAAAAAAATGAAGAGCGTACGTAAAAAATATCAGAGAATCATACCTACCAGAGATGAGACGCATGGTAGTAGCAAAGAAAATGTAGAAGTAAAACTGGTAAATAGTACGGAAAAGGTCATAGCTAGTAGAGAAGTGCAAATTATGCCGAGTATGATTGAGGATAATATACCTACCAAAGAAGTCAATAATACAGTGCAACAGAATGGTAAGTAGAGGAACACAATCTCTTTGTTGCAGGCAAAAGTTAGGTGCTATGCTCGTAATAGTTCTTTGTATTATCCTTGGGCCCGATGTTTTGGCTAGATAGTAGAGAGAGAGGTACGTCGGAGTGAGCACTATGATTTTCCATTTCATTCTAACGTATAAGTTTAAGTGAAATAGCTACAACATTCGTTAAGATTCTTCTAATTTCAGAGAATAAGCCGCGCACACCGCATTTTCCAACCAATGTTCGCATATCTGAAGTGCCACGGATAAAGATAATGGCTGAGAAGTTCATCATGTTCAAGAAGAACAATATAGAGTTGCGGAGACTAGAAGAGAAAGTGGTCTGTTTGGAATACGATATTTTTGATAAGGATGCCGATAATGGCAAGCCTGTTCAGAGGATGAGAGCATTCTTTTCTATAAAACAGCAGAGCAGAGAGGGCGGAAGTGGTACGTTGAATTTGCGTACACATAATGTTTTTGTACTGTAGACTAAATACGGTAAATAATGTACAGTATCCGGCGATATAGCGTATGGTGCGATGCAGGATGCGGTCATTTAGAGCGTTTTGCCCAGTGAAAATAAACCTGGTGCGCGCCATAGCAAGGGATAAATGCAATTTTGTAAAAATATTACGGAATAGTACAAGTACATACATACATACACAAATCACGTCTCTATCCCTAATGGGGTAGACAGAGCCCAAGGTAACAACACCCAAAGGCCACGTTTAGCATGACTGTGGGCATATGCCATCTATATAGATGGAAAGGGGGAATAGTACAAGTACCTACGGAATAATCATCACTACATAGTATAAAACAAAGTCGCTTTCTCTGTCCTTATGCCCCTATGTTCCTATATCCCTATGTCTCTATGTATGCTTATATCTTCAAAACTACACAACGGATTATGATGCGGTTTTTTTTTAATAGATAGAGTGATTCAAGAGGAAGGTTTTTATGTATAATTCTACGCAGACGAAGTCGTGGGCAGAAGCCAG
Organism: Pandemis corylana; assembly: GCA_949127965.1. NCBI lineage: Eukaryota > Metazoa > Arthropoda > Insecta > Lepidoptera > Tortricidae > Pandemis > Pandemis corylana. The sequence goes on from OX421860.1 coordinate 3,235,792, forward strand.
TAAATGATATAAACAAAAATTGTTTTTCTTCCAGATGATATTGCTTTGATACCATCGGAGGTGAAACGGGACTTCGATATAGTCGAGGAAGATCTAAATAAACTAAACAAGAAGGAAATAGAAATTATCGACGAACACCTACCCGAAAACAGGTCACTATTAGAAGACCTCAAGAAAGTGCTGAGAAGGAACCAAATATTACAGCATAAGAAGGGAGGCCCTCTCGATCTTATGTATTTGTATGAAATTGCTAAACGACAGAACCAGCCATTAGATGAAGAGTATTTGCGCGATAATGGCTTTTCGAAAAAAGAATTAGAAGAGATTAAGGAAATAATTATGAAGACATCTGTTTCTAGCATTCATGTTAGTAGAAGAAAGGTTAAACATATAACTACGCAAGGAGATGCAAAGGAGAGAGAAGCTTGCGATATATCCGATAGTTTCGTCATGGAATTAATGCGAGAGGTTAAAATGGATACTGCAAAGGCATGAATATAGTAGAAAGTTGTAATTTTCCGTGATATTCTGTCTATTATTTGTTGTTGAGGTCTTAAAGAAGCATCCTCACTGAGAGTATTCTTATCCGAGCATTTGTAAACGAGCAATCAATTTATAAGCTTTGTAACGCTCGGCTCAACGTCCATACCACTCGAATATTCGATGCTGAATGTCCATTATCATTACACGCGATTTTTTTCGGTGAGGAGCTCCTATAGCAGTGGTTCCTAACCTTTTTAGTTCCGTTACCCTTATGACCTAACTAGGGTCACCGATTTTACCCCTCACAGACGAGCATATTCGTTATTAAGGCAAGGAAATCAACCAGCCATCCAGCTCATGACTCCCGCGAAAAAACGATTTTACCCCCCAGGGGGTAATTACCCCCGGTTAGAAACCCAAGTTCTATAGGGTACTAGCTTTTACCCGCGGCTTCGCACGCGTGAACCATGAGCATTTCAAAGAAGCTAGCAATCAAGCAAGCGAGCACCCAAACCTGCAAGCATGTAAGTATGCAAGCAGGCATGCAAGCAGGCATGCAAGCAGGCAAGCAAGCATGCAAGCAGGCATGCAAGCAGGCAAGCAAGCATGCAAGCAAGCGTGCAAGCAAGCATGCATGCAAGCGAGCGTGCAAGCAAGCATGCATGCAAGTAAGCACGCAAGCATGCATGCATGCAAGCAAGCATGCATGCATGCAAGCAAGCATGCATGCATGCATGCAAGCAAGCATGCATGCATGAAAGCAAGTATGCAATCAAGCATGCAAAGCAAGGACTCAAGCAAGCATGCAAGCAAGCCCCCGCATTGCCCCGCTGCCTTAATTTTTCTGAAACTGTAAATATTGCAGGATTTTTATAAAACAAACCTAACCTAACCTATAGGGCTATCCTAAAATATACCTACCCCAAATAGCTTTTGCCCGCGACTTCGTAGTTACGCGCTAAGATGTAAAACGAAAAAATAAGTTTTTTCCCGTTCCCATGAAAATTTTGGGGAGTGCTTTCGGAGTAGGTACACTTAAAGCCTTTAAAGAAAGACACGTTATAAATGTTAAGTCTCTTTCTTCCGCTGTTTCGTCTGGAAACGTAAAATCCCGTTTTTTCCCGTTTTAGTGTTCCCCTACACTCCCGAATAAACCTACGTGACAAATTTCAACTTTTTGTGTCCAGTAGGTAAAACGTAAAATCCCGGTTTTTCCCGTTCCCGTAAAAATGTTAGGAAATCCTTTGTTAATGCTCCCTTACACTCCCTAAGGAAGCTAAATGCTAAATTTCATCTTTCTACGACCAGTAAAACGAAAAATCCCGTTTTTCCCTATCCCGTGGGAATTTCGAAAAATACCTTCTTAGTGCACCTCTAGGATACTCAAGGTATATGTGTGCCGAATTTCAAGTTTCTAGCCATATTATGCCTACCGCAGTATTTCTTTGTAAACAAATATTTTTCCCGTTCCCGTGAGAATTTTGGAAAGTACTCTGTTAATGCTCCTCTGCACTCCCGAAGCAACCTACATGCCGAATTTCAGCTTTCTGCAACCAGTAAAACGAAAAGTCCCGTTTTTCCCATTCCCGTGGGAACTTCGAAAAATACCTTCTTAGTGCACCTCTAGGATACTCAAGGTATATGTGTGCCAAAATTCAAGTTTCTAGCCATATTATGCCTACCGCAGTATTTCTTTGTAAACAAATATTTTTCCCGTTCCCGTGGGAATTTTGGAAAGTACTATCTTAAATGCTCATCTACACTCCCGAAGCAATCTACATGCCGAATTTCAGCTTTCTGCAACCAGTAAAATGAAAAGTCCCGTCTTTCCCGTTCCCGTGGGAATTTCGGGAAATCCTTTTTTTAGTGCTCCCCTACACTCCCCAAAGGAACTTGAAGGCCAAATTTCAGTTTTATACGATCAGTAAAACGAAAAATCGACCCCGTAGAACTGAATATATAAATCCCGTTTTTTTTCCTTATCCCGTGGGAATTTCCAAAAATCATTAAAATATTATTTTACTATCATAATCACCTACTTCTATGCCAAATTTGAAGAGTAGTAATTATAGTTCATAGGATTTCGTTAAACTGAATACATAAATCCCGTTTTTTTCCTTATCCCGTGGGAATTTCCAAAAACCCTGAAATTAGTTTTTTCGTTTTGTAATCACCTACTTTTGTATCAAATTTGAAGAGTCTAATTATTATAGTTACTGAGATAGCGTCACTCGGAGTCGAATATATAATTCCCGTTTTTTCCTTATCCCGTGGGAATTTCCAAAAATCCTTCCTTAGTGGATGCCTACATTGTATAAGGTATCTATGAGCAAAATTTCAAGTCTCTAAGTCCAGTGGTTTGGGCTGTGCGTTGATATATAGTTAAGTCAGTCAGTCAGTCAGTCAGTCAGTCAGTCAGGACTTTGAATTTTATATGTATAGATGATTTCGTAGTTATTATGTAAATCAACATTATTTTTTTGTGATTACTCTGTCTAAGAAGCAAAAAGTTGTTGATTCAGCGTTTTACTATTATTTGGTGTTACTTTTTATCGAATAAAATCATGTTGAATGTTTGAAATATTTATTTTTTATACTTACTTTAGTTTGGTAATTAAATCATCATAATATTTATAGTACAAGTATAACTTCCACATAATAATTATATTGATTATTGTTAGTTACATAACAACGTATAGATATGTATTATCGGGTGCAAAGAAACTGGGTCATTTTTCATACAACATTCTACGGGAAGTGACCCGGTTTCTTTGTCCCCGAGTAAATTTATCAATTTTCGAATAACTATCAGGTCCATAGTGATCTCACAGAAATTCAGTGGTTTGACATTCAGAAGCTATTCTAGAGGAAACTGTTCACATAGCTCGGACGATGTTTGTTTAATACTTCGGTTTTTTGCATGAGGAAAATGGTGAACAATTTTGACTTGTCTTTTTATTGAAAAACAGTTAAAAAAATAATAACAGTAAGGTTACGAGCTAAAATCCCGCGAATATTGTGATTTGTTTTGTTACGGTTTTATATTTTCCAGTTACCGATTTAAAAAAAGTGTTTTCAATAAAAAGACATGTCAAGACTGTTTACCGTTTTTCGCATGCTGAAAAAACCGAAGTATAGTCACGCGTTGCTATCGCGTTAAAAGTGCGGACTCGGCCTTAGTGTTAGAATATGGCAACAATTTTGTATGACATTTAAAAAAAAATTGCACCTAAATATTTCTTTTTTACTTGTTTTCCTGTAGATTAGTTGTTAGTTTTCCCGTTTTGAGCAGTTTCAGGGTTGTGAGCGGGGTCGAGGCCGAGTTTTTTCATCTCGACCGCCATTTCAAACAGATAGTCGTAGCACTCCGTCCTGTAATCGTGAAATAAGTACCTAATGAATCTTAGTTTAAACATTAATAAACATCTGGTCTGAGCTCAATTTTTTGAGCTTATTTTGAATAGCTGTAACATTTCCACTCTATTGGTTTATTTCTTCTTATTTTTCCATGCTGGTCTGGGAGCAAAGAAAAAACATAGAATTTACCAGTTGCATCTCTTCCCGCGCAGATGGTAAAAGCCCATCGAGGGAATGGGCGAAATTCTTAGGAATCATGTTATAGGCGATGCAGCTAGCAACCCATCGCTATTTTGATTTCCCTTTCCACCTATACGCCCTTAATCATGCTAAACGTGGCCTTAAGGTTTTGTTACCTTAGGCTCTGTTTACCCCGTAGGGGATAAAGACGTGACATATGTATGTATCTTTGATGGTCATTTATATAAGCAGATACGGTACAGCAGGGGTGGCCAACAGGTCGATCGCGACTGTTAGTCCAGTCGATCATGGCAAGGCAAAAAATATAAATACGTAGACCAGACTGCGCAACGTAATCACCAACTGCTGATTTAAGATTTTATGAAGTAATTGGAAGATTGCACAGGGTTTCGTTAGTAAACAGGAGATCTTGGCTCTAATCAAGTTGGCCACCCCTGCGGTACAGCATACAAAAGGTTATAGCTCGTTTATTCTCAAGTAATAGTCGCAATTTCTAAAGGCGTTTTACATAAAATAACATTGACCAGATGCCAGAGAAAGGTAATGCCGGAGAGGTAACCGTGATAGAGCACAGACTAAATTCTCATATTCTCTACTCACATAGTCTTGGCTTGCTGCCAGCTGTCCCCCCAGACGTAGACCCCGTGCCTCCGCACCAGCACTGCGCTGGTCCCGGGGTACTGCCTGATGGCCTCCCCCAGGCTGCTGGCCAGGTCGCGCTCGAACGGTGTGTTCTCTATGATAGGGACCACCAGTTTCTCGTCGTAGCGGAGGAAACGGCCCAGTTTGGCGTCCTTTATGCCCTGAAATTGGTCATTATTTACTTTTTTACTGCGATGCCTGTTGAATCTAAACCCAATCAAACGAAGGTAGCTTTTGCATTGAATTAACGGACGTATACATATAGGTCATTGACGTTGAACGCTGTGTCGTGCGTTAACCATTAGGTGGAATCGGTAAGAGTAGTTACTGATACTTCCATGATAGGGTAACGGCACCAGTAATGGAAAAAGACCTATTAATGCACAATTTCTACTTCTCTACTAATATTATAAATGCGAATGTAAGTTTGTTTGATATGGTTTCACGCGAAAACTACTGAACCGATCATCATGAAATTTTGTACAGTCAAGGGCAAAGATATATATGCAAGTAAAGTGAAAGAAAATAAGTAATCATATAAAGTTAAAAAGATATATACTCATTCAAATGGTAATAAATATGCAAACTACACTGGCAACATAAATATGTACCTAGCAAGTCCAAAAACTTGTATACAATCAAAATTCCATTATTAGTATCCTGCAAATAATGCAAAATATTATAGTCATACTTGTGTCATTAAATATAGATTCAGTAATTGCCACGAAAATATGTATACAAAATGTAATCTGCGAATATCAACTTTACGGCCTAGTCACACGAAACAAATTTGTAAAGTATGTTTTGACAATTCACGAAAACAGTACAGACTTGTCATTGCATATGTTTGTCGCATGTTTTGACCTGTCACCACGACGTTATCAATCGGCATGTTTAACAGATTTTACAGATTCAGATTTCGTTGATTTTGATTGAAGATGAAAACGCTAGGTACATTCAGAGACAAAAATAAATATATACCCAAAGTATCGAAATATGTATACATAAACTCAAGAAGGCTTGTGTTATGGGTACTAGTTACGAGTAGATGACGATATACATACTTATATAAATAAATACATACTTAAATATATAGAACATAGAATGTACGTATGTATGTATGTATGTATGTATGGATGTGTGAATGTATGTATGTATAGGAAAAACATAGAATGTACCAGTTGCTTCTCGTCCCGCGCAGATGGTAAAAGTCCATCGAGGGAATGGGCGAAATTCTTAGGAATCATGTTATAGGCGATGCGGCTAGCAACCCATCACTATTTTGATTAATTTTTCCACCTATACGCCTAAAATCATGCTAAACGTGGCCTTAAGGTTTTGTTTCCTCAGGCTCTGTCTACCCCGTAAGGGATAAAGACGTGATATATGTATGTATGTATGTAGAACATCCATGACCCAAGCACAAATATTCGAGTTGATCACACAAACATTACCCTGGCCGGGTTTCGAACCCGGGGCCTTCGACTCAGAAAGCGGTTGCTCCACCACTGAGCCATCCGTGTCGTCAATATCAAATCATACAGTAATTGGCGATTTACGCTATTTTCTATTTTTTTTTTACTTAATAAAAGGCAAAGTACCTATACCTACTTAAAATAACTGTATAATAAAGAAAACCACTCCTTAAACTTAAGACAAAGTGATTAGAGAGTAATATTTTCTATAGTACGTTATTATTAACATGTTTAATATTTCTTACCGTGCTGCCTAATTCGTCAGCAGAGCTATATCAAGCACGTATATACCTTCCTCGCATAAGGCAACAATCCTATGTTTTAAATGATCACTTAAACGATACATTTTCTCCTTCAAAATTAATGAAAAGCCGCAAGAAAAACCGTAAGAAACGGTAAGTCAAATGTAATTAAAAAATCCAAAAGTGACACATGACACATGCACATGCACAAATCACGTCTTTATCCCTTACGGGGTAGACAGAGTTTATGGTAACAGGTACCTACAACCTACAGGCCACATTTAGCAAGATTGTGGGCACATGTCATGATCACTAGTCTACATAGTATAAAACAAAGTCGCTTTCTCTGTCCCTATGTATGCTTATATCTTCAAAACTAGACAACGGATATGGATGCGGTTTTTTTAATAGATAGAGTGATTCAAGAGGAAGGTTTTTATGTATAATTCTACGCAGACGAAGTCGCGGGCAGAAGCTAGTTTTAAATAAATAGAGTAATTATCAGTTAAAGAGTTTGGAATAGCAGTTGTTGTATACGACTTGAAGCTTCATATGGTTGGCTGATTACATTAAGATTACAGAGTTCGATGTTACGCAAATACGTTCATAAGCTCCTGACAATAGAGTTGTGTTAATAGAATTTTGGATTGTTTACATATTTTTGGTTATCATATTAGATACATAATTAATGGTTAAATAGTGTATACATATTTTTGAACTTTACGGTGTTTCTAAGTTTATGGCCTAATACATGAGGACATATTATTGCAAAAGTTGTATACATAGTTATCTCTCAAATCATGTATACTAATTTATGTACTTTTATATGTTGCCAAATTTATGACCATTTAGATGACCATGCTTTTTGACACTCTGTGGTGTATACATATCTTTGCCCTTGACTGTACACATGTTCTTGGAGGTATTAGAAGTAACATAGGATACATACATAAATCACGTCTTTCTCCCTTACGGGGTAGACGGAGCCTAAGGTGACAAGACCCAAAGGCCACGCTTAGCATGATTGTGGGCGTATAGGTGGAAAGAGGAATCAAAATAGTGATGGGTAGCTACTAGCTAGCCGCATCGCCTATATGATTCCTATGCCCATTCCCTCGATGGACTTTTACCATCTGCGCGGGAGGAGAAGCAACTGGTACATTCTATTGTTTTTTCTTTACTTCCAGACCATCATGGAACATAGGATACGTTTTATTAAAAAAATACATATTTTTTAGTCGTCACACTGACGCTATCTGCGCGGACGAAGTCGCGGGCAAAAGCTAGTAACTCATAAAATAAACGAAAGAATAATAATTTATTTGACATCGGTCAATTTATAACCATGTGTCCATTACTGGTTCTTGTCAGCTTAAAGTGTCCAACACTAGTGCCATTACCCTATTACGTATAGTACAGACAGGCTGGTTGTTACCTTGATCATCTCCTGGTGCGTGATAACGAATTCTGTGCTATAGAGTAGGGTGCAGCGCACGGCGTGCGGCGAGTGCGTGTGGATGACTGCGCCGGCGCCGCGATCGCGGTACGCCAGCATGAACAGCGGCGTGCACTGGCTCTTGCGTAGCCTGCAATACATACATTGTTAAATTGACTACCTAATCCTGCACTAATTGGTGGGGTCAGTGGCGTGCAGTAGGTGGTAGGTATGGAGGTAGGCAAAAGAAAGGTGACGTATAGGAAAAAAACTTAAGTAAATGACTTGTTGTATGTAGTAGTGTAAGTCATTTTTCTAATTTGGTTGTTAGCCATGTTTAGTAAAAATAGGTGTAGTTTGAAGAGTATCAGCTCTTTTCCAAAATGATGTAAGGCATTTTTGGTATAATTTTTTCATTTTAATTTAAGTATGATTAATGTGTGAGGGTTTTTTTCAATTTTTAATTTAATGTTATTACTACTAGTCACATGTCATTTGTCACATATTTATTTGGTAAACCTACATACAATGTTATCTGTTAAAGTTTGCAAACAGTTTTGTGTGGGAAGAAATCTGAACTAACCGCAGACCACAAAAATTATCATAATAATATATATTATTCACAAATTTTTCATCATTATATTAATAAAACAAGATAAAACATGACCCCTTTCTCAAGAGTGAATGACAGACTGAACTTTTCTTTAACCATAAATTTCCTTCGAAATCCACCCACACTCCACATAATGGTGAGAAAAAAAAAATCCTTACTGTTTTTCAGGAGGTGGCAGTTCTAGATCCTTATCATCAATTGTCTGCACGAACAGGTCATCTGACTTCATGCGCTCCTTCTGCACCCCCGATGACGCTATGTAGATTTTTTCCCTGCAATCATTTAAACACAAAATATATAATAAGGTATCATGATGTCCTATAGCCAAACGGAAAAACTAACACACCTACATACAGAACATAACAAGACAACAAAAAACAACAACTAAAATATCAACAACAACAAAAACCGTAAAAACAAAGGAAATACAGAAAAAAGACAATCTAAAACCACAAACAATTTGTCTCCCACCTTGGCTGATCCCCAAGGGAGCACTAGACCAAACCCCTCCAGCAAGCTACGCCAAATTACGCGATTTTATAAACATATATTGAAACTGCAGTAATTTCGGAATAAAGGGGCTATATTATTATTATTATCATGATGTCATGACAGACTGCCGGGACTCCCCTATTCTCGCCCATTGGATAAGACTGCATAAAGTCAAGTAACAGCAGGCGGTATGTTCATTGTTTAAGTATTTATTTGTTTGTTTTTTATGACAATTTACTACTAACTTCTTAGTTTTAAAGATTTAATGTACCACTAAGCATTTTAAGGACGCAGTCTGAAATAAATTAATATTATTATTATTGTTGGTACTGGTTTCCACACTCTTTAAGGTTTCTTATTGGGTCACACGGAGGAGGCCTATGCCATGAGGCACGCCGAATTACGCGACAATTTAATAATAAAACAACAACAACAACAAAAAATGAAATGGTAGCGAATTCGGAATAAAAAGGCTATATTATTATTATTATTATTGGGTCACATAGGGCATTGGAATAGTTTTTCGAAAGGTTCCTATGGTTTTTTAATCACCAGCAGAGATGTCAATGCAGTAAAAATATATATTTAGCACAAATTCACCAGAACTCTGAATATTGTGTTTTAATTACTTACCCTTCTTTTATAGAAATCCCGCCGCCGGTTCCCGTCACCCATCCTAAATGATAAAACTGATTGCATAGCTCTGGTATTAGATTTCTCGGGTGTTCCTAAAAACACAGAAACAAGTTATAATTAGGCTCTTCTTAAATAATTATGTTAAATCAACGTTTTCTATATTCAACATAGCGCATATGTCATGTTAAATGTAAACGGAGGCAGTAATTAGCACTTAAAAATAATTAATTTCAACTCTAAAAGGTTTAACTGCGTTGAATTATCACTACATCAACTTACTGGTCCATATTCCGACATTGTTATTGCTCCACTACCACCTAAATACAAAACGTTATCACTTATAGTTAAACAATGTTCTTTATCAGCTACTAGTACACTAAACTTAGTGATAAGTTGCAATAAATGTATCTAAATAAAATACTTAAGTTTGCAGTTTGTTTACATAGCAGTAGCAGCAAGCAAAATAAAATTTATTTCTATGGATGAAACGTCAATGTCAGACAATGTCAAACTTGACAATTATACGTTCAAATTCTAAACTTTTCCGATAATATTACGAATGTTTTGGTTACCGAAAATAGTCTGGATAAAACAAAAGTAGACATTGTGAAATTAAAATTATACATGCATAAATCACGCCTCCATTCCCTACGGGGTAAACAGAGCCCAAGGTAACAGGTACCTACAGGCCACATTTAGCATGATTGAGGGCGTATAGATGGAAAATGGAATCAAAATAGTGATGGGAAAAATTATAATTAGTGAATTATCAAATGAAATTTCAACGTTGTATCCTAATCGTGTAATTAATTGGTTTCTGAACGCATAACTTTGACAGAGTTCAGCGTAGAAAGGAGTTCAGTTTGCCGCGCAGATAAAAATCTTTTGAATGTGAAAAGACAAGGATCAAAAAAAGCGCGGGAAACGTCGGCCGTGGCGGGAGTGTTTTTTATAGCGTCTTTTGTTAAGTTAATTTAACTTGTTTAAAAGATCAGTTTTGTATATAATTGTATGTAGTAGTTTAATTTAGTTAGTTTAATATTGTTTTGTGTATATATTCTACTCTTTTTGGTAAGTTGAAATTATTTTTTTAAGGCCTGGAGTCAGGCCAAAATATGAACGAGCCCCCAGACATTGGGGGCTCTCCCCCAATAGTCGGATATAACGTTACAATAGAAAATACATTTTCCAAATTCGATGAGTCCAGCATGGACACTGATGTGTCTTTACAAGGGACAGGAGTGGATCAACGGAGTGAACGTAAAAGGGCGCGCCCACATAAAATGTGTAAACAATGTAACAAAAGGAAAAAGCGACACAATCCGGCGTCCCGGGACAAGCTTAAAGATACAGACTGCTCTTGCCAGTTACAAGACATTCCCTCATTTGATGTTGAGCTTAGCAATGCTAAGGCTCTTGACGGTTTTCCTAAAGTATTAATGCCAATAAATAAAACTTCCATAGAAAACCACCAACACCCACCAGCTCCACCAGAGAGTACTCAGTCTTCAAATAATCCAGATAGGCTATCTCGTCCTCCATTGCAAACAGGCAGAACAACATATGAGGCATATGATATAGGTCCATTCATAGTACATGTACAAAAGTTAGCTTTGGATAATGACATCCCCTCCCTCCACCCTGTCCAATTTGGCTATTTCCTTAAGAAAAATTCTTTCAATAACATTGTTAATGGCAGTATCAAAAAGATTGGTAGAAATCGACTATCACTGTCATTCTCTGATTACAAAGATGCAAATGAATTTATCATTAACCCATGCCTGACCAAGAATAGTTTTAAAGCTTTTATTCCCTCATTTAATGTGACTCGCATGGGTCTGGTGCGTGGTGTACCCTCAGAATGGTCTCCGGACGAGATCATGGATAATGTTTCACTGCCAATGGGTAGTGGGAAAATCATTAAAATTAGGCGAATGAACTACAAAGTGCGAAATAGTTCTCCTCCTGAATGGAAGCCGTCACAGACAGTTGTTTTGACATTTGACGGGCAAGCCTTACCAAAACATGTATATATTTGCTATAATGCATTACCTGTTGAATTGTATTCATACCCAACTATACAGTGTTACTCTTGTTGTCGTTTTGGCCACACCAAAACAAATTGTAACTCACGCCCCCGCTGTTACAAGTGTGGCCAAGGCCATACTGGTGATGTGTGTTCTGTTGAAGATGATTCTGCACATTGCTGTTTGTGTTCTGGACTGCACTTCGCAACAAACAAGAAGTGCCCCGAATATGAAAGACAGACAAAAATTAAATTATACATGGCTCAGAGATGTGTGTCTTATGCAGAAGCAAGCAAAGTCTATGAACCGGTTTCAAAATCTTTTGCCGATATTGTTAAATTATCTAATGTGCAGAATATTCCTCAATCCTACGAGGCTTCTACATCACATTCTTCTCCTTTGGTTCCGTCATATAGTAGATCTTATAGAAAAAATATATTTACTAAACCTTCATCCCCTAAACAAAAACGTGTGGGGTATAATAAGCTTGAACACTTTAATTTGACAAAGGATTACAATGCTCCATCCCCTCCTAACGGGGTTGCTTTACAAGACGTCTCTAACAATAGGGAAACAATGTTCTCAATCTCTGATGTTATCCAACTCTTAACTGAAATAAAATCCATTTCTAACTCTGACCACAATACTACCGAACAACGCCGCCCAACTATTGAATCATTAAACCAATTAAAATCCTCTTATGCATCACGGACGCGAAAAAATAATCCAGTGGAATTGCAGGAGCGCTATCTGCAATAAAAACGATATAATCCATTTGCATAATAAGCTTGAACCTTTTGTCTCAACTCTGTCGGAGACATGGCTTCGACCGAATTTGACATTTCGGATTCCTGGTTATGTCATTCTCCGACAAGACAGACCTGACGGCTATGGCGGTGTTGCCATAGCTGTTAGAAACAATCTCCCCTATTCTGTATATACACTTCCTTCTTTCAGTGATGACTTCTCAGTCATTGCTGCTATTGTAAATAAGATTTGTATAGTATCTATTTATTTCTCTCGTCCTAATGTAAATATTTTTTCTCATCTCAATCAACTATTCTCCGTCCTTCCAAGACCTTTCTTAGTCCTAGGCGATTTTAACTGCCAGCATCAATCTTGGGGGAGTACAAATTCAAATTACTTTGGTGAACAGTTGTTGGACATTATAGATTCCCATTGTATTTGTATTCTAAATACTGGGCTACCAACTCGTCATACTGGTCCGAATGAAGGTGCAAGTGTTCCTGATTTATCTTTATGTTCGCCAGACTTAGCCTCAACGTTGGACTGGCATTCTCTTGCATCTTCATACGGTAGCGACCACTTTCCACTAATAATAACTTTTCCCTCTGATAAGCCCGCAAAAGCCACTTGTTCTCCTCGTTTCAAGTATAGGTTGGCGAACGCTGATTGGGATTTATTCAGTCAAAGAGTAGAACAGAAAACTATTGCGCACTCTCAAGTAGACAGCCAGATTTCTGCCGAAATTCTTACCAAAGTGCTCATTGAAGCTGCTGATGAAACCTTTTGCACTAAAAATAAGAACCGTTCTCAAATCCCTTCACCTCCCTGGTGGGATCATGAATGTACAGTTGCAATTAAGAAAAGAAAGCAAGCCGAAAAAAAATACTGCCAGGAAATGTCAGAAGAAAATTTTGAGTTATATTTAGAATCTGCACGTAGTGCTAAAAAAATATTTAAGAAAAAGAAATACGATGGTTGGCAGTCATTCTGTGCAACTATAAACCCAGAAGTCAGCCCGTCGGAAGTTTGGAGAAATATTCGTAGATTTCGATCTGCCCTTAGTAACGCACCCTCTTCGAAACTACCACTAACCCTAGCTGATAAATTCATGGATCATCTTGCTCCTCCTTCCGCACCGGAACAAAAATGTGTTCCAGTAATTATTCCTGCTTTAGTATCTATCGACATGCCTGGAATGAACTCTCCCTTTTCTATGACTGAACACAAAGGTGTCTTAAATAATGTTACAGATTCTACTCCAGGAGAAGATGGGATTCCATACTCTTTTTTAAAAAACCTTTCGAACCATGTGCTGCTTATTTACTTGAATATTATAAATTCTATTATGACTTCTGGGTGCATTCCGAAGTCTTGGAAAACTCAATCGGTGATCCCTATCTTGAAACACAATAAACCAGCTGATGACCCCTCTTCTTACAGACCTATAGTTCTTTCTTCAGTTTTAATGAAAATAGCAGAACATTTAGTGAAAAACCGCCTTGAATGGTTTTTAGAGAATAGAAATCTATTATCCACTTCTCAGTTCGGTTTTAGGAAAAGTAAAAGCACGATAGATAGTTTAGCTATATTTACTACAGATATAAAAATAGCTTTTTCAAATAACGAATCTGTAGTAGCTTCATTTTTGGATATTAGTTCAGCCTACGATAATGTTCTGGTTTCGGTGCTGGAGGAAAAATTACGTTGTTTAAATGTGCCATCTGTTTTGACAAATTTCATTATTAATATTCTTAGTGAAAGATATATTAATTTATTTATCGATGATGTCAAATTATCTCGCACTGTGTGGAAAGGATTACCACAAGGTTCAGTCCTTAGTCCATTGCTTTATAATATCTATACATATGATCTAGAATCATCATTGAAGGCATCAGCTCAGGTGCTGCAGTATGCAGACGATCTCCTTATATACAAATCAGGTAAATCTATTGAAAACAATTGCCAAGGTCTAACATCCTCTCTCTCGCTCTTAAAATCATGGCTAGATCGAAATGGTCTAGACTTATCTGTTTCAAAGAGCAGGGTTGTTTTGTTCACCAGAATGCGCAGACCTCCCCCAGTCCATGTCAAGTTCGGCAATGTCATGATTCCCTCGACCAATGACGTTAAATTCTTGGGGGTTGTTCTAGACTCCAAACTCACTGGTGTTCCTCACTGTGAATATGTAGCCGCAAGGTGTGAACGTAATTTGAACATACTAAGATGCCTGTCAGGTGTCTGGTGGGGAGCGCACCCCTGCTCCTTGAAATTGATTTACAATGCTATAATTAGAAGTGTAATGGATTACGGAACTTTCTTGTTGGAACCAGGCAATGTTGCTGCTTTTAAAAAATTAGATAGCATTCAAGCAAAATCAATGAGAATAATCCTAGGTGCCATGAAGTCAAGTCCGATCAATTGCATGAGGGTGGAATGTGTGGACCCTCCATTAAACTTACGGCGACAATTTCTATCCGACAAATTTATATTTCGTTGTGTCCAATTCAGTAACCATGTCTTGATTCCTAAACTAACTTGCCTCTCCAATAAAATTCCTACTTGTAATTATTGGAAAAACAAACGTCTGCCATGTTTGGTCGAAAGTTTAAAAAGATTTTCCTCCCTCCAGGCTCCCACCCACCAAATGACCTCTAATCCATTGTTCAAATATAGTTATGACTCCCTTACCATCTCTCCTGATGTTCACTCTAGCATAGGTCTTATGAAAATTGAGCATAATCAAAAGTTAACTTTTGACTACATTGCTGAAACTAAGTGGCCACGATGGCATCGAATATTTACTGATGCATCTAAACATTCTAATGATGGTTGTGTAGGCGTTGGCGTGCTTCATTCTAACTATAACATTGTTCAGAAAACCAAACTCCCTCCTGAATCTTCTGTGTTTACTGGCGAATGTCTCGGTCTAGTAAAAGCCATAGAATATATTCTCTTAATGAAACTTAGTAAGACAGTAATTTTTACAGATTCGTTGAGTTCTTTACAAGCTTTGGCCCGGTTTCCATTTGGCTCACATTACCAGTTCCCTATCATTTCTGAACTCAGGCATCTGTTACTGAAATGTTTTAATGAAAACTATTCTGTGTCATTTGCATGGGTTCCTGCTCACTGCGGAATATCTGGAAACGAGAGAGCAGATCGAATAGCCAATGAAGCAGTGGAGAGTGGAGATGTTAATGTTTTCAGAAACTATGCGCATGACTTGGCGGCCCTTCCCGGGATTTATCTCAGGAAATCCTGGGATGAATCCTGGGCGGTAGATGGCTCGAAGGGTCGCCATTATCGTACCATCCAGCCTACTGTGCCCACAAAGCCTTGGTTTTGGAGACTGAAACTTGGGAAAAAAGTCGTAACAGTATTGTCTCGTATGCGGCTGGGCCACATGTGCACCCCAGCTCACCTTGCTAGGCTCAACATCATTAATAGCTCCAGGTGTGAATGCGGTTATGAAGAGGCAGATTTAAATCACATCCTTTTTGCTTGTCCCCTCCGCGACCGTTCAGCCTTTATTACAGCGCTAATATCCAGTCAAGTTCCTTTACCATCATCCACATCCTGTTTACTTTCAGACCCGTCTATTTATAAACTTATAGCAGATTTTATTTTATGTAATGATTTAAAAATTTAGTGTTAATAATGTATTTATTTATCTTTTCATATTTTTCCTATGCAACCTATATATTTTCTTTTAACAACTGATTTTTTACGAACTATTTCCTAAATTCCGTTCCTACCGTATTTCTTTTTACCCGTTTCCCCGTTTTTACCCCGGGCCACAGTGCACAAACCGTGCGGGCCAAAAAAAAAAAAAAAAAAGAAGGATTGTTTTATTTTAAAGTTCTTACGAGAGGTCATACGATTTATCACACAAGGATTTTTCACTAAATATTTTATCTGCACGTGATGATACTAGCGCACAAGTGTACTTTACCAAACTACCTACTTTACTAGGTATCATTGTAACTAACTAAAAACAATGATTTATTAAATAAAAATATTGGCCGTTAGCATCTGCTGTTTTTTTTGAACTTAAAAAAAACATGACACATTATTCTGTCAATGGTGGACGTAACCAACCACCATTTTGTAAAAAAAACAGTAATTAAAAAATACATAAAATATCATTTCAGTGATCTTAGACCATGACAAAGTTATCTGGAAATTTAATACTCTTAGACACATAGGCACATGTGTAAATACTTGCTTCATTTTAATTCTTTACGAAAGGTTTGTCTTATTTCTTTACCGCAAAGCTCCAGTGGTTCGACCTTATATTTTAATAGCTTAGTGAATATGTAGGTATGCCTGAATCTAGATAATACTTAGAGCAAATAAGACCAGAAGTTTGCTAGGAAGCATTCTTCGCTAAGCAAAGGAAACCCCAATGATAATACAGACTTTGTGTGACAGTGTTAAGAAACACTTTTGTTGTTTTGCTTCTTCCCACAGCCTCAGCTTTCTAATCTAACACATCTCTATAAATAATAAGTAAAGCTCTTCAAATTAATAATAACAATAATAGACTCGTTATGCACGAATTGCCCGATTGCCTCAAAAGGCGCTACCAAGCTTTGGACGATCTCATGAATGAACTCGGGGACGCCGAAGGCATGGCCGACGACAACGCGGAGGCAAACAGCGAGGATGCAACCAACGGCCCCGGCATCAAGCTTATGTGCAGATTCTGGAATATTCTGAAGGAAGATCCTTATTGTGACTTACGGGTATTGCTTCTTTTCTCCTGTTTTCTCTTATATCTTACATTTCTTTACAACACTTTCTTTGTCAAATACTTACCCCCTTATTCATAAACGCTCTATAGGCTTCTGCTAAATTTGCAATCGTTTGTCCTTATCTGCGAAAGGTAAATGTCAAAGTGACCGATAAGGACAAACGATTGCTAAGTTAGCAGCCTACAAAGCCTTTATAAATAAGGGGGTTAGTGTACGGCCTGAGTGGACGCTCTTGCGGAGCGTGCAGCGGGCGGAGCGTCATCATCTCATTATCTTCATCTCCAGCCTATATACGTCCCACTGCTGGGCACAGGCCTCTTCTCAGAATGAGAGGGCTTGGGCTACAGTTCCCACGCGGGCCCAGTTCAGATTGGGAACACCATTGAATTGCTTTGCAAAATTTCAAATGTAGTATCGCACATACCTAAATTCCGAAAAACTCATGAAGTGCGAACCCTGGCTCGAACTTACGACCCTCTGCTTGAGAGGCCACAGGTCATACCACAGGCTACCACGGCTTTTTGGCCACGGCGGAGGAGCGTGCCGCGTTCATAATATGAATGTGAGTGCTCTGAGTGCACGCTGCACAGAGCCTTTGCCGCTGCCTGCTACGTGGACGGTCACCACTCAGGCCTTACACTTACGTAGGTATTTACTAAGAAGTTAACTTTTTCATTTGGCTTTTGGATTATTTGACAGCAAGCTGTCCTGCAAAGAATGGATTCTGACACACAAAATTCGGGATTCCTATCGCAAGATGTTGTTTGTTATAACATGGCTGAAGACAAGACTAAAGATACTGTTAACAAGATTAACACGTATGGAAATTTAGTTAAACGTATATTTATTAGAACTACACTGACGTGCAAAAAAACTGGTCCTGTTATTTTCGCTCGTTCGTAATGTACGACCGTAGACATAGCTACTTAAGAATTAAAGTGGAAAATTTAGTAGAGTACGGGCAACAGCCATAATATCTTATAGAATAAATCGCTTAAAAATATCTACGGCGACTCTACTCGTATAGCCATAACGTTACAGCATAGCATAGGTAAGTACCTACTGTAGAACTAGGTAGAATACGTCTTCGGGCTGGCTGGTAAGAGTCTACTCTTGAAGTTCATAAATCGAACATTCGTTCGATTTGACATTTGCTTTTTTTTCAAGAACTCGGAGACGGGCCTCAGACCAGCTTGATCCGGAAACGAAATCACATCCCGTGTAATATAATTGTTGGTATTTCGGATGTTTGAATAAAAAGAAAGTTATATATGATTTAATTGTTTCAATAATCGGCCCTCAGCCACCACGGTTTGGTTAGGAAATCTATAACGAACCCCGTACTGATAAAAATGCCTCCCCAAGGCAGCTCTACAGTCGCTATCAGATGTTTTTGAGTGCTTTTTGCATCTCATTATTATTGCCAGTAAAAGCGGGTGAAAGTGTAACTGACTATAGTTTCGGTTTGTTTCGGAAGACCTTTCTCAGGGACGAGTGTATCGCGATGGGATTACATACCGCATTACCCGTGGGCACAGCACGCTGGGTATTTTCACAGAAATTATTTCAAAATGGTCTTCTGCATCTGCAACAACAATTTGAATTCTGTACAGCATATGCATGAAGATAACATCGGATCAATCGCGAGACAATAGTCCCACGAAAGGTGGTGGGCAGAAAAAGCCTGCGGGTGCTCCAAAGGTCGGGTGTTGTGATCCCAAGAAATCGCCATCAGCCAGTCTAAGAGCAGCAAGCGAAATCATGCCTCTAAGCAAAGTGCTGTGCAATTTGCAGAATGTAAGTAGAAAAGTAAAATTTTACTCATAGTGATGGCACCAGTGGACACTTTAAGCTGACAAGCACCAGCAATGGACACTTAATTTAAAGATATGGTTATAAATTGACTGTTGTAAAATAAATTACTACTTCTTCGTTACTTATGAATAAAGAGTTATTGTGCATTATTCGGTCCTTGTCTATTACTGGTGCCGTTACCTTAGTTGGGTAGGTATTAACGTCACTCTTTCTTCATAACAATCCGTCTGTTTTCTAAAAGTAAAATACTTGGATCACTTACTTTGTGATCGAGGGACGCCCAGTTTAATCAACTCAAAGTTCTTTCTCAGGGGGATCTCGAACGGAAATGAGACTATACCATTTAGATAATTATTTGAACTAACTTATATGCTGGACAAAACAATTTTCACTAATCTAACCACCTCACACAAAAAATGGGTCCAAATGGGTCCAAATGGGATTTGCATTAAAAATACTTTTGTTTGTATCAATTGATTCATATTTTATTATTTTAGGCGGCGGAATTTGATAAAAAATGCAGTGACAAAATAAAAGCCTTAACCGACGTGCAGAAGCAGGTTCAATCACAGATCCAAACTTTGGAGGAACGGGAAAAGCAAGGGACAGATTTGTTGAAACAGGCTGATTGCATGTGGACTTGCATGGAAGACATGTACAAGAAGAAGATATCGGATTCCATAGAAAGGCAGAAGAATCTCTTAAAAGAGGTACGGTAACAATTGAGGATTAAGTAATGAATGTCGTTGATTAGGTAAGATTGAACGTGGTTTTTCCTTAAGCTAGCATTACTCTTTGTTGTATTGCTAAATATATTCTCGTAACCAAAGTAGAAATAGTACCTAACAAAACGGGTCAGCATTAAAAAAAATATAAATGATCTAGAAAGGTAATATTTTAATTTTAACATAAATACTTATAGCAAAGGAATGTCGAGGGCAGTCTGTCAAAATGGCGAAAGAATAAGAAAGATCTCGAACAACAAACCAAACATTTGGAACAATGTAGAAAGGAGATTAAGGAAAAAACAAACCAGAAGAAAAATGACCTAAAATGTATAAATGCGGAGATTACTGATTACAAGAACAGAGTAGAAACTAATAACAAGGATATCACAGCCGCAAAGAAATCTCTGGACGGAAAGAGAAAGGCGTCACAAGTGAGAATTTTTCTAATTTTATTCTAATGATTTTCTAACTTTAAGGTAACCAGGGTAAAATAGTAGCTTTTTAAGTAATTATCTTTATTGAAATAATTTACAGTCCTTGTACCTTTAAAATGTCTTGCTGTTTCACTTACTCTTTTGGGTTTGATACTTGAATCGGCCGAGTGACGGAGGCATTGAGACAAACCCGAATGGCATTAAGAGAGCTCACGGAAAGTACTAATTTTGTAATAATTGAATATTGTTATTACAGAATAAAATGTCCCAATTAGCAGGAGAGCTTAAAAAGTTACAAGAGGTCGTACACAAAGAAGAGAAACTTAAAAAATTTAAGGAAGATGAAGGCAAAAAATACATAAAAGAAGCTAGAAACGATTTATCTACTATTTGTACAGTTTTACTCCAAAAGAAACTTGAAAATGAAGACCTAAGGGCAGAGGTAATATTTTGTAGTGTATCTATACTACAACGTTTCCCAATAGCTCTACTATTATCATAAGATGTTTTTTTTTTCAGATTAATGCCACAGAAGGTGAAATCGCGTTACTTAAAGCACAAAGTGACCAATGCAAGGACAGGTGTAAAACAAAACAACAGAATATGGAAGATGAGCTGAAGAAAGTTAATGAAGAAATAGCAAACTACAAATTAAGATGCATCAAGTGTCACAAGTGTGTGGACAGTGCTGATGTAAGAAGATTTTGCATCGATTGTCCCAGGTGTCAGGAAATAAGGGAATGTTTGTACGTTGATGGTGTCTGTACTGAAGATCCTACTACCGTTTGTGTATGCATGTCAGTTAAACGCAGATTCTTAGATAATGTATTTGAAAACATGTACACGGTATTAGAAAGGCAAGTCAGGACACGCCCGGGCAAAGTTTTAGCTGAACAAATACTTTCATGCTTGAAGAAAAGCAGAAATGGAAAGCTGAACGATGATACCCGAAGATCATTACAAGATTTTGTATTAGCAACCGTGAAGAAGAATTTGAATCTCACTATTATAGGCGGTGCTGTGAAAACTCGATGCGAGGTAGATAAACGTATATTTTTTATGTGTTTGTCATGACTTTCAGGGTCGGTTCAGACGTTTAAAAGAGCGGATCAAAATTGGTATCGGTATTCTTTCAGATGGATAGTGATACTTACACACATCTAATGGCGTGTTTGGCGCAAATTACAGTGACTAAAGTTACACCTGATAAAGTGGATATAGGAACGCCTGCCAGGAAGGTAACTTGATTCTCTGTTATGTTGCGGCTCATTAATAAACCAAGATTAAAAACGAACCATTATTTTGAATGATTATTAATCGTTTCCAAAAACTTTTTGGAAATGCTCGCTTTATAGTAGATTCTGATACAGAAAAACCCAAAAATTCTTGCTTCTTAACTTTTTTTACACGCTCAAATGCGCTTTTTCTGATCAAATGAATGACTAGATAGTAGATATATTAAATCATTATGACGTACATTCTAAAAGGATATACCACTTCATTAGACAACTTTTAACTTTACACAGAAACTACCTATGTCACGCGACTTTATTTTCGTTTTATGTCATTTACCTTGTTTTTCTTTATTTCAATGACATATTATATTAGCTCAACACTACAGCATTTCTAGTTCTCATTACTTATTCCTAAATTTGTAACCGTTAACAGGATCCTTGTCGCCGCTGGGGTGGCACAGGAGAGTGCAACTGCCCGGGTGGTCCGAAGACGTGTGTCTGTTCTTCTAAGGCTCCCCCTCCACCTAAAGACCCCAAGCCGTGCCCTCAGCTGCCAGAAGACAAAGAAGATATTGTAAGTCACAATCCAAAGCATGTTTTTAATGTCAGTGCAGATATGAGCAAATAATTTTTATTAATGATAGAGTTCGACGACCAGAAGATTTAAAATTTAGTTCAATAATGTGTAAGATTTAGTTAGTATAAGTTATTTTCCCTGAAAGGCATAAAGACAGCACCCAATAAATGAAAACTCGCAAGCGTGTCTCGAATGGAACATCTCGTACTTACCACTGCGAAACACAAGTCTAGCGGCTGAAAATGTATACGAAATTACTTTTCCATTATTGCATCTCTTCTTGGCAATTTGTCGTTTCTGTTCATTCTCTCTTTATTTCTTCTCTGGAAACTATTCATAATTTCATCTTACATCTACAGGGAAAAGCACTTGTATGTCCGCACCAGAAAACTCCCACTGATTGTGGCCCTGACTGTGCCAATACGAAGATTCCTGATGCTGCAAAAGATGTACTGAGCTCGTGGAAACCTGAGGCTTGTGGGTCACAACCTGGACAATGCTGCAATTTTTCAAAAAATATGAGAGCTGCTCAATGCATGTTGGGACCTGAGTCCTTGTATTCACTGGGAGCATCGTCAAAAACAAAAGGATACACTACTATTCCTTTCACACCGAACATGAGTGAAATGGTGAGAAACGGAAAATCCATTTTGATGTTTTAAGATTTGAGTAGGCTAGGATCTCTGCGCTGGATACTTCAGATTGTTTTTCTCCGTCTTAGTCTCCGTCTCCGGCTTAAATGGGTGTTTTAAAAAAGTGTTTCTTAAATGTGCCAGTATTAGTACGCCGATAAAATATTCAAACAATCTCGAGTGAATTGAGGAGTGAATCCGCTTCTAATTAAAAAATAATCCATTAATAATTATTTGAGACATATCCTTTTGTTTTGTTTATAGGTGACGCTTAAATGTGGATGTGAACCGGGAAACTGCACTTGTGAAGGTAAGTCGAGTAGCTTGTTGTTAGCTAATTTACGTGGGAGTACAAAGTACAAAATATTTTATAGTATAAGTAATTTGTGCGAACAACTTTTTTGACCTCAATATTCAATAAAACTCGTTATTTTAGATCTTAGGAGCCAACCTCGAAGTGAAATGATACAGGAAGTGATGGGGCGGTATACTGAGGTATCTCCTATCGAAAAAGTAAGTTACACAATACTGAGCAACATATCTAGTGTTTCAAGAGAAGGTTGCTGAAGATTGCTGAAAATCAAAATTGTAATAATGAGTATAAAAAAATAGCAACATTTCGTTCATATTGTACAGAAAAATAATTTTAAAACCAAGTTTTTTATGATTCAGGTATTATTGTTTGTTTTTGAATGTTTTATTGTTAATAAAACTATTGAGCGAGCGATAATGTTTTGTTATTTTATTAGTAGGACTTTAATAAGGCCGAACTGGGAACACAGTGAACTCTAGATGCAAGTAAGTCAATTTTAATTAATTGGTTTATATTATTTTGTACTCCCACGTTTTAATACCTGATTTTTAAGATATTGTAATTTGTTTTTATGTTTCCAGATATAACACAGTGCACGGGATTAAAAGAAAAAAGAAGAAGCGACTGCCCCACTATTTTAGAAGACACAGAAAAAATGGAAAAAATGCAAAATAATGAACAACAAAGTGAAAAAATGACTAAACGTGAAAAAATGATAGGTGATGATGGTAAAAAGATTACACGGTTTTCTACTATGGAGCAAGAACTCCGTAAATCCATTGAAACAGTTAAAGCAAAAATGTTAGAAGTGAAAGACGTTCCCCTCGTTCAAGCAGAGGTGATGTCCCAGGCATATCAGGAACGTGGCACAGACCCTCATGTAAAACTTGACACAATAGACCAACGGAGAATCCCCCTTGAGAAGGTCGTTAATAACCTAACTAATGAAACTTTGCCCAAAGAACTTTTTAAAGTTGCTATACGAAATAAAGCTGGAACAGTAAATCATGAATTTGCAGAAATTACTACAACTTCAACAGGAGCTATGGAAATGGCTTTAGACGAACGAACCATTGAACTTATTGATAATAGCATAAAAGAAAATCCTAATCTGTTTGTAGTTTTAAAGAAAACCCTCTCGGGACATTATGTTTTGAAATTCAACAAAGATGACTGTGTTTCCAGTGAAAGTCAAAAAATTTTGGTTAAGAGAAATAATTTGGGACAGATAACACTGGAAGTTAATAAGAATCTTATTAATACTATTAAACCAGGTATTACTCATAGCAAGGATGCAAAAAATATACCTGAAATGTCAACATTGGCAATTGGATTGACAAAAAAAGAAAACTTTTTAAATAAATTATTAAATCAGGATAACGAACAACTGAAAATTCCAAAGAACAAAAGTGCTACCTACGAAGCACACGAAAATAATAGAAGTAGATCTTCAGGTATTTTAGACGACATTAAAAAAGTATCGAATTTAGGGGAAACAATTCACAAAAGGTTATTAAATAATGACACATCTTCAGATTTGAAAGAAAACTTAAATGATATGCACTCCGGAAAAATGGTTAAACGTGGTCAAATGAATGACAAATATTCTAAGCATTTACTTAAGGTTGACTCCGATAAAGAAATGTCTAATGTCACATTAAAAAGAACTTCATCTAGAGAAATGTATGCTGTTCTTGAAGACTCAATTTTAAGTGAATCTGAAAACGAGGTCACCGTTTTAAAACCAAACGAAATATCACACAAAGTAAGAGTAAAAGGAGTAAAAAGTCTTCATCCAGATGTAACTTGTTTAATCAGAACCACTGTTTCCGGTAATTACGAATTTGTATTGGACAAAGAATTTGAAAAACGACACATAAAAATGATTAATGATTCCATTGGAGATGACAGTGAAAGCTATGTAAATGTATCGAAGACAGAATCGGGATGTTACCTCATTGATTTCGAAAATAATATGAATAATTCTTCTGGCACCAATATTAATGCTTTATTAGTAAAATCACACCCAGGAAACATAAAACTGTTTGTTAAAAAATCTGCCTTCGAAGCCATAGAGATAGATACAGAAATTCCGACAGGCCAATCTTCTAACGTGTTTGGAGAGTTATTTAAAAAAGCACCTCAATCAAGTAGAGAATTGCATAGAGAACATTTAGCAAAATCGAAGTTTTTAGATGCAAAATCATGCAGTGATTCACACGTATACGGAAAAGTAAGGATCCACAACCAAAAATCTTCGCTTACTGATCCTCCAGCTGTTCTTAAGAGGACAACATCTGGACAATATACTGTTGTTTTGAATAAAGACTCCAAGCTATCATTTATAAATAATCTTAAGAAATACATATCAAAAACAGGTCAAAACCTAATTCCCATTAAAAAAACGAACGATGGAGACATAATTATTTGTTTGAATCAAGATCACGAATGCAAAGGACATTATGGTTCGCTGAAAATAACGCTTTCGGGTAATATTTACATTTTTGTTGAAGAAAATGTTTTACGAGAAATAGAAAGAAACTCAGTTGAAGATGCAGCTCAGATGACTATAAATAAAGAATCGTCGTCGTCTTTCCATATGATAGGTACGCTCGTACGTCCTCGAAATAAAGGAGTCACTACCACTTGCAATTCGACGCGGGATAATACCATTTGTGATAAATCTAAATGTGTTTGCGAAGAGTTGGTTTCAGAAATGAATAAGTGCGGATATAGCCTTCCTGAAGAAAAGGCAAGAGGTATGGGAATTACTTGGTATCAAGTAGTCAAAAACACAGATTACGGTCGTAAAGCTAATGAACCTTGTTTCTTAACTGAATCTTCGAAGAGTTCAGAAACTGACAGCGAACAATTGAACCATTCACCTGAGGTGAAAATATTGCGATGTAATGTGAATCCAAAATCACGAACACGTCAGATTAACAACGAACAGTGTTATTATGTTATCGATACAGATCGAGTGACTCCCAGACATGAACATGTTAGATCATCCAACGAACTTTTTCAAATCGTTGGGCCTTGCTTCCACAGCAATTGGAAAGAAGAAACTGAAATTAAAGAATATAATTTCGAAAATTGTGTTAATTATGCAAAAACAAACAAGAGAAGCGATTTGTCCAATTTGGATTATTTAGAATCACTGCCGCCTCAATTGCCTTCATTCCTTAGAGGTAAAGTTGAACGTAATTAGTATGTATAATATAAAATTGTTTGTCACTTTGTCATGGTCTGTGGTGCGTCAGTGAAAAAAAGATGCCTATATTTAGGAAATACTGCTTTTTATAGTTCATGAGATTAGAAATGATGCAGTTTCAGAAATTATTATCGTCTCTGTTCGGCAAAATTTGGAATACAAATCATGTGGCGTCACGTTTCCATTTTATTTTCTTGACCGAGTTAAAACCAGAGCGTAATGTATGTCGCAGATTGCCAAGTTGTCGTGATTAATACCCCTTATTTGTCTCCACAAGTCATAATAGCTGCAGTATTTTGCAAAAGTTGCGAACACTAGACTTTAGTATGATGCCAAATGTTGCGGTCGAAGAGTCATTTCGTACTGTCATTATTGTTTCAAAATCTTCTGAATAAACCATTTCTGTTTCAAATACTTACTTTCCTTTTTATTAACGCTAACTTTATTAGCGAGCAAGTAAGAAAGTTTCAAGTTTTCATATCGATTATGTGAATACGAATGAAAACGACGCTTAACACTGAACCTAAATAACATCGTCTCCGTATAATGTTCCAATTTTTTCGTCCAAAAATTTGGTTTTCTGATTCTACGAATCAAAATATTTACGTAACTATAAAAAATTGCCAGATACAGACAAGGTAAAGCGTTTTGTAAAGGGAGGTACGCCTACCTTATGATGTTTTCGATTTGTGTTCTCAAATTCCGGCATAGCAGACTACATTATTATCCTAGTGCTAACACTTGCGCACTTTTGCCTTGCACATATTAAAATACATAAGTTCTGCAGTCAGCAGCTACAGTTCTGCACGTACCGTCTGTCTCTGGGATGAATGTTTAATGTCCCCGACGCATTAGTTCAAACAACTCATTTTTATTCACCGAAGCAGTTCGCCGATTGCACGCGGTGTTCCAAACTTAAATGTCTTTTTAATGCTTCATAAATTGCAGCCAGCTAGACTTAGGAAATGTCGGTAGAGGCAGCGGGAACTTACCGGATCTACTTCCAAGGGAGCATCATCATAATCTATTTTTACTAAGCATTGCACACTATTGAGGCCATTGGGAGAATATGTCTAAGCTCGCTGAGGAATGGATTTAAGAGAAATGTTGTCTTTTGAAATCAGATTTATGTTAATTTATTAATAACGAGCTGCTAAGGAATGGAAATTACTTCTACTAAAGGTATCTGTATTTCCGGACAAATACAATGAGTTAGGTACGGGGGACACCTTTTACCTCATATGCACTTTCCATCAGATGAGACAGCCGTTAATCGCTGGTCAGTTTACTATGTGTAGGTTAGGTATAATAAGTTCTTGTTTAAAATTTCATTTTATTAAAAATGTATTAACAAGCTATTTTTGCCGACTGTACTTTTTGTACACTGTACTTGCGTTGTCATCCATCTTACCACAGTAAATAAATAGACCAGTATGGAAGCTAGGCATACTTTTTGAAATAAATACCTACGCTCCGTTAGAGCGTTAGGGTTGTCGATTTAATTTATATAAAATTATAAAGATTTTTGTTTAGTTAGCGCTATAATAACAACTTGTAACGCCTGTTTTAAAGTAACTAGCTACACTTAATTAAGAGTATTAGGGTTGGCAACCTTAATTTGTCAAAAAAAAAGACAAACGTTTATTTGGTTTCTATGATGGACACGGCACTATAAAACTGTTTTTTTTCTAATTCTTTGTAAATTAAAAAAGCTACTTTGCAATTTATATGTTGTCTGACAACAACATCGAAAAGATCCAATAGTTAATTAAAAAGTTAAAAATGGCGGCTACTTTTTTTCATTTCGTTAACGGATTCGATGTCGGAGATCAACCATATCCCCAGATATCGATTTTGAAAGCAATCGGTCGAATAATTAAAAAGTTCAAAATGGCGGCTAATTTTTCTCATTCCGTCCACGGATTCGATGTCGGAGACCAACCGGATACCCAGATATCGATTTTGAAAACAATCGGTCGAATAATTAAAAAGTTCAAAATGGCGGCTACTTTTTCTCATTCCGTCCACGGATTCGATGTCGGAGACCAACCGGATACTCAGATATCGATTTTGAAAACAATCGGTCGAATAACCAAAAAGTTCAAGATGGCGGCTACTTTTTCTCATTCCGTCCACGGATTCGATGTCGGAGACCAACCGGATACCCAGATATCGATTTTGAAAACAATCGGTCGAATAACTAAAAAGTTCAAGATGGCGGCTACTTTTTCTCATTCCGTCCACGGATTCGATGTCGGAGACCAACCGGATACCCAGATATCGATTTTGAAAACAATCGGTCGGATAACTAAAAAGTTCAAGATGGTGGCTACTTTTTCCCATTCCGTTAACGGATTCGATGTCTGAGACTAACCATATCCCCAGATATCGATTTTGAAAGCAATCTGTCAAATAATGAAACAGTTATGGTATAGGTAAAGTACGTATCGGTATTTGGCAAGACATCCTTCAAATGTAATCCTGTAATATAAAATAGTACTAGGTATATTATAGATGCAAGATGATACCGACGAAAGTCCGTAGTAGAATTTTCACCAAAAACGCGCTCCATAATATACGGCAACTACTTTATCATTTAAACAGCCTAACGTTTTATTTAACAGAAAAAGCATTTTATTTAATAATAATATATTCTTATCTTTCAACATCAGCAGGGAGTTTAAAAAACGAAAGCTCCGGTTGTGAAAAAGTCGAGTTCAAGCAGCCGTACACTGACTGCGCAATACGCTCTTGGCATGTTTAACACGAAAAAGATCGCGGACTGTGAGCGCACGTAACAGACAACCGCTCTACTCAACGCGGCACTCGCGACTGACGGCACTACGAGGTCCGCCCAGGGGCCGTGTAAAGCGCGCGCCTGTGTGCGTGTTTCGTTTCAACCGATTTGTTCGTAGATTCCTTACTGCTTTAGCTTATATATATACTGTGATCTTACTATGTTCGACTTACGAAGTCAGCCAAATTTGACTTGCAAGATTATTTTATTAATCTTTTCACCGCCACGTCAAATAAGATATGTCACCCATATGCCAGACTTCTTTATTGCGATGCCTTAAGTTTGGCATTGTTCATTTTTTTTTAGTATGCTCCAATTCGAAAAACATTTCGAGGAAAACTATCAATTATCCGATTTATCTTGTCCGATTTCAAAAATACTTTATGATTGCAGATATTTTTGTAAAAGTACTTTGAACCTTTGTTTGACCGAACGACCGGGTTTTTAGACAGAATCCAGCATCGAATGTTTGCCACAAAAATTAAAAAAAAAGTTTGGCTATGGCAACTGTCACATGTCACTGTCAAATCTAACAAAACCATAGACAAAGCTGTTTTTTTTATAGCCAGCCGAACGAAGGCGATTGGGATTCTGTCTAAATTCACGAATTATCAAACAGCGAAAAAATATTTATTATTAATGAACAAAGCTACGTAAAAGCATAATATTCAAATTAGTTGCTTGAAATAGTCCATTTTATCAAATAAAGGTGTTAAAAGCACAGCTTAAAAAAAATGAACAATGCCATTGAAGTAATGGACGTATATAGTATAGGTCGTTGGCGTTGAACCTGCGGTGCTGAAAAGGTTAAGAAAGCTTTACAAAAATCCCAAAATACCATGCCAAAACCCAATTAACCGACAAAACACCGTATTCCTTTCCAGCAGTCTTATAATCATTTCGCTGCCTATCATAATAGTTTGCTATCAATCTTCTATTAGACTTTCTGTTTCGCTTTGTTGACTTGACAAGCGGAATGCGAGTAGCCCCGTCAAGTCTCTTAAGATTTCATTCACTACAAATTGCCAGTTACTTTGCAATAGGATACTGACAAAGGCTCTCATCTGTAGTCAGGGACGTGCGTGTCAAATTACTCTTTGAAACACCTTTCTTCATAATCGGAGTCTTATTTTGATTTGCTGTCAAGATCCCAGTACGAGGGTCAGGTTTCTTTTGACAACCGGCTACATAATGCCTTTCCTAGCATAAGGGATTTGAAGAAAATGCACTTTCGTTTGAAGATCGTTTGAATCGGGTGTCTCTGAGAATTGATTATGCAATTTATGCTAGACATTTTTGAGGTGCCGTAGGTATTTTTTACGGAATTGTATATCGTGGTTACCTTTCAGTTCATATATGTCGACGCAGCAACGCACGCAGTCATCGCGTAAAAATAAAGTTAGACCGAACTCTGTCATAAAACTGCGTGGAAATATCGGAAGCTTGTTAATAGGGTTACTAAAATTGACGTTGTGGTTTCAGTCATGATACAACGACAGCTAGTCAATGTGCCTACGAGTATAACTCACCAGTCTAGTAGGTATCGGGGGACCAAAATGCACTCTACATAAAACCTGTGCGTAAACAAATGCCAAAAGCCAATGGGTTCATTCGCGCGCCGCTCGCTCAATGTCTTGTACATAAAATTCGCAACGTAGCAATATTTCCGCCACCTCCCCAGCGGGAAAGCCTTATTGAATACAAATTGTTTCTTTATCACAAGTTTGTAGGCCAGAATGTTACCTAAAAACGCCGAGTGGCTTTCGTAGTGTTACGCTCTTATGGAAATGTTATTTTGGTTGATGGAAAAGATTATTCACAGGATGAAGGAAGTGAAATACAGAGTACATAGCTGCGTGTAAAAGTTTTTATGTGGTGAATTAGGGTTGAATCTAGGAGTAAGATGTAAAAATACAATTCAGGTATTCGTTTTTACCTACAAATTCAATTACTCTTTGTTATCGCTGTAACTAAAACTATGTATTACTAAAGGCTCATTTAGTAGTGCGAGTTGTACACACTTTGGGCATCAAGCTGCTTTAACAATGACATTAACTATAACCGACGATTTTAATATATTCCATAGTTTTTGACAAATATAATATACCTACTTTATACTAGCTTCTGCCCGCGACTTCGTCTGCGTATAATTATACATAAAAACCTTCCTCTTGAATCACCCTGTCAATATATAAAAAAAACCGTATCAAAATCCGTTGTGTAGTTTTGAAGATATAAGCATACATAGGGACACAGAGACATAGGGACATAGGGACAGAGAAAGCGACTTTGTTTTATACTATGTGGTGATAATTTGAATCGCCATCAGACGTTTCAATGATGTCTAGTATGGATCTGACGGCGAACGAACCTAAATTGAACCGGAATCGAATCAAGACGTCATGGTAATGCCCCAGGTTGCTCGGGTAAATTTGGCGACTACCTAATACTATGCACGAAATGTCAGCCAATTATCGTATTAAATTAAATTATTATTAGTGTGTAAAGTTAAAGAAAAACAAAACACTGTAACGTAACACACTCCAGCATAATCCTCCCGACGCAGGCTCGCCAAAAAATATCGCTAAGAAATCCAACCGTCCAGTGTCTGGGGTCCTTTCGACCGCAATTTTTCGCCTCCAGTATCGGGGGATGTTTTTACAACCCCCCAATGCCTGCGTCCTTGTCTGATTGATTTATGGGTCTGGCTATCTGGCTTCAGATGTTTTCTGATCCCTAGGATCCGGGTACGTGATCATAATGTGTTTAAACTTGTTTCGCGAAGATTTATTGCATATTGGTTTAGTAGGCCTAGGCGTTGGATGGCTTGCCGAGACTGGGGACGATTTATGTGGATTAACAGCGGTTGAGCGTTGTATAGTGTTAGATTCGTTCGTTGATACTAATTTTCAGATTTTATATACTGAATAAGAATCCGTTAAATTACACTTAAATCCTTCCGTTTTCCAAGTTGCCAGACAGACGAATAAAATTAACACTGCTCAAGGAAATAAAAATAAGAAAAAGATTCGATCAAGAAAGGCGCAAACAACTCGTTAAGAACAAAATCGAGGTCTACAACGATTCATCGAAAGCCCTCGCCAATTCAGCCGCTGAACTCGAAACTTCAATCCTAAAGAACTCGAGTCAATTTGTCAATCCATCGACCCGGACACTTAAAATGGGTTGTAAAAGTTTTAACATCCGACCTTAGACGGCACACTCACTGTACATAAAATGGAATAGCAGGTTCGAATATAAAAGGAAAGGTCGGATGGCCGACAGTAAAACTAGTATGTGAAAAACGAAAACGCTAGTCCAACTCGTGCTCCGTATCCGAATTCCAAATAAGTGAACACAAATTTTGTTCTGGAGTTGCAATGCTGTTCAGCAGAAACGAGAGTACTGACTGGCTATTTGAAAAAAATGTTTTACGTGGAGTTTTAATGGCTAAGTCACAAGGCCAGTTCATATCATCTATACGCTCATACTATCCAATGTTAGCAGATATTTTGGTCAAACGCATCATTGGATAAGCCTAGTTGTGCAATATAAAAAAGATTCTTACCAACTAAGGAGATGCAATTATACACTCCTAGGTCTAAGTTGAATTTAAAATAGAAGTAGCGGTTTACTTAACGTGATAAAATACGACAAAATCCTTAGTAAGATATAAATGTTACCGTTGATCGTAGAGGAATTGGGCGTTTTCCAAAAAAAAGTCCACATGTAAATTTTTTCCAGAATTTCCAGAATCGTTTACCCTATCCATTCTCATACAAGAAATCGAAATTTTGGAACACGTTTTTTCTTGTATAAGGATCGATAGGGTAAACGATTGTGAGTAAGAAAATCGAAAATAATTAAATTTAAAAAAAAAATGATCACGAGGACGCTCAATTATATCAACAGTTTGCTAGCCAGCTCTGTAACATGTGTGTTAATTTTGTCTCTTATAACATACAAATTATTACTCGTTGTTCGCGGCACTTTTTTTTTTGGCATACCACGCAATGGCAACATTTCCCATAGACATTGATCATCGTAAACTTAAATCAGTAGAGTATTCACTCTATTTAGTGCCCCGCTTTTGAAGGGCCAATTGGATTATAGCAATTACCGCGGCGTCGGCTTTTCTGGTTTTCCACTGAATTCCAAAAGCTCTTGTAGATGCACTAGCTGTAGACAGGATTAAGAAATCTTACAGTTCTTCGCGATAGACAATTCAAATTTAATTTAATCAAATAACAACCATTGTCAGTAGACACAAAAAGACAAAGTTATCGATCGTACTCGGTTAAGCATAAATTTCGTCAGAGCTGCACGAATGTCTATTATCGAGCGGATTTGTATTCAATCGGAGTATATTCAAATCAGTCATTGTTATTTGCTAGAGGGTTTGCGCCTTTCAATATTTCCGAGGGTGGAATGAAGCCGGTATTTTAACCTAACTTACAATCACACAATGGTTTAGGGATAAATTAGTAGGAGTTCTGTGACCTTTAGCGGGGTCTCATTATTAGAGAAGTGGAAACAATGGAATATTGAAGACTCGTAAATCGGGTTGACTTCTGGAAACGTCTGAATTTTGATTGAAATAAATAAAGCCGCGAGGTTAATCTGAACATAAAATGTCGTATTTATTTTCTCTCTTCAGCTTATAAATACTCCACTGTTGGACACAGGCCTTCTCTAAGAATGAGAGGGTTTGAGCTATACCCATAGTTCCTACTACAGTTGGTTGAGATCTTCACACACAATGGATTTTGCTTGTACTGTGCAGCTCATAATCTTTTCCTTCACCAAAAACCTCGCAAATGTATTTCGCACATAAATTCCAAAAAAGTCGGATGTACCAGCCGGGACTTACTGAAACCTCACTTGGCTACCACTGTTTTATTTTTGCACTTCATTTTATCACCAGGACATAGGTAACATTGAATGGAAATTTTACTGAAACTCCTTAATATGAAACTTTAATAACTTATATTGTAATGAACAAAAAAATTTTTTACCTTGCTACTCCGCTACTCACTTGAGTAGCGGGGGTCATTGAAATGGACCTCCGCAAAGTAAAGCCTGATTCAATAAAATAACTTATATTGTGCCTATTTTAGGTTGTCTCAAAAAGTGTGAAATTAAAATTCTTACAAGACATTAAGATGGTGGCGGTTAATTGCACATTCTGCTTGCTTATAATTCTAGTTACATGGCGTGGAAAATTATTTTAATGAACTATTCACTGAAATGGGGCGGTAAATCAAGTAAATGACTCGCACAAATTAGTTTTAGTCATGATTCATGACGTGAATGAGCAATTGCAAGGAATTTAGGGTTCGATTGCTGCTAGTCGGCAAAAATTATAATTCCACCAAATTTTAACGAACTAATGAAATTTCTGTCTGAGCAATTATTTGGTGTGTTGATTCAGAAGTTTTCATTTAGCGGGTTATTTGTTGTTTTGGAAGAAGGGACTCCCATTTATGTGGTATATTGAAACTATTTCACAAAATATTTCGATGTTTACGAAGCTTTTTTTCGTTATATGAAGTCCAAGTTCAGTGAGCTTACAACTTGAAAAAGTGACTACCGTAAAACTACCCAAATATAGTCCAGTACCAACTAAAACTATGGACCATTTCAAGACGACTTTAAATATCCATATAAATATTCTTTTTTGTTTTGTCCAAGTTTTTCCTTCCGTTAACGAACATTATTTAATCATTGAACTTCCTCGTTCTAATAAAAGTCGCACCTAAACGAAAATGTTTGAGATTTTGACCATAGTTGGGTAGTTTTACATACATTCATGCATAAATCACGTCATTATCCCTTACGGGTTAGACAGAGCTAAGGTAACAAGACCTAAAGCCCACATTTAGCATGATTGTGGGCGTATAGATGGAAAAGGGAATAAAAATAATGATGGGTTGCTAGCCACATTGTCCATGACATTATTACTAGGTACGATTTTCGCTCATTCCCTCGATGGACCTTTATCACCTGCGCGGGAAGAGAAGCAACTCTATGTTTTTTTCTTTGCTCCCAGACCAGCATGTAAGCAAAGTAGTTTTACGGTAGTCAATAAGGCAATTGCACCTTACCAAAGTCAGGTCAAAAATCATGTGATAATTTTTGGTAAATCAAATAAACTTTAGTAACATCTTGCCATATTAGAGTTCATAGTAGGTACAAAAACAACCGAACTAGTGAACAGTGGTGAAACGGGTACGTATTAAAATACATAAAGTTTAAAATATATAATGGGTTAAAATACATAATGGTTTATAATATATAATGCGATTTTCTCAGAAAGTTACAAATTAACAGGATTGTTATAAAACAAACCTAACCTAACCTAAACCAATCTATAGATTACAATATCAAAAAAGTTCACTTAGCTAATAGTTTTACAGAAAATTGCGTTATATATTTTGAACCATTGTATATTTTAACCCATTATACATTTTTAACTTTATGTATTCTGATCTGCTCCCGGTGAAACAGTAAATGTCCGGCCACACCAGTGCGTAAAAGACGTCGATGGTGCGTTTACGCAACAAAATGCATGAAGCAACGGCGAGAGAACGTGACGCAGCGACACGTCATTGCGTATACGCAGCAGTGTGGTCGCTAATTTAATCAGGAACGTTGCCGCAAATAGCCATAGACTGTTGATATTGTACCTATTCCAAGCAGCTGGTAGGTGTTCATAGTATAATTCATAGTATAAAACCAGAGTACACTATTTCCCTGGATGGTTCTTTCAATTTGTACACATTTTGCAGTGTGCCAGTACATGCCATGTCAGACGCCACCAGTCACAAAGAACTTATAACGGGAGTTACCTCTAGCTTAAAAACTTATTAACGGAAGGCGATTTGTTACAGAACTCAACAAAGTCAAAACTGTTTATGTTCTTACAAACGTATACCAAATCAGAACTGACCGAGCTGGTAATTTATAAGTTACAAGTGAGTAAAAGTAAGTAGGTACATTTTGATGTTAGAAGACCTAAATAAAATCAGTACTTACCTTTATTTTCCGTGGCACTACTGAGTGGCACTACTGTCCAAAAGATTTCTATTTCAAAATTAAGTCTATCATAGCTCCTACTTTTGGGTATTTTTGGTCCTTCGGGCCTGCTGAAGATCTAACATAACCTAAACCTACCTCCCATTTATGATATTTATTTTGGTCTGTAGTGCCACGTAGTAGTACCATGGGTAATACAGCAATCAGTAACTGTCGGGTAACACTGTACGTAGATTACCTACTTTGATAATTGTTTTAGTCCTTAGGAACTGTACATCTTCAGACGCTTATTAGATTAGTACTTAACTTAGGGACGACTGCTAACAAACCAGTAGGCTCATTATCTAACTCACTCGCAATCGCCATCGTGTTCATTTTAACAGTTCTTGTATGAATGTGACAGCTAGCTGATTCCGATGCCAATTGTCAGCCCATACATGAACTGTCAAAATGAACACGATAGCGATTGCGAGCGAGTTATACGATAAGCCTACAGGGCCTAACTGAATATTCAATGAATCGGTATTGATGAAAGTTTTGTCAGGAAAAGAGCCACCTTAAAAAAGACACATCAAAAAGCCCTTTACAACCTACTTACATAAATATATTTTGATTCTGAAGAGAGAAAACGTGTGTTACCTGCTCCAGTAATAAGTGTTAGTGTTGCCAGTAAAGCCAGTTCACCTGTTTACGCCGCGAGACGGATTTCGAACACGTTTTCTTAGAAAATATCAATCACTATTGGATTCCTGAGCGGGATCGTGAATCAATCATCCCCCCGAATCGGTCGGCAACGGGTAGCTCTCTAATGTATCGGAAAATTGGATCCCGTCGCTGTAAGTTGTTTAAGAATTCCTGTTTATTTGCTAACAGTTTACTATAAAATGTTGGCCCTAAAATATTGTTTACTTTAGGATATTGCAAATTTTTAATGATGTTAATCCATCAAGAAAGAGCTCTATTTTTATGACAGTTCGTCCAAGCAATTCTTAAATCTTTTACATTATTAAAAAAAGGTTGATTAAAATGTTTTGCGGAATGATTTAAATTCCAAGTTTCCGTTTCTCTGGGTACCAGCTGCCATTACCAATTTTGAAATGGCTGCGCAATACCAAACGTTTCACTTTAAAACTTTCGAACACGCCAACCGTTGGAGATCGAAATTCGATATTCAAATATCGCCAGAAACAGATATCAATAACTGGCGGGTTCTGAT
The DNA here is from genome assembly GCA_949127965.1 of Pandemis corylana. NCBI lineage: Eukaryota > Metazoa > Arthropoda > Insecta > Lepidoptera > Tortricidae > Pandemis > Pandemis corylana. The sequence continues at coordinate 3,272,892 of OX421860.1, forward strand.
CGTTTCCAGGCCTCAGATAAAACTAAGGCTACACCAATAGAAGCACGTTTAAAACCAAGATTACACGAATTTTGTGTTAAATGAGGATAGCGGTCCTACTACGAAAGGATAAGCGCGTGATGTGGCTTGTAAAGAAACTCACAAAGTATATTATGATTGCTGTCAAGAACCATATCATCGATGAAGCACTGTAGTGAAACATCAGCCTTAGATCAGTCATAATTCCAACATGGCTGCCTGCTGACTCCAAAGTATTTTTTACGCCAAAATCATCCAGTTTATGATATCGGAAATATATTTCCTTCCTCGGATTAGGCGCAGGTTCGAGTGATACCGCTTCGAATGTAACCCCGCTTGCTCGGGGCTTTTCCCGTAATGCTCAGGGAGTTTCGTATTTTTGTAAGAGTTGTTGAGTTATTGGAACAATTGGGTAAAACCAGGATGCAGTCATCTTAGTATTTAATGGGTTATGTGTTAGTAGGTATGAAAGAAGTCAACGACAAGCCAAATTAGTATATTTTGCGGGAGGCTTATCCTATGGCTTCAGGAGGGTTTTAGAGCATTTTTGCCCAAGCTGAAATGAAGACGCCGCCCTCGAGTTTCGCGCTCGCTCGGTAAAAATTATAATTAGAAGATTTCAATGAACCGGCAGTATGAGAAATGGTGCGAAAAATATAGGCACTATTTCTAGGCCTTCTTTCTATTTGGCTTGTGTTAGTAGCTTTTGAATATGCCGATATTAACCTAAATTTAGAGGTATTATTTCACGCCTCCGTTCCCATCCATCAACCATTGGAACTGACTGATTCGCGTGAATATTTTCACCCATTTCTCACGGAATATTTTTATGTAAATGAACATAGAAACCCTTACGAACCATTCGTCCTGTAATTCTCGTAATAGAACGTGTGTCGACGTATTTTTTTCGATTATCCTCGGGTGAGGCAGTAAAATCTTACTGCCATCGATCCGGCCGCTCATTTGTATTCGAGATGTGATCTTCTCAAAATCAAGGAGTATGTGATTCGATTTCTATACACTTGGCCGTTTATATGGAGCTGTTGAAACCGTCTTCAAGTATATTCTGAGACTGTTAAGGATACTATAACTTGGAATACTTTTGCATCACGGATTATCAGAAAGCAAAGGTCTAAGATGATCGGATGTTAAGATTAATGTTACTCTAGGTTAGTTATTCATTTGATCAAACGTCGAGAAATAGTTGATCAGGGGGCCGATTTTTGGAAATCATATCGCTCGAATTCACGACGAGTAATAGAATTCAATCCACACGCGAAAATTAGTCACATCCATTTGCGAGTGGTCCTCAAATGCCCAATTTTTGAAATCCGCGTTCGAAATTTAGTGAAAGACTAAGTCGATGTGTAAAAAGTAGTCCCGTCTCGTTACACGCAGAAAGTCGATAATTACCGGATTTTTGTTGGGCACCTGGAAATATATATTTTCAGCTCAAATTAATTTAACATAAATTGCAAAGTATTTTTGCATCATAGTTATTTATTTTTTATGCTAAAGTACTTATTAGAACTAGTTTAAATTGCGAATTTGTTACAAAAAAAATTACGTAAAACGAAAACTTGATAATGGCATTAGATTTGTTGAATTACAAATTAACAGAAAATCTCAATAATACGATGAAAATAGCCCAACGCATCGAGGCAATGACAGCAGTGAGTGAAGGTAGTCACCCGCCAACTCGCCATGTTTTTAATTTTGACAAGCCATCCCACCACTCGAATTCTAAAACGACTGCTAGAGACCAGTCGTTTTCAATTCGAGCGGTGATTTTCTACTACTCGCCTTTCAAAAATAGCAATTCACGGATTTGAACGATTTTCGAGCGATATTTTCATAGGTATGATTTCCAAAAATCGGGCCCCAGTTGAGTCAAAAGATCTCGAACACAAAGTCGATAACATTTCAAACTACCGTATTATTTTTTAAATTATCAGAACCTTTTAAAGTTAAGTATAGGCAGGCTTTTGCAGGCCAGTGTTAACTAAAAAACTTTAAGTGATTTCTTAACCCAGGGTATAGTAATGGCAAAACGTATAAATGTCATGGCTAACCTAGGGTTAGCAACAGATCGCGGTACACGCTTATTCTCCCGTAGTGCCCTAAAATAGTGCCAAATTTGGGAATCCGTGTGGTTTTTATTGGGTATGCCTGACGCCTCGGGAGAGCCCCAAATACTCCTGGTAACCCCGTACCGGGCCGGATGCATAAGACGCATTTCCCACACCATAAAAAAAAGGGTTAGCAACAGATTTGTTTGACATCGGCCAGATTAATTATGTATGACTATTTTTTTGGGGTGCGAGTCGGGTTACCTCCGCGTGTGATCAAGAGCTGCGGTTCGTTTTTGGTTCCGTCCGAGGGGAAGTGCAGTGCTTGTTCCGGTGCACCCTGGTTAATGATTTCCTGGCGGTCTCCGAGGGATATCGTTATCCGTTGGCTAAGAGCCCGACAGGGAGGGGGGGGGGGGGGAGGGGGGTCTTTGACCATTACCGTACAACGTAGCCGACATTTTTGTCACAAGATTTTTGAATTATATTTTTACCACACTGACATTGGCCCAAGCCTTACGGCCGCCATTAATGAGAGAAGAAGAAGACTATTTTTTTGACCCGTTTCTTAAATCTGGTTTCTTGTCGCCGCATCAGCTCTCGCTCCGTCCGCCTTCGTCCATCCAATCGGAAACATCAATGGAGTGTCTCGGCGCGCGGCTCATACTAAACGCAGCAGATGACGCGGCGGTGGGACCGAGAATTATTCGCAGACTTGGCGCAGGCTTATTGTTGGGGGTAGGGTAGGGTTATGGGGTTTGGTAAATTCCGGTAGGATCGGGGTAAAATGCTAACTGGGTAAAAATATTTCTTATTTTAATTTCAGTGGTATAATTTTTAAGAGATGGTTCGTAGGCAACTGAAGCTCTCATAACCACGCTCAAAAACGTATCATTATAAATTATTATAACTTGTCTTAATTTTATTTACAAATTATCGTCTTTAGTGTATTTGTATCCAAGGACAACAAGTTTCTGATAATAAAACTAGTTTAAGTGAAACAGCTTGTTTTACTAAAAGCTTGTTTCCGGTAAACATAGAATGTACCAGTGGCTTCGCTTCCTGCGCAGGTGGTAAAATCACATCGAGGGAATCGGTGAAAATCTTAGGAATCATGTCATAGGCGATGCGGCTAGCAACCCATCACTATTTAGACCCACTTTCCACCTATACGCCCAGTCTTGCTAAACGTGACCTTTATGTCTTGTTACCTTGGGCTCTGTCTACCCCGTAAGGGATATAGACGTGTTTCGTGTGTGTGTTGTTTCCGTTGTTGTCTGAATAACTACTTTGTTGGACTCTCGTACCTATTTGAGTTACTTCAGATTCGCCTATTTCTATAAATTTAGATTTTGACAAATTTCAAAAATGTGTTTAGGCAAACATAACTTATAATAACCATAAATTTAAAATTAAAAAAAACCCCACGTTAAAACTGCTGGATCAATTTCTACCATACATTTCTTTCACGAAAGCAAAAAACCGCATCGAAATCGGTTCATCCATTTGAGAGGTACAATGCCACCGACATACACACAGGGTACACATTGACGTTATGACGTTAAACTTATAACACCTTTTTTTGTCGGGGGTTAAAAATGGGAATCAGGGCATTTGTACGACAAGTGAGATAGTTTGTAATGAGCACGTTTTGGACTAAACAAACAAGCTTATTTCGAGACAAATTGTCACTGAATGATTCAGTGGAGATGCTATTAATATTTAATTTATAATCTCGCCGATGCTACCATTTTACTAGCGGGGGACCCCTATAAAAGTTCCTTCCCTTTACGACGTCTCACTAAACTCCGACCTTGCTTTACCTTATGTGATTAAATTATTTATTCTTGGGTATCCACTTATTTTGACGTGAACTGTCTTGTCTATAATTTTGCAGTAAGGATCTTAGTTTGGTTTAAATCCTATTCAGAATTGCCAATAATGCGTGATAGTCTGAAGGTATCAAAGAGTGCCACGATAATGGGGCAATTACACTAAGTTGATCGTCGCATACAACATGCGGTGACCGCAACAGTATGAGGACCTAGTTAGGTAGCAGAAGCAGGCAGATAAACTAAGCAACTTGGGCTTCGCACCCTGTTTGAACTTTTGAATGAGTACAAAGAGACTCATTTAGTGTCCATCTTGAATTAAATACATGCTGTTTTATTGCCATACCGAATAATATATGAAAATCAGACAGTGTTTGATGAAATTATGAACAAAGAGCCTCGTTTCATGATCCTTTTTTTATTTGAAACCTCAATTTGTGATCATTTTATAACGGAAATAAATACATGGCTTGATTAAACCAATAATCCTTTAAACCCGTCGAGCGTCCCGTGTGCACAGGGCGCATAACGTTGTGGCCACACGTGTGTCCACAGGACGCTCGACGGGTTAAAAACGAAAAATCCAAATTTTCAATAATCTTAATTACTCCAATCAAAGTATTTATAATGCCCGCAGGAATTGACGTCGCCGCAATGCTTGCGCTCTGTGAGGGGGGGACAGTCACGGCCGTCGTTCTGTCTCTGTCGCACGATGGTTCGGGTGCGGAACTTGTCACCAAAGCCGCAAGTAGCGGAACATGGCGTCCAGTCACTCCACGCGGATACTAAGCAGTCGTCTGCTGTAAAATTAAATAAAAGATCTAGACTGTAAACCTGCGAACAATATTTCCTTAATTGATAATAGGAAAGGAAAGTTTAAGCCTTTTAATGTCCAAGTTAAGTGTTTAATTAGAACGAGTGAGAACTGTTTCTGTAATTACTTGATTAATGATTTGAATATCACAATGCGGTTGAAAAACCCGTCAAGTGTACGGAATGTTTTCGGGAATTAGAGACCCTCTTTTACAATTTTTATTTTCATAATTTGTTTTTATATTGCCGTATACAGACGGAGCGGATGCTTAATAATAATATCCTTTAACGACCTTTTGGACATGGAACCTCAAAAAGCCTCTCTATCAGAAAACTAATTGCATCCCCTTGTAAGTCGACGAACTATGTTAAGCTTTGTTACTGACGTTGTATCTTGTTAACCGCATGGTGCAGACGCGACCTGAAGTGTCTTGGCAGGTGTTTCCCCAGACCCATCCTGTGACCTTGGGCTACAGCTAGTACCACATCGTCCATGTTTTTGAGTGCACTGTCGAATTCAGCTTCCGTTGTTGACCTGAAAAAGTGACGTCCAATTATACCTATATGTCATTAACAGAACACGCCCGAACACGTTTCCCTGGGGTATTCTTTAGTAGCAAAGGAATTTACGGTACCTAATCTTTTATTATAACTTTGACATTTTGTATGAAGCAATTTATTTAGTTATTATCTACTTACGATGTTGTTGCCCTTGTCACAACTTCGACGTTGTTTTCTGGCAAGTCCGGTGGCGGAGTACCGAAAGGCTCTTCTTCTAAGTCTTTAAGTTCGTCAAGCGAATTCCTTGTGGTCATTTCTCCGAAATCGTCGGAATATTTTCTCATTTTCGGAAGCCCTTTATGCTCATTTTTCTTACGCATCTTATTTTTTAATTCTTTTCGGGCAAGATTGTTGATGTCTCTCGTGGAATATGCTTTTACCTGCAAATTCACAAAAAATGACCTTAAACCCTAATTACTCATCAGTAATTATTTTATATACATTTTATTTCTGGATAAGTATAAATAGATAAATTTAAACTCAAGAATTTATTTTCTAAAAGCGCTGACATTCATAAAAATAAAACATTTTAAAGAGCTTCAGAATTTAGAATTTAAGAGTTCCATAGGAAACATTTTCAGCTTCGCCATCGAAACTTTATTGCGACCACTTCGTGACGCTACACTTAGCGTAAGGTCATTTGAGATTTGATCATGGTTACCTTGGTAAACTCCACTTTGGCGATCGTTGGCAGTTCTTTCAGGTGAGGATAATAGAATCCTGAAGCCGGATGGTTCGGATGGCGAGGTTTGTGACGGAACACTGCTTCTGGAGGAGTGGTGTCCCAGCGAGGAGCTGTGAAGGTCAGGCCACTGGCAGCTCCAGCATCGAGGGGATCCAGCTATGGAGGATGAATACTCTGTTGTTATTATTTCTTGTTGTACAAAAGGACTAGAGCATGTGGTAGACAACATACACTCAGAGACATAATAATATAATAAAGAGGCAAACTTGGATGCATGCTTTTGTAGGTACAGTACCTACTCGAATAACTTCGGCCTCGTAGAGTTTTGCCCTAACTTATGTGACGCTAATTGTTTCTTTCCAAAGACCGAAGTGCAATCTTTATGGCTGAGTACTGTATCGAGTATGTACAGAGTAATCCCCGGATTCTGAATATGCGAAAATATAAAGTTCCGGCGGATCGTTACTACTTAATTGTCTATACTTACGTCCAATGTGACTTCATCCACCCAAGACGAATCAACGCATAGGCTTAGGCTATCTACTCCAATAAACCAATCCGGAGACGGTATTAAACGCGCCATCAAAGAGACCTGAAATAAAGGCAAAAATTCACACGAACTTGGCCAGTATAACCATTTTACTCAACCCAATAGCGATCAGATCAATGTTCGTGGTAGTGTCTAGTTTATGTCTATTCTTATGACTCAAGACAAGAACAAGAAGACTTTCTAATTGATTGAATTAGGCGTTAGTGAGAGAGAGGGAGATCCTTCCAGGCATGACTTTCACGTCATCATTACTAACTAATTATTAAAGTGTTCCAAAATTGTGTCCAATTGCATTAGATCAGGATTTCAAGATTATTTTTTGAAATTAGCACCCTTTAAAATAATGTTTGAAGATGGTGAAAATTGGTGTTAAATTTGAAACTGAAAAATTTGAAGCGAGGTGCAGTGTTTTTTAAGCTCTCATGGGTTTTTTACTTTAACAATAACTAGCTTCTGCCCGCGACTTCGTCTGCGTAGAATCATACATAAAAACCTTCCTCTTGAATCACTCTATCTATTTCAAAAAAACGCATCAAAATCCGTTGTGTAGTTTTGAAGATATAAGCATACAAAGGGACATAGGGACATGGGGACAGAGAAAGCGACTTTGTTTTATACTATGTAGTGATGATAAGTTGGGTACGATTCGACTATGTAGTTTTGCGTTTTGTTTCAGAAAACTTACCTCAGAGGTAAGGGCGTTCACTTCGCACATGTTGAATTGTTTAAGTCATGCTCAATAGGTCGTACAAGTCAAAACTACACGGATAAACAGATACGGACATAGAGTCGTAATAGTGTAACTGATATTTTGATTACCAAAACAGCATCTTTCGAAATTAATGTTTTAGTTGCATTTCTGTCATAGTTGTGATGCGATTCTTTCGCGATGACTTGTATGAACTATGATCACGATGTTGGCTTCCAATTTACGAATACTCGTAGATATAAGCCGTTAGCCACGGGCTTTTTCAGTACGGCCCAACAGAGGATAAGTGGCTAGGAGAGCGCTCATCAACGAGATACTTCACTTAGACTAAGACTACTCCTATTGAACTGACCTTGGACTAAGTAGCTTAAGGATATGAAAATTTGGTGTAGAAGCGAACAATGATTCAGTTGTTTTGATCAATATTTTACACTCGTCATTGGGAATTGCATAATTTGCGAAATCGAGTATTTGATTTTGTGTCAAAAGGCAGCTGTATTTTAGATGAATAGGTGTTCAAAAATATCTAAAAAAGACCGGATTGTCCATTAAACAAGTTTGTGTTCTCCGATATCTGATGGCGACTACCTATGTCAGCGGAAAAAAAATAAGAAAGAATATTAGCCCGATCTTCTAATACAGTTAGCTTACGGATTTAACTAGTCCCTAACTACGAGTATTGCACTCTGAGACATTGAATGAATCTTGAATTGTCAGCTACCACAAAAAAAAATTTTTTTTTAATATTTTCTTTGCAAAGTTCGTTCTGCGAAGTTCGTTTCGTGCCGTACCACTCACACTAATAGTCATTAATTTGAGAATGAGAGAGACGGTACGATACGCACTTCGAAAATCAATTTCAGAATACCCGTCTTATCACGGACAGACGTAGCATTAGGTATATGGAACTCGAAAAACAAGTGACTCTCTTCTAGGATTCAATAAATTAACGCCTCGCTTTCCCCACGTCCCAGTGGACTAGCCCTTTAAACTTATTCGGCATAATTACATATGGAAATTCCGTGTTCAAGTTAGACTATCAAATAGCGAACCCGTGTTAGCTCAGTTCAGTGAACGAGTCGAGGTCGACTAAGTAAAGGCAATACGTCATACCTAGAGGTATCATTAAGTAACGCTACTATCTGAGAACTGGTTAAAGTTGGCCATTATGTAAGTTGTCAATTTAACTACGACAGGAAAAGTTTTCGCAAAAATGACAATTCATTAATTCACGACAAAACAGGTTAACTTTAGTGTGCTCATAAATGTTTCAAACGAGTTTTATTTTATTCGTGCATTTCATATCCATTAAGCCGGATACTCATACGCGAGTTCTAACCGTAAACTGTTGCTCGTTACAATAACCAAGAATCCTCGTATGGACATGGGTTGCGAGCCTTTTAAACTAAAAAGAAACTCACCGGCGTTGCCTCAGTCCAGGTGTTGGGGACGCAGTGGGATGCCACTGGGGTTTCGCCACAAACGCCCCCTTCCCTTAGACGATGAGACCGTGGAATGCTGGTAGGTAATGGAACTCTACGCTACATTAGAGTTTTGGTTATTGTAACGAGCAACAGTTATGGTTACAGCTCGCACATACCCGTACCCGCAACGCAGTACCTAGCTTAAAAAGGCTGTCAGTACTCTCACCAAACTATGTTCTCCATTGACGAACACCATGTTCTCAGTTTCGCCTTCACCTGCGGCGATCGCGGGCGCCGAGAACTGGTCGTAAACCTTGGGCTCGTCGTCTCCCTCGTCGACCAAGTCGTCGAGTTTGCCCGTCTGTGCGAACTGACGGACGGATGGACGCGCCGTCTCACCGATACGGAATAGCGCGTATGATGTGTTGTGCGATTGACCTGGAACGAAGAAAAATTAAATTACAATTTTATGAACGCACTTAGGGCCTGTTTCACAAGTCTCTGTTGAGTTCCAGTTATCTTATGTGTCAGTTATCTATGATTCCTTCTCTATTTATTACTACGAAATAGATAGAGACGTCATCATACACCATTACGTATACGTCATTATGACGGTGAGGGAGTGGGACGCCAGCCCCCTTCATGAGCGCTGGAGGACATATCATAAGCCAATCGTCACGGGATAGGGGTAACCCGCGATGTTGGTTGGTGTATACCTAGTGTAAAAGTATAAGTTGATTTTGATTTTAATTTTAATATTGATTTGATTTAATTTGATTTGATTTGATTTATTTTAATTTAATTTGATTTAACTTAGTTGATTTTAAGACATTTAATTAATTTAATTTTTCACTTTTATTTTGTATTATGGATGCAAGTCTGAAATAAACATTTCATTTCATTTCATTTCATAGATAACTGACACTTAAGATAACAGTGTAAGTGATGAAAGAGCCCCTTATACACACATACACATATATACAGAAATCACGTCTTTATCCCTTACGGGGTAGACAGAGCCTGAGGTAACAGGTACCTACAGGCCACATTTAGCAAGATTGTGGGCGTATAGGTGAAAATGATTCATATTCCTATTATTTTCGCCCATTCCCTCGATAGTCTTTTACGGGTAGAGAAGCAACTGGTACATCCTAGTTTTTTCTTCGCTCCCAGACCAGCATTCCCTTATTCAACAGCAAATAAGCTCACTTACATTCATACATACGTCGTACATTCAAAATTCGCAAGAGCAACTGACACGGCATGAGACTACAAAGATCAGTACTTGACCGAGCTAAGTCTGCACCTCGCTGGAACGCGGCGTCCCGCCTGCGTCCCCGCTCACCTGTCCCCGATCACCATGTTGCATCTGTACGCTCAGTATTTTTGTCGCCAATACGCGTCTTATGAATTTTTGTTTCGTATTTGTAAAATAAAAGTATGCTAAAACTATGAACTTCCTTTTAAAGTATTGTAGACTGATATAAACGAATGCAATATCAAGACCCAAGCCTATCACTACATAGTATAAAACAAAGTCGCTTTCTCTGTCCCCATATCCCTATGTCCCTATGTCCCTTTGTATGCTTATATCTTCAAAACTACACAACGGATTTTGATGCGGTTTTTTTAATAGATAGAGTAATTCAAGAGGAAGGTTTTTATGCATGATTCTACGCATATGAAGTCGCGGGCAGAAGCTAGTAACGAATAAACATAAGTACATTAAAAGATTCATATTCATATTCATTTATTGATTGCTTTGTGTGTACAAAAGGTCTTAATTTTAAATATGTTTCAACACAACCCTGAGAGGGCACCGCAATACACTACAATAAGGTTCCCTATCAATAGACTAATTAAAAACAGTGAAATACAAATTATTAGGCTTAATTCAATTCTAAACGAAGGGTAGCAGAGAGACAAGCACTTATTTACGGTAATGTTAAGTAGGTAGGTTTCTTATCTAATTGTTATTATTGGAGTCTAAATATTCATTGACTGTGTAGTATGTTTTTTCTGCAAGAAATATTTTTAATGTCATTTAAGATAAATGCCTACATTGTTTTAATCTCTAACAGTTAACCTGTTTTAAAAGAAATTCTTTACAAAGAAAAGCAAGCAGTCAAATTATAAAAAGCAACCTATAAAAAGCTGCAAAGTTTTAATAAAGAAAATATGTAAGCCAAGTCTTTTTATGGCTAATTTTAGATCGACTTAATTTAATGTTCCCGTTAAGCCTGTTTAAGTTAACATCGTGCTATAATTAGGACGGAGAGCTCATAAAGACGAAGGAATGGCTGTATTTGCATATCGCAGGAACGGCTTGATAAGAGCTAAGGTAATGGCTGTAATAGAGCTAGGGGTTGACTTTGTATCCGGAACCCGCATTCAACGGTGCCGTCGCCACCTGCCCCATCCCGGGGCGGCCAGTGGACGTTGCGGTGGTCACCGTGTGCGCCCGCAACGCCTGCAGTTCAAGGCCTGGAGGGAACGTGTGTGTTTTTAGACGGTAGGCCTCTCCCCTCCTTCCATAGGGAAGGCAGCGGCGAGATGGAGAGCCCGTCATAGCTCCGTTTGTATGCTGCCCCGAGCGCGGAGATGCATAAGGCGCATTTTCCACACGTTAAAAAAAAAAAAGAAAAAAAAGGGGTTGACTTTGTGAGGTCATTGATCTTAAATCAGTTGCAGTTACGTTGGCTGCTCACCATACTTCACCATAAGTGTGGCTCCCACGCCCCATATATTTAGTGATTCCACCGTTGATGCTCACAGCATCGCCCCTACTGAGAAAAATGAGTGTCGCTACACGTGGCCACGTCACAGTATATATATAAGCTAAAGCAGTAAGGAACCTACGAACAAATCGGTTGAAACGAAACACGCACACAGGCGCGCGCTTTACACGGCCCCTAAGGGGACCTCGTCCACTCCGCTCAGGCTCAGGGCCGCTTAGGGGCCGTGTATAGCGCGCGCCTGTGTGCGTGTTTCGTTTCAACCGATTTGTTCGTAGGTTCCTTACTGCTTTAGCTTATATAATATACTGTGGCCACGTCTACGGAATGGTAGAAAGTCTTAGGAATCGTGTCATAGGCGATGCGGCTAGCAACCCATCACTATTTTGATTCCCCTTTCCACCTGTACGCCCACAATCATGCTAAACATGGCCTCAAGGTTTTGTTACATTAGGCTGTCTTCCCCATAAGGGATAAAGACGTGATATATGTATGTATGTATGTATTTTCTTAGTACTGTAGTTTTAAACCGATTACTTTTTCGAGTAACGCAATGTATAATATGACATTGAAACGTAGACAAGCTTAAATTAAGATGTTTATGATATGTTGCGTAGTTTAAATATAATTATTTTGAATTCTATTTTAATATTCAGTTCATCAATCTGGCTATTTTAGCTAGCAAATAAAGACATCAAAAGAACTTTTAATATTATTTATATGCACTCAGGTTGAAGTGTAAAAGGTACGAATTCTCTCAAAGTTAAGTATTATGAATCCATATTCAGATTCAAATAACAGTCGACATTATAATAAACTCAAACATCCACACTTAAGGTTAGACATTGTTATTTTTTTAAATATATATATCATGTTCTCACAGTGAACAAATGAAGGCTAAAATTTGTAGAAATCTTACTCTGTTAATTTTTATGGTAACTTATAACATTTTTTTATTACGCCAATTTATATACATATATAATGAATCATTCTTAATAAGGTGTTAAATAACAAGAAAATAGATAAAATCAATATATTATGTAATTAAACGCAAAGTTAATAAATTAAACATTTTAAAAATAATACATTTTATTGACATTATTAAAATAGCTGTAATTAATTTAATATTCAATATTTTTCTATTCACATAGTTGTTTTTTACTGTGTTGAGAGCTAATATTTGTAAATAAATATTTTATCGCAAGCACAATCGTTTTATCAAATCCTTACGCTCATTGTGGTAGTGGTGGAAGCGCTAATAGAACTAACCCTTCGTATTTTATCTTGACACAAACATTTGTATTCCTTCTTTGGCATTCAATATTACATTATTCAAACGTCATTGAAAGAAATGTTAGTACATTTACCATTACATAGTAATCTTAGCTCGAGAACGATGCATTCTACGACAAAAAAGCTAAAAGCCCTTTTATATTTTTCAGTCCCCAAAAACTTGACGTTCCCCTTCAAAATATGTTCCCCACAAAACGTAATTTATATACAATGCACCAACTTTAGAAATCCTTACAAATTCCCCCTCCGACATAATATTTAGTATTTGCACAAAAAATGACGTCAACTTGCTCAAAACAAATTATATTTATGTGCAGCATACAACTATATCCTATGACATAACTATTTGCTGTTATGTTTACGGTCTAGGGTTGTCTGCTATTAAATGTTTCGTCAAATAAATAAAAAAAATGAAAAATATGTAAATGTAATGCAATGTTACTTGTTACCCAGTTGAGTATATTACTTTTATTCCCGTGGTTATTACTTTTGGCGTTAGTAGTAACATTCATTAATTTATATTTGGGTTTTTGGTCGCTTAAACTTTCATAAAATAAACCTTATAGTTTTTCTATCACTAAATATTAATAAATAACTAAGAGAATTCTTAGATTACCCACTTTAGCTGTAATAATTTCACTATAAACCTAAAATTAGCAACCTATTTATAAGATAAACTTTTAATTATACTTTGCCCTTACCTAATCTTGATGTATTTCAGTTCCACGCATCCAGAAAGTTCTCGTTATAAATTAAAAATTATTGTATTCGGCGAGTACATATTTTTTAACCTCCGCGCCAAGTGCCATCCCTGTTTTCCCTCTTTTTGATTGAAAACAGACAAAAGACGTTTTTTGCTCGAAAAGGACAAAATGCCTTTCAAATGCCCGCGTAGAGATTTATATCCCGGGGATAATTCAATATCGCCTTTCATAAAATAATGGAGACAGGCCGTACCGGCTTAAAAAGACGTTTTAGATTTCGGGTGTCCTTACGGACTTTATTAAATCACATCATTTCCTTATATTAATGTTTGTTTTCAAAATTAATAAACGGAACACACAAAAACACCTCTTCCTTGTTTTACCGTAATACTTGGAAAGCTTTGAAAAACAATAATAAATTCTTCAGGTGATAATAACTTCGAGGGTTATAACCGTACGAAATACTTTAAAATAAAGCAATAAGAAATGGGAATTGCGGAAATCCGTAAAGTTTACTCGAACTAGGAAGCACCAATAAAAGTAAAACGATCTGCAGTAACAGCCTGTCTCTAAAACTGCAACCAATAAACCATTTACTCCGGCTTAGATTCTCGAAGTATTAGTAAAACTAAGCAGTAAAAACCTACTAAAGTTCAACGACTTCGAGTAAGAAACTCGGCTATTTTTCCACGCCGTAGGTAATCAGGTCATCAGATAGCGCTGGGGAGGTAAAGACAAATAAATACCGCCTTATCTTAAGCGTACGAAATGTCTCTTAACTGCTTCAAGCAGATAGCACGACAAACTTAACTTTACTGCCATCGGCGTTAACAACAAACGTGATTTCAGTGTGGGAGCACATCAATTTCCTATTTCACCACTGACATGGCTAACTTTGTCGTTATATAAGAGGGAACTTCTTATTTTTACTGTCCTACGCCATATTGGATTGTTTCATTAATTACATTAAATGAAAATACGACACGGAGCAGGCAATTGGATTTTATCTACGAGACCGCGATCTTTTTGCCGTTGCAGAGGAATTCTTTGACTGTTTTGTTTGAAATAGCAAAATTGTTCTTTTGGCAGTCGTTATTTGAGATAGATTCAATTCATTAACATTGTTTTGCAATTACGTGTGCTCTTTTATTTGTGGATGTTTCAGACTTTAACGGATGATTGGCTGGTTGGAATTCGGCACAATATATTTTTGTAAATGTTCTGAAAACGAGGAAAATACTCTTGTTGAACTTTGACACTTTATTATTTATGATTATTGTTATTTTAAGTAAGAAACATAATTTTCTTTTTATAATCATAATTTGTCTTTGATATCCGTTTAAATGTAAGCTTCCTAACAAATTACATTTATTTTAACACACGGAAACACACGATTGTATGATTTTAACTGCCTAGTTTACTAACTATTAAGTCTATAATATACCTTCAAGATTTTACATCTAAATGTTTAATTTATTCAAAATAATACATACCAAAAACTGGCGACCATTGCGCTTTGGGTCGATACTGCGGGTAGTCTTTTGGAAACGTTTCTTCTGACCACAAGGTCCTCACTCTCACTCTATACGCGGCCACGTCGCTGTCATCACACCCCCAGGTCTGGCCGAATAGAAAAAGCAAGATGGCGGCCACTCGCCACGTGGTCCCCATCATGGGAGGTCGTGTTTTGTTTAAGAATTTAATTTCACGGTTTATTTTTCGTTTAATGCGTCCGGTCGTGCGTACGCGACGGTAGGATGCGGTTGACTTTTCTATTTTAGTCTGGAGTCGTCTCCGGACCAAAATAAATACGGAGCAACGCTCGCATAATATTTTATCCGATTCGTTGGGAATTTGGTGATTCTTACTAATAATAAGTAAAGCTATATTGTAGATATAGATCTAGCTTTAAACGCGTAGAAGAATAAGGACAGATATTAAGTTTTTATTAATTTAAGGAATACTTTTTTGTTACAGAAAAACTGGGGTTTTTCTTGTCATTGTTATTTTTTTTTGATGTTATTCATAAAGAACAACTAGGTACAAAAAAATTCAATCACAACAAAGTTTGTTCATCATCATGTATCATCTCCGTCCTATGTAATAATACCCCTTGCTGGACACAGGCCTCCTCTCAGCATGAGAGCTTGGGCTATAGTTGCCATGCGCACCCTGTCGCACACACCATTGAATTTCTTCGCAGGTGTAAGCTGGTATGTATGTATGTATTACATAAATTATTGTACATAAAACACAAGAAAAAGATGTATACAGTCTTTTCCAGTTAACCTTTGAACGATTGACAGGAGATAAGTATTAAGCGAGAGTGGACACACAGAAAAAGTACAAGAACCGATCGAAACCTAAAATAATCCTAGATGCCAAAATTTTAAATACACACTACACATAATAGTTAAAAACAAAAACTAATATACAATAAATAAAATATACTACATAATATATAAATGTATACATATACACACAAGTTATCACACATCATACATTTAAGAAGATCCATCGAGCCAATACGCCTTCAAGCGACTGCGCAGGGTAGCAACAGTGCGATTTTTATGTACTTTATACATGTGCCGTTTGTTCAACTTTGTTAATAACGTCGCAATTAATTCCGTATTCCCACGCCTATCTAGTCCGCGGTTCTCGGACCCGCTTCCCTCAGGACGCATAAATCCGGCTAAATAGAGGTCAACCAACAAACAATCGTTATAACAAAAACATTACTAAGTAAAAATGTCCCAAGGGGGATGTTTGTGTCCTAAATAATGGACAGTTGTTTACAGTTTAAAGATTAGAGAGAGAGAGAGAGAGAGAGAGAGAGAAACATTTATTTACACACATTCGATACACGTAGATATATAATAGTAAGAAGAAATACAATAGCAATAGTACCGATATGGTGTAAAATGGCTTAGCTTACTCTACCGTGCTGATCTGGGTTGCTTCTTTTCCTGTGCAGATGGTAAAAGTCCATCGAGAGAATGGACGAAAATAGGAATCATGTTATAAACGATGCGGCTAGCAACCCATCACTATTTTGATTCCCCTTTCCTATACGCCCACAATCATGCTAAGCGTGGCCTTTAGGTCTTGATACCTTAGGCTCTGTCTACCCCGTAAGGGATATAGACTTGATTTATGTATGTATGTATACTCTTTAGTTGATGCTTCAGCTGTTATTTGTATCCCACTATTTCTTACACGTTTAGCATGATTAAGGGCGTATAGGTGGAAAGGGAAATCAAAATAGGTTGCTAGCCGCATCGCCTATAACATGATTCCTATGATTTCGCCCATTCCCTCGATGTATTTTACCATCTGCGCGGGAAGAGAAGCAGCAGATAAATTCTATGTTTTTTCTTAACTCCCAGACGAGCATGAAAGTTTGGACTGGCAAAACATAGCTTAGTGATACCTGTATTCTTTATACTCACTGTCACTTCATGTCATGTCGCGTAGAAAAAGATACACTGTGTCATAAACCAAGAGAGCGACTGAAACAACAATAGAACTGGCTGAGCAATATTGCAGTAAAATCGATCGCCTAGCGATCGTCCGGCAACCCATTGGGGCAATATCGGCCATAAGTGTCAATACAAAACATGTTTGCCTATATGGCCAGGACATTACTGCAATATTGCGTAGTCTGGCTGGCATTGCTTGCAATGTTGCCGGGCCACTGTGTTGCAGTCACAAATTGCAGCAAAACATGGCCCGTTTAGAAGCCCCTTTACACAAATATACGATACGGATTCTGATTCTGATGTTTTTTTTCTAAATCGCATGCCCTTTTTAAAGTCTTATACGTTTTCTAGCTCTTTATCCGGCTAAAGCGAAACCCGCAGCAATGAAATAATATAGCCCCATAAAACCCACATCCGCTAAGCCCATGTTTATTTAACCCTATAACAATAATTTTCCCCACTCATGGTTATCTTTAATAATTCAGTATCGTGTGGCATCAGGTGCTAGGGTTTTTCCGATAATTTCCCCTTAAATAAGGGTATTTCTGAACCCTTCACCCGGACTGCGGGAGTGATTGATTGATAGCAGTTCAAGATTAGATAGAAGACGCGGTCGAAAAGGATTTTTGTAGTTGGGGAAAATTAAATTGTAACGATATAAGGGTTTTGTGTGTGTTAAACCGGAAAAAAAGATTTTTGATTTCGACCTGATGACGAAGACTGTCCATCCGTCTGTCTGTCACAAGGCTGTATCTCATGAAGGCGGTTAGCATTTTCACAGATTATGTATTTCTAGTAAGTAAGTAATCATTATTTGCAATTAAATATGGTATACAATATATGTCAAAATGAGATACAGTTCACATATTTAGTCAATAATATGACATACAAATTAAACAATATAAATAATTAAAATAGGAAGCACAAGTCCACAATATCATCTATACTAATATTATACAGAGGAAAAATTTGATTGTTTGTTTGTTTGCATTGAATAGGCTCCGAAACTACCAGACCGATTTTAATAATTCTTTTGCCGTTAGAAAACTACATTATCACTGAGTGACATAGGCTACTTTTTACCGCGAGAAAATACCTGTTCCTACGGGAAAATTAATTTATCGCGGGCGAAGCTGCGGACGGAAGGCTAGTTTAAAATAAATACAATCTTGTCCGATCTGTTGCCGATATTACAATTATAGTACTAAAAATTAAACGTGGCCTTAAGGTTTATTATAGTATTAATTAATTAAACGTGGCCTTAAGGTTTTGTTACCTTAGACTCTGTCTACCCCGTAAGGGATAAAGACGTGATTTGTGTATGTATGTATGTATGTAGTACTAAAAATAGAATATTTTATGTTTGTCTGTGTATGTAAGTACCCATTATACAACCTCACACTGCCTATAGTTGAATCATCGAGAGCGTGGAATTGCATATGTAGTAGTATTGTTTGTTTACAGGCATTCTATATTTGAATTTTCTATTTTCTTGTACTATCAGCATACAAAGAGGTTGTTATATATATATCGAAGAACTAAAAACAAAAGTAATGTCAGTGTGAAATTGTCAATATTATTTACGTTGTGCGTATATTTTTCATTAAACATGCAAGGCATTATGAGTTTAGCAACTGAACGAATGAATACCATCACTGCTGAGGACTGGGAAAATATTTGTCACCACGTCGAAAGTGAAGAAAATAAATATCGATGTCAGGAAGGAGAAATGGATCAAATAACAGACAATTTTATTATCAATACTTCTGACAGCTCAGATGAAGAACATGATAGCGAATAAAAGAAAAAAACAGAGGACTACTACTTATTCCACTTCTTGGGTAAGTATGTCATTTTATTAAGTTAAGAGAAAATTATTCTCCTTTTGTTGCAAACGGTACAACCACTACAAATGCAATTCCATCTTCTCGATAATTCAACTATACTACTGAGGGAATAGGCGAATTTAACTATTTTGGGTTTTACTTACTAAAAATAGTTTAGCCTGTCGATCCTTATACAAGAAAAAATTTGTCCCAAAACTTCCATTCCAGTTCCTCACTTTTTTTGACGTTTTTTTGTATGTATGGCGTTCCATACAAAAAAAAAACCCATAGTAAAATAAGGGTCAATTTTTTGAATCGCCCGAATGAGTGAGACAGCAAGATGCAAGATGGGTTTGGCATGTGTAACAGTTGTGCTCATTAAACTTTGATAATGGTCCCGTAAAGGGATCGAAACGCGTCAGTGTTTGTGCGGTGTAAGGGATAATTAAGTTTGTGGGATTTATGTGTGTTTTATTGGCAGCAGTGGAGGGAGTTGCATGAAAAATGCAACTCCCTCCACTGCAATGCTTGGTTATCTTGCACGTAAGTACCGGAGTACCAAGGTAATTTTTTTGTTCGTTGAAATGGACCTCCGCAAAGCAACGCCTGATTCAATAAAATGTTTTATGTTTGTCTGTCTATGTAAGTATCCATTATACAACCTCACACTGCCTACTGCTACTACTGAGGGAATAATAAATAAAAAATAAAAAATAAAAATAAAATAAAATGTTTTTATTTCAGATTAAAAATCCATAATTATGTTATGTTAGTATCAGTGCTTACAAAACTAGTGTTAGTCAACATTAATAAATAACTAAGCGGGCTAGTCACTGACCCAGAGTGCAGTCAAGTATAGGTGGCCATAATTGCGTGCACCCTGGTCCAGTGCAAGAAGAGCCGGCTGTCAAGTCTGTCAGCTATAACGGCGATAACGGGGATAATAGACGAATGCGGCTAGCAACCCGTCACTATTTGGATTCCCCTTTCCACCTAGATCTATAGTAAAATCTGGGTATTTTTTTTTGAATCGACCGAATGAGTGAGCCAGCAAGATGCACTTAAAATCTTAGCGTTACACCCGTCATGTAACTACGACAGTGACCCCTTTCAACGTTCGCGTTTGACGCCGTACCCAAAACCGCGTCATTAGTGGCGCGTGATCCACACACTGTCATGTTCGGACAAGTCCCGACCTCCGTCTCTGGCCGTGATTGATGGTCACTCCACTTTAAGGCGTCACTTGGGCCCACTTCGCTCTAGTGCTTGTAAAGAGCGATACACCGTGAAGTGGCTAGTTTTTGTAATCTGTTAAAGAGTGGTGTTAAAGGAAGCTGGGCGTGTTAAAGAGAATTCGATTCGATTTAATGGGATAATGATGACACCATTTCTCAGAATTTTTCCAGCATATTTTCATGCATTGCATGACACAAGATAATATTGTTTAGTTTGTTTAGTTTAACTTAAGAAAATCTATTGAATTGATATTGCAATAACAGCCTGTCACTCTGGCCTTGATGAGCCCTTGGCTGTATCTTTCCGAAAATACAGACGGGAGTAAATTCCACTCGCCAGTTCGCATTAGGAAGGATGAAGCGAACTGCTCTACCTAATGTCTACATCTTGCAAAAATGTATTATTATCGACTTTCGTGCAAATACTTGCTTGCCATCGAAACCCAAAATAAGACCTTTCGGGAAAGTAATTTATGCTTCCATATTTCCGATAAGGTACCGTAAGGTACTGCACACCTGCATATCCATCGTACCCTAATTTTTATAGAGGTATTCCATATTTCACGTGCCGTATTTCACGGCGAGTCCTATATTTGTTTCGATGTGAAGCGATGTGAAGATGCCTTAGGGACTCATAGAACCTCATACTTTGACGGGGTCGTACGTGCCACGTGGTGTCAGAGCGTGCTTATGTTCAAAGCTGTGACCTTTTCAACCGACTGCGAAGCACAAGAAGGGTAATAAATAATGATTCACTCGATGTTTGTAACGTTGCAGGCACAGGTTAAGTTTTTTCCGAAGCGACTCTCTTTTAGGTTTGAAAGTTTTTGTTTTAAAATTTTCAAAAAGAATTGATAAATTTGTTCTTTTTCGAAGTCAGTTAAGAAGCAAAACTAGAGGTTCCCTATTTGCCATCTTGACTGGGGAAGCCCAAACGTTAGAATTTTGAGATTTGAAATGAAATAGCGCGTCCTGCATTTTTTTTGCTAAAAAATATTCTTTAGTACAAACTTTGCCCTAATAAAATTAATGTGTTTCATATACAATAACTAGCGACTCGCCCCGGCTTCGTACGGTATATTATGCATGTATTATACATATAAACTTTCCTCTTGAATCACTCTATTTATTAAAAAAAACCGCATGAAAATCCGTTGTGTAGTTTTGAAGATATAAGCATGCATCGGGACATGAGGACAGAAAAAGCTACTTTACTTTATACTATGTAGTGATAGTGAAGAGTTATACTTACATACATACATACATTCATCGTAGGCTACGGACAGCATGCAATCCATAAAAGTACTGAATAATGATCACAAGATATAAAAAAGCAAACCTTAAATTTATACACTTGAAACTTTTGCGTCCCGAGATAACTACAGAACGTTCTAGAATGTACTAGAATGATCCAGACTTCAATTCAAATAAAACTCACGCTGTATCGGAATGGAACTTACTTGCAATAACGTATATTTACCCAACACTTTGCAGTCCACCGAAGCAAAACTAAAACAACTTTAACTCTTATTTACCAAGCAGAATATATAAATTGCCGTAACGTGCTAGTTTGTGAACTGCAAATTTAAATTTGTTATCCAAAGTGATCATTAATAACGAATTAAGGGAATGTGAGACGTAACATTTTTGTATTAAGGCCGGTTAAAGATGCAGTTTTGCTTGGGATGTTCGAATGCAAGGCAAAGTTCGAGGAAAGTTGTTCGAGACAGACGGCAGGGGTCGCGGTAGTCGATTAACTCGATTCATCGGATTAAACTTAATTCATAGCCATTTTAAGTTCGAATTTAAAAGCAATTTGTACTTTATGAGAACAATATATGACAGTTTAAAGTTTCTTTTATTGGACACAACAGTGATACGTCGATATTATCCTACACTAATATTATAAATGCGAAAGTATGTGAGGATGAACGTGACGATGTGAGTGTGTATGTTTGTGACTTCTTCACGCTGAATCGACTGGACGGATTTGGATAAAATTTGGAACGAAGCTAGCTGGTACCCTTGTTTAACACATAGGCTACTTTTTATCCCGGAAAATTTTATAGTTTCCGCGGGATAGCCATAATCATGGCAAAGGTCGTAGCTGCCTAGAGTCACGACGTTAATAATTATTGTAGAATAGACTCTCAACATCAGTTCTTGTCTAATTCGATGCGGACGAAGTCGCGGGTAGAAGCTAGTTAATTATAAATGAACTCTCAGATGACAGACGACTCTGTCAATCTGCCGAGAGTTCAAAGTGACGGAAATTGAACTGCCAGGCAGACTATTGCTTCCAACAAAACAAATAAGCTGAACTGAGAACAAAATTTCCAATTCACTATTCCTTTTCGTACAATATTCGGCCAAAACACGGAAACAACAAAGACTTTCGGATATTAAAAAAGTTTGAAGAGTGTTCCGAAGTGATGGCCACGTTTGGGATAGAGTCACAGTGGATTTTCGAATGGAAGGAGATAATAGTTTTCTGTTATTTTTAGACAAAATACAATGAAAAAACCTTGTTCTTAATAAAATACCTTGGTCATCATTATCATCATCATCATCCTGAAGACGTCCACTGTTGAACAAGGTCTGGGGCCCGTGGCAAATTCGTCAGATGGGGCTCCTTCCTCAATATAAAGAAGTGCATCAGCGTCCCTTCTGTGCTCTAAACCAAGCCAGTCCGGGGCCCCGTAGAGCTAGGAGCCCGTGGCATTTTGCCACCCCTGCCACCCTATAGTTACGCCACTGGCCTCCCCTTAGCACACCGGTTTCCCGCAACTTTCACGATGTCGGTCCACCTAGTGGGAGGCCTGCCAACACTGCATTTTCCGGTTCGTGGTCGCCACTCGAGGACTTTTCTCCCCCAACGGTGGTCTGTTCTACGAGCGATGTGGTTTGGCCATTGCCACTTCATCGTACAAAATGCTCGATCTATGTCGGTGAATAACTAACAAACATACACACATACAAACTTTCGCCTTTACAATATTAGTGTAATTACGTTCAGTTAAGAACTAATGAAAAAAAAAACATTTATTTTGCACTATCGGCCACACTTGAAATTTACCATGAGCTTTTCGGTGAAGGAAAACATCGTGAGGAAACCTTGCACACATCTGCGAAGAAATTCAATGGTGTGTGTTAAGTTCCCAATCCGCACTGGGCGCGCGTGGGAACTATAGCCCAAACCCTCCAATACACGGAGGAGGCCTATGCCATGAGGCACGCCGAATTACGCGACAATTTAATAATAAAAAAAAAACAACGCAATAACAACAACAAAAATGAAATTGTAGCGAACTCTGAATAAAAAAGGCTATAATATAATAATATAAAATCGGCCACACTATGAGGTTAGTCACTTTTAATGGTCAGATTTATTGCCTTGATATTTGCGTGACTGTACACGCAGATAACTCCACGCGTTCCTTAGACATAACGGAGTGATCCTACAACATTCTTTCTTTTTCTGACGCAAGGAAAATGAGCTCCCATCCCGCTCCCTCATTCACCGCTGTCCTCTTAACAGCCCATGTACTCCCAATCACCTAAAAGCCCATTTAACCTAACAACAAACGCAAACTCGCCAATCCGCTGTAATCTGCGTCTCGACAAATTGATGACCAACTTTGGCTCACAAATCGACTAGTTACTTTCACGGTCTCGCAACTAATCATCCAACACATCTTTAAAAAAATCTTGAGAGGTTCAACACACGGTTGTTTTTGCAGTGAGGAATGCGGCGAGATAAGAGGTTGAGAGAGTAACCAGTGGAAATGTTGGCGCATTAGACACACATCATGCTTTGCTTTGGGGTAGACGGGGGCGAAGGGATATCGAAACGATTGACGAAAGGTTTAGCTTCGTTTTTTAAGTAGGTACTTTGTTATCAACGGCAATGGAAACTATTTGAAGCTGTTTTTAACCGACTTCAAAAAAAGGAGGAGGTTCTCAATTCGTCTGTATTTTTTTTTTTTTTTTTTTTTTAAGGAGATAATTTACGCTGGTATGATTGTTACTAATCTGTAAAATCACTTTTACTTACCTCGTATTTGGGTTAAGATAGACGTAGATACTTTTTACAGAGTTAATTTGTGTTTATTGATCTCAATAACTTTCTTTAAACGTAAACATTAAACAATTTCAAGTATAAATCGCACCCTTCGTGGAAGAAAGACGTAAGTCCTGTAGAGCCTTAATAGGACTTACGTCTTTCTTCCACGAAGTGTGCGAAATATCGAAAAATGACTTCCAGATTTTTTGTTTTGTTTTTACAGTTCAATGCTCGGATTAAAATATTAGGTGAAACAAAGACTCGGGTTCGATTCGCGGTCCAGTTTTTCTTTTACAATTTCTACAATCGCACAAAAACAAGACCTTTTTTAATTGAGTATCTTTATCGAATAGTCTAATATTTTCTGTCTGCGTATTGGCAGTAGATAAGAACATAATCTAAATTACTCAATAGAAATAAAACATACCAAAATAAAAAGAGAGGACCCAAACGCAAAATAAAGATATCGTCAAACATACAGTGAAAATGAGAACTATTTGTTAAAGCAATTAAAAACCATAAAAAAAATCTTGCCAAATAAGCGAACGACGAGAAAAACATCAAATAATTGAACACATTTACCAGACGATTATCGCTATCGACAATCGCACCATCGTGCTCCGGTTGACCCCGATAATTTCTGGAAACGTGAAAGTTTACGACCCGGCGATACCCGACCACTGCCCTTGTCGACACGTTATTATGTGTTACTTCACCCGGCCTTATACTGCCCCATACACATAAACATGCTGGCTGTTAAAACGCCTTTGCCTTACAGTGGTTCACAACCTTTGACCAGGGACCACTTAGTTTTTTTTTTATTTAGGATTGTTCTTTGAATTTATGGGATATTCAAGCTTCTGCAATAAAACAGACAGTACATACATATATCACGTCTTTATCCCTTGCGGGGTAGACAGAGCAAAGGTAACAAAACTTAAGGCCACGTTTAGCATGTTTAAGGGCGTATAGGCGAAAGGGGAAATCAAAATAGTGATAGGTTGCTAGCTGTTTCGCCTATAACATGGTTCCTAAGACTTTCGCTCATTACTTCGATGGGGTTTTACCATCTGCGTGGGAAGAGAAGCAACTGGTAAATTCTATGTTTTTTTTTACTCCCAGACCAGCATGGAAGACTAAATAAAACAGACAATACAATACAAATATTTTTCAAAATATTAAACACAAGGTAGAATGGCGGTCTTATCGCTGAAGAGCGATCTCTATCAGACCATTAACATAAAGTAATAAATTTGGGTCAGTTTAAGTAGGTGGCGGAAACCAATAAACAGATGACAATCCGAAAATAAATTTTAACTTCAGAACCTTTGTAGGTACAGTTGAATCATCGAGAGCGTGGAATTGCATATGTAGTAGTATTGTTTGTTTACAGGCATTCTCTATTTGAATTTTCTATTTTCTTGTACTATCAGCATACAAAGAGGTTGTTATTATATAATATCGAAGAACTAAAAACAAAAATAATGTCAGTGTGAAATTGACAATATTATTTACGTTGTGCGTATATTTTTACATCTGATTTGATTGTATTCTCAATCAATTATTGTATCCGTCCGTACGACTACGAATAATTTCTATATTTTAAAAAAATATGGCTGTAAGTAATTTTGGTCGTATTGAGAGTTAAAGTAAGCAAATAATTTTCAACTGTTATAAATATTTTGAACTTGAACTGACGAAAAATTTAAACTTGCCTAGCGAATAAAAGAAAAAAACAGAGGACTACTACTTATTCCACTTCTTGGGTATGTCATTTTATTAAGTTAAGAGAAAATTATTCTCCTTTTGTTGCAAACGGTACAACCACTACAAATGCAATTCCATCTTCTCGATAATTCAACTATACTATCATGCATTAATATTATTTTAATAGAAAACAGTATTTTAGTAGGAAAACAAATGAGTAAATTTCCAGATCATTGCGATTTTTGAGTTTTCTTCTGCACAAGTAGTGATCCTAGAATATTATGGCACAAAGCTACACTCAAATCATCATTTCCAAGTGCCTGGCGATTGATCACGTACTAAATTTTGTCTCCTACAGAACACTGGTAGTCCGCGGACCTCTGTTTGAGAGCCACTGGCGTAGGGTAATCAAAACAGGCGGGTATGAGTTTTAAGAAGTTTGCCGTTAAGCCCTAAAGGCCACATCTAGCATGATTGTGGGCGTATAGGTGGAAAGGGAAATCAAAATAGTGCTGGGTTGCTAGCCGCATCGCCTATAACATGATTCGAGCCCATTCCCTAGATGGGCTTTTACCATCTGCGCGGAAAGAGAAGCTACTGGTACATTCTATGTTTTTTCTTTACTCCCAAACCAGCATGGAAGCAATGTAATGTATGATTTACACCAATTAATGAAGTCCGAAGTACAGTTCGAAAGTGGTTGCATAGGCATGAAACCCTTTGACTATTCACGATGAGAAAAAAAAACTTTCTGACATACGTAAGCTGCGGTTCGTTTTTGGATCCGTCCGGGGTGAAGAGCAGTGCTTGGTCCGACGCACCCTGGGCATCGGCTAATGATTTCCTGGCAGTTTCTGAGGGATATCATTGACTGTTGGCTAAGAGCCCGACTGAGGGGAGGGTCTTTAACCATTA
The DNA here is from genome assembly GCA_949127965.1 of Pandemis corylana. Taxonomy (NCBI): domain Eukaryota; kingdom Metazoa; phylum Arthropoda; class Insecta; order Lepidoptera; family Tortricidae; genus Pandemis; species Pandemis corylana. Next base: position 3,299,510 of record OX421860.1, read on the forward strand.
CCGTACAACGTTGCCGACATTTTGTCACAAGATTTTTCAATTATATTTTTGTAACTTTGACATTTGAAGTTGTCGCTATAACGACTTGATACGCCACAATTATAAGAAGAAGAAAGAAGTTGTTACGTAAAAGGACCGAAACTTAATTCAACACTTGAAGCGCTCGCAAATCGGGCACACCTTGTCATTCCATGACACGGACGCGACGGCTCCAAGTCTGCATCGTTTGTAAAATTTAGGGTTTAACCCTGGTCGTGGCACCTGTGACTTTGATTAACGATGCCAGCTTCATACGGTTAAGGTACGATTTATATTAGATTTGCACGATATTGTTATGTGTCTCGGACCGAAGACTCGTCTGTGCACAGCTTTTGAACATTATTCCGAAATGGCGGGAATATTTTTTTTACATTTTCATTCTCATAGCTCCGCCATTTTACAACACACTTTTAAACAACTGGACGAATTTGAAACGTAGGCTATTTTATCCCGGAATTTTTGATAGTTCCAACGGGATAGCGATAAACATCAATTGTTAATTTTGTGCGGATGAAGTCGCGGTCAGAAGCTAGTTGTTGTTATGTAAAAATCCTACTAATATTATACACGCGAAATTTTGTAAGTATGGATGAATGGATGCTTGTTACTCTATCACGCCAGAACGGCTGAACAGATCTGGACGAAATTTAGAACATAGATAGATTATAGTCTGAAATAACACATAGGCTACTTTTTATCCCGGAAAATTGCGTAATTTCTACGGGATAGCGATAAACGAATTCTATGCAGACGAAGTTACGAGCAACAGCTGTTTGTAAATATTTTTAATGTTTTTTTATTAATTTCATATTTTTTAAATCTTTTCTCAAAAACCAGCAAATCATATCTAATTCCCCTTAAACTGTAGGCGAAGACACCAATCAGGTGATCCACCAGTTTACTCCACCAGTGAACAGCAAATACGCAAAGAAGCGTACCTATCGTGTTCATACAAAGCTAGTTAAGTTTTGTCTTTACCGACGATAGTGTACCAATTAAAATGACAACGCTTCATTCCGATTGGCCGAACGCGATCGGCCTCAATCATAATCAATACAAACCCCCACCTAATTTATTTGACAATCGTCTGACGTGTACACCGGATTAATTGCAAGAGTTAATTGGCCCGGCGGCCACACAATAGCACAGTAAACATTATTTAATTGGCAATTAACGGGGTCTTTTGAATGCTTTGTGTGGGTCGCGGGTTGGGGATTAATTTGCGTACGAGTGATAAATGTTTTGATGATGATTTTTTTTAATTGAGCGTATGGAAGGGCTTAGGCGTGGAGAGCTGGGGATCCGGATACAGGGGTCAAAATTTTGTAATTAGTACCTGTCGCTTGAACTGTCAAGCACTTGACCTGCTCAACGTCTGTTCCCATCCAAAATTCTCCAATCTGATATACAAGTCCACTAATTAGTTATTTGTCTAGGGCCTATCTTATGACTGAAACATCGGCATTCGAAATTCTGTTTGTGGGTAATTTTGTATTATGTCATTTTTTCCATTTCAACTTTTAAATGCAATCTGTCTATCTCTATTTGGTGCTATATAGGTCCATGTACCTTTATTACATACATACATAAATCACGTCTTTTTGCCTTACGGGGTAGACAGAGCCTAAGGTAACAAAACCTTAAAGGCCATGTTTAGCATGATTGTGGGCGTATAGATGGAAAATGGAATCAAAATAGTGATGGGTTGCTAGGCGCATCGCTTATAACTTTTTCTTTTCTCCCAGACCAGCATGGACGAACCTTTATTACTATTGACACAGTATTTTTTCAAATAAAAATAGTTTTTCCCTCACGGATCAAACGCACGCACCCACAAACCAAACGGAGAATGAAATAGGTTTAACACGTGTCATATTACCAAACATTTTTAGCCCGCGGCGATAAAACAAGAAACAAAGATGGCGGCTAATCCGTCAAACAGCTCGTCAAGGATCAAGATGTAATGGACAGCAAACATTGACACTTCCGAAACGTGACCGCACAGCTTATGAAAGGATCAAAACCTTTTTCTTTCGGCCCCTTTTTTGTACCTGTCTTGAGCGCTCCATTATAAATAATACCTATTAATTCAATAAGAGATTTTTGCTAAATGGATTTTATGCAAATTCGGAACTTACCTTGTTTTGGTTGGATACTGGTCTATGTTTTTGGAGCTGCTTTTACAGACTGTTACGCATTTTTCCACGCACTCTTTCATACTAGTCTGGAAGCAAGGAAGAAACATAGAATGCACCAGTTGCTTCTCTTCCCGCGCAGATGGTAAAAACCCATCGAGGGAAGGGGCGAAAATCATAAGAGTCACGTTATAGGCGATGCGGCTAGCGACCCATCACTATTTTCATTCAATTTTCCATCTATACGCACATAATCTTGCAAAAGGTGGCCTTTAGGTCTTGTTACCTTGCTCTGTATACCCCGTAAGGGATAAAGACGTGATTTATGTACATAAAGACTTCCACTGTTTGACATAGGCCTCCCTCATAGACCTTTAGTTGCCTCTGTTGGAAGCGTCTTGCATCCACCGTGAACCCGTGCCTTTAACCAGTAGGTTTATTACCTAACTCGCTCGCTATCGCCATCGTGTTCATTTTGACAGTTCATGTATGGGCTGACAATTGGCATCGGAATCAGCAAGCTGTCACATTCATACAAGAATTGTCAAAATGAACACGATGGCGATTGCGAGCGAGTTAGGTAATATGCCTACAGGTCATCCATCCACCTCGTTGGTGGACGTCCTACGCTGCGCTTGCTGATCCACGGTCACCACCCGAGAACCTTTCTGCCCCAACGACCGTCTGTTCTCCGTAATAAAACATTTTAAAATAACGTTTCAAGCTTCAAAAATGATAAACTTCCATACAAAATTTCATCCACTTTTCAATCCCTTCGAGCGTAGGCATGTCCATTCTCAAAGTCTAGTCGATCTTTGTACCGAATGTCATTAAAATCGTTCAGTGGTTTGGGCGTGAAAACAGTAAATAAATAAAATATATCTTTTCAAATTACACCAATTGACCTAGCCCCAAACTTAGCAAAGCTTGTACTATGGGTACCAGGCAACGGATAAACACTTATAATTATAATATAGATAAATACACACAACATCCATGCCTCGGGCACAAACATTCGTATTCATCATACAACTGTCTGGCCCTTTTTTTGTTTTTTTTTTTAACGGAGAGTAAATCTTTATGGATGCTCTAGGCACGGGGATGCCTAGGGTTATGTGGGACTCCCCCCCTGGAGGGGTATACCCAAACTAAAAACTCTCCGGCGTTGCCTCAATCGGGTGTGACGGGGACGCAGTGGGATGCCACTAGGGTTTCACCACAAACGCCCCCCAACTGTCTGGCCCTACCGGGATTGGAACCCTTTAGCTTCACAGTCAGGGTCACTAACCACTAGGCTATCCGGTCGTTCAAACAGACAGTTCTGTTGCTTTTGGATTTATATGTTAGTACGGTCATACTCTAGCATGTAAATGACTCATAACATTACCTGTTCTTGCTCCACACTGCTCCCTTTAACTGTGTCGTGTCCTTCATTACCCACGCCACTCAGAGCCCGTCATTACGCTGTAAATCCGGCATGTAGCGGAGATAATTCCCTGTCGGCCCTGCTCACGCCGTACAGTCAGTAAACTAATAGATGAGGCAACACACTGTACATCATACCTGAAAGTGTTGCTATGCTAATAAAATTATCATAGGAATCATGTTATAGGGGATGAGCTAGCAACCCATCACTATTTTGATTCCATTTTTTGCCATATATACGCCCACAATCTTGCTAATCGTGGTCTAGGTCTTGCCACCTTAGGCTCTGTGTACCCCGTAAGGGATAAAGACGTGATCTGTGTATGTATGTCTTGTGCATGAATCTTGTAGCTGGTTTTATTTTTTATGGTATGTGTGTATGTGTCTATTTATATCTCCATTTATTGTAAATGTGTGTTTCATGTATAATATATTACGTATTTCAGTACTTAGTATATTAATATATATTCTAAATTGCACCACCTGCTCAGATCTGTTTTGTTCTCCAGTCCATTATGGTTGCCTGGTAGAGATCGCTCTGTAGCGATAAGGCCGCCTATTGTTACCTTGTAATATTCTGTATACCTTTTTTCTGTTTTGGTTGTTATATGTGGTGTTCAATAAAGAGTTATTGTATTGTATTGTATGTATGTGTATAAAATGAACAATGGTTAAGGCAAGGCAAACTATACGCAACAGTCTTTTTTATTTTTAATCCTAAAAACGCGGTCAAAAGCCATTTCTAATTTATACGATAAAATTTAGTACTTTTTGTTTTCTTTCCTTTACCCAAATTTTAATGTTAGTCCACCATGTTTACAGGTCTTAAAACAAACTTTGAATTAATATTGTGAGCCGATAAAAAAGTTTATCGTAAACAAAACTCATAAAAACGCATAAAAAATTGCTAAACTGATTAACGTTCCCTATGGCAGACATTTAACTTTCAGTATGAAGCTAAAGTAGCAAAAATCTAGTTGAACCAATAACTGGTCCTCTGGCTAAACTGTTTAGCCTTTAACATCGAAGGACATGCTACGCCGTAGCATAAACACGTAGCGTTTCGTAGCGCTACGAGCTACACAACTTCGATAACTGCCAACAAAAACCGGCAAATTATCTTATCCAAAAAGTTCCACAGTCCACTTGGATGTAATCGTACCCCGTATCAGCACTCGCCCGTACCATACGACAGTTTATACGGTTAACGACGCAACTTATAGGTCGAAAGTTCGCAACTACCGCGCAAATTTCGCAACTATCTTGCGAAGCCGACGGCCCTTCAGTGATCTCCCAGATTCCTGAGGGCCACTTGATGCGTTAGTAATTTTGATACGGACGTGTTTTGGTTTGTTAATAAATATGAAATGCGAAGAGTATGAAATGTAGGAATTTGCGTTTAGATTCACTGTTACGCTGTATTTCATTCTGATATTGATATTGATACTACGATACAGATCAGTAGAGAATTTATACATCTCTAATATAGACTAATATACTGCTGAGAAAAGTAAAGATAATTGTTTAAAAGCCTATTTTTTTTGGTGTAAGGGCCCAACTGTTGGAGCGAGCAGTATGTGTTCCGGCTGAAAAACAGCGCTGAAGTGTCGTTCGTGCGAGCTGGCACTGGCAGCATTTGCTGACGCCGAACCATTTACCACTAATCCTTTTATTTTTGTGTTTTGATGTTTTTTTATGGTTGTTAGTGGTAATAAATATTTTTTCTTTCTTTCTTTCAATATAGTATTAAATTTAAATGGCTTTATATTACACAAGATGTGGCATAATTATAGTAAATTTTCAGGGTCTTAAAGATCGACAGATACCCCTAGAGTTACCTATCCGTCGAATAGAACCTATCTCGTCTATCCCTCTAAGCTAGCAACGCATCTACAATACTCTAGTCGCTAGTGTTGCGAATGACCATGTCATGAGTGGTAGTGTTCACTTACCAACAGGTTACCACTGCTTCGTTTTCCTTCCTCGTCATTTTTTTCCGGCAATTGAAAAATCGATTGACTTCAACTAAGCGAGGGTGTCTCAGTGTAGCCATGTTGGTAATCACAAGGGAGCTCACCAAATTTTAATTCCCCTGCATTTGCCACCACCATGGGACTAATTGACACAATTATCGCCTAAATTAATGGTTATCGTAATAATCGTAATAAAACCTTATAGTTAGTGGCTCATTAGAATAAAGGTTATCGCCCGAATGTGGTGTAATGACACGAATTATTCTCAGAGGGGTTGAAATTTGGTTTTTTGTCCTACCCTTTTAAACGGACTGTTTGTAAAGGCTCTTAGGTTTCCAATGGAAATTAAGGACAGGTTTTTGGGAAGCAATATCGGTATGTTTTATTTATGCCGTTTCACTTTTGCGAAGACACACACAACGCTCATGATCTATTTTTCATGTCTTGATTATTTTTTATAAAATTGTGTATATTCTCTTATAATTGTGTGTCTTGCAAAAAGGAATAAATGTTTTCTTTCTTTCTTTCTTTCTTCTATGCTGTGTATATTTTATTTTATTTCATGACGTTGTAGGTAGCTATGGACGGCGCGGTCATTTGTAGATATTTTGAATGGATTCAAGACCTGTTACAATTAACCTCTCTGTTCAGTTCCAGCTATCTAAGATTCCATGTATAATCCTGTATACCTATTAATATTCCTTTAATTGATATGATAATTATGAACTAATGTAATGATTCTTAGATTTAATTGACATACTATTTTACTGAAATCATCTCATTTTATTAACAAATAATTAACTAGAATTAAATAGAATAACATTAATTAATTTAATAATATCAATGTATAGTTAAATGTCCTCAATTAATTTTATGGCATGTTTTTGACATTATATTACAATCCTAGATTAACTACTATTGTGTGCCCTTGCAGGGCGTCATGGGCTGACTTAGAACAATGTTACCATGTTCATATGTATGTACACACGGCAATATAATCAGGTAAGCACTTACGCACGCTCGCGCCGTATCTATCCTGCTTACCGAATAGCTTTGCTGTGTGTACATGACTTGACAATGAATAAATAAATAAATAAATAAATAAATAAATATTTATTACTACGAAACAGAGAGACAGATATCATCATAGATAACTGACACTTAAGATACCTGGAACTTAACAGAGAGTGTTGAAACAGGCCCTTCACTACATAGTCTATACTTAAGAATCAAACGAACTTACCTAGTGATGTTTGATTCCAATTATGTGAGTGTCACAACCGAAGACGATTATTATAATTACTTGCAGCAGTACATGGTATGGTGCTATCTCTGTCACACATTTAGAGCTATATACTAAAAAACCAGAACCTTACATCCGTCTCGCTCCCACCGGGCACTGGCAACTCTGCGCCAGCGTCTACCTGACCTCATTGTTTCAGAGTAACAGGATTTTTGTGTTATTATTATTATTATTATTATTTTTTTTTTTTTTTTTTTTTTTTGGGTTGGGCGGGTTGGGAAGATGTAATCGTCTTCGGTTGTGACACTCACATAATTGGAATCAAACATCACTAGGTAAGTTCGTTTGATTCTTAATTATATTTCGTGTCACAACCGAAGACGATTATTATAATTACTTGCAGATGTTTAGAGCCATTGCAATATTGTCTAATTAGACTTGGGAAAAATGAAGAAAAAATAAAATAATTATGGTGTACTTATACATAATTTTTTATCGAGATTTCAATCAATACAATTATAGCGCTAATTTGTTTGCTAGAGCAAAACTTAATGAATAAATCTAAGAATCAATTTACATCTATCGGTTTCTTAATCTGTGATTAATAATATAAATGCAATTAACCTTATTAGTGGGTGCCAAATATAGCATCAACAAAATTATTGTCGTTTGATTCTATAACCTCTCTACAATAGTATTTATTAAATACATTGGAGCGATCGCTCCAGCCCGCGGCCCTGCGAACCGTCTCCAGGTTGACGCCCGCGCGGTGCGCGGCAGACGTTGACGCTGCTCGGGTGCTGTGGGCGCCGAAAATACTTATGTCGATGCCGCTGTCTTGTAACACTTTTTTCACCCAGTGCGCCAACGTCTGAGAACAGACTTTTTTATGGGGTTTTCGTAGCGCGATAAACAGATGTTCTTCATTGTGATTGTTTCGCAGCGCTTTTGTCCTGTCTATGTATGTTTGGACTGCAAGCGCTGGGCAAATTCTAGGATTTTCACGGATATAGGGCAATTTGATGAACGGTTGGCAAGCTCCGGGCCTTGAGGTTTTAATTAAATCCGTAATCTTAATGTCAATCGCGTCGTTTTTCATTGTCATATTCCGTAATTTAATTAAGCCGATAGTCTGCATTCTTTGCGCCGAAGCGATAGCTAGAAGGGTGCATGTTTTATGTGACAAATCGGCTAGTGAGATACTATCGTAAGGATAAACTTTTGAGAGGTGGTTCAATACTATATTTGTATCCCACGTTGACTTGTATTTTGGATTTGGTGGATTGAGTCTGTAGGCACCTTTAAGAAAGCGATTTAAGCAATCATTTGCAGAAACATTTGTGCCTAAAACAATCGATAAAGCCGACCTATGTATGTTAAGGCTACTGTAACTATTGCCTTCATTAAACTTGGCAGTCAAAAACAAGATAATATTCTCAGTATTCACTTCATAAATATTAAGGTGGTTGTTTTTGCAAAAGAGCCACCAGGATTTAATTGAACTGTTATATTGGTTTAACGTTTTTGGCGCCAAGGAGGCCATCACTATATCTAGGGACGCTTGTGGTACGCCACGCTTGCTCATCGCCTCCCTGATAATTTGGCTGCCACCAGGATAAGGTCCGCATGAAGTGGGTGGCAGGCTCTGAAAGGAGAGTGCAGCAAGGATTTGTCAGGGCCAAAAAACATTTTTTCCGATGCAACAAGTCTGGACCACAAGGGAAACCAGGGTTGTGATGGCCAGTAGGGTATCACTACAATTCCTGTCGCTTCATCTGACACTATTTTTGCTAATACTCTTGTAACTAAACTAAAAGGGGGGAAGGCATAAAAGTGAATGTTTTGCCAATTAAACGTGAATGCATCGATTATTTCGGAATAGGGGTCTAATTTCCATGATGCATATCTTTCACATTTGTAATTTTGAGCACTAGCAAAAAGGTCAAATTCAGGTATGCCTAGTGTATTAACGATTTGTGTAAACACATGCTCTGAGATTTCCCATTCGGTATCCACGTTAATTTTTCGAGACTCCTGATCTGCTACTACATTATCGCAAGATTTTATGTAAGATGCAAAAACGAAAATGTTTTTGGATTCACACCACTGCCAGATCTTTCTTGAAAGGTCATTTAAATGTGGGTGTTGTACGCCACCCATCTTGTTAATAAAACATATGGCGGTAGTATTATCAATTCTTAATAAGATATTACAATTTTTTAGATCCGCGGTAAATATTTTTAACCCATAATACGCAGCCATTAATTCGAGCGTGTTGATATGTAGGGTTAGTTCCCTGTCTGACCAGTTACCACCAGCGCTTTGGCCACCGCATGCCACGCCCCACCCAGTCATGGATGCATCACTGAAAATCTCCAATGAGTAATCATTTTTGCGGATAGGGGAGAATGAATTTATTATATTATCTTTCCACCATAAAAAGTCTTGATTTAGGTACTTTTCTAATTTCATTTGTCTGTTATAATTTTCCGAGTTATCTAGTGCTAGGAACTTCTCCCGTTCAAAATACTTAGTGTACATCCAGCCGTAGCTAACGGCTGGGCATGCGGAGGTCAAAAGTCCTATGAACTCTGCGAAGTGTCTTATTGTACACTTTTGCTTGCTCATGAGTTCTATAGCTCGGTTCTTAATGCGCTGTTTTTTATCGTTAGGTAAAGTGATAATCATATCCGTGGTATTGAAAACAAAACCTAAAAATTTGCAAGTCCTGCTTGGTACCATAACACTTTTTTCCGTGTTGATGACAAATCCTAATGTTTCTAACACATCCTTTGTAATATTTACATTAGTTAGGCATTCGTCATACGTTGCGCCTATGCATAAAAAGTCATCTAGGTAATTAACTGATAGTAGGCCTGATGTACGTAGATATTCCAACAGGGGTTTTAATAATTTTGTGTAAACAAACGGTGCAGTGCAGATACCGAACGGAAGTACATTAAACTCGTATAATTGGGATCGCCACCTAAATCTTAACCATTTGCGATCATCTTTATCTATAGATATTAGAAAGTAGGCGTCCTGTAAATCTATTGTTGCCATAAAATAATTGTGATTTAGTAATTTGAGTGCTGTGCGATAGTCTTCCATCTTAAAATGGTGAGCACATATAAATTTGTTTAATTCTTTTAGATTCAGTATAAATCTGTGGGTTCCGTTCGGTTTAGGCACTGTAAAAATAGGTGATATAAATTGTCCATCGCAAGGTGTACAGGGTGATATAAAGTTAGAATACAGAAGTTCTTGCACACATTCGTCAATGGTTACAGCTTGAAGCTGACCGTTGCAAGCGTTGTTTAGAGGTTCGTTTATTTGTATTGGTTCGTTTTTGAACGGAATTTTGTATCCTTTAATCCAGTTCAAAATAGTGTGATCGTTAGTAAATTCACACCATTTGTCATAGAAAAAAGATAGACGGCCTGCAATGGGCAATACCTGAGACTCCTCTAGTAGCGCCTCCTCGCGTGGTGCCGCGAGTAGCCGGTCGGGCGGCGGCCCCTCGGCGCCTGCAGGCGTCGGTCCCTCGGCGGCCTGCGGGGCGCGGGGGGCGGCCGCGGCTCGGCCGCTGCTGCTACTCGTGGCGGCGCCCCCCTCGAGTTTAAAGCTCCTCGTTGATATTGCGTCCCTACTGTTGGTTTGTATGGAGGACGCAAGGTTGTCGGTTTCATTTCTGAGCCAGTTTTTATAATAGCTTTTGATGATTTTATGTGCTCTGATAGGGCGGAGCCGAAGAGGTGCTCATCGATTTTCGTATTTTTCACGGTATCTCTAACACTTTTGTCCAGAGTGTAGAGAATCGCGTATCGACGTGACTGGGACTCCTTGTAATGACTGTCGCATATCAGTCGCCCAGCGTCACTCAAAGTTTTAATTATATCTTGGGGTACTGTATTATTAGATGATAAGGCCCAACTCAAAACTTGTCCTATTGCTGCGAGGCTACTAGAAAGCTGGTTTTGTTTGCCTTGACTATATACATCTTTCTTTGCGTTAACTTCTGGAAGTGCAGCTTTTATCTCTAAGTTGAGTATAGGAGCTCTTATGTTTAAACAATTTTCTGGCGGTAAATAGCGTTTAGCTAGTTCCAATTGGGTGTCTTTATGTAGCCCGTTTGTCAAAATATGTGCCCATCTTGGTGCAATATCTTTGTGGAGATTTACCCCGTAATTTTTTTGATTTGTGGGGTCCTCACCAAGCAATTGCAAAATTTCCGGTTCCAATGACGGCACGATTTCGCTATCGGGAGAAGTCTGTATATCTTCTTCATTTGCTGTTGGTTGTTCAGCTGCCGCGATCGACGTAGACGGCGCGGGCGGCGCGATCGACGTAGACGGCGCGGGCGGCGGCGCGATCGATGCAGCCGGCGTGTGTGGCACGACAAGCACGCTCGACGCACGCTGCGCGGTTGTCAAGTCGGGTTTTGTTGACTCGGACTGAGTCGCCTCGGGATTCTCACAACTGTCATAGTTGTCCTCGCCTATAAATTGATGACATTTACTCTTAGACTGGGAAGATGCTCCTCAACACGACTAGCATGGAGTTAAATATAGAATATATAGGTACCCATCACATTGATAAATTTCATAATCGGTCCTCGACACTGTAAAAGTGGAGTGGGTTTTCTACTTAATTTATCCTCTACGCGGTGTACGCGGAGTGTTAAAAGTTAATTAAGGCCTCAACACTGTAAAAGTGGAGTAAGTTTTTTAACTTAATTTATCCTCTACACGGTTTACGTGGAGTGATGGAAGTTAAAACCTCAACACTGTAACAACCGTGGAGTAATAATTATTTTCTTTCCTCAACACGATTTACGTGGAGTTAAGACATCACCTCGACACCTGTGGTGGAGTAAGAACACGCGGTAGACTTCTTATAGTACCTATCTAGAACTGTAAGCACTGCATGACGAATTTACCGGAGTGAAAAGACAATAATATTTTACATGTAGGGTAGGTAGGTATAACAAAATTTTCGATGATAGATTTTTTATGTGTTTTCTAAGTTCTCGTAAATTGTGCACTATATTACCTGTGTAATCCATATTGTAGCTGTCGTCGTCGTATTCTTCGCGGTTATAATCGTAGTACCGTTTATGTGGGGAATCGGGGAAATCGCCATCTGACGACGTTGATGATACGGAACGCCGTCTTTTCCTTGATTTAGACGCGATTTTCTTCAGTTTCCGCATTATGTGATCATAATCACGATCTCTTGATTTTGACCGCTTCCTTTTCCCCATATTAAAGGTTCACTAAACTTCACACTTACCTAGTTATTCCGTAAAAAATTATGTGCGACTTCGATAACACAAAAACATGTAATGAGGTCAGGTAGACGCTGGCGCAGAGTTGCCAGTGCCCGGTGGGAGCGAGACGGATGTAAGGTTCTGGTTTTTTAGTATATAGCTCTAAATGTGTGACAGAGATAGCACCATACCATGTACTGCTGCAAGTAATTATAATAATCGTCTTCGGTTGTGACACGAAATATAATAATATTATAAAGAGGAAAAATTTGTTTGTTTGTTTGTTTGCATTGAATGGGCTCCGAAACTACTCGACCGAATTCAAAAAATCTTTTGCCGTTAGAAAGCTACATTATCACTGAGTGACATAGGCTACTTTTTACCGCGGGAAAATACCTTTTCCTACGGGAAAATTAATTTACCGCGGGCGAAGCTGCGGACGGAAGGCTAGTATAAAATAAAGTCGCTTTCTCTGTCCCTATGTCCCTATGTCCCTATGTATGCTTATATCTTCAAAACTACTCAGCGGATTTTGATGCGGTTTTTTTAATAGATAGAGTGATTCAAGAGGAAGGTTTTTATGTATAATTCTACGCAGACGAAGTCGCGGGCAGAAGCTAGTAATATATAATTCTGTTAAAAAATTATCTTAAAGTTAATCCGGAACACTCCTGCAGGTGGTTGGCTTAGTTTGACTACATACATGCAAACGCAAATCAGGTCTGTATCCCTTACGGGGTAGACAGACCCTATGGTAACATGACCTAAAGGCCACGTTTAGTATGATTGTGCGCGTATAGGTGGAAAGGGGAATCAAGATAGTGATGGGTTGCTAGCCTCATGGCCTTTAATAAATAGTTCCTAAGATTTTTGCCCGTTCACTCGATGGGCTTTTACGATCTGCGCGTGAAGAGAAGCAACGGGTACATTCTATGTTTTTTTCTTTGCTCCCATACCAGGATGGAAATTCTGAAATGCATTAGTAAAATAAGACACGACCGAGTGTGCATAATAGTCGAAGTGTATCCTGTTTTTTGGATCAATACGGGGCATTATTAAATTACTTGCCAATATTATCTTTTCCAAAAGAATACCTACCTGCAATGAAGGCTCCGTAATTAATATTTTCTATCAAGAGACATAAATAAACTTCAAGTCTGATCGTCCATTCTCATTGCACTTTTCTCTCGATGATGGCGTATTTAAAAATGGCCACCCATAATTTTGCCACAACAGTTCGGAAAAAAACTCCCCCAGCACGAGGGTTTCATATTTACACAGTTTTATTACGACCGCCTCCATTTAACAACAATATGAAAAAAGGCATTAATTTCAGACGGTAAAAATAAAAAGGCGGCGAGGCATAAACGTACCACAACGCTGGCCAGCGCTTTACCTTTACCTTTTTAAAAGGTATTTTTTTAAATATAAATCTCGCAATATGAGGGAAGCCTAATCTGGGGCATACTTAATTATTTGTTGGGTTGCTAATGTAGGGGGATAACTACTGTACGGTTGGCTACAACATTTCAAGGTACGTTTTTCGTCTCGATTCTTCGACCCTGACTATGAAGCTAGAGGTCCTGGGTCGGAATCCCGGTAGGGGCAAACAGTTGTATGATGAATACGAATGTTTGTGCCCGTAGTCATGGATATTGTATGTATTTAAGTATGTATTTATCTACATTATATAGTAATGTTTATCCGTTGCCTGGTTCCCATAGTAAACTTTGCTTAGTTTCGGGCTTGGTCAATTGGTGTAATTTGTCCCAAGATATTTATTTATTTAGTTATTTTATGTATTTAGGCTCAGTGAATTCTTGCCAATTTAAACTAAGCATTAGCGCGTGTCAATCACATTAATTGGAAGAGTTCCCTTTTCCGGGATAAGTTCGCTTTTTACTACTGTTTATCTGTAATATGAGTACGAAATTTGAGGTCCCGCGTTCGATCCCCGGTCGGGACAAATATTTCGCATGAGGAATACAAATGCTGACTGTCGAGTCTTGGATGTTTAATTATGTATTTAATCGTAAGTATGTATTTATTTACATAAGAGTGTTTATCCGTTGCCTAGTACCTGTAGTACAAGCTTTGCTTAATTTGGGGCGACAATTGGTGTCAATTGCACCAAGAGACGATTATTTATTTCTTAGTGTGTTATAGTATAGTAATTCTTCTTCCTTCTTGTAAGAAAAATCAATCTCGAATCAGTTGCTAAATCTGATTTGAAGGCTGACAATCCCATATATTTTGAAGATACTAAATCGAATTTATTACTTATCGAGGTAAAACATTATCCAGCGAGATGGCCTTAACACGCTTATTTTCTAATCAGTAGAAGGATTTATTAGGCAAGTTACATTTTGTTGGTACACACAGCAAAATAATGCGGTTAGCACAGCCACGCACACGTCTATGCGTGTTGAGTATCGACATGAACGTTAAGTAGAATCTATGACATGTGAATGTGTGAGTGAGTTCGATCATAAAATCTACCCCCTAAGTACAGATTTTTTAGCAACAAGATGAATGAGCAATGTCGCTGTAAATTACCTGTTTATTGAATAAACAAGAACTAACTATAAAATAACAATGAAGAAAGTTACAACTATTTAAGTTAGTTTATAATAAATTAAGTAAAAAATAATTACAAATTAAATGAAAATAATCCCCCCCCCGGTATCGTGTCACACTCAAAGGCTGAAAATGCAATATCTCCGGTTTCAGTTACTTCTACAAAAATAATGTAAAAGTATTTTTTTTATTTAGACTGTCCTAAAAATATTTTACCTAATCTTACATTGGATATTGTCATCCCCAGTGTAAGCGAGAGAACCGAATCGAAGCTTCCTTCGACCTTGAATCTTCAAATTTATGCAATCCCACGCATTGAACTATTATTACTAGCGAAGAGTAGTTACCATCTCACTGATGCGACGATGTTATATTATTATTTCTCAACAAGTCTGAGATTCCAATTCCAAAGCAATATTCCTCACAACCAGCATGGCCATTGAAATAACATCCAAAAATGTCATTTTATTATTACTATTTTATATTCCGTTTTCTTCGGATACGAACCCGATTCACTAAAGCAGAAGTCAAATCTTCGACCTGTCTTTGACCGCTAGGCCACCGAGGTATGCAAGTTACATGGTGAATTTATGAATTATGTTCAATCTGCGACTACTGTATTGCAATTTGTGTAAATAGCTGTTTTATGAGCTTTGAAATAAGGTTGAAATTATAATTTATTTTTTTCCGTAACTATTTAATTTTATGGTGGTTGCAGTCTGTTGTATGTTTAATTTTACTCTTATAGGTATAATATGTTAAAAACGCAAACGCATTGTGTTTTCTTTTAATATAATTATGAATAGGTATGACTCTTTTTACTGGAGTTTAAAAGTTGCTAGCTGATGGCTATTTTGGTCGTTATCGTCTTAAACAATATAAAGTGTTTTCTACCCTCAAATTTCTAATAATATGATTTTGTGAACAAACAACTGTCACCGCTGGCAGCCATTATTAGCTGCGGGATGAACCGTGTGTTATACTTACGAACTGTTTAATTTTGCCTTTCGAATACCTTGTGATTTGCAAAACATGGATTTTCATTTATCTTTGTTGAAAAGAGCAAAACAATATAACTATTTATATAAGGAATCGCTAGGCGTTTTTTGATATGGGTAAGTAGACAAACGGTGTTAAAAACAATGACTTATTATTTTATCGGTAATGTTTTAAACAACTTTCTTTGACGAAAAATGTTTTTATTTAAACTTCATTTATTTTGCAGCGGAAGACTGTGCCATTATGGATTCACCCTTACGCAGACTTCGGACACGATAAAAATATTCGTTCTGGGCCTAAACCTATTATGTAGTTGCCGCACCCGCTAGTGACCCATTTCACAGCAACAAGACACAATGCTACGTTGCAACCTGTGCGAAACCATCTGCATGCTGCAGGATTGCATTGCCGTAGACCAGCAAAAAACATGCTTTAACGGACCAGCATAGAAGAAACCTTTGCTCGTGAATATCTTGACTTTGATTATTACATCAATCAAAGTAAAATGTAGTGATTTTTAGTGATGAAGACGAAATATATTAACTTAATTAAATATAAATAAACACAGTAATGTTTTACAGTGCAGAACGAGTGGCAGTGTTACTTTAGGCTATGGGGTTGGATGTCATCGATGGGCCCTGGTGTCCAAATCCAAACCAAATCGAGATAGGTAGCTTAGTCGCTTCAAAGTGGAGATTATAACCCAGTGTGAAATGATGTTATTGTTAATGGCTGTCATTTAACATGTCTATTCATTTCACCACTGACTTACACGTCCGCAAATAAAACGTTTCGTTCATCTTTATCAGACTTAAACCTAATAAACCAGAATTTAAGATATTAATTATGTGTCATCTTAAAAATAGCCCTATTATGGTTGTGTATTCAATTTGCAAGATAATTATTATGTTAGTGACATAAGACTTTTTAGTAAACATAAAATCATACTGGCCTCTAAAGTGTGTGTTATTTTATGAATATTATTCTATAAGGAAAAGTGTGCAGTTTTATTTAGCTAATTAATTATTTTTGGTAATAATAATAATAACACAAATAGAGGCTAATACAATAAAAATTTAAAGTTGCAATAAACAATTTGAACCAATAATTGCATTTTATTGTTTTATTCTTTTACGTCCTTTTTTTCTTGTTTTAGGTAAACATGAGTTTATTTTGAGATTAGTAATTTAAAATTGAAAACAAAAAAAGAAACACTTGTGCAGGATTCGAACCCGGTTCTTTAGGTTTCATAACTCTAGGTCAATACACCTGAGCCACCACGCTTATAATACTGGTGGCAAAATTATGCTTCCATTGAACAAAATACCAGCAGGTTTGAATAACTATGCGTGAAGGTAGTCAGAAAACACAATTAGCACAGATAGGGCATTTTGTTGTGTGCGTAATAAGGCAGCGGATGAGTGCGGATGTGTGTATAGAATGACACACGTGGATAACTAGGGTGCTCACCGATTCGCTTTGCTGTGTGTACTACTAGGCTAATCGTTGGTACTACTAGCCTACTTGACGTTGCGGTCTCTTGTACCTACTTATGAACGCAGCCTTAATTGTGATGCGGGAATTGCGAGCGTGTGTACGGGACCTAATCTAATGCCTCGGGCTGCTAGTTCCGCCCTGACTTTTTGTATTTGACAAGGTTTTTGTTGAGAAATTTCGCAACTTTTAAAAGGTTTTGTAAATGGAAGGCAGGTCAGGGTCGGCAAATTGTAGCATTTTATTCGAGTATTATTTTCATAGTCCTTAAATTTAAATTCCATTTTAAAATTGTACTACCTATTTAGCTGTTACTACTCACGGGTACCTGTAAAAATAGGAACTCAGAAACGGTACTT
Source organism: Pandemis corylana (assembly GCA_949127965.1). Classification (NCBI taxonomy): domain Eukaryota; kingdom Metazoa; phylum Arthropoda; class Insecta; order Lepidoptera; family Tortricidae; genus Pandemis; species Pandemis corylana. Next base: position 3,317,023 of record OX421860.1, read on the forward strand.
ACATTACAGGGTCCTAAACTTGTAATGAAAATTGGAATCTAAAGTAACTGGGTCACTTTCCATACAAATTTTAATGGAAGGCGATCCTATGTTTTTGCTCGTCAGTATTAAAAAAAAAAAAAAAAAATATAATTTATTTTTATAAATCTATTTATTTTGGAAAATCGAGTGAGCGAAAATCTTAGGAATCATGTTATAGGCGATGCGGCTGGCAACCCATCACTATTTTGATTCCCCTTTCCACCTACACGCCCACAATTATGCTAAACGTGTCCTTTAGGTCTTGTTACCATAGGCTCTGTCTACCCCGTAAGGTACAAAGACGTGATTCATGTATATATTATGTATGTATGTATGTAAATTAATTTATTTCGGAAATGGCACAATAATAAAGCTAAACAATACTTTTATGATGATGCAATTGTTTGCGTTACAATCTGACAGATACTAGATATTTTAAATAATATTTAATGTGCTTCAATTCTGGTATATACATCTCTACTATAGATTAATATAATTTAAGGCTCGGGGACCTTACACATCCCTTTTATAATTGTATTAAATTTAAGTATTCTTACTGTATTTTATTTAGAAAAAATGTCTTCCAATACGCCCACAATCTTGCTAAATGTGGCCTGTAGGTACCTGTTACCTTAGACACTGTCTACCCCGTAAGGGATAAAGACGTGATTTTTGTTTGTATGTCTTTTGGCCAAGTTTCTTGCGGCGCATTCTTCTTAGCAATGATGGTCTTTCCGAATGCGCTGGTAGTTTCAAAAAGACATGGAGCCCTTGGCGGCCATTAGCAAAAAAAATCAATTTTCATTTTCATTTAATTATAACATTTTAATAATAACCTAGGTACCAGTGATAAATCATTTTTATGGGTCACTCGTGCATAAGCTTGGCCACTTAATAATTCAATGTGGCGGTCGCAACCGCTTGTCCAATAAAATACTCCTGTATTGGATTAAATATTTTAACAATTTAAATTTTATTGTACTTTGTGCTCTACTTTTTTAACAAAGTATTTATTTTTTAAACGGCACTGAAAATTAGAACACAGAAAATTTCGTCATTCCGTGACGCGTGCTATACCCCTACACCTACCTGCTATGGGTGGAAGATTCGGGTTTGATTCCCGGCCATAGATTTACTTTCCGGATTTTTCTATTTGTTCTAATTTTCACTGTCGTTTAGAAATTAAATTTCTAACGGTAAAGCCGTAAAAGTATATTACATTACTGTCTAGGCCAAGAAGTAGCCAATTGCTGGCTGAGTGTTGGTTTGAACGGACGAGCTTGCGAGTCCGTTTAATAATACGAAGCCAGCAATGCTATTCTGGCCGAGGCAAGTATAGTGCTTTTCTCCAAAATCGAAAAAGAAATCAACAACAAAAATAAATGAAAATGTAATTGACATAAATTATTTATTATTTTTGCTAGTCCGCCTTTTTCTATCAATGGCATTTGAAGAGAGTATTTTTCTACCCAGAACACTTAAAGCTATTTCAGACACAGATAAACACGTTGTCGTGCTAGTTTTTTTTTAATTTGGTGTTTTAAGTCTTGTGCCTTTATTTTTTATAATGGTGATTTGCATTTTTAAAAAGTTAATAACTAGACAGTAATGGAATTTGTATGCAACATTACTGGAGAGTTTAGCGCGACAGTAATGTGTTTTTTTTTTAAATTTGGACTGACCGGCAACAATTAACTTCCTGTTCTGATATGTAGTTTACAATGACGACTTTAACGGTCATTTTTGAGAAAAACATAATAAATCAATAATTAAAATTCTTGAATTGAAATTCTCATTTTGCATGTCTTCAGAGGAGATAAGATTAAGTTGCCACAGTGGTCTGTTCAACTGGTTCCTTTCGTTATGGCTGTGGAAGTTCCTGGCGCGCATCTCCTACGGGATCTTTCTTTTTCACATGACTATTCTTTTAGTTACCATTACTCTTGTTCCCATAAAAGTAATATTACAATAAGTGTAACATCTGACATTTTGAATTGAAAATTATTTATACAGAGTATACGCATACTGTTGCCACCAGAGGCATTGGAGCCGCCTGAGTGATCAAAAATATCTGATTATGCATAAAATCAATCGACAATATTATGATATTATTGATTACCAATGTGACTGATGATGAGAGCAGTTAAAAAAAAATCTTATTTAAATTTTAAACTTGAGTTACAAAGTTAAGTGGTACTTATTCTTGCAGCGGGAAAAGGAACAAATTTCTTTCACATACAAGGGAAATTAAAACAAATTAAGCTATTAAATTAAAAACGAATTAAAAACTAAACTAAAACTAATTTTAAAATAAAATAATTAAAAAAGGAGGTGCCCCCGTGGCATAGTTCCACAGACGCTGGCAGCGTACCCCCTTTGGACAGCGATATCACTACATAGTATAAAATAAAGTCGCTTTTTCTGTCCTCATGTCCCGATGTATGCTTATATCTTCAAAAATACACAACGGATTTTCATGCGGTTTTTTTTAATAGATAGAGTGATTCAAGAGGAAGGTTTATATGTATAATACATGCATAATATACCGTGCGAAGCCGGGGCGGGTCGCTAGTAAGTACTAATACGCTGTCCAAAGAAGCTGCTGGCTGTGCGGTCACCCGTAGCGTCTATTAGCCTCTTCGAAATATCTTTGAAGAGGCTACTAGCGCCAGGACCCCACGGACCAAGGCTCTCAACACCGAAAGGGACAAAGTAATATTCGTCGCTGAGACCCCTATATTTATTTATCTTGCAGTTAACCTTTTGAATAGGACCATTACTTACCCCAGCTATAAACGATTTTGAGAAATATTATATCAACGCTGGCCTTTTGAAAGTCTAACCTTATTAACTTATTAACCGTTTAACTAAAACATGAAAGACGTAATTCTTTACCCTGCGTGAACTTTCAAAGACCATAACATAATTTTAAACTTGGTAATCGATTCCGCAGCACGGCTTACACGAGCGCGCGAGAGCTGTGTCGCACACGAGATAGAAGACTAACCGTCTCTTTCTACACTTACGAGCAAAAATAACGGGTCACTTTTCATACGAAGGTCTATGAAAAGCGACCTGTTATTTTTGCTCGTAAGTACAGAAGAAACAATGAAAAAAGGCAGGTGGTGTGTTATTCATAAGCACGTAAATTTTAAGTAACGATAGCTTTAAGTGCTGTGAACTGTAAAAAAAACAATTGCCTTTTCTAATGGCGAGTAATTAATTAAAAAAAAAATCTCCAGCAGCAATAAGTACACATTTATTTGACGTTTAGGTGTCAGGGTGTCAACCTAGAGCGAAATTTCAACGCAATCAAAAATGTCAATTGTTAAGTTTGTTAATTAGTAATATTGCGTGCCGAATTAATTTGTATGAAAAAAAAAAACATGTTTTTTAGCAAAGATAACAAATTATGTTCTTATGAAACCATACACCAACATTCATGCTAAATGTGACCTTTAGGCATTTTTTCTCTGTCTACCCCGTAAGGGATACAGACGTGATTTATGTATGTATATAATATAATGCTAGCCGTGCTAGGACTAACTTAGCACTCAAGTTTAAGTTACATCTTGACCGTAAATTGCAAGTTATCCTTCGCTTAGAGCACCACTTATGCAAGTTTGGTTAAGTTACGAAAGCGTAAAGATGGCCGCCGCCGTAAAATTTGTTTTGACGTTAATAAATTGAGTTGCCATGGCGAGAGAGAAGTTTTAATTCGAGACAAGGTATTTAATTATGATTATTAAAAAAAATACTGGTAAATATTTGGGGCAACATTAACCAATCATAATCATCATCTCCAGCCTATATACGTCCCACTGCTGGGCACAGGCCTCCTCTCAGAACGAGAGGGCTGGGGCTATAGTTCCCACGCGGGCCCAGCGCGGATTGGGAACATCACACACACCATTGAATTGCTTTGGAGATATTGCAGATGTGTGCAGGTTTCGTCACGATGTTTTTCTTCACCGAAAAGCTTATGGTAAATTTTAAATATAATCAATTTCGCATATAAATTCCGAAAACTCAGAGGAGCGAGTCCGGGATACGAATTCCAACAAAATTCTCTACATCTTCCAGGCCGATCTGGGGGCAAAGAAATAAACATAGGATGTACCAGTTTCTTTTCTTCCCATCACTATTTTGATTCTCATTTCCACCTATACGCTCACAATTATGCTAAACGTGGCATTTAGACTCAAAAATTCTTCTTTAAATCTTAGGCTCTGTGACAGAGTCTATGTAATAAAATTACTACATTAACGATAATAGATTACACGTAATGCACGGACGTGCTATATACACAGTAAGGGATATGACTGTATTCAAGTACCACCGCAGAACCCTATCGCAAGAAGTTAACAGTATCGCTCGAGTTTGAGTGACAGCGGCCTGTCAAGTGCGATCGAGCGCCTGAGCGCCTCTGTCTACCACGTAAGGGATAAAGAAGTGATGAAGATACTTCCATCCGGGTCTGGGAGCAAAGGAAAACCATAGAATGTACTAGTTGCTTCTCGTCCCGCGCATGGTAAAACCCCATCGAGGGAATGGGCGAAATTCTTAGGAATCACGTTACAGGCGATGCGGCTAGTAACCCATCACTATATTGATTCCTTTTTCCACCAATACGCCTACAATCATGCTAAACATAATATAGCCTTTAGGTTTTGTTGCCTCGGGCTCTGTCTGCCCCGTAAGGGATATAGACGTGATTTGTGTATGTATGTGTATGTATGAAGACGTTTACCTAAATGGATAACAGTTTCAATTTAACCCGAACACCATCACGTGCTGCTGAACCAACACAGACATCGACGCAACATCTGTTGGAAACTAAACTTCGGTCAGCCCATAAATCTAGTGGTCCAGTCTCCAGGGTGCCCCGTTTGCCCTTTGCCCGTTGCCCGTTGCCCACAGCTTCACTTGTGACCCAGTTTTAGATCAGCCCTTGTTTTCCATAAAATAAGAAAACCCGGCCGAGTGCGAGTCGGGCCACGCGTTGGGTTCTGTAGTCCTATGCGGCTACAATTTTAGATTTGAAGAGTTGCTTTGAAACACGCGTGTTTGTACAGTGCCTTCTGTTGCCCGTGGTCCTATTACAGTTTGCCCTACTGGTTTTCGGCGGAGCTCCCTTAAGCGGAGCTCCTTTTTCTAGGTAGTTTGCCCTTTGGGCAACTGGAGATACCTGACTAACCTATCCTAGCTATTCTTGTATTAAAATATTATTGAATGGTTCAACGTAGTGGCAGCATTTTTCCATGTAGGACAACTAATTAGGACCACGAGCAATATATTAACAGTGTTTCTAGTTTCTTAGTGTATTTGATAGTTGCTGTGTTTTGAATAAACATGAATGAAAAATAATGTTGTAAAGACCGAGAGCAAGTGCAACAGCTGCTTCGAGCATCACTGTCCAAACTACTCGCTCTCATCTCCAATAATGTACTTTTTTCATTCGTTTTTATTCGAAACACGGCAACTGTTAAATACATTTAAGGAACTAGAAGTATCTCAAGGTACTTTTCTATTACAAATTCGTTATAACAACGTTCGTTAGTCGTCTACTGTGAATGCAGGTGGCAAGTTGTCGTTCATTGTGGCGTTCTAAGGGGGAGGTTTGTTCAACAGTGAACGTCTTCTGGCTAATGATGATGATGATTGTGAATTTATTCACGTATTATAATACTAACATTATAGCTGAGACGAAGCGACTCCTATTTTATGTGTAGGGGAAATTATACTAAATTCTGTTACCTAATTAAAATGTTTAACACTTTATTGGCGTTATTATGTATGTACGCTCAGCTTTTAAGTAAGCTGAAAGTAAGTGTTTAAGCTAAGGCGAAACTGCAAGGGTTCTGGTTTTGCCACAACGACTACGGACCTCTAAAAAGGTCTGTGATTAAATGATGCTGTTTTGTCTTTGCTGGAATGCACAAAGGTTTAGTCTCAAGGGTGCAGTGTTTGATTGACCTTTGCCTCAGTTCTCACTTCGTGATCCACTTTCAGATGTTTCTTTATTTTGATTAAATAAACATGCTATGGTAGGGTTCGGCAAACGAAAACAAATATACATTTTTAAACAATATCGATATGTCGATATACCTTTGGTAGATGAAGTACAAACAAATAAATAATAAATCATCTTAGTAAGAGATCCATTTTATACTTTAATACTTGGAGATAAATAACCTATTTCAGCATCAAAGACATCGATACATCGATTAATTTCTGAATAGATATACAGTCTACTGAATAAATATACTGCAGGAGGAGATATAGGTGGCCAAGTCATCTATCAAATTTAGAAAAATAAACTTATCATGGTTCTCACCGTTTTCAGGATTTTTCGAATTTCAATATTTTTTATCTATCCGATTTTCTATACTGGTCTGGGTGCAAAATAATATCACAGAATGTACCAGTCGCTTCTCTGCCCGAGCAGATTGTAAAAGCCCATCGAATTGGGCGAAAATCTTAGGAATCATGTTATAGGCGATGCGGCTAGCAACTCATCGCTATTATGATTCCCCTTTCCACCTATACGCCCACAATTATGCTAACCGTGGCCTTTAGGTTTTGTTACTATAGGCTCCGTCTGCCCCTGGATATAGACGTGATATGTGTATGTATTCGATTTTGTTCAAGCTTTGAGCTTGACCTTTCTTGAGGAACTAAATTTGCAAACACTATTTCTCAGGTTAAATGTTCTATAGATATTGTGCGGGTGGTAGGGCCTTGTGCAAGGTCCGTCCGGATCGCTACCACCATCTTACTCGCTAATCCTGCCGCTAAGTAGCAGTGCTTGCACTGCTGTGTTCCGGTGTGGAGAGTAAGACAGTCGGGGAAATTACGGGCACAAGAGGCATTGCATCTTAGTCCTCTAGGTTGGCAACGCATCTGCAATCCCTCCGGGGTTGCGGGTGTCTATGGGCCGTGGTGATCACTTACCATCAGGTGACCCACTTGCTCGTTTGCCTTCCTATTCATATAAAAAAAAAAAAAAAAACGATGACTTGACACAAGCCAATGTGATCTATAATGAAATTGATGCTGTTTTGTTTACTACACTGCACAAATGTGGTTCAGTCCCTAGGGGGCTACGGCGTCCGACCTCCACTTTTGCGGGTCACTGTTTGACCTACTTCCAGCGTTTCCTCTACTCTATTTGAAAAAAGTTATGGACCTATGATTAAATGATGCTCTTTTTGTTCGCTAGAACGGACGATGTTTTTATTTTTTAATGTCTCTCGACAAAATTCGTTTTTTCGATCTGACATTAGGGGCCATGACGTCTTAATGCGTTTCAATTCTGACTCAGTTCATAGTTAAGCTGTCATTTTTAGTATGGATCTGACAGCGAGCGAACCTAAACTGAATCGGAATTGAATCGCATTAGGACGTCATGGTAACCCCTCAGATCGGAAGAAAGACGAAGATGGCCGAGTGACTGAAAATAGAAGCATCGGGAGCGGATCAGAATACATAAAGTTTAAAATGTATAATGGGTTAAAATACATAATGGTTCAAAATGTATAATGCCATTTTCTGTAAAACTGTTAGCTAAATGAACTTTTTTGACATCGTAATCTATAGATTGGTTTAGGTTAGGTTAGGTTTGTTTTATAACAATCCTGTTACAATACAACAATACAATACAAATACTCTTTATTGAACACCACAAATCAGTACAAAACAATACAGAAACAAAGAACATTGTAGACAATAGGCGGTCTTATCGCTTAATAGCGATCTCTTCCAGACAACCAAGTCAAGTCCTGTTAATTTGTAACTTTCTGAGAAAATCGCATTACATATTATAAACCATTATGTATTTTAAACTTTATGTATTTTAATACGTACCCAGAAGCATCGTACAATGTATAAGCCAGATCAATGAATATAAATAGACTAGCAGAGCTGTTGCCCGCGTCTTCGTCTGCGGGGAATACGTTTAACACGCGCCCGCGGGAACTGTACAATTTTCTAATACGAAAAATATCCTCATTACTTATTCTGAACTTATGATGCGTGCTAAATTTCATCGCAGTCGGTTCAGCAGTTAAGGCGTGAAAGCACAAACAAACCCACTTTCGTATTTCTAATATTACTAAGTGACATGTAACCTACGTAACTGTTAACGTCACATCGCGTATAGGCGAAAAACTTAAGTAAATGACCGGTTGTATGTGTGAGTGATGTGTGCGAATAGACAAATTGACGTTCCAAATTAGAAAAATGCCTCAAGTCCCATATCAGTTCTGTACACTACTACATGCCTATCTTTCAAATTCATGTCACAATCCAAGCAAACTAAGTTGTTAGGTGGCAAAAATGATAGGAGTTATGTTTCGGGCGGTACGGTAGTACGTCATCAAGGTTTCATTTGTGTACACGCTTAATCCGCCGAAACCGTGACATTATTAGATTTTTTGTTTTCTTTTATAGCTCTCATAAAGTTTTCCGAGAACACCGATCAGTAAATAATTGCTTTCCTGAAGCAATCGTGATTTTGTTTCTTATTTATCGGCACTGATTTATTTTCTTCAAAACGAAATATCTATGCTGTTATTTTAATAAAGAAGACTCATTATCAAACGTCAAAGCATAATAATACTTATTCATACTTGTCTGAGCAGGTTTCATAAAATGTAAATTCATTAAATAATTTCTAGAAACGCCACTAAATTGTAATAAAAGCATTTTGCTTCGCAAATATTATCTGAAGCGCTCAAAATCCGTAATTCAACTAGAATTCGAATAATGGAAGCTCGGCAGAATAGAAAAATATTTTTCGGTTTCATTTTTGCTGGTTGGGACAAGTCATAGGAAATGTTTCGATTAAAAAAATGTTGAACTCTGCCTGATTTTTGCTCCATTTGCACCTTAAAGGAAATAGAAGATTGCATATGTAACTTAAACAACAGTAAAGTAAAGATTTAAGGGCACTTTTTTATTAGCTCTTATTAATGACATTGATGGCTAGACACTTCGACACTTGTGCCTTGTCAAGCGCGGCCATATTGGATTAGTGACGGGGTTTGCTGACGCGCCGCGGTCTGTCGCCCGCTCGCCGCCGCCGGCTGTCCGCAGCATTTAGTGCTGCGCCTCGTATCGTTGTTAATAACACGCATTTATAAGACTTAAAGGAACTGAAAGTGTTAGATATTCGCTTGATCCTTGCGCCTTGTCCAGCGCGGCCATATCGGCTTACTGACGGGGTTTGCTGACGCGCCGCGGTCTGTCACCCGCTCCCCGCCGCCGGCAGTCCGCATCGCTTAGTGCTGCGTCTCGTATCGTTGTTAATATCACGCATTTATAAGACAAAAGAACTGAGAGTGTTAGATATTCGCTTGATCCTTGTGCCTTGTCCAGCGCGGCCATATTGGATTAGCGACGGGGTTTGCTGACGCGCCGCGGTCTGTCGCCCGCTCGCCGCCGCCAGCTGTCCGTTGCGTTTAGTGCTGCGCCTCGTGTCGTTGTTACTGTCATGCATTACTAGTAAGAAAGTAAGAATAAGAGAAGTTGCAAGTGTTCTTAGGTATTTTCTTAACCCTTACACTCGTCTAGTTAGCCTGATCAGAATTAAAAAATCTAGTTTTGTTCTTTTTTTTGTCAGTGCTTGATTCTACTTATGTGTACCAAATTTCAAGTCTATCTTACTGCAAGTAGATTTTTGAGATTGCAAAATTTTACCAACAAGCATACAAAACCAAGAAATATGTCAGAATCGTAGCAAGTGGAACAAAGTAGTCTCTGCCTACCCCTATGGGAAAGAGGCGTGACTGTATGTATGTATACAAAACCAATTTAGCCAATGACTAGAAGCTGTAAAAAAATCTGCTAACAAAAACACTGTATTTACTTAACCCTCCAACTTTTTTACCGTAAAGTACCCGAGGATATACGATTCCTAAGCATTTACCTGTTTAACCTGTCGCCAGCAGACTCGGCCGGATATTCCAAGCTGTCCGGTTAATCAGTGGGGGCTGACGAGGAGTGCCTCTGACGTTGTTAAGGGATAATTTTGGACCTAACCTTTTACAGGGTTAAAATTTAAAGAATGTTTTTTTTCACAACTTTTTTTTAGTTTCGATGATTGTAATAAGTACAAAGTAATCTTGCAAGATAAATTTGGCATACTTTATAGATGAAGATTGTTATAGATTTTGTAGATTGGATGAATCAATAGCTCTATCGAAATTATGGCTGATTTCGCCGTTGTAGAGGTTGAAAGAAATGTTTGTTTGGTACCTATTTCCCGCCGTCTATCAGTCGGACATTAATCAATGGCTACATATTATATTAGGAATGGGTACATATTATGTTAAAATGAAGTAATGCTTAACATACAAAGAGATTATCCGACACACACCCCGTCACTAACCAATCATCGATAATCCATTAAAAAAAGTTATAAAACTAAACTGGTGTTTACATTAATAAAAAAAGCGAAATTTGAAATTGGAATGCATTAAAACCTCGACTTGCGCCAGTGCAATATTAAAGCAAATTTCATTTGTTTTTAAACGCGCTCGCCGCGTTTTCGTGCCTGCCAGCAGTTTTTGTGCTAATTTTCATATTTCAGTGGCAATTTGCCGCCAGCCTGATGACGTATATCGCGTAATTCAATATGGTGGCGGCGTCATGGCCGCCGGCGTGTCATAACCTCAAAATCTTGTTAACTTGCAGCAGATTACCGGTAAATTAAGCCGACGTCGTTAGGCACAGGTTTACCGTAGAGGTTGGGGTGGGATAGGATCCAGTGGGATTGGTGGCCATTTTGCATAGACTTAGGATGCTAAACTTTACGTTTGAGGTTAAACAGCACAAGTTTAGATCGACTAAAAATATCCTATGGCCGCTGGACACAGGCTTCCTCTTAGGATGAGAGGGCTTGGGCTATAGTTCCCTCGCGGGCCCAGTTCGGATCAGGAACTTCACGCACAGAATTGAATTGCCTTGCAAGTATGTGCAGGTTTTCTCAAGATGTTTTTCTTCACCGAAACTCCTTGTGGTAATGTATGGTAATGATGAAAAAGTTTGTTTCACCTTTATTTTTATCAAACGTGTGCCTTATAAGAAAAACACAAGGAGACGAATACTTCCGACATTGTCATCATTGGACATGTTCCATACAACTTTTCCCTAAAACATTTTTAACTTCCAGAAGAAAACATTAGGCAGGTTTAACACAGTAGCTAACCGAAAAGACGTATGCGTCTTGAAATTTAGGGGACACATGAGCCTCTTTGGATGTAAACCGTATGCCACGTTAGGTTCAAATTGCGCGTAGAAAAATGACATTCTCCCGTTAAGTAAAGTAAGCTATTCTGTGCAACCATCAGAATGGAACGCCTTTATTGCTATTGAAGTGTTTACGAATTTTTTTATTGCGAAATTCTGTGAGCGGTTTGGCAGAAATTTTATTATGCGGCTAAAATTGTGTATAGTTAGGTTACATAAAAACAATATCAGTTGTTTATCCCTTACGGGGTAGACAGGGAGCTCAGGGCAACAAGACCAGGTCACGCTTAGCGTGATTGTGAGCGCATAGGTGGAAAGGGAATCAAAATAGCGAAGGGTAGCTAGCCGCATCGCCTATAATTCCTAAGATTTTCAATGGACTTCTATGATCAGCACGTGAAGAGAAACAGCTGGTACATTCTATGTTTTTCTTTTGAACCACCTGCTGAAATATGAAAAGCTAGTTGCTGCCCGCGACTAGCGACTTCGTCCGCAAAAAATTAGCTTATTGCTATCCCGCAGGAACTATGCATTTTCCGGGATAAAAAATAGCCTATGTGTTAATCTAGGGTATCAGCTCTCTTCCTTCCAAATTTTATCCAAATCCATTCCGTAGTTTTTACGTGAAAGAGTAATAAACATCCATCCATACTAACTAACTTTCGCGTTTATAATATTAGTAGGAATCTCCTTGTATAGGCCTTGATGTACCTACCTATGCCTCCCACTGCTGGGCACAGAGGATCCCAATACCATCTTATTACCAATCAAGACTCACGTATATCATGGGATTAATTAGTACGATGTTAAATCAGCCGGGTTCCGATGCTCAAATTGACGCTCGTTAGCATTCGGACGCGATTTCCGAATTTGTTAGACCTTAACAAGGCTTCGGGAACTTTAGTTGGGAAACAAAATGGCCGGACATGCCTCAATTAGTAGGAGTTTGGGAGTTAGCAAGACTCGACGGCGGATGCGGTAGATGGCTGATAAAAATACAGGGTCGAAAATGGCCCGAACTGCTTCGAGAAAAGATGGTACGGCCGTGCCGCTTTTTTTTGCTCGAGTTGGCGGGGGCACTACCGTGCCCCCAGATACATGGAGCCGATGGATGGATGGATGTGGAGGGCCGACAACGCACTGGCATCGCGTAAAGCGCTGCGGGTGTCTATGGACAGTGGTGATCATTTAACATCAGGTGACCCACTAGTTCGTTTGTCTGGCCTCTCTAACATAAAAATAATAATAATAATAAATCGCGTCTTTATCCCTTACGGGGTTAAAAGAGCTTTAGGTAGTGTGGGTTCCTTGAAGATGGAATGAAACTTCCTATTTAGCTGTATAGAGAAGGACAAGATTAAGATGATTCTATTTACAGAAAACTTACGACTAAGGAATATTTACAATGGTATACTTAATAGCTAGGAACGCGCATCACGCGCGAGTCGGTAATAAGTACTAAAGGCCACATTCAGCATTATTGTGGGCGTATAGATGGAAAGGGGGTTCCTACGATTTTGACCAATATTTGGGATTATCCTATATTAGACCAAGTCTTTTCATTCTGAGATGCCTGTGCCCGGCGGCATGGTCCTGCCGCCTTATAATTACTCTACTAATTTAGTTCTTCTCCTTGTGTCGTGTTCTTCATTGCTGAGGGTTGTGACCTCCATGAATTATCCGGTGGACAATCGTTTTCCGCTTATTGCGGTCTTCGGCAGTGTGCAATGCTTCGTGGACTTTCGTTTTGGTGTTGTCGCGGATCTGGTCTTTCCATCGCACAGGACTTCTTCCTCTTGGTCGCCTTCTTCGTTTTTTCCTGTCACTGAGAGCGCTTTCAAGATGTGTCGCTTTAACTCGTCGACAAATTTAGTAGAATAGAATAAATTTCAACTCATCATATCCAAAATAGCGTGGCTCTTAGTTCTGCTACCAACAGACGGCTGTGGACGAGTCATGTCCGAAGTTCTGAGTAGATGCTCATCCCAGCCTATGGGTGATTTAAAAAATCGGCCAAGTACGTATCGACACACGGGCAGTGGGGTTCCGGAGTCGCCCGTCATTATTTTATAAGTTGGTAGACGGTTACAGATTAATGTGCGATATTGATAACAGCTCCATCTAGCTTTTCATGAGGTAACTACGAGCTCTATAATTTTTAAAGCCTTAGTTGTAATTGTATTTGTTCTCGGTATTTGCATCTTTTTTTGTGGTGTGGAAAATGCGCCTTATGCATCCGCCCGGTACGGGTTTACCGGGGGTCTGTGGTGCTCTGGTGCTCTCCCGCGACGGCAGGCATATCCACTAAAAATCACACGGATACCCTATTCGGTCGTATGTGAGGCGTTACGGGAGCACTCGGTGTCACCGCGACGCCCCACGACCGCCGCGGGATGGGGTTCCCTCTTCGCGGCACCTGTGCAGGTTTGGGATATCTGTCCATCAAGCCTAGGTGGCATAGGCGTGAAAAAAAAACTATTCTGGACTTTATTTTAGGACTTTGTGAGCATGGTTAATGTATAGCGATGCCAAAATGAGTCTTTCAGTAACAGTTTAGATAAATAAGGATATTCTTTAAGAGTAAGAGTTGTTGGTAAGAGTATTGCGCAGACGTCCTTGTTGACGGAGGAACCTTGAAAATTAAAACATACCTTTAATCTGAACATACTCTGTAAAAGAAAGATATCTTAAACATTAAAGTAAGCTACCCTTGAGGGTATTTCTTAATGATGATGTTGTGTGCTGTTAAGTGATTTTTCATGTTAGAAGTAAACTTTTTGTAAGGACATAAAAACGATTAGATCTTGTTGCATTATGACATTGCAATAGATAAAAGTTTAACTGTGTTTACAAACATTGAGTGTTACTCAGTTAAGTAACCGCAAGGAGACCAGGGGGGGGGGGAGAATACCATTTGAAAGGCTGGTGCACTCTGGGCACGGATAGTCTTCGCGGGTGTGTAGATATTTACTAAGCGGTGGCAGTCGCTACGGACTCTACATAGCGTTGGTCGAAGCCGGCTTCGAAGGTTTGTGCTCTGAAATTGATCGTTAGAGCTAATACTGCACAAGGGACAGCTAAACCACAGCCTTGGTAACAGTCACAATTGAAAATTATTTCAACCAGGTAAGGTTATTAATGCTTATTCCCTATTTCCAACATGAAACTACCGTGAGACTTAATCATTATTACACATAAACGGATAACTCACGTATAAAAAGTCGAGTGATGCTCGACATGTTTCGGACTATTTCGTAGTCCTTCTTCCTGGAGCGCTCGCCCCGGCGGCGGCAGCGAAACGAACACTGCGCGCCAGCGCTCTGTTCGCGTTTCAAAAAGTTTTTCATTCCGCGGAAAGTACGTGAAGCCATTGAAATAAGTCGGCATCCCAATTTCAACCGGGATAGTGGATGGTCGGTGCCCCCGAGTTGGAAAACTGTTTTAAATATTGACCAAACGGTGAGTGTGAGCGAACCTTTACGGAGTGACGTGATCAGTGTTGTGTGCTGCCCTACATTTGACAGTAATAAAAATGACGATGAAAACGAGGGTAGTTGTGCGCCGCTGTCAGTTGCGTCGAGCAGCCGCGCGAACAGAGCGCTGGCGCGCAGTGTTCGTTTCGCTGCCGCCGGGGCGAGCGCTCCAGGAAGAAGGACTACGAAATAGTCCGAAACATGTCGAGCACCACTCGACTTTTTATACGTGAGTTATCCGCTTATTCCCTATTATTAAAAAGCGGGTGACGCAAACATTGTCTTCCCATCCCTACATTATGCCGTTAAAAATGGGATCATTACAACGCCAATATAAAACATCGCTCAATATTCTGGCGAATCGAATTAGTGAAACGAGAAAATAGACTGATCGCGTTCCCCGCAACATGGATATTAAAGCTGACGGGGCTGGGTAAACTCGTTACTCGCGTAATGGCTTGAAAATGAGACGCGATATTGCGAATGTATGATGGACGGAATGGAACTTCATAATCGATGCGGTGCGGATAGGAATTATGAAGGTACAAGCGAAAAATCGAGAGTAGTGCGTCCATTACTAGTGTAGGGACGGGAGTTCGGAGTAAATGAGAGCTCAAGTGCGGTTCACGAACTGAGGTTTATTAAGCTTTGCATGTGTGCGTGCACACTACACTAGGGATAAGTTCGCCTTTGTACATGTGTTTCTCATTGTATCCCTTACGGGGTAGCCAGCCTAAGGTAACAAACCTTAAGGCCACGTTTAGCATGATTAAGGGCGTAGGTATAGGTCAAAATAATGATGGGTTGTGCTACCGGCATCGCCTATAACATGATTCCTAAGACTTTCGCCCATTCCCTCGATGGGCTTTTACCATCTGCGCGGGAAGAGAAGCAACTAGCAAATTCTGTTTTTTCTTTGCTCCCAGACCAGCATGAAAGAATAACTCTTTATTGTACACTAGCTTCTGCCCGCGACTTCGTCTGCGTAGAATTATACATAAAAACCTTCCTCTTGAATCACTCTATCTATTAGAAAAATCCGTTGTGTAGTTTTGAAGATATAAGCATACATAGGGACATAGGGACATAGGGACATAAGGACATGGGGATAGAGAAAGCGATTTTGTTTTATACTATGTAGTGATTAAACACATTCAATTTTACAGGTAATGAGAAAACAGATATACAAAGGCGAACTTATACCTTAAAGGGATTTCTTATAGTTAACCTTCGAACGATTGACAGGGCAACAGAAACCAGGCAGAGTAGAGAGTAGACATACTAAAAAGCTAAGACTAAAGACCCTAACTTAACCTTAACAATAAAGCATTAAAATAAGTCTTTGATTGAGAAGAATTACTTTTCACTGCCAAAGTAAATATTTCACTTTTCTATCGCCTTTCAATATTGAAATATCAGTTCAACTACGCAAGATTAGATTAGATTATTGATTCATTCAATAAAAATTACATCATAAATTGTACATTGGCAATCGTTCACATGGGTATTTACTACTACGAAATTGTCGGAAAAATGGATATTACGTTCCGAAATAACTTAATATAATATTCTGTTTATCAGCATGCCGTTTGAGTGGCTGTGGAATTCAAAATGGCGTATAACACACTGACATATTAATCCTTGTGAGTATTAAATCTTCGCTATAATTATTTCGGTTATAACAACTGTTACAATTTACTGAATTCTGTATTCCGCGGGAATGCAGCAAAATCTGGCTTTATTCCTAGTTCATACCTTAAGGAATAGCGCTACGCATTTCAGATTTAAGTCTAAGGCCGATGAGGTAGTTTTTAATTATGTTTTTTCAGTCAATGAACAAAAAAATTACCTTGCTACTCCGCTACTCAACGCTACTTTGTTTTTTTTTGTTTGCAAAGTAACGCCTGATTCAATAAAATATTTCTTCAGTCAAATTAAACCTTTATGATCACAAGTCCTAAAAAGCAAAATTACATTGAAGGTTTTTGGTTTATACCTGAAACGCAAAACACTGAAAAGCAAAATGTCTCAATTGCAAAAAAAACTATAAAGCAAAATATCTCAAATATAAATAATATTACTAATTTCTAAATGTCTGTGAAAATCAGAACACATAGAAAAATCCGAAAAGTAAAGCTATGGCCGGGAATCGAACCCGGATCCTCGTCATTCCGTGACGCGTGCTATACCACTACACCACCCATAGCAGGTGGGTAGTCTCCGAATTTTTCTACCTGTTACCGACCGTCACGTGACCTTTTGTTACTATGCGAATTTTTTGTCGCTAAGCGTCATCTGTTTGAATGATGTGTCTGTACGACACAATTACAATACAATATTACTAATGTATTAAAATTGCTGACTGGATGGAAAGGTCCGAAAAGTCAATAAATAATCCTACTAATATTATAAACGCGAAAGTTTGTAAGTATGGATGGATGGATGTTTGTTACTCTTTCACGCCAGAACGGCTGGTCAGATCTGGATGAAATATGGAACATAGATAGATTATAGTCTGGAATAATACATAGGCTACTTTTTAGCCCGGAAAATGCGTAATTCCTGCGGGATAGCGACACACGAATTCTATGCAGACGAAGTTGCGGGCAACAGCTAGTCAATCAATAAAGTCAAAAAGTCAATCAATAAATAATAAAGCGTAATGTGATTCAAGACGGAGTAGATACGGTTGAAGAAACTGAATCGCGAAACTATGTGGAACCTTTTCACAAACAATTTTACACTAATCCCTTTGGTAGATGTATAGTGTGTCAAAATGACTTAAGCTCTGAAAAGGTTCCACAGTAGTACATTCAGTTTATTTGTCTGTACGCTTGCTCATTCTCCCTAGATTTGAAGACAGCCAGATTGCAGCGTTCAGGGATTTCCATAGCTCAATGTTCGGATAGTAAAAGAAAAGCAAAAACGTTCCGTGTAAATTTTATATTTCACGATTTTGATTTGGTCCCTAGCGTCTTTAGCAGGTGCTGTTAACGATTGTCCTTGCGTGTATAAAAGCGGGATAGATAGAGAGGCCCCGTTTAGCAGGAGAAACGCGATTCTGTTGAAATAGCCGCAAAAAAACAAACGCAATCAAGCATTAACGAATTACAGGACACTCACCGAGACGCCATGGCGACGTTGCCAGGTGCCGTATCCTTAAAAAAATTAGACATTGCCAAACCGTTGCCACGCATGTTAGTCATCGTAGATGTCAATATGAGGGCCCTGCCTCATTGGAACGCCATGGCGACGTTGCCAGGTGCCGTATCTTTCACAAAATTAGACATCGCCAAACCGTCGCCATGTATGTTAGTCATTGTAGATGTCAATATGAGGGCCCTGCCTCATTGGAACGCCTTGACGACGTCGCCAGGCACCGTATCCTACACAAAATTAGACGTCTCTAAAGCGTCGCCACGCATGTTAGTCGTCGTAGATGACAATGTGAACGCCATCGAGATGTCTCCAGGTACCGTATCCTTCACAAAATTAGATATTGCCAAACCGTTGCCATGTGTGTTAGTCGTAATAGGGTCCTGCCTCATTGGAACGCCATGGCGACGTCACCAGGCACCGTATCCTACACAAAATTAGACATAGCCCAACCGTCGCCACGCATGTTAGTCGTCGTAGATGTCAGTGTGAGGGCCCAGCCTCATTGGAACGCCATGACGACGTCGCCAGGCACCTTATCCTACACAAAATTAGACATAGCCCAACCGTCGCCACGCATGTTAGTCGTCGTAGATGTCAGTGTGAGGGCCCAGCCTCATTGGAACGCCATGGTAACGTCGCCAGGCACCGTATCCTTCGCAAAATTAGACGTCGACAAACCGTTGCCATGCATGTAAGTCGTCGTAGATGTCAAAGTGAGGGCCCTGTCCCATTAGAACGCCATCGCGACGTCCCCAGGTACCGTATCCTTCACAAAATTAGACGTCCTCAAACTATCGCCACGTATTTTAGTCGTCGTAGATGTCAAAGTGAGCCCTGCCTCATTAGAACGCTCGACGTCTCCAGGTATAGGTAGTAGCCTAATCATACAGAAACGTATCGGTTGACACTCACTTGGGGAGGATTAGGCGACGTCACCTTGTCGTTTCAGTGGGGCAGGGTGCTTACTGAGTACAGTAGCAGACGATGTCGCCATGGCGTCCCGGCGAAGCAGAGCTCTAATACTCAATACTCTAACACATAGTTTAACACAACTTATTATTGAAAAAGTAACATACGAATTGTAACGCACGTAACAGGAGCCCAGGGCTCGTGCTGATGCATAAATTCCATTCAATTACAATCCCATAGAGAACCGGCACTCTTAAAACAAGTGAACCAGAGATGGATCGATCAATGGAAAAATAATATGATTAAATTTACATATAGCAATGATTGCAGATAAATTTGACATGAGCTTGTTACGAGAATATTTAGAGCGAATGATAACTTAAATGCGCCATATGCTTTACGTAATTCTCACAGTGTTATTTTTCACTTGATAATAACATCACTCGTACCTAATTGAAACATTCAAGACTTTCGAACAAAGCAAAAGTTATGTTTATCCGGCCCAGCCGTAGATCGAACCAAGGATCTTAATTCTCAATTCGCAATTAGTTTGGTCGTTTTAAATTGTCTATCGTTTATTAGAGTAGACACTCTTTCTACAATTTCTTAGAAAACCATCCTTGTAATACAATTATTCCAAAAATTATTAACGCAGCAGAAATAGGACAGGAGAAGTTTGTACTCGTGGAGCGGTAAAAATGAAAAAAATGACAATCGCCCTCGTTAACTCTAAGAGGATTAAATTTTGGGATCGTGAGTACGAAATAACAATGTATCGTTCAATGACGATATTTTGTACAGATTTAGCTCTTAAAAATGTATTCCTAGAATGTTGTTTTTGTTTCCCCTAACTAATTTGATTCCCCTTTTTTCCACCTATACGCCCACAATCACGCTGAGCTTGGCCTTTAGGTCTTGTTACCTTAGGCACTGTTTAACCCGTAAGGGATAAAGACGTGATTTATGTATGATGTATGTATGTATGTTGTTTTTTTAATCAAAATCTTTGATAGCATTGGAGCGTATCGTAAAATAGAGATCGCTGTGCTTTTGATACAAATTGTATCATACTTGTTGTTTCGTGCATTTTTAGGCGTATGCCCTTACAATTTTTTTTCACGGGGCCTGATTGGTCTTCTCCAGATTGAGCCAGCGGGTCAACTGATGATGTCCCTTGCCGTGGGCCTGTCAATTACTTTCTTTGAGCGAAGTTGCCACACCAAAGCGCGCTTATTCCATCTCCCATCGTTTTGGCGATACAATTATATCCCGCCTAGACCATTTTAACTCGTCATGACGCGTTTTTAACGCACTTGTATGTGATTCCCCAGGTTTTGCAGGTGTCCCTGGGCGACGGTGATTGCTTTCCATCAGGTGACCCGTCTGCTCGTTTTCCCCCTGTTATATAAAAAAAAACATCATGATAGCTAATATACACTTGGATATATTGCATATATTGATGAGAAACCATTAGTATTAGGAAGTTAACCAGATCTTGTGATATAGCCAAAACGACACGAAAATTAAGAGATGTAATATAATTTCGATGTGCAGTACAAAATCTCTTTAAAGAATATAATGATTTCAGAAAACGACTAAGCATTATAAAGGTATGGTAGGCAAATAAATGCAATACGTAAATACGAAGAGCTTCCCTACATTTCGATAAACCCCCGCCCTTTAGCGACAAAGTTACAAATCTATTATTATTGTCTTATCTTGGAGAAGCGAGAGAACTTGCCACTTTCTTTATCTAGCTGTTCCATAAATCATTTCGACCTGTCACTTTTTATTAGGATCTCTACAGGATTTGTGTGTGGTCTAAAAAATTTGAATTTATTCTCGCAATACAAAATGTTCAATATATAAATTAAAGACGCATAGTTATAGTGCTTTTAGTTTCTTAATGTATTTGACAGCTGCCGTGTTTCAAATACACATGAATAAAAAACTACATTTTTTTAAATATATAACATGACAGTTAACACCATAGCGTTACATAAGATACCTAATATTGGATAATTATACGCTAACCTAAACCTAAACTAAAGACTAGTGACATGCATCTCTTATACATCCTGCATGCATTCTAGCACTCTCTTCCATCATTCCATCTCCAGCCTCGCTATCTTGGTCGCATGCACACACTGAGGGCTGCTGCGAGCGCGGAGTGCGGTTTTTGTAATAGATTGAGTGATTTAAGAGGAGGAAGTCGCGAACAGAAGCTAGTTTTAACTAAAAAATCAAGAATCTCTTGACTTGTGCCACGCGCCTGGCGTCTTTTGTTTCCCTTATCTTAACGCAGCCTGATTAAGACATTGTGTATCATAAAACCATTTCTTAGCTAATTAGGGGGTAGACTTATGAGTACCACTGTCTCTTTCATAAGCTCTTGCCATCTCGCTTTTGCATTTGACAGTAGACATAGGTTTCATTGCCATTTAATTTGCACTAAAGTACTAATACGTCAGATATATTCAAAACGACCTTATACCTACCTATTTAAATGCCTGACTGTCGACAGTACCAAATTTATGATATAGTTGACATTCGTAATATAATTATTCTAAAGGTCTTTGAGTCCCAAAAATGCCTAAAATTTTGCAGCCTAACTCCATCAACTTAAAGGTTAATGGGTAGGGATCCCTTATAGGGATAAGTTCGCCTTTGTGCATACATTTAATGTCATTTTTTGTGATTTGTCTCGGTTTCTTTATATTTGTACAATAAAGCATTTACTTATTAGGGGCCATTCAAGTATTACGTAAGCAGATTTTTTACAATTATTTACCCCCCCTACTCCTTGTCAGCAAAAGTAAGCAAACCTCTTACCCCCCCCCCCCCTCCCATGCTTACGTAATCATTGGTACCTGTGTGCATTTTTCTTTTAATGGATTCTGTTTTTTATTGATTCGTGAGCAGCAGTTCGAATCGATGCTGCTGACGTAATCACCATATCGACCCCCCCACCCCCCTGTCATCAAAAATAAGCAAAGCAAAGACCCCCGCCCCCCTCAAGCGTTTACGTAATACTTGAACGCCCCCTTACTTACTTATTGGCTTGTTATATAAATACATTGTTAAATAACACCCATAGCTCAATTTTTAATCTCAGGCAGAAACTAACTCCTTCTGAACTTATTTAGGCACTGATGAAAACATCCTGAGTGTATCTAAATTAATTTATCGACGCTAATCCGCTACCACGCGTTGCGTACTACTCAAGAAGCAAGATGTCACATTTAATTAAATTAATGCGTTATTTAAGCTTTATGTGCATTTTAAAACTCTACACACACTAATAGACCGACCGCTTAATTTAGTACTCGCCCGCGCGGTGCAGGGGCGCGGGGTATGACGACATAGGGGGCCGAGAGAGGTGCGGGTGGCAGGCGCACTACCCGCCCGCACCGAGAGAGCTCCCCTTTGTCGTCCTACCCCGCGCCCCTGTGCCGCGCGGGCGAGGACTCATTTAAACGGTCGGTAGCTGCGTGTGAGTGATTTCGTGACGTATTTACTCTTGTCACCCTATGCCTAGAACGTTTATAGGTAACTAGCCTCTGCCCGCGACTTTGTCCGCGTAGAATTATACATAAAAACCTCCCTCTTGAATCACTCTATCTATTAAAAAAATCCGCATCAAAATCCGTTGTGTAGTTTTGAAGATATAAGCATACATAGGGACATAGGGACATGGGGATATAGGGACATAGGGACAGAGAAAGCGACTTTGTTTTATACTATGTAGTGATTAGGTACGTAGATTCACAAGATCACCTCCAGTGGTAAATCCAGTGGATCAAATTAAATTTCCAATTCCACTATTCATCGCGTATTCCGTTACATATTCCTGCGATGCATTATGCATGGTGGAATCCAAATTACGTGGCATACGCACTGCGTTAATTGCTGACGCTTTTGTTGTAAATCACGTTTAGATTTGTTCGGGCGACTGATTTGGTTCCAATTGATATTTTATAATGGTGAGCGCAGTTCAATGTGGGGCAGTTTGTAAAGTTGGTCGACTGTGGCACTTAAAAAGCTAAATTTGATGTATTTGAAGTGTATTTGAAGTGGATAATACACTAACATTTAAGCCGTTGGGTGATATTCTTTCATGTTTTATCATAATCGTCCCACAGTTTTAAATTTTTATACTTATACTAGCTGTTGCCCGCGGCTTCGCTCCCGTTTTTTTTTCTTCTAAATTTCAAAATGAAAAATAGATAGTAGCCGATTCTCAGATCTACTGAATACGCATATAAAATTTGGTAAGAATCGGTAAAGCCGTTTCGGAAGAGTACGGTAACTAACATTGTGACATGGAAATTTTATATATATAGAGATAGATAATTATGAAGACTAGAGGTAGGTACAAGCTGGGCAGGATTTTGAAAAAATATGCGGTCGAAGAGTAGCAAAATACGCTATGTTTCTTTGATATTTTTAACACTACGTCAAGCGTCAGAGAATAAGTGTTTTTTTTTCAATGTTTTAAGTAGTTTATTATGACAGTTGGCCCGTTGCAAGATGTATTAAGTTCATTTTACAAGATTTAAACTTATAGCACTCGATAGGGTGCTGGCAACACAGCCCACAAAATGTAAGCCACCAATGCGAAGCAATGTCCCTAAAAATTTAAAAACAATTGAATTGTAGGCCACATTACATTCAGCGTTTAAATGATTACGAAAACTTATCTTTGAATGCAGCTGAATGCTTTAATAAAAACAATTGACGATAGTCTTCGGAATGGACAAACTGTTGAAACTTATAAAATCATGTTATCATAATTGTACACGGTTTTAAAAAATGAACGTTTCTTATTTCAAAATTGGGCAATTAGCGGGTTTTTCTCCATAACTTAATAGTTTATGCTGCATGTACACCCGCGGCCAATAGCTGCCGAAAAATGTATTTTCTGACAAAAAATAATGGACAAAACAATGCAGCGTCACGATTGGTCAGAATTCTTTCCTTGCCCCGTATTCGCGAGCCGTCACGCCGCCAACAACTGACCGATGATTGGCAAGAATACGGAAACAAAAGAGGTTTTGTTCATAAAATTATTCCCGCGTTACGCCTTGCGAAATACTCGTATAATAAATTGTAGTGTTTTCTGTTAACTGTTTCCTCGTATGTAATTTATTTAAAGACGACCTGAAAGTCTTGTGGTTAGTGAATGACTGTAGAGAGATTCCGGATTCGAATCCTGGTATGGTGAATACAAATCGAGGATACTTAATTTTTTTTAAAATTTAAGTTTAATGTGTAGTGAAGTACCTACCTAAAGCATATGTAAAATGGCTACCTAATTCAAACAATGGCAAATATTCGTTCATAATAGATACTCGACTATTCCTAAGTCGCAGATAAAATTCGAGATAATGCTTTATATAAATACAAGGTGTGAAGGTGACTGACGATATTATGAGTGAGACGATGAATATATATAATAATATGTGTAAGATGTTTAGGATTTAGTTATAATCAGTCTGCGGAACGATTTCAATATGTAAATATGTAAAGAACATTAAATTAATATATTTCGGTGGCTAAATAACCTTTTGCTAGTAATTTAGCCCCACAATTGTATGTATGATTATCGCTCATTTCCTCGATGGGCTTTTACCATCTGCGCGGGAAGAGGAGCAACTGGTACTTACTATGTTTTTTCTTTGCACCCAGGCCAGCATTGAAGTAATTTAAACTATATAACATTTTAAAATGGATACCAACGAATTTATCCGTATCTTGCTTAACTATGTCTTAGAACTGAACAGAAAGCACTATTACAAGGAGTTATTGCCGTAGATAAGTGCACAAATATGTTTATTTGCACTAAAAAGCCGTAATTCTTTGGTAAAAATCCCGTTAAGGAAAACACGTCCATTTCCCCCGCCAAGTTTTATAGGGGTATTTAAGTCACTTGGATCGCTGTAGCAGTGATCTATTAGAATTTAGTTCGCTCAATATGGAAAAATATTTTCAACATGAAACTACCGTGAGACTCAATCATAATTACACATAAACGGATAACTCACGTATATAAAGTGGAATAAAGTAGTCTCTGCCTACCCCTGTGGGAAAGAGGCGTGACGGTATGTATGTATGTAAAAAGTCGAGTGATGCTCGATATGTTTCGGACTATTTCGTAGTCCTTCTTCCTGGAGCGCTCGCCCCGGCGGCAGCGAAACGAACACTGCACGCCAGCGCTCTGTTCGCGCGGCTGCTCGACGCAACTGACAGCGGCGCACGACTACCCTCGTCATTTTTATTATTGTCAAATGTAAAAATATTGTTTGCTTAAAAAATCTGCAAAATAAACGATGTAATTGACCATCATAAGAGGACGATCCGATTAGTCGTTTCACCCTCGCCTTTATTACATACACACACACATACACATATGCACGTCTATATCCCTTACAGGGTAGACAGGGCCTATGGTAACAAGACCTAAAGGCCACGGTTAGCATAATTGTGGGCATACAGGTGGAATGGGGAATCATAATAGTGATGGGTTGCTAGCCGCATCGCCTATAACATGATTCCTAAGATTTTTGCCCTATTCCGTTTACATACTCATACTCATACTCATTTATTCATAATAATTATAGTTATTACATGTCATTTTTATCATTATTTTATGTCATTTCATGTCAAGAACAACTCATGAAATTTAAAAAAATATTTATTTATTTTATTGGTCTTTATTAAGTATTTATAGTATTATAAGTTTTAATAACAATATCTTCCATGCTGGTCTGGGAGTAAATAAATAACATCGAATGTACGCTGTGCTTCTCTGCCCGCACAGGAAGGTAAAAGCCTATCGAGGGAATGGCAGAAATTATAGGATTCATGTTATAGGCCATACGGCTAGCAACCCATCACTATTTTGAATCCCCTTTCCACCTATACGCCCACAATCATACTAAACGTGGCGTTTAGGTCTTGTTACCTTAGACTCTGTCTACCCTGTAACGGACAAAGACGTCATTAAACGTCATGCCATCCACAATTTTAGTCATGCCCACTTCTGAGGTCGTTCACCACATTTGTCGGTTTATCCCCTTTTGATTGCGGACTGTCCGCGGTAATCCACCATTAGTGGCCACCGTCCCGCGGATTAGCGAGGGACGTGGTCACCCTATTTAGTTATGCGACAATCCAATTTGGTAGGGCGCTGGTGACAATGATTTCATTAAGTTGCTAGACATTTTGAATTTATTATATTTTGAAACTGGTATGCGTCGAAACTTTGTTTTGTGTCTGAATAAATTTAATCAATTACCTACTTACTTTGTTTTAATTTAGTTTATAATGGAGATAGTTTTAGCTTTCGGATGAAATGTTTTGGTCCGATTATTTAACAAATGAAAAACTTTTTTTTTTATGTTAGAGAGGCCAGACAAACGAACTAGTGGGTCACCTGATGGTAAATGATCACCACTGTCCATAGACACCCGCAGCGCTTTACGCGATGCCAGTGCGTTGTCGGCCCTGCAGAAAATTGTACACTCGCCTCTTAAAGGCACCCAGGTCGTAACTCAATGGGAAGACCTCAGCGGGAAGCTCGTTCCAGATTTTGCAAGTTCGTGGCAAAAAAGATCGATTAAACCGCACCGTCGAAGACTGCCATTCATCAACATGCTGCCGATGGAATGAGCGCTTACGACGGGTAGATTTGTAATGGAACCCCGCAGCTGGAATGAGGTCAAAGAGTTCCTCGGAGCATTCCCCGTTGTAGAACTTGTAAAACACGCAAAGAGAGCCAACGTCTCTGCGGAGAGCAAGAGGATCGAGTTTATCGGAGAGTGAGGGGTTGCCGATGATTCGAGACGCCCTGCGCTGTATGCGATCAAGTGAAAGCAGCTGATATTGGGGTGCGCCAGCCAGCAGAAGTGTTGAGGGGTGATCCCTGGAAGCATGGAGCGGCGACAAACGGGTGTTTTTTGGCAGTAAATACGCAAACTTGTGTTTTGGAGGGGTTAAAGTGCACTCAGTTGCGTGTGCCCCAATCAGAAACTTGCGCTAGAGTATCTTCTAGATCAACTATTTTTTTAACTTCCGTACTGGTCTGTGAGCAAAGAAACAACATACAATGTACCAGTTGCTTCTCTGCCCGCGCAGATGGTAAAAGTCCATCGAGGGAATTGGGCGAAAATTATAGGAATCATGTTATAAGCGATACAGCTAGCAACCCATCAATATTTTGATTTCCCTTTCCACCTATACGCCCACAATCATACTAAACGTGGCTTTTAGGACTTGCTATACTATATGCTCTGTCTACCCTGTAAGGGGTATTTTTTTAATGTGTACATCGATACGATCGATTATTTTATTTTACCTATGTCGAGATTGACGTCGAATTTTTATTTAGTCTTTATTTGGTGTTACACGTAACTACTTAGTCGGATTAGCCATTGGCTAACTGACCCTTCCTACCAACAAATTTTCAAGTTTCTTAGAACATCCTACCTTGTTCTTTGTTTCTGTATTGCTTTGTACTGATTTGTGGTGTTCAATAAAGAGTATTTGTACTGTATTGTATTGTAAAATTTGTTTACGATTGCATGCTTATTAATGTTTTATTTTAAACTAAAATGGCCAGATACGGTAGACTAAAAATATTATGTAAATACATTTTTATTGTATCTCGTGAAATTTCGCATTGAAGTCCGATAATCATAATGATATTTACTGTTAATTCAGCTTTTTTTTGGAAACTTGAGGTTAAAAAACAAAAAAAAAATATTTCAGCCATTTCCATAAATTTATTTAAAGTCACGAGTTGAAGAGCTATTAGTCTACAATTTTTTACGTTTTCAACAAATACATATACAAAGAAAATTACGTGGCGATAATGTTAGGATTGTATTTTACATCAAAGAGGGCAATGTTTATTTACTATAACTAAATTCGTCTATGGTTTGTTTTAGAAGATTTTGTTGTCATGTCAGTTTGAACTACCAGCTAAATATACTGAATAAAAAGCCGTTTAAAGAATTCTTACCCTTTCACTGGTATTAGCTTGCTAAACTCTAACAGGTTATGGGCCCAGCGCGCTTCCAATAGACAATAGCTGATAGGCTGTCGCCTTTGTACTATTTTCTGTGTACTTCTATATTTTTTATTTTTTATGTGCAATAAAGATTTTACATACATACAATTAACTTTTGGTTCCTTACCTAGAGCAGTCAAACTAATCAGACTTACCTCGTCTTACAATGTTATACTTTACATCGGCAAGTTTAATTAAGCGGTTAACTGTTACTATATAAACGTGTTTTGTCCCCGCTTTGTGTACGGTCAAAGTTACAAACTGAATGCGGGTCGAGCCGAGTATTAAAAATTAAGTAAATGACCTGTTGTAGTGTACAGAACTGATATGGGACTTAAGTCATTTTTCTAATTTGGAACGTCAATTTGTCTATTCGCACACATTACCCACACATACAATGTTGGATTCTTGGGTCCATCGAGGTGGAGGCAAGGTAAAACGCTGTTCTGTTTCAGCTTGGGTTTTTGATAATAATGTTGCCAGCCGCCATTTTAGCAAACAGTCTCAAAATAACGCCATCTATTGACGCTTGGCCAATATACTTACATTACCTATCGACCCTTTCGCTTAAAGGTACGCAGTGGTTGCGACGACAAGCCACAGTTGTCGCTATTTGCGACATACAACAGGTAATTTGTTTAGGTTTTTCATCTGTACTCATTTGTAAGTTGTAACCGTCACTTTTGCACGTTACAGTTACCAAAAACCACGCCACGCCCACACTAGGGCTTACAGGAACTTGACACACACCATTGAATTGCTTCGCAGATGTGTGCAGCTTTCCTCACGATGTTTTCCTTCACCAAAAAGCTCGTGGTAAATTTTAAATGTAATATTGCACATAAATTCCTAAAAACTCAGAGGTGCGAGCCCGGGCTCGAACCTACGACACTCAGCATGAGAGGCCACAGATCAAACCGCTAGGCTACCACGGTTTTTTTTTCCTACAGGTTATCCGCCTTATTCATAAACGCTCTGTAGGCTTCTGCTAACATAGCAATCGTTTGTCCTTCTCTGTCACTTTGACATTTACCTTTCACACATAAGGACAAACGATTGCTAAGTTAGCAGAAGCCTATAGAGCGTTTATGAATAAGGGGGTATAAGTTTATAACTTAACTGCAGACCAATGCATTAGATTGGGATTACCCATTACTCTTAAAAAAATTCAAGCGTTCTTGCTAAAATGCGTTATTAGAACGCTTCAGCTTATCCCAGAGACCAGCCCTCTCCACCCGCCTGAGTTATAAATCCTCTACCACCTTAGGGTATAATTTACCCGCCATTTCGGTAAGGCAGGTTTGCGATGGCAATAACTAACTTGTTTCGCGACTTGAACTATGTTTCAATGTATTCATAATTTTCAGACCTACTGTCACACTTGAGTACATTTAATTGGCATTGTTCATTTTTTTTAGTATGCTCCAATTCGAAAACCATTTCGAGGAAAACTATCAATTATCCGATTTATCTTGTCCGATTTCAAAAATACTTTATGATTGCAGATATTTTTGTAAAAGTACTTTGAACCTTTGTTTGACCGAACGACCGGGTTTTTAGACAGAATCCAGCATCGAATGTTTGCCACAAAATTGAAAAAAATAGTTTGGCTACGGCAACTGTCACGTGTCACTGTCAAATCTACAAAACCATAGACAAAGCCGTTTTTTTTATAGCCAGCCGAACGAAGGCGATTGGGATTCTGTCTAAATTCACGAATTAATTTTAATTAATTATTAATTAACAAAGCTACGTAAAAGCATAATATTCAAATTAGTTGCTAGAAATAGTCCATTTTATCAAATAAAGGTGTTAAAAGCACAGCTTAAAAAAAATGAACAATGCCAATTGTCGTTAAGTTAGATCTTTGAGTGTGTGAGGTTGGGGTTGTGCAACTCGTGGTAAAGGGCAATTTTTC
Organism: Pandemis corylana; assembly: GCA_949127965.1. Classification (NCBI taxonomy): domain Eukaryota; kingdom Metazoa; phylum Arthropoda; class Insecta; order Lepidoptera; family Tortricidae; genus Pandemis; species Pandemis corylana. The sequence goes on from OX421860.1 coordinate 3,346,823, forward strand.
TAAATGTCCGAGCTAGATTCCCAAGCTGAGTACCATTAAAATCATATATAGTTGTGTTAATAATGCTACTAATATTATAAATGTGATAGTTAGTGAGTGAAAACATCAGGCGAATTTGGATGAAATTTGTGGACAGCTGGTTGTCCGGAATAAATTATAGACTAGGTACTTTTTGTCCCGATTTTGAGATGGGATGAAATAAATACAACACAACTTTTACGTGAGTAAAACAAAACCAGAAGAGAAGTCAAGAGAGCTGTGTGTTATAATCCTTTGAAACGGGATTTTCAAGTAACGTTTTTTAGGTTTCAACGTGTCAAGCTATTGAGTACAGTTTCTGTGACAAAGGGAGGCTTTCTAGCCCTTCAAATACGAGCGTAGCCGCGGAGACTGCGCGACTGTCCCTACAGTGTGGACGCAAGCGGAAAGTAGGGAAAAAAATAAAATAATGACAGCGTTTTCACATTATCCGATCCGATATCCGTGTCCGATAGCCGATATACCATAGCCAACACACGCTGTTTTCACATATTTCCGACAAAATCGTTCCGATTCAAAATGGCCGTCGCGAATCGGGCTCTGTGCACACAGAGACAATGTCACACGTCAAACATACAAAAAATAACGTCCGATAGCTCATAGGCGGCCGATGGTGCCGCCAACGTATGAGTGTCGGATCCGATAACCGATATCAGAGCGGACAATGGGAAAAGCTCATCTTGCTAATTATTATAAATGCGAAAGTTTGTGAGTATGAGTTTATGGATGTTTGTTACATTTTCACGCCAGAACGGCTGAACAGATGGGAATGAAATTTAGTACATATAGTCTGGAATAATACGTTAGCCACTTTTTATCCCGGAAAAATGCGTAGTTTTCGCGGGACAGCGATAAACAAATCTTTATGTTCTGATGTCTTTATGTTCTTGAACGTTAAGGTTCTCTCTCTCTCTCTGACTGGCTTTAAGGGGGGTGAAAGGAATTTTGTGTTGATACAACCTGGGCAGCTACTGTTAGGTACCTAATTAATTTTTAAGTTAGTTAGCCGTTGACTGATGTCAGACTGAGAGTGGGGGTAAAGAAAGAAAAGAAGAAAGAAAGAAGACATTTATTCCTTTTTGCAAGACACACAAATATAAGATGATATACACAGCTTAAAATAGAAAATAATGAAGACATACAAAGATAGATCACCAGCGTTGTGTGTGTCTTCGCAAAAGTGAAACGGTCGCTGGCTCAGCATTACGCTGAGGTGGTTAGACACCTGCAGCACTGATTTAGGAGCTGGGTAGGAGGTCATGTAAGGCTGGTTACCCAACTCTACTCGGTTCTACCGTTGGAATGTCAACAATCGCAGGTAGGAAGCCTCGGAGAGAGGTGAAACAGGTGTCTGAAGTATTGTTTATTGTTTACACAATCGGTGAACTCTTAGTATGGGTTTGATACTTTAATCGGATGATGCCTGAAACCCGAATGGCATTTAAGAGCTCACAGTCTGTTATCAATCAATCAATCAATACATACATACATACATAAATCACGTCTTTGTCCCTTACGGCAGGGTTTCTTAAAGTGTGGTCCACGGACCCCTTAGGGGTCCGTGGCATGTCTATTAGGGGTCCGCAGTAGGTCAGTTAAATGTAATCATATTTATTAGGAAATTGTGTCGTAAACTTGACGAGACGCATCGTCGTCGTCGGGCGAATCGAATCGAATGTTCAACTAAGTAGGTACATAAATAACAACAGAAAACAAAAAGGTAACTATATATATAAGCGAAACTAGCAATAAAAGAATTTTTTTTTTGGTAAATAAGGTTTTTTATTATTTCCCTAAAATATTTTTTGAGAGGGGTCCGTGAAGTTGTTTAAATTGTGAAAGTGGTCCGGGACTGCAAAAAGTTTAAGAAACCCTGCCTTACGGGGTAGACAGGTCCTAAGGTAACAATACCTAAAGGCCTCGTTTAGCATGATTGTGGGCGAATAGGTGGAAAGGGGAATCAAATTAAGTAGTAGTATTAAGTGGAAATTAGTTTTAAGTTTGATTTACTTTATATGAATGTATGTATACTCTATTTGTGGTAATAAAATTCCATTCTATTCTATTCTATTCTTATTCTAAATTAGAGATGGATTGTTAGCCGCATCGTCTATAACATGATCCCTAAGATTTTCGCCCATTCCCTCGATAGGCTTTTACTATTTGCGCGGGAACAGAAGCAACTGGTACATTCTATGTTTTTTCTTTACTCCCAGACCAGCATGGAAGAAAGAGGAGGACGAGGTAATCAATCAATCATTTATTGCAACCATGGATTTTATTTACAACCGTGGTTTTACCCCCTTATTCATAAACGCTCTATAGGCTTCTGCTAACTTAGCAATCGTTTGTCCTTATCTGTCACCTTGACATTTACCTTTTACAGATAAGGACTAACGATTGCTAAGTTAGCAGAAGCCTATAGAGCGTTTATGAATAAGGGGTTTAGACTTGAAGGATCGCTTGACAAAATTTCTGTCTTGCCATGGACCTAGTAACTAACACACGCTTTGCATGTTAGTAACTAATAAGCTTGTTTTTAAGCTAGGATAATTTCATTTATAAACTTTTATTTTCTAAACTGTGGACCTATTGTTAAAATGTGCTATATTTGGAAGAGCGAGACTTCTCAATACAGGTACATATATACCTACTGAGAAGCCTCAACCTTGGCTTGTTTGTAACCACTTTGTTGAAATGAGTAAATTAATTTTAAATTTTGAATTTTTGAATTTTGAACTACATAGCAACCGCCATTTTCTAAGTTCCGTATCAACACCCACTGCTATGCATACTGGAGCGGGCCCAGTTTTACGACAGCGGCTTTATTCAACGGCGGCGCGATCGCTTCTGCAGTAAGTGCCATAATGCATATCTAGAGTGCTTTGCGCTTTACTGGTGGTGCTTCAAACGACAGTTAAGATATTGTTCTACAAAGCCTTTCAGAGGCTTTTTATTCAATGACAGCCATAGGTTTAATATTTGGTATGCTGGGCAAACATTGCCAACGACTAGTTTCGTACGACGGGCACCGGAGCAGAGGCAGAATAAAGGAGATGGCGGGACGATTTGAAGTCTTTTGAGCTGGTCTGGGGAAGCCTTGCAACAGACAGAGACGGGTGGAAAGAGAAAAGGGAGGACATTACCCAGCAGTGGGACACCAAATAAGCTACACAAAAAAATGATTGATCAAAACTACGTCCTTAATGGGATTCAATTCTGTCTCAATTCAGGTTTTAGCTGTCATTTTTAGTATGGATCTGGCAGCGAGCGAACCTAAACTGAATCGGAATTGAATCGCTTTAAGACGTCGTGGTAAGGTCCGAGGTTTTTTGGGAAAGGACCTACTGTGAATAAGAAACTACGTGAATACGAAGCTAACGGAATCGCCTATAACATGATTCCTAAGAATTTCGCCAATTCCCTCGATGAGCTTTTACTATCTGCGCGAGATGAGAAGCAACTGGTACATCTTTACACTATTGCTACGGTAACTAGTTACTTAGAAATAATATTATACTGGTAACTAAGTTCTATTGAAGAGGTATTAGCATTATGCATAAACAATAAGTAATACTCGGGGCTTTAGCTTGTGGTCTAGGGACATGCAAGCGTCTATGAACGAGATAGCTAGGTTGTGTGGTACGTGTTAGAAAAGGGCAGCGATATCAGTTCTATTATTCCAATGTTATTAGCGCATAATACGGGTGCGGCTCAAACTATTAGAGTTAGATTCTGTTAGCCGAACTGTTTTGGTCGCGTAAACTACACATTGATTTAAATTAAGTTAGGTTTATTTTATAACAATATCCAATCCGTCTCCATCCCGAGCGGTTGCCCATTTCCCTCTTCCAGACTGGTCCTGCTGGTCCAGTCCAGAACGTGCATGCTCCACCGTTCGTCGTGTCGGCACACGTGGCCGGCCCACGCCCATTTACGCTTGACGACTCTGTGCCCCACGTCGACCATGCGTGCGCTGTCTAATGAGCTCGTTCCGGACTCGGTCCCACAGCGTTATGCCAAGCATGGCTCCATGTTGCGCTGTCAGCTTCGGCTCGTGGATCATCCCAGCAGTCGGTGTCTATGTCTCACAAGCATTATGTCATAGCCGGTAGTACGCACTGGTTAAAAACTTTTGTTTTGAGCCATGACTTCTTAATGAGCTTCAATTCCGACGCACTTCATGTTTTAGCTGTCATTTTTAGTATGGATCTGACAGCGAGCATTAAGACGTCATGGTAAGGCTGCAGAACAGACAAGATGAAAATAGTCTTAACAATGCAATGGTACCAATTGTTATATCTACTTGTTGATGTAATTAATTAATACAATAACAATGAAAACACGCAAATTTATTAATTGCATATTTATTTTTACCACAGACTATCTACTACAGAGTATAACCCACTGGACACACTGCTGCCCTGTATATCACTATACAACACTCTCCTCCACATTAAAAGAAAAAACAAAAAAAAACCTTTTACAGAACAACATAAAATGTTACTGAAAAAAAAACAAAACCCTCATTCTAAGTTCTGCCCACATTCGAGCAATTGATTGACATGTCGTTTCCACTGCAGTCCATCCACTTCTACTACATAAGTCACACCTGGCACTAATACCTCTATAATTTTACCTAATGACCATCTTTTATGGTTCTTCCTCATATCTTTAGCCATGACTTTATCTCCAATCAAAAATGTTTTGAAAATGTCTTTACTAGTGGTTGATAATTTGACTTGTTCTAAATCAATTTTATCACTGACAGGATTAGGCCTCAACAGTGAAAAACGACACCTCAAATCTCGTCCATACATTATTTTTGCTGGACTATTACTACAGAGTATAACCCACTGGACACACTGCTGCCCTCTATATCACTATACAACACCAATCGTCAAGCTGGGAATCACCGCTCCACCCAGTACCTTACCCCACAAGCAATGTAAAACAATCGTAAATATTGAATGAGCTGCTTACTTTGGGATAGATGCAGCTGTGCCCAATAACTTTGCTAGAAAATGCAGCGTTACTTGCTTTGACTGCGGCAGTAGGTACTGTTGGTATAGGATGAACCCACGTGAGAAAACGGACGTGGAAACAACATAAGTTTACAAAATTCATGAAGCTATTGGAGCTGAGTTTGTGGTAGGTTCAATAGTATAATATCAAGAAGAGCTTGATTAAAGAGTAAAATTTATGAAAGCAGTAAATGATTATCAAGCAACAAATGAGGTAAAATAGTTATTTAAAAAAAACTTCTTACTTCCATGCTGGTCTGGGAGCAAAGAAAAAACATAGACAGTTGCTTCTCTTCCCGCGCAAATGGTAAGAACCCATTGAGGGAATGGGCGAAAATCATAGGAATTATGTTATATGCGAGGCGAGTAGCAAACCATCACTATTTTGATTCCATTTTCCACCTCTACGCCCTCAGTGTCTTGCTAAACGTGGCCTGTAGGTCTTGTTACTTTAGGCTCTGTCACCTCGTAGGGGATATAGACGTGATTTGTGTGTGTGTGTACGTGAAAAAAAAAACGATATTTTTATGACAAATCTACGCATCGTCCCGCCTTTTGCATAGATACTAGTATATATGGACGTATGGATATGATACCACGAGATGATTTTATAATACTTGCGTAGTTGTGAACCAGCACTACACTGCATTCCTTATCCGTAACATTTTATTATTTTATTAAGTTACCCGATCTATTGTTAGTCTCTAAGAATAAGCAAATGAGATTGAGCAAAAGTTTATCCGATGCAATTGAAAGTTTTGATTTGCTTGGAACTATTTTTGATCGCATTGCTTTTGTTTCATTGAGCGAGCTTTTTAGATAGAAGTCACGGGATTATGGTTGTGCTGCGTGCTGGCTTAAAAGGAATAAATAGTAAGAAAAGCTGTTAAGCATAAACAGGGGACCGATTTTTAAAAGCGAATTACTCGAAAGGGTCATTTCAAAGTGACAAAAATGCCTTTATTGCTTCAAAACTACAGCTCAAATTTAATTTTCAAGTAGTTGACTCAACTATTTACATTGAGTGTGCCCAAATTTTAAATTCGTCAAAGTTTTTCACCACTTTCGAGCTGCAGCTTTCGCATCTAAATCGGTCCATCCACTTGTGAGCTACGGTGCCGCAGATGGATACACAACACACACCCACACACACACACACACACACAAACACACGCAGAGAAAGAGATAGAGAGAAAGAGAGAGAGAAAGAGAGAGAGAAAGAGGGGATGTTAAAATACCACAGATTGGATTGGACATCGAGTATCAATCGGCTTTGAAAGCCTCCTGAATTTTGTGGCAATTGACATCGTAAAACATTAAAGCAAAGAGTGTTGCCAGACCAAAGGTTTTGTGCAAATTGCCAACATAAAATTGCCCGTGTTGCCAGCAGAAAATAATGTGGAAACTGACAACGTAAAGAAATTTTTTTTTGTATTCTGCCAACCCTGCTAAGGTTGCATAGGAATGAGTTGTTTCCTCTCAACAATACTTAACTTTCAAGCTTCACAATACCCTGCGTATTACTGTACAATCAAAGTTGCAGTTGCTGAAACTTTAAACTTTCCGTCTGAATATAAACATCAGGCGCTTTTAACCTCCGGAGAGAAGAACGTTACTATTAAAATGAAACAAGATACTAAGTTCCTAACTTTGGAACAGTAAATTGGAAGTACCTGTAGGACCAAATACTTACAATTTTTGATGGTTACTATTTCCTCATATCTATGTAGGTAATATATGTATAAGCGCTTTACACATACCTACATACTCATACACAAATCACGTTTTTATCCCTTACGGGTAGAGGTCAAGGTAATAAGACCTACAGGCCACGTTTAGCTACACTGTGGGCGTATAGATGGAAAATGGAATCAAAATAGTGATGGGTCGCTAGACGCATCACCTATAACGTAATTCCTATGATTTTCGCCCATTCCCTCGATGGGTTTTTAACATCTGCGCGGGAAGAGAAGCCACTGGTACATTTTATGTTTTTTCTTTGCTCCCAGACCAGCATGGAAGCGCTTTAGCTTGAGTAAAAGCCAAGTTTCTTAATTTCCCTTCCATGCTGGTCTGGGAGCCAAGAAAAAAGATATAATGTACCAGTTCTGTTGCTTCTCTTCCCGCGCATTGTAAGAGCCCATCGAGGGAACGGGCAAAAATCTTAGGAAATATGTTATAGGCGCGGCTGGCAAAAAAAAAAGCCTTTGTCAGATGACGCAGTAGGTACTATTATATAAATTTGTAAGACACGTCTTTGGCTCCAGAGCCTCGGACTCTGGGCAAAGCAGAGTTTGAATTAGGTACCTGTGGTTTCCCATGAGGCTGACATAGTCACCATTGGTGCACTCAAGCCTCGTTAAAATTTTAGATTAAAAAAAAAAAAAGCCTAGGAAGCCTATTGGTTTGACCTGTGGCCTCTCAAGCAGAGGATCGTGGGTTCGAGCCCGATCTCGCACCTCTGAGTTTTCGGAATTTATGTGCGATATTCGAAATTTACCATGAGCTTTTCGGTGAAGGAAAACATCTTGGGGAAACCTGCACACATCTTAGCAATTCAATGGTGTGTGTGCAGTTCCCAATCCGTACTGGGCCCGCGTCGAACTATAGCCCAAACCCTGTCGTTCTGAAATGATAATGGCTGGAAATAATGCGGCTGGCAACCCATCACTATTGTGTATCCCTTTTCCACCTATACCCCCACAATTTTGCTAATTGTGGCTTTCAGGTCTTGTTTTAGGCTCTGACCCCATAAGGGACAAAGACGTGATTTATTTTTGTTTTTTTTTTACTGTATAATTCACATATATAATTAAAACTATGGTTTCCAGAGGTATTCGGAATGACTGACGAGTATATGAAATATCATGAAACCCGGTATTTACGAACAAGAACAACAGAAGAATCCTCGCGCATTTGTTATAATAGTCGTTCGTTCAAACGGAGGCAACCATCCAGAAACAAAATACGATCACGTGGAATACTCCGAATGTTTTACCTTTAGGAGTTTGAGTCCACTGTTTGAGCTGGAATATATTGGAAAAGTTAACAACTCTGTAGGTACGCTTGCACTTGTATTGTTGAGCAAAAGTCCAATCGGTAAACTTAAATTGGAGATCACTATCGTGGGTTTGAATCCGAGATCTCCTTTGTCTATGGAGATTGTAACTGTTCGAATATGTGCGCCTGGGACACGAGTTGGGAGTAGACTTACGAATGTACTAGTTGCTGATATTGAACTGATATTGACGTTTACCTAGTGGCCTAACTAGTGGTTAGAAAAGCTGACTATGAAGCTTGAGGTTCCGGGGTCGATCCCCGGTCGGGGCAGATATTTGTATGAAAAATATGAATGTTTGTTCTCGAGTCTTGGATGTTTAATACATTTAAGTATTTATATTTTTCTTCCATGCTTGGAGTAAAGAAAAAACATAGAATTTACCAGTTGCTTCTCTTTCTTCCCGCGCAATAGCTTTACATAGTATAAATTTGATATTAATTGATTCCTATGATTTTCGCCCATTCCCCCGATGGGCTCTTACCTTCTGCGCGGGAAGAGAGGCAACTGGTACATTCTATGATTTTTGCCCCCAGACCAGCATGGAAGATATTCGTTGCCACAAACCCTCTACCACAGTCGGTCCCTCATGTCTGAGGATCGTGGTCATCACTTTCTGGTTTGCATATCGAACTGCCTCCACCGGATTCTGTCCTACGCGTCCTTTACGACTGATTGGAATTTGGAGGATGATGAGTCTTTCACTTGACCCTCAAAGAGCCTCCAAAAACCCTCTATAAAGAAAAAAAGTAAAACTCACACACCAAAATTAAATTCCAAAGTCTCCGTTAACAAGAAAAATAAAATACGCAACCAATGTCCTCTTAAAATCGCTTCCACAATTCCTTGCACGCGCGGTCATTGACTCGCGTTTAAAACTCCCCTAGATTCGATCGCGACTGGATCCCATGTAGAGTGCAGGACAAACACTTGGCACACGGCAGAACTGTTCCTTCCAATCTGGCCCCTATTTTACCAATGCGACAATAGTCAGAGACAAGACAAGTGACAATTTTCAATACGAAGGTAACCGATGTAGCTTTTTTTTGCTTTTTTTTTAATTTATACGACAAGGCAAACGAGCAAGTGGTTCACCTGATGGTTATAATAATTGATTTATCGATAGTTCATCAACTATATGTGGCGCGTTTTCGACCGGAGGCACCGGTCATCTCGAAAACGGTTCACCGTATAAAAATTTTTGTTAAACAAAATTTGTGGAAAATTTTGTATTCTACAATAATGATAATAAATACAAATAGCAAAAAACCCATAGGAAATGAAATATTTACAAAAAAAGCGCAAAAAACCGATTTTTGTGACCTTTGACCTTGAAATTTAATAGTAGCGTACACCCTACCATATGTAGGTTTTAAGATAACTTTTAGGGTGTCAATATACAAGTATTTACAGACTTACAGCTGGGTATCTCGAATTCCGAGGTGAACTTACTATAATGACTGGACTATTTGACAGTTGAATGTGACAGCTGGCTGATTCCGATGCCAACTGTCAGCTCATACATGAACTGTCAAAATGAACACGATGGCGATTGCGAATGATTTAAATAAGCCCACAGTATTCGAATCCTTTTGAATATTATTGAACAGGATCCGACGGGAGTGTGACTGTTTTGAATGATTTGACCTCACTATATAACGAAGTAGCAAAGTAAAGTTCTTTCTTCTTTTTTTTTATATGGCCCCATCGATCGATGGCATGATTTCGTCAATGTCAAAGTAATAAATACAATATTCAAAAATCTTGTGACAAAAATGTCGGCAACCTTGTACGGTAGAATACAGTCAGAAGACCCCCTCTGTCACGCTCTTAGCCAACGGATAATGACCGCCAGGAAATTATTAACCGATACCCAGGGTGCGCCGGACGAAGCACTGCTCTTCCCCTTGGACGGATTCAAAAACGAACCGCAGTTCTTGATCACACGCGGAGGTAACTCGACTCGCACCCCAAGCAAAGTAAAGTTAAATTTTTAAATGTCAGTGAAAATTAGAACACAGAAAAATTCGAAAAGTAAAGCTATGGCCGGGAATCGAACCCGGATCCTCGACATTCCGTGACGCGTGCTATACCCCTACACCACCCATAGCAGGTGGGCAGTCTCCGAATTTTTCTACCTGTTACAAAAGTAAAACATAAAAATGAAGAAATAAAATTTCTTGATTCATTTGAGTAGTACCTATCAAAGTAAAGTTATCAATTATTTTTTGCACCCCAAGAAACTTGAAATTATATTAAATTCTACTCAACCACTGTTACAAATATAAAAGCCATCAAGTTAGGAGAACCGTAGCCGAGAATAGCTGATATCTTCCTTTGATCGCCGCCATCCACATGACTTAATAACACTCAATTATTTTGCAAAACCCCCTCTTGTTAATACAACGGTACGGAATCACATCTACCTGCTACAAAACAAAAGTCAATCCATTTGAGTCTGAGACAATGCTTGGCCCCTTCTGCCTCAGTCACTCGTCACTGTCGCAGTAGGGAGAAGACGGACAATAGTCTAACGTCTGATAAATGTGTAATGTTTAAGTACAGTTTGACAACAAATATAATGCGCATCGGCAGTATTCGTTTGCGCAGAGAAGCGCTGACCAGTTTCCGATGGTAGCCGAACGTGTAAATAATCTATATTGAACTTTATTTGCAAGCGCAACTGGCAGAGTATTGCTTGCTTTGCATTCTTAGCTCTGTCCCGCTTACACGATTTTGCCATTGTTGGTACGAAATCGATCGACCAATAACAGCGCCAGAGTTTCCCGCGCTACTAAAATTGGTATACTGCGCAGGTACATCGTGGAGCATTATTTTTGTTGTCAAACTGTACCTATGACCAGTATTTTTTTAGCTTGTTCCCCGTATATACCAAGTTACATAACCGGCACTGGTAGAAACAATGTAGTATGATTAATTTGGCTTAATTCAGGTTTAGGTGCGGCGGGGGTGGCCTTTGATCCTTGGAAGGGGCCCAAGCCGCGAACATGTTTGAATTAATTTAGAAATAAATAAATAAATATCTTGGGTCAAATTACACCAATTGACCCAGCCCCAAACTAAACAAAGTTTGTACTATGGGTACCATGCAACGGATAAACATACTTATAATAATGTAGATAAATACATACTTAAATACATACAACATCCATGACTCAGGCACAAACATTCGTATTCATCATACAACTGTCTGCCCCTACCGGGATTCGAACCCAAGACCTCTAGCTTCATAGTCAGGGTCACTAACCACTAGGTTATCCGGTCGTTAAAAATAGTCTTTATTTTACCTTAGAATGCCATGGTAATGTTAAATAGTTATGTACGGAGAACAGCGTTTTTTTTGGTACGTTTTCTAAAAATCTGATACCCCCTGCATACGCATAGGCAGACACAACTTTGTTCCACTTGCTGCGATCCTAATACACTTCTTTCGTTTGAAGATGCAGATTGGAGGTCTGAGAAGTGCCATAAGCTACACCAGTTTTAAATTAGGTATCTAGTAACTAGAGTAAACTACATCCTGTCCGCGACTTTGTGTGCATCGAATTAGTAGGTACCTATGCAATTTGTCTTTCTTTCTAAAATTTAAGCTTATCTAAGTTCTGCCAGGATACAGAAACTAGTACACGCTATTTATATCTACCTATATCTCTAAATTTATTACAAAACGCCAAACGCATACCCACTGTGCCCAGTCCCCTCCCCGGGTCCACTGCGACCACGAGATGTCTGCAAACATTCCTCCCGTTCCATTAACTAATTGTTAATTATCTCCCCTGCTTCCCCTCAACGATGACATCTTGACGGAGACGTCGTATTAATTTTTTTCAAAAGGGGAAGCAGGGGATACACTGTCTTGCCCATTTTTGAGTGCTCGTGATTAAGTTTTAACGACGTTTTTTCGCTAATTATTTTTTGCTGTGCCCTAATGGCTGTGCTGTGTTTTGGTTGTGAAATTCGTAAAAAATGGGTTGTTCGTTAAAAAAATGGCGCTACTTGTTTAACTTTATTATCTTCTGTACCACGCACAAACTAGGTATCTACTTAAATACTTATAAAGCGCTAAGAGCTGCGGGCTAAAAAGTCGCGGTAGCCGAAGTCGAAGTGGTTGTTTTGCCTTCCTTGTCGAAAAAAAACCGTCTCTCTAGTATCTCGTCAACTCGTCATAGTAATATCATTATATTACAATTTAAAAAACCCCCACGCATTAATCCAGTAATCATACGTATATAAAAATAATTCAAATGCCAAAAATGCCTTACAATATTTTCCAAAAAAGAGCTGATACCTACTCTTCAAACTGCTGGAACGATTTTTACCAAACATAGCTGAAAATCACCGCAAGGAAATTGGCTTTCGAAATAAAGAAACCGCATCGAAATCAGTCCATTTGTTTGAGAGCTACGATGCTACAGACAGACATACACACAGGCATCAACGTCAAACTTATAACACCCCCCTTTTTGCATCTGGGGTTAAAAAGGACTGCGAGAACTCGAGTCTTAAAATACAGCCCAAAACAGATTATCCCCCGTATTCATAAACGCTCTGTAGGCTTCTGCTAACTTGGCAATCGTTTGTCCTTATCTGTCACTTTGACATTTACCTTTCACAGATAAGGACAAACGATTGCTAAGTTAGCAGAAGCCTACAGAGCGTTTATGAATAAGGGGGTTAGTCTGTAAAACTGTAAGTTTTGGAACGGCATTATTCTATTTAAGATATTAGAGAAAACTACTTGAACGCCAAACATCCAAAGCGGCGCTGAATTTATCGAAAAGCCAGACTTCAAACATTATTTATTCCTCGCAAGCTTGCAACTGCCTAAACCATTTAGGCGCAGAGGGTCCACTGTATTTAAGGCATCTTAAGTAGGTTTGAAAGTTACTTTAATTTCAAATTATATAAAAAAAAAGTATATAAAATATTCCGCCAACACGCTCTGATGATAGTTATTTATAATTAATTAACTCAATGAGATTCAAGATTTAAAACTTTGTTTCGGCGCCGATCTTATAAAGTCGCCTTTGACAGCTATACCTCTGGACCTTAGTCAACAGTGGCGCCTACTGGTGAGCAAAGAAACGATAGTCCCCATTATGTGCCAGTAATTTCACTGGCTGTCTATTAAGACAATCAAGACAAGAAAAGAAGCAAAGAGTCAAAAGTGAGCACTCCACGTTGGAACACCGCAATAAACGTTTTAAAATGTCAAAAAATATTAGGACCTCTAAAGACTTGACATACTGGTGAAAATTGTGAAAAAAATGACCAGTAAATTTAAGTAAAACTCAAACTCATTTTAGTTAATTCGAGCCAACTTAATGTAAGTGTCCTAAACTAACAAAAAACTGCCTTGCTACTTACTCCGCTCTCTCGCTCGCTCGCTTAACTCCGCTGCCCTAAAACTATGGTTCATAGTGACTGGACTCTCTGTGACTATGTGTGTTGTGATACAACGTTACGTAGCTCTAAGTATGTTGGTTCAACGACAACTCAGTTGGAGATGCGATACATTTTAGAGGTCGCACGTTATAGAATATATCTGATGTGATTCTTTAAAGGAACGTCCCTGGATTCAGCTCGGTCGGACAGACAACCAATACCCCGTTTTCTCGTGGTCCTACTGATTGTGGACATATAGGTGGAAAGGGGAATCAAAACAATGATGGATTTCAACATGAAACTACCGTCAGACTCAATCATAATTACACATAAACGAGTGATGCTCGATAGTCCGAAACATGTCGAGCATCACTCGACTTTTTATACGTGAGTTGTCCCGTTTATGTGTAATTATCAATGATGGGTTGCTAGCCGCATCGCCTATGATATATGAATCATAAGATTTTCACACAATCCCTCGATGGGCTTTTACCATTTGCGCGGGAAGAGAAGCAACTGGTACATTTTATGTGTTTTCTTTACTCCCAGACTAGCATGGAAGAGCTTTAATAATAATAATATTGGTCATATAATATTTAAAAAAAATATACTATCGCTGGCTCAGACTAAATAAAAAGTCAAGACAGAGTCCTGGGGACGGCGAAGTGAGGCCGCTTTAAACAGCGGCTTAGCGTGTGGATACAACACAACCTTACTTTATCAAGGAAACTGGTTGAGACATGTGGACGTGTCCTGGAGGGTTACCATGCCGTCATAATGCGGTTCAACTCCGACTCAGTTCAGGTTTTAGCTGTCATTTTTAGTATGTATCTGACAGCGCGCGAACCTAAATTGAATCGGAATTGAATCGCATTAAGACGTCATTAAGGCCCCTGATGTAGTTTAAATCGCTGTATAGATTCGTATAGAGTTTATAATTCACACAAGCTTGGTTATTTTGCACGTGAGTAGCGGAGTAGCAAGGTAAATTTTTTGTTCATTTTACCTACTTTATGTAGGAAAAAGTTGGTCCTTCGACAAAACCCCCGACATTTGCTCTAGCCGCAAAACTCACTCATCTGTGTGCACTCTTCTATTTAAATAAGACTCGCTCTTTCGAGGGCCCTATCGTCCCCAAAAAGGTTCCGCCATGTCGTTGACCCCACGTACGGTAGTTAAACGAAGTAATGCTTTTAGCTGAATGAGACTGCCTGAAAGTTGGGTACATTTAGGATTATCACATTTACTGTTCGTGAATTATTATGTAACTAGCTTCCAGTAGCGTGGCGTCGAGTATATCGGAAGGCAAGCCGAAGGGCATTTAACTAGCCTTTTCCTCTAATTCTACGCAATAAAAGTGCCCAACTGCCTTAAAATAGGCAAGCCGGTGGGAATCGAGTTCTATGGACGCCACGCCACTGCTGGCTTTTGCCCGCAACGTCGCTCGCGTAGAATTAGACTTAAGAGCTGATGTTGAACATTGTGCTGTATTTACGTTGCGACTAGGCAGCTACGATCTTTTACATGTTTATCGCTATCCCGCGGGTACTATGCAATTTTCCGGGATAAATAGTAGCCTTTGTTTTAATCTAGGGTAATAGCTATCTTCTTTCCAAATTTCATCCAAAGCCGTCCAGTCGTTTTAGCGTGAAGATGGAACAAACATACACACTCACTCGCTCACTCACATCGTCACCAACTACGACGACCGGATAGCCTAGTGGTTAGTGACCCTGACTATGAAGCTAGAGGTCCTGGGTTCGAATCCCGGTCTGAGCAGACTATACGAATGTTTGTGCCCGAGTCGTGGATGTTGTATGTATTTATCTACATTATATATGTATGTATTAAAGTATGTATTTATCTACACTATATAAGTATGTTTATTCGTTGCCTGGTACCCATAGTACAAGCTTTGCTTAGTTTGGGGCTGGGTCAATTGGTGTAATTTGTCCCAAGATATTTATAAATTTATTTTATTTATTTATTTATAAACTTTCGCATTTATAATATTAGTAGGATGATGGCAAGTGATTATTCGATGTACCAACGATTGAACAAGTAATAACAACAAGTGGGATATTACTGTATGCTTATGACTGTGTTACTGTCCCATTGCTACTGTGAATGTAATTAGCAATGGCGATAAGTTTTTTGACCTCTGAAACTGGGTCGGTACTTTGTACACTCGTCAAATGATGCCATGCTAGAATTTAACATTATCTACATATACCAACTACAAGATACGATGTTCTATGGTTATTGTAAGAATAGAGATTACTGGCGACTTTGGGAATTGTGTCGTTAGAACAAATTGTACGAACCGTCTCCTGGGTTCACACAATTTTATTGCTGTCTCTTTCTTAAGGATAGTTTGCTAAAGGATGTTATTTCTATTATACCTACTGCAACTGAGCAAAGTGGCGAAAACTGTAATCATAATCATAATCAAAATCATTCATTTATTTGCTTAAGTACAAATTACATGCAAATACAGTGTCTTAATCTAATTGTACATTGTAACAGTATAAAAAAAAGGAAAATGTCAATGTCTAGTCCGGTAATTAGTAAATTAAATTCAAATTACAATTCAAGTACTTGTACACGATAATAATATAAATACCTATAAGCTATTTGTCCTGGGCATTGGCAAAAAATTCTTCAAACGAATAAAAATGGTCGTTTTCCAAAATAATCTTTGATGTCGTTGCTAAGATTGTTGTATACTTTGTGAATTACTGTCAATGGCTTCACAATTTTCTAAAACAAAACAACATCATATCGAATCCTGACACCTAACTCCATCTTCAACCTCTAACAAAATAAATTATTCACTACCAACATCACAGAATTACCATATAGTCTTTATCCAAAATGAGATATCTCCCTCGGCCCGCCCAAGCCTGCCAACATGGCCACATTAACTCCTTTGTTGTCCCATTAACATGTTCAGCTCGAATTACCAACACTTAGTAGCGCCTTACCCCAGTACATACACGTCGAATGCAAATTTGAAGACATTCAGTCGCCACTTAGCGTGCTTGTACGTAGCTAAGATACTGGCATAAAATAAAGTTATTGTATTACCGTTTAATTAGCCTCTCAGACGGTCATAAGTTAGTGCCGTTTAGTGTTTCTGATACTGGCATACAAGAATACTGAGTTTTTTTCTTTTTTCTTAATGATGTTCATGGCTGGTGTAGGGGCCGCTGTCGAGTTTCAGTAGGGCTCCTTGTTAAGGTTGAAGGTTATAAGTTAAACTTGATAGGTTGAAGCTATGACTGTTTAATTGTATAAAGATTACAACTAGTATAGTGAGGCCATGTATCTTTAACGTTTGTTTCTAGAGTAACTGAGTAATCGTTAAGAGTTGTTTATAATAGTGCAATATTGCTGTAGTCAACGCTATGACGCATGTCAAAAGTAGGACGCGAGTTAGAGTGGAGTTACTGTGCGGTATTGGACCGTACAGCTGGTTTTTTAATTCTATCTTGCCTTGCCAGTTTCTCAACTGAACTTTTTTGTCTTTTGATCAAGACATTTGAATGATATTTTCCAATACTTGCACTATAATGGAGACCGATCTTTATCCAGTAAAAAACGGACGTATTTTACTTTAAAAAGTTTGGTACTTACCTGAAAAGGAAAAGGGAACCCTTATTTATTTTATGAGTTCACTTCGATGTTTATTTGTCTATTTCAAAATGAAACTAAGGGGTCTCTTCCATCCGAATAAAAACCTAATTCAAGCAATCAAAATATAACTTTTTAAAAGTGTATTTTCATAAAACATTTGTAGGAATCAAAACCTAATAAAACCTAAACCTAAACCTAAACCTAAGGTTAAGCTTAATAATGTTTATAATTTTGAAATCTTACGGAAACCTCAGAACATGAATCGTATTTGGCCGGATTTTTAATCTTTGTTATCCATTCAGCTCAAAAATTTTCTGTATTCGATTCCACATTTTTTACTCAAACCTCCGTATATTTTCTTCTTCTACATTTACATTTTTGTAAAGAAAATCCGTGGAAACATTTACAAAATCCTGTTGAATTTTATCCTATGCAGTTTGGGATCCCAAGTGACCCCTTACGTCTGGGGCGGTCTTAATCGCGTCTATACAAACGGAGCAACCGAGAACGGCGTCCTGTCCAGCTAAAAGCACTGCTGTTGTTGAGTTAGCTAGACTTTGTTGATATAAAAAAAAGAAAATGTTTATTTATGAAAAACACAATTGGCTAATAATTGTCACAAAATGGTTCCAACTCAGCACCGCACCGTATCTACTTAGGTAAATAGATACCTAAGAAAAGCAAATAATTAATTAATTTGGCCGAAAATGGAATTAAGTAAGGGTTCCTGATAGAGATCGCTCTGAAGCGATAAAGCTCTCTATTGCTTACCTTGTAATTTCTCTTTGTTGTGTTTAAGTTGAAGTATAGAAAAGAACAACCGAAGGAAAGACATGCATAGACAAACCAAGATCCAATATAATATATCCATAACCAATGATGTTCGTTGAAATTTCTAAAGCTTTTTTCGAAATTGTTGTGGTGTGTTTTTAGTGTTGTGCGAAAATCTTAGGAATAGGCAATTGTGGCTAGCAACTCATCACTATTTATATTCCCCTTTCCATCTATACGCCCACAATCAAGCTAAAAGTGGCCTTTGGGTCTTGTTACCTTAGGCTCTGACTAGTGTCTTTGTATGTGTTTATATACAAGCTAGAATGTCATCGTTCGGTATGTGTCCTAATTTTGAACTATTTAACTTATTTTAAAGTGTACGTAGTGAACGTCTTCGATTAAGTTTTCAACTCTAAGCAAAAGTTATACCAGTATGTACGTGCACTGATAAGGCTACATAGCCAAGATAATTCCGAGTCGAGGATAATCTCAAGAAACGAGTTTTACTTAAACTTAACTCGTTTACTAAAAAATAACGTATTTTCCGTAATCTTTTCACAAGAGACCTGGTTAAGCTTTATCAAGGTGTTTTCTTCTTTTTCTTCAGCGTGTAAACGCCCACCGTTGGGTGCCTTTCCAATCCGTCTCCATCCCGAACGGTTGCCCGTTTCCTTCTTCCAGACTGGACCTGCTGTCTCCCTTATGCCATCGGACCATCGGGCTGGTGGTCTGCCTACACTTCTTCTGCCTAGCCGGGGTCTCCAGCGCATGCTCCACCGTTCGTCGTGTCGTCGGCACACATGGCCGGCCCACGCCCATTTTAGCTTGGTGACTCTGTGCCCCACGTTGACCACTTTCGTGCGCTGTCTAATGAGCTCGTTCCGGACTCGGTTCCGCAGCGTTATGCCAAGCATGTGGCTCGCTCCATTCAAATAGCGGTTGCTTGCTGCTAAATGTGGATACCTCCTGCATAGCATCCGACAAAGCCCGTCTCAGTGAGAAAGGCAAACCTCCGCAGATATATTATCTTATTCTATAGTCATAAAACATCCGAGAGAGAGAGAGAGAGGTAGTATTCTGGATGTCTCATAATTCCAGTTAGTGTTTATGCGAACGGCGCAATTAATCTTCAGGACAGTCCGCGCGAGCGGTAAATTATGGACACCCTCGCGTGAAAGAATTCCATTTGGACGGACTGGATTATGTTAAGTCATAACAGATTATGCTGCTATGTGGAGCTACTTTAAAGTAAATAATTTACGTATTTTTAACATAAAACTACCGTGAAATTAAGTAGTAGTAACATAAAAGTATTACGTATTAAAATCGAGTGGTCGACACGTTTCGAACTAATCCGTAGATTTATATTTTAACTTATCTTTCGTTACTATCAAATGAATCACGGTTTTAGCCGTTAGAAATTTAATTTAAACCTGCCATGGACCTGCTATAGGTGGTGTAGCGGTATAGCAAGCATCACGGAATGATGAGGATCCGGGTTCGATTCCCGGCCATAGCTTTGCTTTTCGAATTTTTCTGTGTTCTTATTTTCAGTGTTGTTTAGAATTTTTTATTTTCATTTTTCGTGTTAAAAGTCGTGGTAGGTTAAAGGTTGAAGGTATGGGACATCGGTTCAAATTGTAAAACATGGATCAATTTGATTCGACCTTAAAACATAGTAGGTTTTTGTTGAACAGAAATTCCCTCACCACTCAATGAAATTTGCACGTCTTGAAATAACATAAATATACTATTTTCACACACAAGTCAATATGACAATCAGCGTATTTAATTTTTAATCTTAACTAAGAACTGTCATAAAAATGATAAAGTACTTATTTGGTCGACTATAGGTAGGTTAGGGATACAAGTATATCGTGTGCGGTCAATGTATAAAAGCCATCTCCAATGCCATCCAATTACCATTATAAAAACATTCGTATACGAAAAACACATTAGTCACCGCAGCGCTTCAAATATCAAACCGAGCCCGGAGCCATTTCCATTTGTCACAAAAACCAAAGCCGCAATTCCTTTCCAATATCAAACGTTTGAAAATCGCAATCAATCCGCAATATAGGATTACAGAATTTAAATTTGGAATGCAAATGGGATTAAAAATCAACAGTGGGGATAGTTTCGGGTGATTAATCTTGCTGAGTTGTCCGAGCACTGTCCGGGTGTCCGGCACTGTCCGGGGTGTGCCGTAAATCTTGGACCTAGCGTCCTGTCCGGTGCCGCATACAAACTCTTGTTGGATTTTTCTTGAGCATTTGTTTTCGGTCAGGCAATCGTCTTTTTAAAGTATTCTGCATCTCTGTTGATTTTATAGCATTTCATTTTGTTACACTTGCCGTTCTTTCATGCCGAATATTCAGGTGAGAAATTCCTTTTAAAGCAACCGTTTTATACTACAGAGCGGTTATAATAGTGTCAAACGTATTTATTGAAGTGTCCTCATTACATAATCTATACTAATATTATAAAGAGGAAAAATTTGATTGTTTGTTTGTTTGTTTGTTTGCATTGAATAGGCTCCGAAACTACTGGACCGATTTCAAAAATTCTTTTGCCGTTAGAAAGCTACATTATCATTGAGTGACATAGGCTACTTTTTACCGCGGGAAAATACCTTTTCCTACGGGAAAATTAATTTATCGCGGGCGAAGCTGCGGACGGAAGGCTAGTATAAAATAAAGTCGCTTTCCGCTGTCTGGTCTATCTGTCCCTATGTATGCTTAGATCTTTAAAGTAGAGTGATCCAAGAGGAAGGTATAATTCTACGCAGACGAAATCGCGGGCAGAAGCTAGTACCAAATTTATTAAAATATTTATATTTATGTTTATTTTGTTTAATTTATTTTATTTGATGTTTTGTGATTGTCATAAATAAACTTTTTTCTTTCTTTCTTTAAATATGAGATAAGTGTTACTGTTACGCGCAGCTAGTGGCGCTGCCAATATTTCCTTGCTCACAAAATCACTCGTAATTGAAATGAAATTTCAATAATTATGGCGCAATATTTACCTTCCCGTCAGGAGACAATAAAAGGACTGCGTTGTTAGTGTCACCTTGAGTCGACATCGGCGGATCGCCTGTCGCCATCGATAAACAAACATTATTGTGAGCGTACGGAGCAAACGGCTTGTTTATTGTCTAACAGGACAGCTGAACTAAAGGTCACAGACAATATTGATCATAGGCAGACGCACTAGGCGGAAGACCAGCGCTGGCTGCAAGGCCAGCATTATGCTGAGATGGGACCATTTCGTGATGTATGTACTCATTTTTTGTTTTTTTTTTTTTAATTCTTTTTGTTTTTTTTAACCCAGTCACTATACATATATCACGAATAAATGTTTTCTTTCTTTCTTTCTTTCTTTTTTCTTTTCACTTTTTTGAAGAACATTCTCCTATGCAAGCGGATCAACTTGCCATAACTACTTAGCTGGTTGATAAGTTTTTGGCAAGGCCATTAGATTCTCAGCGAATATTTTTTATATACATCCATATTATCACGTCTTTATCCCTTACAGGGTAGACAGAGCCTAAGGTAACAAAACAAGGCCACGTTTAGCATGATTGAGGGCGTATGGCTGGAAAGGGAAATCAAGATAGTGATGGGTTGCAAACCGCATCGCCTATAACATGATGCCTATAACTTTCGTTCATTCCCTCAATGGGCTTTTACCATCTGCGCGGGAAGAGAAGCAACTGATAAATTCCATGTTTTTTCTTTACTCCCAGGCCAGCATGGAAGAATAATTTTTAATCAGCTGAATAAGCTTATTGTGAAAAGAAGACAATGATGATGATGATGATGATGATGGTGATGAGTTTCGATCGGTTCTTTTACTTTTTCTGTGTGTCTACTCTTGCTTCATACTTATGTCCTGTCAATCGTTCAAAGGTTAACTGGAAGAGATCCCTTTTAGCGATAAGTTCGCCTTTGTGCATGTGTGTTATTCTGTATTCACCTTTTTCTTGTGTTTTATGTACAATAAAGAGTTATACATACATACATACATACAATGCTGAGTCTAGTTGGATCAAAGTGGTCGCATCTTATTCTTTCATTGTGGTGCTGTGGAGCAAGCCTGGGAAATGAAGACTGAAGGAAGAGAGTGGAAATTGTGTTTATGCAGGCGCGTTAAGAAACTTCGTTAGCGCGATGTAGAACAAATGTGACAGCACTGGCGCAAGTTGCTCGTGCGTTGTTGCAGTTAATGTAATCGATGACTAGGTGGCGCTAGGGTCGGTACAGTACTAATTGTAGGAGGATAAGGTCACTTTTTAAACAATCGATGTATGGGAGGACCTGGCTTTCGGCTGGGAAACTGTGGATGAGACTGCAACAGGACCGGGCAAAGTGGCGTGAAAATGAAGAGGCCTTTACTCAGCAGTGGATGGATGTGGGCTGATTAGAGGATGACATTTGAAAAGCGGTCAAAATGCTCGAATCTTTACTCAGCTGCTAGCACGATCGCGCTTTTGAATTATTTCACACAGCTTACATCAATTATGACTAAGTACAGTCTTTTAATATCACAGCAGGTGGATGTCACAAGCATGGTTTGAGCACTCCTTTCAAACAGTCAAGTCTTTGAATTCCCTCCCAAGGTATTATAATCGAATCGTACACATCTCAGTCAAATTAAACAGGCACACACATTAAGTGCATATCTAAATAGTAAATACTCGCCCTAAATCAACAGATCATCAACAGATCCTCTCCCCGTCTTTGTCTCACCGAGCTCTATTTTCCCCACCGCCCAATTCATCCTGTTTAATAAAAGGTAATATTGTAAGGGTGTTTTCATACCTTTGTTTGTTTTTGTCCAAGTGACGCACTTTGGTGCGGAAGCTACCGGCGCAAAAGGCAAAGCTTAGAGATAAACCCGGTTTTATTTGAGGCTGTATAACGGTTTTATTAGGCTGCAAGGCTTTGATAAATTTGCCCCGTTGTGACAATTAAAAAGTATTATTGTATTTGTTTAAGGGCTTTGTGAAACTGGTGAATATGCAAAATGAAGGTCAAACCAAATGTTATGTTTGAAGCCGTTTTTTGAAGTAGGTTAAAAAAAACTAACTATGTATAAACTTTTATAGCGATGATAATAATAATAATAATATCTTGGGACAATTGACACCAATTGACCTAGCCCCAAACTAAGCAAAGCTTGTAATATGGGCACTAGACAACGGATAAACATACTTATATAGATAAATACATACTTAAATACATATTAAACATCCAAGACTCGAGAACAAACATTCGTATTTTTCATACAAATATCTGCCCCGACCGGGGATCAAACCTGGGACCTCAAGCTTCATAGTCAGGTTCTCTAACCACTGAGCCATTCGGTCAAAAAGCGATGTTAGTGGAAGTCTTAAAACTTTTTTCAAACAAAACCTCACGAGAAAAGTACTTAATGTAATGATTCAATGGCAGTCAAAAATGATAGCTAGTATTTTGTTATACTAAAATAGTAGGACCTGTTATCAAACCACAAAAAGTCTCCCATAAAAATGCATCGATTTAACTTTACAAATAAAAATTACGAAGTTTAAATCACCATAGAGTTTACAAGTTGTCAAATTCGAATATATCTCACGAATACAAACATTCGTGATGTTTTACCGTAACCTCCTGACTACCCACTGACACGATATCGTTGAAAACCACAATAATTTTACCAACGGAAAACATTGGAACTAACAGAAATACAATAGTAATGTCATTGTTGTAATTGCCAGTGGCGCCACCCCCACCGGAACTATTAGGGTGGTGCTGTTTGTTTATAGCCTTTTGTCAGACATTTTGTGTAAACAGTTTATAGATTTGAATCGCCATGAAAATTGTTTTCGTGACTTACGTAGTTTGTGTTTAACGTCAAAATGGCGTTTCGCGTAGTTCATACACCATTAAGTGGTTTTCTTTATAATTAAATCCATAATATTTGAATGTTAAAAATAAATAAGCATGAAAGTAGAATAAATGCAGTAGAAATGAAAGCGTTAAGGAGTATGGAAGGTGTATCACTGAAAGATAAAATCAGGAACAGTGTGATAAGGGAACGTGCTGGTGTGAAAGAGGATATATAGTGACTAGGATAGAAAAAAGTATGCTTCGTTGGTTTGGGCATGTAGAGCGGATGGATGAAAGTAGACTAACTAAACAGATCTATATGGGGAGTGTGAATGGTTACGTTGGGAGGGGAAGGCCTAGACGCACGTTTCGAGACCAAATCGGAGACGTTTCGGAAAAGGTCAGGTCAGGAGTACCCGAAACCGACGAGCATGTATGAAGAGATTGATGACTGTGGATGAAGCGAAAGAAATATGTCAGGATCGTAGCAAGTGGAATAAAGTAGTCTCTGCCTACCCCAGTGGGAAAGAGGCGTGACGGTATGTAAGTATGTATGTAAAAATAAACCGTAACAAAACTTCTTTTCTTACAGTTTAAGCCTTGCTATTCTGTCACAAGTCCGTGTAGTCTTCGTAACAAGATGATTTGGTTTTAGATCATAAACATTTAACAGGTAAAACACAATATACAGTAGTAAAAACGCTTCGCGATATCATCTGCGTAACCAAAATCTATTTACCTTTTTACTTCGCAGATGAAATTTCCCCACGGGGCATTTCTGTAACTAGGGGCAATTTTGTACCAATTAACCTACCATTATATACTCATGCTCGTTCATTGTATGTTCTGTCCCTAGTGAATCGAACAATGTTAAGTTTACGAATATTATAATAAACTAAATAGGTATGAAGTTAAGAAAACTAGGAGGTACATTATTATCACATAGTGCAATCTCCGCTACCATCCCCGAGGTAATATTTCGCTCTAGATTAGGGAAATTACGGAAATTCCCGACGGACGCATGAATAAAACTTGCCCCAAATAGTTGCCGTGTGAAATTTAAAATACTAGTTTGTTCTGCGTGCTTTTTCGGAATATTCGTTAATGAAATTTATTTCAGTGTAATAACACAGTGCTAATAGTTAATTTATTGAATGTAGTTGGTATTGAAATAACTTTGGACTCTACAACTGTGTGTTTACTTATATATTTACAAAGTCTGTTAAAATTTCCACGCAGATGGTAAATTTTTCCATGCTTGTCTGGGAGTAAAGAAAAAACATAGAATTTACCAGTTGCTTCTTTTCCCGCGCAGATTGTTAAAAACCCCTCGAAGGAATGGGCGAAAGTCTTAGGAATCATGTTATAGATAGACGATTCGGCTAGCAACCCATCACTATTTTGATTTCCCATTCCAATTATACGCCCTTAATCATGCTAAACGTGGCCTTAAGGTTTTGTTACCTTAGGCTCTGTCTACCCCGTAAGTATGTACTCTTAAAATTGTTCCGGATTATTTCAGAAGGTTGTTGGGTTAGTTTGAATTAAATGTAAATGTTTTTATGGACTTTATCATAATAATAATAATAATCATTTATTTGCATAAAACATGGTACATATATATATACATGGTGCTTTTGAATCATAGTTGACAAAAAATTTCCGTACTACATTGATTGATGTTCAAAGTGAGTCCCGTCAAAAATGGGAGAAAAATATACAGGGAAAATCTTTACAGGGGTGTTCACTATAACTGACCGAACTACCAAATGAAATATTCCGGTGTTTTAAGAGACCTTGTTTTACTGCTTCTAAATAATAAAATCTGAACATTATTTTTCACCTACGCGAAGTGTAATTAAATTCCAGAATTTATGAACAACTATAAAATGTCTTAAGCTAAACTATCTTCAGCGGAATTAATCAGGTTTAGCTATCGTATAAATCCGTAATAAGCTCCAATTAGTTTCAACTACAATATTCACGAAACTATCATAAACTACCTACGCTAGTAATTTACTAATTATAAATTTAGTAAGTCAGCGCATGTCAGCGAAAACATGTCACTGTTAAAAAGTTACAAACTGTAAGAAGTCCTATGTATATTCTTTTCTATATCGGGGTAGAAATATTTAAATTACTGATTTATTCATTTTTATTTTGTTAGTGTATTAATTCTAGTCTCCATTCAAAGGTTCTGTTTTCTAGGACTTCGGAAAGTACCCTAGAAGTTTGGACAAGTAAGAGATGAGAGCCGAAAGTTATGTATTATAAGACGTTCATAAATGAAAGTCTACGTGCTACATAAGTCGGCTAACTAAACATTTTACTGAGAATTTAGGAGCTCCTGTACTTTTAAGCTGAAGCTAAAAGCTATGAAGTTAAAGTTAAAATGAAATAATAAGCGCCGAGATCCCTTCCACGTGTAAAAAAAGTCGTTTTCGTACAAACACAAGGTAAAAGTGGTGCCACATTACCATCTCTGTTTCTTGCACGTGCTCTATGATTAAAATATTTACAGCTTTAATCATAAAGTCTTTTGCTAGACTATTTTAAAACTAATTCAATTTTAAGAATGGTTCTTACTCGTTCTCGCAGGCTATTCTTAAATTAATTTATTTTTTGCGGCCACCTGGGACTGCGCTGCGGTTGCCAATAGTTACAGCAGGGAATTTTGTACGGCTACTACAAAATCTCGAAAGAATAAAAATGAGAATATTTCACTAAATACATACATACATAAATCACGTCTTTATCCCTTACAGGATAGACAGAGCCTAAGGCAACAAAATAAGGCCATGTTTAGCATGATTAGGGGGTATAACGAAAGGGAAACTGAAATAGTGATGGTTTGCTAGCTGCATCGCCTATAACATGATTCCTAAGATTTCACCCATTTCCTCGATGGACCTTTATCATCTTCACGGGGAGATCAGCAATTGATAAATGTACCAGATGATCTAGAATGCTATGTTTTTTCTCTCCTAGATCAGCGTGGAAGGCATTACGTTGGGATGGGAGGTTATGTTATGTGAGAGACTTCTTTCCCGTTAGTAATTTTTTTATTCAAAACGGCCGTAAATAAATGCAGTGTAATTTAAAAAGTATGATTTTGTTCAATAGATTTTGCACACATCTTGAATATTTTTCTCGTATTTCGATTCATTCTCCTTATCTGCTCTTGTTAATAGAACCATAACAAAGGGCTTATAATTATAAAATCTCGCTACTGTTAGAAAATAAAATAAAATCGTATCAAAATATAAACTTTTCAGACGCACTCCGAATGTTACCCTAACGAATGTACCTTAGTTTGTTACATTAGTAGCTCAGGGAAAGTGAAAGAGGGACGACTCGAACTCACTTGAACTTGAATCTGAACCCTATATCGGAGGATCGATCCCATCGGACCTGCGGTTGTGGTTCTTTACTGCACTGCGGTGGGAATCGGTGAACGTCCAACAAAACTGTGAGGGAAAACTTAATGTTCGCGGTAAAGAGCAAAGTAAGATTTTGTTGCGCGTTTAAAAGAGCTCATGAAGGGGTTTCACACGATCATGCTAAACGTGGCTTTTAGGTCTTGTTACCTTAGGCTCTGTCTACTCCATAACGAACGACGTGATTTATGTAAGGGGGTTTGTTATAATGTTATTTGAAACTGCTAAAGGCTGTTTCCTAATTGGTAATTGATTAAATCTAGAGTTACTTTGAAGTGATATAGCTGTGGGATAGACATAGCTATCTTACACTTGTGATTGCTTAGTAGCATGGCAACAGGTTTAGATTTATTTCTAATCGGTCTTTTAGAATCTTTAAATAAAAATCTCGTCGATTGGATGCTCTGTTGTTCCAAGAAAGAAAACTACAAATACAAACAAACACAGCATCATAGCTCTCAAGTCGATGGACCGATTTCGTTGCGGTTTTTTTCATTCGAAAGCCAGTTTCTTAGCGGTGGTTCTTAGTCATAATTTGGTAAAAATCAGTTCAGCAGTTTGAAGAATATCAGCTCTTTAGTAAGGCATTTTTGGCAAAAATTTGATTTTTTATTTTTTATTTACGGTTTGATTACGATTTTTAATTTAATGTTATATGAAAACGCCGTACCTATCATAAACGTAATGCCATAGCTGGAGATGGGTGAAACCTTGTTACCCTCACCGTAAACGAATACCTGAGGAAGCCAGTTGCCTAGTAACGCTAATTAAATGAGACGGGAATTCGTGTTTACTTTGTCTGCGTTTGTTCGGGGAATAGTTTAATTCGTTACCCGATATCTCTGCTTTAGGGCATCCGAAAATGGACGGATTCAAGAGCTGCGAAGTATCGCGTTGCCTAAACACACTATTTGGAATAAGCATAGTAGCTGTTGGTAACCTGGTGGTTTGACCTGTGGCCTCTGAAGCATAGGGTCGTGGGTTCTCTAACCACGAACTCACACCTCTGAGTTTTCAGAATGTATGTGCGCTATCTCATTTGATGTTTACCATGAGGTTTTCGGTGAAGGGAAACATCGTGAGACACCTGCACACAACTGCGAAGCGATTCAATGGTGTGTCTGAAGTTCCCAAGCCGCATTGGGCCCGTGTGAGAACTAACAGCCCTTTTTTTTATGGTGTGGAAAATGCGCCTTATGCATCCGCCCGGTACGGGTTTACCGGGAGTATGTGGGGTTCTCCCGCGACGGCAGGCATACCCACTAAAAACCACACGGATTCCCTATTCAGTCGTATGTGAGGCGTTACGGGAGCACTCGGTGTCACCGCGACGCCCCATGACTACCCCGGGATGGGGTTCCCTCTTCGCGGCACCTGTGCAATGCAGGTTTGGGAAGTAGAACTAACAGCCCTAGCCTCATTGTGAGAGAAGACCTGTGCCTAGTAGTTGGACGTATATAGCCTGGAGATAATAGTAGCCGTAATCGATTATCTACTTCTCAGATTTGCTGTGGGTAATCTGGCATTTTTATTTATCACATCTGAGATCAAAGAATAAACAGAGAATGTTCCAGTTGCTTCTCTTTCTGTGCAAACGGTGAAAAATCGTCAAGGGAATGGGTGAAAATAAGAATCAAGTTATCGACAATGCGGCTGGCAACCCATCACTCTTTTGATGCCTCTTTCCACCTGTACGCCCACAATCGTGCTAAATGTGGCCTTTTAACCCAGGCTTTGTCTAAGGGACCCATTACCTACCTGCATTGCACGGTCTCATTGTCTAAGGAAAGACGGGCCCAGCGTACGGGCCCTCCCCTTCTTGGCGAGGTCCTGGCGGAAGCCGGGGCCGCCGCGGTTTGTGGTGAAACCCTAGTGGCATCCCACTGCGTCCCCGTCACACCGGATTGAGGCAAGGCTGGAGAGTTTTTAGTTTGGGTATACTTTGGTTAGTCCCACATAACCCTAGGCATTCCCGTGCCTAGGGCATCCATAAAGATTTCCTCTCCGTTAAAAAACAAAAAAGGCTCTGCCTAAGGCAGCGGTTCTTAACCTTTCAAACATGAGGAACCATTTGAGAAATGTTTTGTCTTTCCATGGACCACCTAGTAACTACATAATATCTAGCGTAGGGCTTCGATCGGTCGAAATTCCACCATTACGCATTGTGTCGACTAGTTGTCATACTTATCTAAGTATATTTATTAGATTGGCCCCGCGGGCCACTTTGGATTCTTCCAAGGAACACCAGTGGTCCGCGGACCACCGGTTAAGAACCACTGGTCTAAGGGATTGCTTGTGGCAAATCTTCTCCAGCCAGCTCCTGCATCTGCCTCATCAGTTGTGATGGTTTCTGATGCCCCAGCTCCATATCGTGGAGCAGTCTTCTTTGTCGGTTTTCCTTGCTCTCCTCGAACACTGACAACAATCTTTCATTGAGCGCCTGGTATTTCCCTTCTTCAGGTGGATTTAATAGGATATCGCTGGCCGCCTCTATCATCGCCGTCCCCAGTTTGGTCACCACCACATTGTATCTCTGCACGTCTCCTAGTGCCTAACCAGTGCGTTCTACCAGTAATGACTTACGCGGCAGAGACGTGGACACTCACAGGAGGACTAGTAGTAGTTCAGAGTCGCCCAGCGTGCTATGGAGAGAGCTATGCTCGTTATCTCGTTGAGGGATAGGGTCCGCAACGAGCATATCAGGCAAAAGACGAAAGTCGTCGACATAGCCTGAAGGATTAGTACGTTGAAATGGCAATGGGCTGGTCACGTTTGCCGTAGAACTGACAACCGTTGGAGCAAAAGTATCCTAGAAAGTGGAGACCACGTTTGGGAAAGCGTAGTGTGGGACGCCCTGCAATGCGTTGGACGGATGACCTTAGGAGGACAGCTGGCAGTGGCTGGATGAGGGAAGCCCAGGATCGCGAAAGTTGGCGCAATATGAAGGAGGCCTACGTCCAGCAGTGGACGGTCAATGACTGTAGATAGATAGATAGACGTCTCCTAGACGCTGTGGTTCAAGCACCGGATAAAGATGTGATGTATGTATGTTTGAATGGGTAATCGTCATAACCGTACCGCGTGCAAGCAGCTTACGACAGCTAATGACGATGTTCGGTAATTCGAATCGGGGATTATATAATGATCGTTTTCCCAATTATTTGAACGGCCTACGGGTAATTCTCCAGAAACATCTCGAATGGCGGTCGATTGAGGGCCCATTAGCCATTCCAACAAGTTAGGTATTAGTAAGATAACTTGGCTTTTACGGTGCTGTCAGTGAGAACTGCCTGAATACCTGTTTGTTAATGTTCAGGGTATTTGCTTTAATGAACGCGCTGTAAAGGATTTAACTTTAATTGAAAGGTTGAAGTAGGAAATTAAATTTAAGTAATTTTTTTACACGGAATTCCTGTATCCGTGAAGATGTTGACGGAGGTTCTGCAAAAATGATATTATAAGGACCATTTCTAACAGCCAAATTTTCTTTTTAATTATTATTATTAGCCTAAACTGGCGTCCCACTGCTGGGCAAAGGCCTCCCCCCATCTTTTCCATTCGCCCCGATCTAGAGCTGTGTCTCATGTTGAAGGATCATACTTGATATTTTACGTCATTTTATAAGACTCTACTATGATTATACATACATACAGACGTATATCATGTCTTTGTCCCTTACGGGGTAGACAGAGACTAAGGTAACAAAACCTTAAGGCCACGTTTAGCATGATTAAGGGCGTATAGCTGGAAAGGGAAATCAAAATAGTGATGGGTTCCTAGCCACATTGTCTATAACATGATTCTTAAGACTTTCGCCCATTCCATCAATAGGCTTTTACCATCTGAAGAGATCTGGGGAGAAGGGAAGAGAAGCAACTGGTAAATTGTAGATATGTTTTTTCTTTACTCCCAGACCAGCATGGAAGAATTATTATTATGTTTTATTTTTGTATGAACTTGGGAGACGGGGACTTGTTTGCCACAAAAGCAGTGGCGTAACTATAGGGTTTTTTTTTTTTTTTTTTTTTTTTTATGTGAATAGGAAGGCAAACGAGCAAGTGGGTCACCTGATGGTAAGTGATCACCACTGCCCATAGACACCCGCAACCCCGGAGGGATTGCAGATGCGTTGCCAACCTAGAGGACTAAGATGAAATGCCTCTTGTGCCCGTAATTTCCCCGGCTGTCTTACTCTCCACACCGGAACACAGCAGTGCAAGCTCTGCTACTTAGCGGCAGGATTAGCGAGTAAGATGGTGGTAGCGATCCGGACGGACCTTGCACAAGGCCCTACCACCCGTGGCAGGGGTCGCAAAATGCCAGGGGCCCCTAGCTTTAGGGGGCCCCGAACTGGCTTGGTTTAGAGCACAGAAGGGACGCTGATGCACTTATTTATATTGAGGAAGGAGCCCCGTCTGAGGAATTTGCCGCGGGCCCCAGACGTTATAGTTACGCCACTGCACAAAAGTGTTAAAATTTATTGGAATCCAATACGTATCTGCGTCTTTTTTAATTCCTATCCAATTCCTATCTCTTGTTATTTCGATGCCGCTCATTAAGTGACACAGGCATTACATTGATGTAAAAATGCACCAGTGACTCACTGATTGTATGAGTATTTAGTATCGCAATCGCCGCATGCGCACCACGTCCCGTCAGGGCATTGTGAAGAGAACAATTGATAAATATTTGCACGTTGTTTTTTTCTTGTATCGATGTGATCAATATGTTAGGTACATTCTTTGATAGTTATTAATTCCGCTGGAGGAAAAATATACACACATAAGCTTGATTCATCAAGGGGCAGCTACAACTCTACTTAAATTTATGTGCGAAAATGTGTGTTCCTACTGCCGTTTTTTTGCCATCCGCAGTCGAAACATGTGTGTGTATGTATAACTCTTTATTGTACATAAAACACAAAAAAAAGATGAATACAGGACAACACAAATGCACAACGGCGAAATTATCCCTAAAAGGGATCTCTTCCAGTTAACCTTTGAACGATTGACAGGACATAAGTATTAAGTAAGAGTAAGACACCCAGAAAAAGTAAACGAACCGTTCAGAACCTAAAATAATCCTAAATGCCTAAATTTTAAATAATGTAAGATATAATGAACTATACGATAGTAGATGAATACGATAAACTAATACACAATAAATAAAATATGTTACATAATAAAGGTTAACTGGTAGAGATCCCTTATAGGGATAAGTACGCCTTTGTGCATATATTTAAGGTATTTTTTTGTGATTTGTCTCTGCTTCTTTATACATACATACATACATACATACATACCGTCACGCGTCTTTCCCACAGGGGTAGGCAGAGACTACTTTATTCCACTTGCTACGATCCTGACATATTTCTTTCGCTTCATCCACAGTCATCAATCTCTTCATACATGCTCGTCGGTTTCGTCGATTTATATTTGTACGATAAAGCATTTACTTACTTACTTACTTACTTAATATTTAAATAGATACTACACACACAAGTTACAAAACACATCACATTAATTTAAGAGGATCTATTGAGCCAATACGCCTTCAAGCGACTGCGCAGGGTAGCAACAGTCTGCGATTGTCTGATACCATTTTGCAACCGATTCCAGAGTCGAACATGTTTATCGTATTTGATGAGATGTACAAAGTTTCTTGCGGCGCATTCTTGGCAATGATGGTCTTTCCGAATGCGCTGGTAGTTTCAAAAAGACATGTAAAAGCGCCCTTGGTGGTCAATTTGCAAAAATAAAATTTTGATTTGATTTGTTTGTTAATGTAGAACACTATTGACAAGTTTGAACCATTTGTCTGAGCTGGCACTGGACTTATTATGATGGACAAAAATAACGCTCCCTTGCTTTTTGCATGCAATTGCTTGGTGCAATATTTTGCGCGGGCATAACTCGAGACATCCGAATGCAATCTCAGAGATTGTCGTTTGCACAGTGCTTTGGTTTAAAGTTTCCACAGACAAAATGCTTTGATTAAAAAAAGTGGCAACTGTATAGAGTTTTTGACGCAAGAAAAAGTGATGATAATTTACGAGTGTCAAATTACATTTTTCAAGATTTCGTTTCAAACAATGTCTTATTTCATGCTCGTACAAGTTTTGCTTCGAAATTGAAATAAGAGATTGCTTGAAAGAAGGTTTTTACATCTTCTTCTTCTTCAGCGTGTAGACGCCCACCGTTGGGCATACGCCTCTCCAATCCGTCTCCATCCCGAACGGTTGCCCGTTTCCCTCTTCCAGACTGGTCCTGCTGTCTCTCTTATGTCATCGGACCATCGGGCAGGTGGTCTGCCTACACTTCTTCTGCCTAGCCGGGGTCTCCAGTCCAGAACTCGCTTGCTCCACCGCTCGTCGTGTCGTCGGCACACATGGCCGGCCCACGCCCACTTTAGCTTGGCGACTCTGTGCCCCACGTCGACCACTTTCGTGCGATTTCTAATGAGCTCGTTCCGGACTCGGTCCCGCAGCGTTATGCCGAGCATGGCTCGCTCCATGTTGCGCTGCGTCACCTTGAGCTCGTGGATCATCCCAGCAGTCAGTGTCCATGTCTCACAAGCATACGTCATAGCCGGTAATACGCACTGGTTAAAAACTTTTGTTTTGAGCGATTGGGGAATTTTTTTAGACTTCAGCACAAAGCTCAGCTTTCCAAAGGCTGCCCATCCCAATTGCTTCCTTCGCCTTATCTCCGTCATCATTGAGTCCCGGCCTAGCTTTATCGCCTAGCTTTATTTAGGTTTTTACATACGCTACTTATAATTATTAAAATCACTTCAGTTATTTTAACCGTCAAACATTACAAAAACTATGTTTATTTGAAAGAGAGAGAGAGAGAGAGAGAGAGAGAGAGAATGAATAATTTGCTTACACACATCCGATACACGTAGATAATATCGTTTGAAGAAGTACAATATACTTAAGAATAGTACCGATATGGTGTTAAATGGACCCCACTCAGCATGATGTTGCGGTAAACCGCAACGCTGTTTTTCAGTGGGATCCAGATAAAATATTATAAACTAAATAATAATTATAATTATAATTATAAATATTTGAAATTAAAACCACCAATAATGATTATAAAATCATTAAATACGAAGGTATTTTTCATCATCTAACATCTTGCGATTCTTTTGCACACAAATACATAAATCACATCTTTATCCCTTATGGGGTAGACAGAGCCTAAGATAACAATACCTGAAGGCCACGTTAGCATAGTGGCATACAGCACACACACAGCACACAGTATGTTGCCAATAAGTGACTATGAGCATTCTGAGCATTTCTTACCTCTCATAATACGACAAGAATTTTGCAGCTGCTCACACAGCGAGGTACCACTGTGCGGTTCCCGACAACGGCTCCGTATAAGATTGCCTGCATTTGCATACGCCTCAATACCAAGGGTTTTCTTGTTAGTTTAAATTATTTTGCAAATTAGAGCTCAGACGTTTGTTTTCTTTGAGTTACCGTTACGCGTATTGTGCGCGATAGCGGGTTAAATTCTATGCATGCATTATACTAGTTTGAACTGGTTAAGTTTTATGACTCGAGGCGGGGGTAAAATACTGGGTAATTACGGAACAATGCGGGTTTAAAGAGAATTATTAAACTCTATTATTTTAGTATGAAACTTTAGCTAGCGATGTTTCAAAATCTCAGACTATAACTGAACATGACTATAGATACATACGCCTTAGCGTAACGTAACGTAGCGTTCGAAATGTGGCCTTTAGGTCTTGTTATCTCAGGCTCTGTCTACCCCGGAAGGGATAAAGACGTGATTTACCTATACGTACTATAGATACCTATCAATAATGATCATAATGATAGATCTTCGGTTATACTACAGTCGTTTTAAGGATAAATAATAAAATTAAAAATTATGTCCATCGAGCGAATGGGTGAAAGTCTTAGGAATCATGTTATAGGCGATGCGGCTAGCAAATCATCATGCTAAAAGTGGCCTTAATATTTTTTTTACCTTAGGCTCTGACTACCCCGTAAGGGATAAAGACGTGATATGTGTATGTACGTATGTATGTAAAGCATTATAACAGGTCTCCTTTCCGGAAGATGTGTCAGATCGTAACGAAATAAATGTAAAGTACAGTCGTTTTTCTAACTTTTAAATTCAGTGTTGAATGTAGTAAGCACGAAAAACTAAATAGGTGCTTATTTTAGGGTATAGAATGCACTCTTTTGCTTCTAGAAGCGTTGTTTTTTTTAATTAATACTAACCTACAGGTTAACAAAACCTATAAGTAGAATAGCTCTGTCTACCCCGTACCGAAGGGATAAAGACGCGGTTAATATACACACATTTATACACACACAAATCACGTCTATATCCCTTATGGGGTAACAAGACCTAAAGGCCACGTTAAGCACGATTGGAGGCGTATAGGTGGAAAGGGGAATCAAAATAGTTATGGGTTGCTACCGCGTTGCCTACAACGTGATTGAAGCGTACGATTTATATTATAGAAGAAAATGAAAACACCATGAAACTGAACTATAGCTTTACTGAGCTACGTAACAACTAAATATATAACGACAAAATAGACTTCAAAAAACAAAATGATTAGAAAAGATATAAAAAAGTATCAAAGGTAAGGAGTTCGCGACAGTGATTCCTAAGAATTTCGCCCATTCCCTCGATGGGGTTTTACCATGCGCGGGACGAGAAGCAACATTACATTCTATGTTTTTCCTTTGCTCCCAGACCAGCATAGCGGTTAATATGTATGTACTAATAAGTAAACGAAATTTTAAAGCGTTACACTGGAATGTATGTACCGTTTAATAAGCCCATATGTTAAATCAAACGTATATATCGCATTCAACATAAAATTTCCTCAGTAAACTGTTAAAAGCTCTTTGTACGCGAAATGTAAAGGGTGATCAATTTTGCGATAGCACAGAACGATACATTACATGCCAACTCTGCCCTCCTAAGGAAAAACGCAGTATGTACATATGAGCTGCATGCTGACTTACTGCGTTTTTCCTTTGGACGGCAGAACTGATAAAATCAGTCAATTTTTATAATCGAGCCGTGACAGCTGGCCGTTTCCTGTCGCAATCGTACACTAGATTTATGCAGCTATTTCTCATTTAAATACAAACTGAATATTTTATGCAACTGCATGAGTTTTTTCACTAACAATCAATATCGGACTATATGACTATGTGTGTGTAACTATGTGAAAGTGTGTAAGAATAAGAAATAAGAAACTGTTCTGGGAGTAAAGAAAAAACATAGAACGCACCAGTTGCTTTTCTTCCCGCGCAGATGGTAAAAGCCCATCGAGGGAATGGGCGAAAATCTTAGGAATCATGTTATAGGCGATGCGGCTAGCAACCCATCAGTATTGTGATTTCCCCTTTTGCACCTATATGCCCTTAATCATGCTAAACGTGGCTTTAAGGTTTTTGATACGTTAGGCTCTGTCTACCCCGTAATGGATAACGACGTGGTATACGTAGTACTGTGTCTGTTGCGTGTGTATCTGTGGCATCTGCAGGACGGACCGATTTCGATGCGGTTTTATCACTAGAAAGGCAGTTTCCTTTTGCTGGTTCTTAGCCATGTTATAAAACCGTCGAGGAACACTTTCCATAGTTCTCAAACTTGCGTTTTAATCAAAATAGGTATATGATCCATAACACGCTACAGGCATTTTAAGGGTTTTATTAATAACCTCTAAAATGGCGTTGGCGTGAATCGATGCACTTTACCAAACCAGTGCGCCTAGAACCGGCTCTGCAAATTGAATCTGATACGTTTATACGACGAAAACCAAAACATGGCGACACTATTTATGCGCTTTATTGAAGGCTATTAGGTAAAGCCATAGGTTTTGAACTCCTACGCAAAAAGATAGATAGGGTGTTGTAAGTCTGACGTAAATAGATGTGCGTGTGTGTGTGTGTGTGTGTGTTAGTGTGTATATTTGTGGCATCATAGCTCTTAAAGCCGATGGATCGATATCAATTCTATTTTTTCATTAAAAAGCCAGTTTCCTTGCGATGGTGCTTAGCTATGTTTGATATAAATCCGTCCGGCATTTTGAAGAAAATCAGCTCTATCAAATGAATCAAGAGTTTTTATTTCTTGATTTCTTATGTTTACTTTTACGGTTTTACCGTTAGAAATTACATTCCTAACTGTCAGTGAAAATAAGAACACATAGAAAAATCCGAAAAGTAAAGCTATAGCCGGAAAAAAATCACATAGTAACAAAGGTCACGTGACATCTAGTAACAGGTAGAAAAATTCGAAGACTACCCGCCTGCTATGGGTGGTGTAGGGGAATAGCACGCGTCACGGAATGACGAGGATCCGGGTTCCCGGCTATAAGCTTTACTTTTTGGATTTTTCTATGTGCTCTAATTTTCACTGATATTTAGAAATTTAAAATCAGCTCTTTTCCAAAGTGACGTGAGGCATTTTTGGCAAAAAAAAAATTCTAATGTACGGTTTGAGTACACGATCAATGCGTTATGTTGGGGGTTTCTAAATTGTTTATTTAATTTTATCTAAACATATTGAATCCACAGTTGGAGCCTGAACGAGGTCACAAAATTGTACACGACCTACTATTATCTCACAGTCCTGAAACAAAAGGGAGCCGGTATAGACTCGTCAAGGCACTTAGCCCTTGTAGTTCGAAATTCGAAATTCCTTTTATACCGTTCCGTTCATACTATAGTCGTTAGTGTGAGAGTGAAGGGGACGGGTTGACACGAAGTTCGATTTTCGAATTTCAGAGTACCTAGTCCCGCAGTCCGCGGGGAAATCAGCGCGGTAGTGACGCATGCTTTGACACCTCCGCGTAAAGTGGTTATGTCTGCTATAAAATGATGATTGACAAAGACTTAGAAGCACAACAAACACAAATTATTACGTTCGAATTTCGAAGTTTTCAACTTTGTCTATAGTGTTGATACAGACTAATGTTTTTTTAGATTAATTTCAGATGCGTTGGGCTAAGACAAAATTTTGATGAGCCTGTTGTTATTTCATCAAAATGTCCTTTTTTAAGTCTTTCTTTCTTCTTCTTTTTTCTTTTTTCGTTGTCTCTGCTAACTGTTAGAATACATTGATTAACCTTAGATAAAAAGCCTCTATTACCACAACGAAAAAAATAAGATTGCGAAACGTGAAATTCCACTGAAACATTCCTAGAATTTCTGACCGGGCGCACACATTTTCCTTAATAACCTCTCCTAATAACTTCCAATCCAACATCACAATTATAATTAAAGCGATCTATTACGCTTCTCAAACAGCTCCTTTGTCAACTTGAAAAGGGACATTTTTGAGAGGTTATGAATACCGTAATGATTCGACAGAAAAAGTAAATTACCATCAAAAAGGTCGCATCACACGGACCATTTCGTTTTCATTGTAGCTAACGCTGTTTTATGCGTGCAATAAAAACCCTTGGCACGTTCGCTGTTTGTATTAATATGTATGAATTTGAGCGCTTTTTTCAAGGTCTCAAATGGTGCCGGACAATGTGCGGGAAGACAGAGCTGATTGTCAAAATTCACAGCTAAAAAAGTTTTGACTTAGTCGGGATGACACGTGTCAAATGTCAATTTTAAGGATCTGAAAAAGTTAGGTTAGATTACTCTGAGACATAATCCATTCATTAGGTGTAGGCTGTATCTACTAAAATACCCATATGTAAATAATGAATAGTACTCTTTTGGTTTGTTTCTTTGTACGTATATTATGTAGCGTATTAAATACGCTACATAATTTATGGAAGTATCAGATTCTTAAAATTTATTCACTAATAAATAAGTACTGGCTGTAATATGTTTCAACTCAGATAAAAAAACATGTGAAGAATAAAGCCTGTAAGAGCATTGGCCAGTTTTTTTTTTAATTTCTGGTTCAAGCTGTCAGCCTTTCAGCCAGAACCAGCCAGTTTCATTACAGTGTTGCCACCTGTAACGTGGCAATCACATTAGTGCTAGGTCAGGCCGTAAATCTGTCGCAATTACTGGCTGAATTACTTCGCCCTTATACTTATGCATGAGACGTTAAGGACATTGAACCAAATGGAAGTGGCGCACATTTTTATTAACCGACTACGAAAAACAAGGTTTTCAATTCGAAGGTTCAGTTAAAAAAAAACATTTGTTTATAATTTTCATAAAAACTTCATAAAACGTAACAGTTAAATCAATTTAAGGCAAAAAGAAACTGTAGGTACGAAAACAGATAAAATTAAAGAAATAAATAATGTACAACTATTAATAAAATAAAAAAGACATCTGTATAACTATTTCGGAATTTTCAAAATTTTCGCTTCCCTAAATCTACGGAACACCACTCCTTCCGGCCAGAAGTCGGAGCACATTATTAAATACTCAAATGCATATACTATCAAGAAAAAGCATAATGTACCTACTCACCATACTTTTTTACTGGGACTGAGGAGTCCCGGGAGCTCAAGCCGTGTAGTCAAATTTTATAACCACTAGTCTATCCGGTACTCAAATTGAATGATTATAAAAAAAATACGACAAGGAGGAAAACGAGGAAGTGGGTCGTCTAATGGTAAGTGAGCACAATCATCCATCGACACTCGCAACAGTAGAGGAATGCTTGTGAGTTGCCAGCCTAGGGCAACGATAGAATATCTCATGTGACAAGAATTCCACCGGCTGTCTTAAAACCGCCGGAACACAGCAGCGCAAACATCGCTGCTTGGCGGTCCTACCACACGCCATGTTTGTATGTATGTGAACCGGTTTCATTCTTTTTTTTCAATAGAATAATACAATTTAAAGGTTGATCCTATGTTTTATACAAAACCTGTAACTCTCAACGGGTGCGAAACAGTAGGTACCTACATAGGAAAGCGTTCGAATGTCAATACTAATCCATTTTTGATCCCATCGCTATACACGCACACATCGACATCGTCAAACACTGGACCGCGCTTCACACGCCCGTTTGCTAGTCATGTAAATGTTAGATAGAAGAATTTAAAAAAAAACAACAACCTTTTTCTGATTTTGAAAATTTCTGTGTAAAATTGGTGCGAGAAAAAATATGTCCTCAGGCCAATGTTGTTACTTTGCGGACATGTATTGTGTACGTGTGTGTGTGTGTTACCTGCTATGGGTGGTATAGTGGTATACCACGCTTCACGTAATGATGAGGATCCGGGTCCGATTCCCAGCCATAGCTTACTTTTCTGATTTTTCTATGTGTTTTAATTTTCAGAGTCGTTTAGAAATCGACATGTATGTATGAAAATTACTGTGTATAATTTGGAGGCGACTTTTTTTCTTGTATGAGAAAAGTTACTCTTGATGAGTAGAAATAAACTTAACATTTTTAAAATTAGAAAAAAAAACATGTTTTGTAATCCCCAGAAGTAGTCCGTATGCTCGCTCCGGTAGGTTTAAT
This sequence comes from Pandemis corylana, assembly GCA_949127965.1. NCBI lineage: Eukaryota > Metazoa > Arthropoda > Insecta > Lepidoptera > Tortricidae > Pandemis > Pandemis corylana. The sequence goes on from OX421860.1 coordinate 3,387,527, forward strand.
GCTCTAAGTGCGTGAGACGTGCTCCAGAAGCAAAGGGCCGATATCGTTCAGAATTGTTTATGACCGTGATTACTTTCAGAAAAGTAATTAGGCCTTTTTATGGCCCTTAATAAGTTATCGGAGCGGGACGGTTTGGAATTTTTCGATTGTTGCGAAAAATTTTAATTTGCGTAAATTAATGTTCGGGGAAGTTTTTTTTCATATTTTTATAATGCCGAAGTTAGGGTGCTTTGTTGTGACTTCTTAAAGCGGTACTCATTGCTAGCTGTAACCGCAACTGCTGCACGTTATAGGTATTTTTTTTTTACTTTTTCAAAAATGAAACCATGCTAAATAAATGTAATGCGTGTGTAAATAAATGTTTCTCTCTTTCTCTCTCTCTCTCTCTCTCTCTAAATCGATGAATCGTCCCCAAAACCCATAGCATAACAAAATTTTATAAAAACCGTTGCCGTTTCCCAGATTCAGATTAGTTTAAAGGTTATTATAGATAGATAGATAGATTAGATAGGTATGAAACATTCGGCCATCGTATCAAAATATTTCAAACGGAGTTCCGCTATTTCTAAAAAAATGCAAAAACTGTGCGTTATACTCGTAAATAAATCCATAGTGATTATTGAATTGGGTCACAAAATTTAGATGAAAATTACTTTTTCGTTTCTAAGTCATATATTACTAGCTGTTGCCCGCGACATCAGGGATTAATTTAGGATTGTAACGGTGAAAGAATTTTCAAGTCTTCCACGAGCAAAGGAAAAACATAGAATGTACCAAGTTGCTTCTCTTTCCGCGCAGATGGTGAATGCCCATCGAGAGAATGGACGAAAATAGGAATAGTATTATAGGCGATTCGGCTAGCAACCCAGCACTATGTTGATTCTCCTTTCCTCCCATACGCCCACAATCATGCTAAACGTGGCCTTTAGGACTTGTTGCCTCAGACTCTGTCTGCCCCGTAAGGGATTAAGACGTGATTTATGTATGTACGTATGTAAGAATTTTCAAATCGGGCCAGTAGTTTCGGAGCCAATTCAATGTAAAGAAACAACCAAATCTTTCCTCTTTGTAGTAATATTTAGTGTATATATTATGTATTACTAGTGACCCGCCCCGGCTTCGCACGGTATATTATGCATGTATTATACATATAAACCTTCCTCTTGAATCACTCTATCTATTAAAAAAAACCGCATCAAAGTCCGTTGCGTAGTTTTAAAGATTTAAGCATACATAGGGACAGAGAAAGCGACTTTGTTTTATACTATGTAGTGATTTATTACCGGCGTTATACCATATTGGCTAATATTGCCACAATTGAGCTTCCATGCATCTGTTTATCTTGTTACACGTAAAATTACTGTTATTTTTGTCCAATAAAGAGTTATATATACATACAGGCATACAACTGTGAGCCATAACACGATTTTATCCAACTTGGCGGCGTCAAAACAATATTGCTTTGAAGTGAAAACGCTGGTCCGAAATGTATTGTGCATTCGGCTAACGAGAGATTGTTACTCGGTTTGTCGCAAATTGTGTACTCGCATTCAGTACACAGACATGTAGATATTGTATACATATATGGCTACATATATGTATACATAACATTTGTATTAGAACAACGGGGAATGAAACAGTCCTACTAATCCTACTAATATTATGAACGCGAAAGTACTTACAGTATGGATGGATGGATGTTTTTTTACTCTTTCACGCCAGAACGGCTGGACAAATCTGGGCGAAATTTTGAACATAGATAAATTATAGTCTGGAATAATACATAAGCTACTTTTTATCCCGGGAAATTGCGTAATTCCTGCGGGAATGAATTCTATGCAGACGAAGTTGCGGACAAGAGCTAGTCGTCTTTATATGTAGCCCCTTTTAATCCGTTTCGCTAGAATTTCAGTACATTGTGTAGTTTTTTTTTAAATAAATAATCGCGTAATTCGGCGTGCCTCATGGCACAGGCCTCCTCCATTTATTGGAGAGTTCGGGCTATAGTTCCCACGCGGGCCCAGTGCGGATTGGGAACTTCTATTCTACTGGAATCTTCTATACCTTGGTATAAAATAACATGACTATCTGACAGACCACGCTCAACCTGAACCACTAAAGCTATAGAATTGAAATTCGAAAGATAACATACTATCTCTTGAATTTCGTTTAGGTGCAATTTTTTTTTTGTAATTCCCACGGGATTAGGAATAAATGTGATTTATTATATTTGCTAGAAAGCTGTAACTATACTCGTAATTACTAAAGCCTTAAAATTTGACGTAAATTCATACATACATAAATCACGTCTTTATCCCTTACAGGGTAGACATAGCCTAAGGCAGGGATGCCGAACCAATGGCACGCGTGCCACTGTTGGCACGCTTCAAAATAATTTTGGCACGCCAATAATAAAGAAGGTTTATTTTTGTCCATTAAATCACCAACTTAAGATTCTTTTATTATGAAATAGGACGGAAAACGGGCAATGTGGTCATATGTTGGTAAAATAACAACACACTCTTAAGACAACAGGGTCTTTGATGACAGGTCAGAGCCAAAATATTACTTTATTTGTGAAAAAATGGCACGTCCACCAAAAAAGGTTCGCCACCCCTGGCCTAAGGTAAGAAGACCTAAAGACCACGTTTAGTATTATTGTGGGTGTAGGTATGGATGGAAAGGGGAATAAAGATAGTGATGGATTGCTAGCCATATCGCCTATAACATGATTCCAAAGATTTTCGCACATTCCCTCGATGGGCTTTTACCATCTGCACGGGAAGAGAAGCAACTGGTACATTATATGTTTTTTAGAAATATGGAAGTAGGTACATCTGGTGCATAGTAGTAGTAGGTAGTTGGCTTACATCTAGTATGTAATAGTTACATCTGAAAACTGACTTCAGTATTTTGCAAAATTCAAGAGGCGTAGAAAATAAAGAGGATCATTCTGTGTAACTGACTTGCTAATATTATATAAATATTATGTAGAATCTTGGTACTCGACAGACATAATTTCTTGAGGATCAAAGAGATACACAACGAAGTGATTTTCCGAATTTCCCACGGGGTAAAAGGAAATAAAGACTTAATATTTATTGAGAGTTTTATTACAAACTAGCTTCTACCCGCGACTTCGTCTGCGTAAAATTATACATAATTATAAACCTTCCTCTTGAATCGCTCTATGTATTTAAAAAAATCGCATCAAAATCCGTTGCGTAGTTTTAACGATATAAACATACATATATGGACCGGCAGTCAGCGGAAAGCGACTTTGTTTTATACTATGTAGTGATATTATTCTGTGCGGACGAAGTTACAATAAATGGTATTTAATTAGTTAGTTAATAACATTTTTTTTTCTGGTTATCGAAATTTATTTAAACCAACTAATCTAAAATTACAACATAATACAATACATCATGATTAATCTAAAAGTTACCTAAATATACAAAACTTAAATTAACATTAAATTTAATTAAATAAACCCACACAATTATAATTAATAATTATAATCACACGTAAATAAAAATAGAGTCCAAATTTATGCCAAAAATGCCTTCCATCATTTTGGAAAAGACCGAGATACTCTTCAAACAGCTGGACCGATTTTTACCAAACATGGCTAAAAACCACCGCAAGGAAACTTGCTTTTAAAAAGGGAAAGGGGTCAAAAGATCATATATATAATATGAATTATATAATAGTCAACAGACGACCCTCGCGCCGGCAGCTTTCTCGCACAAAGACTCGCAATTGCGATACAACGCGGGAATGCTGCCTGCGTGATGGGGCCCCACCTAAGGGTCCAAATTTATTTTAATTTTAATTTTCAGCCTAAGTTTTGTTTTATTAAGTAATTTTTAAGGTATCCTTAGTTTATATTTTAATTAATACTTTTGTAATCATTAACAAAATAAAATACCTATAATTTAACTTGTAATATAAAATTTTACTAAACAGGTGAAATCGACGATGCGCCACACTCAGTGGTCAATATTGCTTAAAATACTGACATTCTGCCACAATTGAACTACCGAAAAACAAAAATGAATAAACAGTGCATTCAAAATAGGTACACACAATTTTGTAAAATTAGATTTCAACTGTATGCACATCTTCCTCTGTTGTTTTATTGATGATATTTTAAGAACACCCTCTCTGAGTAGCATGTAAATATGAAGAGATTGATGAATGTGGATGAAGCAAGCGGAACAAAGTAGGCTCTGCCTACTCCTATAGGAAGGAGGCGTGATGTTGTGTATGTATGTATACATGTACTGTACCTTCTCTTTTGTGTTCGCAGTTCAAACGAGCCGGGCGGGTGGTCACGAACGCTCTTAATAAATATTGATGCGTGCTACAACCTACAGCGGACTTGAGTAAATTAGAAGTGAACTATAGACCGACCGTTTAAATGAGTCCTTGCCCGCGCGGTGCTGGGGCGCGGGGTGGGACGACCGCGGGGGCCGAGGTGCGGGCGGCAGGCGCACTACCCGCCCGCACCTCAATCGGTCCCCTTTGTCGTCCTACCCCGCGCCCCTGTGCCGCGCGGGCGAGGACTCATTTAAACGATCGGTCTATAGTATGTCTTACCACCTACAAAGGTAGTTTTTTGTGCGTTTCCCGTGAGTGTGATTATATTTTTAAGAGGCTACCAAACGGAAAAGAGTAAAAAAAATTCTTACCTTCTTTCTTTTTTCATTTTACACTAGCTACAGGCTTAGACGGATTCAATGTAATCCGCATTTTTTTTATTGAATTTTATAAATTTATAGTCTACTAACTTCTGCCCGCGACTTCGGCTGCGTAGAATTATATGTATAAACCTTCCTCTTGAATCACTCTATCCATTAAAAAACACAGTTTTAAAGATATATAAACATAGTTTGAAATATATATGCATACATAGGAACAGACAGACAGACAGACAGACAGCGGAAAGCGACTTTGTTTTATATTATGTGATAAAACTGCCGCATCTACTTTGCTGAAGCAGCGAGTATAAATTAAATATCGAAGAAACGAAATTTACTTGAATTGAGTTGTAAAAAAGCGTATCCATTTTTATTATTGCAAAGATACGTCTGGAAAATTTATATGATCATAGGTACTTTATTTCAGTTCTAAAAGTTCTAATTTTAGTTCGTATTCTCTCATGTTAGTGAAATTAAAATTCTAAGAATAACGAATCTTATATAAATATAAATTTTAATGATTGCGATTTTACAACTCTTTATAGATGACTTGCCGATTTCAGTCATTCTGATTCTAAATAATATATGGAAGTATAAGTATGAAAGATAAAAATTAAATTGACTACATGATAAAAAAAAATAATAATCCATTAGTCCTTGCCTGTATTACGTTTTACCTCTATTGTTATACTATTATTAACCTAAACTAAAAATAACCTCAAATACCTCTTTGAAACTTGATGCAAATTAAATTACAATGACATTGGCTAAACTAAACATGAAATGATGTTATAGGGTACGCCGCTTAAAAAAACCAACTTTTTAAAAATTGAGGTAGATGCTCCCAACCCTCACATTTCCGTGTACCAGGTCCTCATAACCGATCAGCACCTCCAAGTACTGCACGAGTCTCAAAAAAGCCAGCACACGCTCCTGTTATCCCATTACACGTAGCCACATAAACATCTAATTCTTCCCTGCGCACCTGTGCCGTCCCTCTCGCACGCGCCGTCCCTGTCTCGCCCACTCGGGATATAGCACACGACGTGAGCCCAGTTTCGGCCGGCGGCTCGGAGCCAACGGACGTGTGTCGCAAACAGCCGTGTATCAACACGTTACAGGCGTGTTTTTTACGGACTTCAATGAAAAATTGATGAAAACGCGCTTAACGAGCTCTCGAGTGTTGAGACTGTGGTTCTAATTAAACTTTGTGCTACTAGGATTACATAGACGATGTAGCGAGAACGGTAAGTGTTTTTTCAGTGCCGATTTCAGGTAGATAACACAGACAATTCCGTCCGCTACATTTGCTGTTATGGTAATTTAATTTGCTCTTTGGTTATTTAATCCTGCTAATTGTGTTCGGTTCGCGTCGGTAATATTTTTAGCATGCACCTGTGTTGATTGATGGTTGTTTTTATTTACGGAGGTTTTTTAATGATGATAGATGGTGTAGACAAATCAAGACCCCGCCTATTCACTTAATTAGAGTTTTTCAAATTGACTACACCGTTTGTATTCCCAATCAAAAATGATATTTTTATAAACAATTTCATAGTTGCCGAAGTAAGCGTACATTTACTTATGTAGGTATAATTAAACGAAAGGCATGTCGCTATGTTTACACACATTTAACAAAAAAAGAATGCTACGACGTTTTGTTAAAAAGTCTTAATCAAAAAGGAGGATAAAACGTAACTTTTGCAATACTCTTACCTTTAGGACTTATTATTTTTTAGAGAATTGTTCTCAGAGAATTATCGTAGCAGCGTAGCGTAGCACTTGTTTATTCTGCGCTACGCGGCCCGTAGCTCGGAGGACTTCTATTTTATTATCATGCCTTCTTTTCATATTGTGTTATTTTCATTATTCTTTCATCGACGATTCTTTATTACGCTTTTATGATGGATATAAAATGGGTTATGGGTTCTCGGTTGCCGCCTTTGCGGATTGTTTCATTTAATGTAGAGTTCGTAGTTGATTATTATTGGATTTGAGTATGTATAAGGTGCTTTGTAATTTAGAAACTGTTTTTAATATGAGCAATTGATCACTTTTTTTAAGTTTTAGGCCTAGTTAAGGAGTTTTGACAGGGAACAGACATGTGCCGAATCATTGTACTATTATTCACTGATATTCTAGTTATTTTCCCAGTCAATACGGTCATGAATATCAACCTCAGATTCAAATTCATTTATTCATGAGTACTTATCGAAAGGATCATGAGAAAAACTTAGGTCTAGGGTTAGAACTCTTAGGTACCTAATACTTAATAAAAAGTTTCAATTTTTTTCCTGTGTGCATCAAGGTAGTAAGGTACTGATTTCATGGAAATTTCGTACTATATATGGCAGGTATTTATTTGTCTTTCTTGACCAAAAAATTAGTCGTACTAAAAATTTCATACATAAATTATAAAAACTCGACAGTTTCTCTCTCTCTCTCACTCTCATAATCGCGGAGTCATAAGGCACCTATTTAGATTTTTGTGCTTATCGATTCAATTCAGTTTTCCTTTTTTTTTAACGGAGAGGAAATCTTTATGTAAGCCCTAGCCCTACTAGGCACGGGAATGCCTAGGGGTATCTGAGACTCCACCTAATTCAGTATTCCTGAGTTAACTAACACAACACTCGCTCGTAATTTTTTAAGTATGTGTATGCAAATCGTTATGATGGTGACACATAATTTCTACGTAACCCTGGAAGCGAGCCAATGTCATTGACTTTGCGTATCGTGCGTTATCAATTCTTGTGAATGCAATAATTGCATAAACTTTAGTACCGGTAAACAACATTAATGTACGGTAGCGAGACTTGGGTATGGCAAAAGAAGCATGAGAGTAGAATAAATGCAGTAGAAATGAGAGCGTTAAGAAGTATGGAAGGTGTATTACTGAAAGATAGAATAAAGAATAGTGTGATAAGGGAACGCGCGGGTGTGAAAGAGGATATAGTGACTAGGATAGAAAAAAGTATGCTTAGTTGGTTTGGTCACGTAGAGCGGATAGATGAAAGTAGACTAACTAAACAGATCTATATTGGGAGTGTGAATGGTAACGTTAGGAGGGGAAGGCCTAGATGGACGTTTCGAGACCAAATAGGAGACGTTTTGGAAAAAGGTCAGGTCAGGAGTACCCGAAACCGACGAGCATGTATGAAGAGATTGATGAGTGTGGATGAAGCGAAAGAAGTATGTCAGGATCGTAGCAAGTGGAACAAAGTAGTCTCTGCCTACCCCTGTGGGAAAGAGGCGTGACGGTATGTATGTATGTATTTAGTACCGGTCAAGGCCAACGTCATCAAGTTTCCTGTTCGCTCCACATACATTCCACTGCAGTGTTTGATGTCAAAAGTCTTTGACCAGTGTGTGCCAGCGACGACATACGGATCTGAGACATGGGCGCTAACTCTCCTATTTGGTCTCGAAACGTCCGTCTAGGCCTTCCCCTCCCAACGCAACCATTCACACTCCCCATATAGATCTGTTTAGTTAGTCTACTTTCATCCATCCGCTCACTGTAAATAATAGGTGTCATATACTCATTTTAAGTTGCTGTTGCGCCAGAGTTCCGTTCCGCAGTGGATATTATCGCTTTTTATTTCCCACTCTAAATGCCCTCGCATTGAAATTTTAAATCGACATGAAATTGCAGTTCAACTTTTACCGGTAATTTTCGCGAATGCAATTTTGATCGTGGCATAAAGTTTAAATTTTTAACAGCTCTTTTTCAAACTTTTCTGTTTGTGAAAGTAGATCAATGAAGTCAAATTGATTTGTTTACTTTTTAACATAAAAGAAGTAAACAAATTTCACATTCATTTTCGTATTACTATTTTATTTTTGCTTAGGTACGTAATTACATTTTTACATAAGTGCTAGTTTCACGAAAAGTAATCTATTTTTAGCTGTAATTTATAGTACGGATCTGACAGCGAGCGAACTTAAACTGAATCGGAATTGAATCGCATTAAGACGTCTTGATGAGGTCCCAGTTCTAAAAACATTATGTGCTTACCGACTTTATTGTTCTAGGCGTATACAAAACAAATGTTTTTTGACTAAATCCCAAGCAGTTTATGCATGCATAGAGACAAATCGGAAAAGGCTTCGGCACCTTCAAAGGGGAAAACTGTTTTGAATTTGTGAGCAGAGCAGATGTGAGGAATAAACTCGATGGATCACGCTGCTGAATACAATTGAGAAAGATGTTTGTAACTGTAGACAGCTGTATCGGAATCCAACATACATATATCACGTCTTTATCCCTTACGAGGTAGACAGAGCCTTAGGTAAAAAAACCTTAAGGCCACGTTTTGCAGGATAAAGGGCGATCAAAATAATGATGGGTTGCTAACCGCATCGACTATAACATGATTCCTAAGACATTCGCCCATTCCCTCGATGGGCTTTTACCATCTGCGCGCGAAAAGAAGCAACTGGTGAATTCTGTTTTTTCTTTACTCTCAGACCAGCCTGGAATCCAACTAATATTATAAATGCGAAAATTTGTCAGAATGTGTTTATGGATGTATGGATGTGTACGGATGTTTGTTATTAGGGCGTGAAACATCCATACATCCGTACTTACAAACTTTTACACTTAAATATTAGTAGAATGTTAAAGGAAAAGTAATCGATACTAATACCGCTTCACTTTTGCGAAGACACACACAACGCTGAGCATCTATTTTTAATGCCTGTGTTTTTTTTTCTCGTTTTTTTTTGCTATAAAATTGTGTATATTCTCTTATATTTATGTGTCTTGCAAAAAGGAATAAACGTCTTCTTTCTTTCTTTCTTAATTAGTGAACGCAGCCATTATTTGGAAAAAGAAAACCATTTCCACGGCCGCAGTTAAGTTCAATTGAAATTCGATATTTGAAGAATCAATTAGTTTCAACTTGAAAACGTTAAATTGAGAGAGGCGCTGGAAACATCGAAATTTTAAGGTTAAGTAATACTTAATTAAACACAAGAACATGGCGAACTAGTTGCCTCGACTTCGTCTGTAAAGAATTCGTTTATCGCTATCCCGCGGGAACTACGCACTACCTGCTCTCATCATCATCATCATCAGCCTATGTTAGTCCACTGCTGGACATAGGCCTCCCCTAATGAGCGCCATAGCGCCCTGTCTTTAGCTTGTCGCATCCAGCATCTGCCAGCAGTCTTTCGCAGATCGTCATCCCACCTAGCCGGAGGGCGTCCTACACTACGTTTGCCAAGTCGCGGTCTCCACTCAAGAACACCACCACCCACCACTACCTGCTCTATGGAAGTCCAATTAAAATATCTTTAGATTTGTTCCCTTCCTTAAATAAATAGTGGAACAAACGACAAATATGAACAAACAACGACAATAAGCTACCAGACTACCTCGCATTTATTTACAATTATAAAGCAAAACTTAACCCAATCCCAATTCTTCTACTACAATAAATAATAAAAGAGGACTCAAACTTCTAGCTAACACATGATCCGCCAAATCTACTGACGATCAAAAAAACAAGTCGCTTTTCGTACACGTTTGTACAAGAAGTGTTCGTTATTTTTGCACGGCTGTGTTCTTCAAGGTGAGTTATGCTAGTCACGAAACGCACGCATAAAGCGCTGTACGTTGGAAATTGAAAGTGCCTTCGGCTGTAAAACGTATCTCAGTGAATGGCTTGAAGCGCTTGACGAAATATCAATTTGGGTCTCTTAAGCTAGGCACTCATCGGCGAGCTTTAACCGTAACTTTTGCACGTTACAGTAGGGTAACAGTACCAGTAATGGACGAGGACCTAATAAACCTAACAAATTTATTTTATTTTAGTTTTATGAATGAACTAGCTTCTGCCCGCGACTTCGTCTGCGTAGAATTATACATAAAAACCTTCCTCTTGAATCACTCTATCTATTAAAAAAACCGCATCAAAATCCGTTGTGTAGTTTTGAAAATATAAGCATACATAGGGACATAGGGATATAGGGACATAGGGACAGAGAAAGCGACTTTGTTTTATACTATGTAGTAATGATACGTACTAATTTGACATCTTGATGTAATTTATTGATAGTCATTTTATTTTAATTTTTAATATTGTAATTTAGTATTTTTATAATTGAAATGTAATATTTGATTGTTTTATTCCAATATTATTCACCATTTATTTCTCATGTACGTACAAAACTGTATGTACTTTCTATCTTTCTGTACCCGTTTTCATGCAATACAATGAATAATTATTATAATATTATGAACTAAATTTTGTCCGCGACTTCAATATTGTAGGTTATATTTTTATCTATTAAATTACACAAAATTCGGGATAGTAGAACTATACATACACAAATCACGTCTTTATCCCTTACGGGGTAGACAGAGCCTAAGGTAACAACGCACGTTTAGCACGATTGTGAGCGATAGGTGGAAAATGGAATCAAAATAGTGATGGGTTGCTAGTAGAACTATAATGTAGAATTTATTCTATATCGTTGTTCGACAAACCGCAGCTCTTGGTATAGCTAATAAACCAATTTATTAGGCAAGTTAAGACTGATTCTGCTTAAGATAAATTACATACGCGTTCGTTAACATGTTCCTTAGGGAGCGCGACAACAGAAGTGCACGCGGGCGGAGACGCGGGGAAGTCTAGTATCACTACATCATCACTACATCACTACATAGTATAAAACAAAGTCGCTTTCTCTGTCCCTATGTCCCTATGTCCATATGTCCCTATGTATGCTTATATCTTCAAAACCACATAACGGATTTTGATGCGATTTTTTTTAATAGATAGAGTGATTCAAGAGCAAGGATTTTATGTATGATTCTACGCAGACGAAGTCGCGGGCAGAAGCTAGTAGTATAAATAAAACAAAGTCACTTTCCGCTGTCCGTCCCTATATATGCTTAGATCTTTAAAACTACGCATCGGATTTTGATGCGGTTTTTTTAATAGATAGAGTGATTCAAGAGGACGGTTTTACATATAATTCTACGCAGACGAAGTCGCGGGCAGAATCTAGTATGTTATAATCTCAAGTTCATCAACGCGCGGCCCACAGTGACATTTAACATAAAGTCAAGTATACAATAAAATTCGCACTCACAACATCGTAGATATATCGAAAGATAGAACATACATACATACATAAATCACGTATTTATCCCTTACTGGGTACAGAGAGCCTAAGGTAACAAGACCTAAAGGCTACGTTTAGCATGATTGTGGGCGTATAGGTGAAAAGGGGGAATCAAAATAGTGGGTAGCCGCATCGCCTATAACATGATTCCTAACATTTTCGCCGGGGTGCGAGTCGGGTTACCTCCGCGTGTGATCAAGAGCTGCGGTACGTTTTTGGATCCGTCCGGGGGGAAGAGCAGTGCTTGGTCCGGTGCACCCTGGGCAATGGCTAATGGTTTCCTGGCAGTTTCTGAGGGATATCATTGACCGTTGGCTAAGAGCCCGACAGGGGTCTTTGACCATTACCGTACCACGTTGCCGACATTTTGTCACAAGATTTTTTAAATATATTTTTGTTACTTTGACATTGGCGAAGTTGTCGCTATAACGACTTGATACGCCGCAAATAAGAAGAACATTCTCGCCCATTAGGCTTGTAACATCTGCGCGGGAAGAGAAGCAACTGGTACATTCTAGATAGAACATGCAGAATAAAATTAAGCGTGGCAACTTTTCTTTGCACAATTTAAGTGACACGTACTTTACATACTATAAGGTAGAGCGTAATTTTTGTCAAAGCATTTAATAAACGTCGTTTAGAAACTCGAGTCCAGGTAGATTTTGTGTGGAGAGGCGTCGTGAAAGCATTATTCCGTAAGGTGAGAGTTTCTTTGCTGAAGGCGAAGCAGCGGCGAGAGGGGTGCAAGAGACGGGACATTAGCGGGAAGTAATGTTAGGATTTACTTCCTACTAATATTATAAATGTGAAAGGTTGTGAGTATGGATGTTTGGATGTTTGTTACTCTTTCACGCAAAAACTACTGGACAGATCTGGATGAAATTTGGAACATAGATAGATTATGGTCTGGAATAGCACATAGGCTACTTTTTATCCCGGAAAATTGCGTAATTTCTGCGGGATAGCGATAAACGAATTCTATGCAGACAAAGTCGCGGGCAACAACTAATACGAGTATGTTAATAAGTATATTGTATCACTACATAGTACAAAACAAAGTCGCTTTCCACTGTCTGTTTGTCTGTCCCTAAATATGCTTAGATCTTTAAAACTATGTAACGGATCTTGATGCTGTTTCTTTAATTAAAAGAGTAATTCAAGTGGAAGGTTAGTGTGTTTAATTCTACGCAGACGAAGTCGCGGGCAGAAACTAGTGATATATAATATTTCGGCTCCGAATACCACTTCTTAGACCTTAAGTCCGTGGGTCCCAGTGCGCATATGTTAATCAAGGAAATGTCTAATCTGATCGACTGCAAAGAGCTGGCAGCGAATTAGTATTGCCATACAGCGGGGAAATGCTGCCATAATTTTTGGCTCAATGAAGCGGGGGAGTACGTTTTTAGATTTATTTTAGTTTTAGTTCAAGTAATTTATCTTGTAATACAATTATTTTTTACTAGCTGTTGCCCGCAACTTCGTCTGCATAGAATTAGTTTATCGCTATCCCGCAGGAATTACGCAATTTTCCGGGATAAAAAGTAGCCTATGTGTTATTCCAGACTATAATCTAACTATGTTCCAAATTTCATCCAGATCTGTCTAGCCGTTCTGGCGTGAAATAGTAACAAACATCCAAACATACTCACAAACTTTCACATTTATAATATTAGTAGGATATTTAAGTAGTTAATATTAAATATTAATATTGTTTTCTAATAAATAAAGTGACATTTTAATATTTAGCTAGGATGTAGTTTGAGGTCCGGGGGATAACGTTAAACAGGCGAGAGTGGAACGTCACAAAAGTATTTGACAGACTGACTTGACAATTTTTTTATAGTTAATTAATTTAGTTTTCAATTTTTATTTGTTATTACTTTCTAATGTTTCTTTTTATGTTTAGTTTATAGAATATGTGTAAATAAATTATTTCGTAGTAAAAAATATATAATAATGACTGTTTTGTCTCGTTTAAACTTGTCTATGAAAAGTGATGAACTAGCCCTTATTTAATTCAAATAAATAATTATTTTAAAGTAACTTCAAATTTACATTTTCAGGCGTGATCGCTCGTGCCTTTTGCCAAGCCCAGCACTATCTGCGGAGATTTATTCGTGGCTCGCTTTTGACACTATAAAGGCCTTTCATACTTCTAAAACGTTGTTTACTCGCCCGTATTTACCCGCACCTGAGAAACTGTTTCTACATTATGTATGGCTCTGCATTTACTGGGCATTGTATGGAAGGTGGTCTGATGTTTTTGAGATACAAATGACCTTAATTGGTTACCTACGAAACTACATTCATATACATACACGCATAAAACACGTCGTTATCACTTACGGAGTAGACAGAGCCTAAGGTGACAAGACTTATAGGCCACGTTTAGCATGATTACTATTTTTATAGAAGGTACTATGAACGTAGTTATTCAGGGATTTTTTTTAAACTCATTCGGTAATTAAATCGTTTGCTGATACATTGATAAAACCTTACATAGTCTTTCCAAATAATCAAATGATATTCTTTAATTGCGAAAAATTATATATATTTATTTAAAATATTCTTTTTCTTTTCGTAGAAAGTCGAATTTTAAAACGATATCATATCCCAATAAAGCCGCTTTCAGGAAACGATTCTGTAATATTATGCCAGCATCTTTCCTTAAAAGAACTGCGCCATACTTTAAAAGCAGCACAAAATCTTAACACTGCATAAATCATACGAGCGAGCCACAAACAACGCGGCGGAACCAAGCATTCGAGTAACCGAGCTCGGCTAACTCACTCACAACTCACTCGACACATTACTGGGCTACCATTTCAGCGGAGCGATACGTATGACAATTATTAGAAATCCACCTTCTGCTCCAGATAAATTATCACTTCTTCCATGCTGGTCTGGGAGTAAAGAAAAAAAAATACCAGTTGCTTCTCTTCCCGCGCTGATGGTAAAAGCCCATCGAGGGAATGGGCGAAAGTCTTAGGAATCATGTTATAGGCGTCGCGGGTAGCAACCCAACCCATCACTATTTTGATTTCCCTTTCCAGCTATACGCCCTTAATCATGCTAAACGCCTTAAGGTTTTGTTACCTTAGGTTCTGTCTACCCCGTAAAGGATAAAGACGTGATATATGTATGTATGTAAATTATCACTTGATTTAATCAGGCGTTATTTTGCAGAGTTCTATATTTTTGACGAAATGTAATATATTACCTAATAATTCATAATAATAAATCTAAATATTGACGTCCGAAATGGATAAACTGTTGAAACTTATAAAAATCATGTTATCACAATTGTACACGGCTTTATACAATAAACGTTTCTTATTTCTTATTCACATGCCATATAAATCACACAAACCTACATCCCCAATATGACACAAAAACGCTGAACTTTTTAAATTCTATGGGGGTCCATCCTCAAAATACGAGTGGCGCGAGAGTGGTAGCGGAGTAGCAAAGTAAATAGTTTTTGTTCATTAAAATTATCACTCAACTTTTTTACTTACAGTCCCTGTCTGTGCTTTATGAGTTACACTTTGCAACTCCAGGTAAGTCGGTCTAGGTGTTGTTCTGAAAATTAGTTTGACCTACAGCCTCTAGGAAAGGAATGAGAAATCGAACCCTGGCGGTGACTGGATTCGCGGCTAAGTAAGTGCACATTTCATAAATTACCGTGACAAGATTTTTTGTATGAGAAGAAAAACGTCAGAGAAAAATAACTTTTGCGTAGAAGAAAACTGTAAATATTACAATAGAATAACTCTTTATTAAACACCACATATAACAAACAAAACAGAAAAAAAGGTATACAGAATATTACAAGGTAATAATAGGCGGCCTTATCGCTACAGAGCGATCTCTACCAGGCAACCATAATGGACTGGAGAACAGAACAGATCTGAGCAGGTGGTGCAATTTAGAATATATATATTAATATACTAAGTACTGAAGTATACAATATATTATACATGAAAACACATTTATAATAAATGGAGATATAAATAGACACATACACACATACCTAAAAAAGCCAGCTACAAGATTCATGCACAAGATGACAGATAGTGCTCCTTCAACATAGATTTAAATATAGGTAAGATTTAGCGCGCCTTATGATTATAGGCAAGGAAAATTAAAGGCCATTATAAAGGCGACTATAATATTAAAGGTGGTTGACATCTAAAGACTGATTGACTGTGATATCTCAAAAGCCATTTGAAAATCCTACTAATATTATAAACGCGAAAGTTTGTAAGTATGGATGGATGTTTGTTACTCTTTCACGCCAGAACGGCAGGTCAGGTCTGAATGAAATTTGGAACATAGATAGATTATAATCTGGAATAACACATAGGCTACTTTTTATCCCGAAAAATTGCGCAATTCCTGCGTGATAGCGATAAACGAATTCAGCCAGTACCTAATATAACTACCAAATTAAGGGACAAGATTAAAATTCATATTACTCAAAATTAAGTCTAACTTTGAATATGAACACAATGTAAATCTAATTTCCACTCGAAAGCATTTAGTAAATTTAGTTTTTAGTTGAAACAAATGTGCGACGACTAATAGCCTCTTTAGTGCTAAAGTTCTCAGTTGGAGTTGGGAACTTACTTTATTCGCCGGCACATGCCTCACTGGCTCTTGAATAAATCACCTGTATTTTTCCATTTTTATGTTTGTCACAAATACACGAAAGTAACATTTTGATAGACATTTAGCTTCCAAAATATGGAATTCAAAACATTTGACTACCGGATAGCCTAATGGTTAGAAGCTAGAGGTCTCAGGTCCGAATCCCGGTAGAGGCAAGCATTTTGATTGTATGTATTTAAGTGCGCATTTATTTACATTTAAGTATGTTTATCCGTTGCCTGGTATCCATAGAATAAGTTTAGAACTAGGTCAATTGGTGAAATTTGTCACGTAATATTTTATTTTTATTTTTTATATCTAAAGAGCTCGCTAATCTCTAGTAATGATTTGTCTTTTATGAATAAAGGTAACTTGACTTGGTTGTATTTTACGTTATTCACTAGTATATCAAATAGTAAGAAGTTTCCTCGCTGGTCTGGGAGCAAAGAAAAACATAGAATGTACAGTCAAGGGCAAAGATATGTAAACACCACAGAGTGTCAAAAAGCATGGTCATCTAAATGGTCATAAATTTGGCAACATATAAAAGTACATAAATTAGTATACATGATTTGAGAGATAACTATGTATACAACATTTGCAATAATAATAATATGTCCTCATGTATTAGGCCATAAACTTAGAAACACAGTAAAGTTCAAAAATATGTATACACTATTTAACCATAATTATGTATCTAATATGATAGCCAAAAATATGTAAACAATCCAAAATTCTATCAACACAACTCTATTGTCAGGAGCATATTATGAACTTATTTGCGTAACATCGAACTCTGTAATCTTAATGTAATCAGCCAGCCACTTGAAGCTTCAAGTCGTATACAACAACTGCTATACCAAACTCTTTAACTGATAATAATAATAACACAGCCTTTTTATTCCGAATTCGCTGCAATTTCATTTTTGTTGCTGTTGTTGTTTTATTATTAAATTGTCGCGTAATTCGGCGTGCCTCATGGCATAGGCCTCCTCCGTGTATTGGAGGGTTTGGGCTATAGTTCGCACGCGCGCCTAGTGCGGATTGGGAACTTAACACACACCATTGAATTTCTTCGCAGATGTGTGTAAGGTTTCCTCACGATGTTTTCCTTCACCGAAAAGCTCATGGCAAATTTCAAATGTAATTTTCGCACATAAATTCCGAAAAACTCAGAGGTGCGCGCCCGGGATTTGTACCCACGACGCTCTGCTTGAGAGGCCACAGGTCAAACCACTGATAATTACTCTATTTATTTTAAATCATGACATATGCCCACAATCTTGCTAAATGTGGCCTGTAGGTTGTAGGTACCTGATACCATAAACTCTGTCTACCCCGTAAGGGATAAAGACGTGATTTGTGCATGTGCATGTGCATGTGTCATGTGTCACTTTTGGATTTTTTAATTCCATTTGACTTACCGTTTCTCATGGTTTTTCTTGCGTTGGTTTTTCTTCTTTTCTTAATTTTGAACGAGAAAATATATCGTATAAGCCATCATTTAAAATATAGGATTGTTGCCTTATGCGAGGAAGGTATATCCGTGCCTGATATAGCTCTGCTGACGAATTAGGCATCACGGTGTGAAATATTAAATAGGTTAATAATAACGTACTATAGAAAATATTACTCTCTATGCACTTTGACTTAAGTTTAAGGAGTTGTTTTCTTTATTATACAGTTATTTTTAATATACTTTGCCTTTTATTAAATAAAAAAAAAAATAGAAAACTGTATGATTTGATACTGACGACACGGATGGCTCAGTGGTGAAGCAACCGCCTTCTGAGTCGAAGGTCCCGGGTTCGAAACCCGGCCAGGGCGATGTTTGAGTGATCAACTCGAATATTTGTGCTTGGGTCATGGATGTTCTATATATTTAAGTATGTTTTTATTTATATAAGTATTTATATCGTCATCTACTCGTAACTAGTACCCACAACACAAGCCTTCTTGAGTTTATGTGTACATATTTCGATACTTTGGGTATATATTTATTTTTGTCCCTGAATGTACCTAGCGTTGGCATCTTCAATCAAAATCAACGAAATCTGAATCTGTAAAATCTGTTAAACATGCCGATTGATAACGTCGTGGTGACAGGTCAAAACATGCGACAAACATATGCAATGACCAGTCTGTACTGTTTTCGTGAATTGTCAAAACATACTTTACAAATTTGTTTCGTGTGACTAGGCCGTAAAGTTGATATTCGCAGATTACATTTTGTATACATATTTTCGTGGCAATTACTGAATCTATATTTAATGACATAAGTATGACTATAATATTTGGCATTATTTGCAGGATACTAATAATGGAATTTTGATTGTATACAAGTTTTTGGTCTTGTTAGGTACATATTTATGTTGCCAGTGTAGTTTGCATATTTATTCCCATTTGAATGAGTATATATCTTTTTAACTTTATATGATTACTTATTTTCTTTCACTTTACTTGCATATATATCTTTGCCCTTGACTGTACCAATTGCTTCTCTTCCCGCGCAGGTGTTAAAAGTCCGTTGAGGGAATGGGCGAAAATCATAGGAATCATGTCATAGGCAATGCGGATAGCAACCCATCACAATTTTGATTCCATTTTCCATCTGTACGCCCGTAAGTTTCAAGTAGGTCGTTTTTTGTTTTTTTTTTATTTGTACAGGTTGTGGCTCTCGGGAGACACTACGATAACAGAGCTGAACTATAAGGAAGCGGATATTAGTTTAAGTTTACTATGTAGGAGAAAAAATTATAGCATAGCAGTAAAACCCCTGCACATTAAAAATATTCCAAAAGAAAATGTACTCACGAGCAAAAATATCGGCTCGCTTTTCATAAAAAATTGTATGGAGACTGACCCGTTATTTTCGCTCGTCAGTGTAGTTTCAAGTTTCGGTTTCAATTCCGCTATTTTTCACTCGCGTTTTTTATACGTATTACAACGTTTGCCACCATCAGTCAACTATATCCCTAAAAGACATTGAGTACAAAAAAAAGAGGCGCAAAAAATAGACGAAACGTTTTAATCTCAGATTGGCACAAAGTTATCAGATTATTCAGTCTCGCTACCGAAATCCCTTACACAAATTGCGTTAGTATTTTTCGTTTTGCACCTAAGACGCTCAGAGCGATCTTTCGGTCGATACCGCTCAGAATAGACGCGAAATGGGTCATCGCACGGCGACAACAGACGTTCGTAGCTTGAGATAAATTTATCGAACGCTTCTTGTGGATTAATAGATTTTGTCGCGCTCGGAAAATGACACGAGATTCCACCGCTTTTGTTTTGTTTTGGAAACGAATGAAGGTTACGCGAGGGAATGTAGCGAAATAGGACAATGTAAGCGACGAAAAATTATAAATGTTTTATGCAGGTTTATTCACAGAACATACAACGTAAGTATTTACAAAATCATAAGGTATTGTTCCGGAATATTTTTAGCTGGTGGTTGTGTTGGTGTGATTGATTTGAGTGTGATTTTTTATAGTGAAAATTTATATTACAAACTGAGAAATGACAAGCAAAGTATTATTAACAGCGTATCAGCATGTAACAGCCTTCCATGCTGGTCTGGGAGCAAAGGATAAACATAGAATGTACCAGTTGCTTCGATGGGCATTTACCATTTGCGCGGGACGAGAAGCAACTGATACATTCTATGTTTTTCCTTTGCTCCCAGACTAGCATAGAAATAAGTTGCATTTTTTCATGTAAAATTTAAAAAATTGTTTTATTTCCTATATTTGTTTCAAAACTTATTAAAATCTAAGATCATGGTTAAAATAAATACAATACAAACGTGCACGTAGTTAAATTAAGTCTTTATCCTTAACCCTGGCAGGTAACAAGACCTAATGGCCACGTTTACGGTGATAAGACAATACAAGTTATAATTAGGACCCTACCTGAACCTACTTGGCTTAATTAATTCTGGCAGGCACATTACAAAATTAAATCAAATCAGATATTCACGGCAACTCATAAACTGACACAGGCAAAATTCATTTGCCTTGCTAGCTCGTAACATAATTTTGTTTAGTACACACGAAGCGACTGGAATGTGGAAATTATTTTCGTGCCAGAATGTTGTAATGTCATAACATAATACTAAACATTGGTGTCGATTTCGCACCAAGGTTACTAGCACAGGTTGGCACTGTGCTAGCCTCAAAGTACTTACTACAGGACACGGCTGAACGCTACTTTTAACATTTTGCAGGCGCTCAAGCTTGCCAATTAGCTGCTTGGAAAGATCTTCTTCTGCTTCTTCTTATTTGTGGCGTATCAAGTCGTTATAGCGACGACAACTTCGCCAATATCAATGTAAAAAAAAATATAAAAAATCTTATGACAAAATTTCGGCAACGTTGTACGGTAATGGTCAAAAACCCCTCCCCCCTGTCGGGCTCCTAGCCAACGGTCAATGATATCCCTCAGAAACTGCAAGGAATCATTAGCAGATGCCCAGGGCGCACCGGACCAAGCACTGCTCTTCCCCCCGGACGGATCCAAAAAGGAGCCGCAGCTCTTGATCACACGTGGAGGTAACCCGACTCGCACCCCTCTCGGAAAGGTCAAGATAGGCCATGTCGTTATAATCAAGAAGAGGAAGAAGGAGAGACTGACTGTGCCAGAGTAATCTTGGTATGAAGAGGGAGAAAATATTGCAGGTGCCTGAGAGAATGGACCGAGGCAAAGAGCTTTTGGCTGACCTCAGAGACATGCCGACCAGGAAAGCGTCTGATGCATGATGAAACCCAAATTTCTGACTGTGGATGAGAAAGGAATAGAAGTTCCGTCAAAAACTACATCGGGCAACACGAGGTCAGACAGCTTTGAGATGAAATGAGGACTTCCAATAACAAAATAGTGACGGGTTGCTAGCCGCATTGCCTATAACAGTGGTTCTTAACCGGTGGTCCGCGGACCACTGGTGGTCCCTGGAGACATCCAAAGTGGTCCGCGGGGCCAATCTAATAAATAGGTAATTAGATAAGTGACAACCAGACACAACGCGTGAAGGTGCAATTCCGTCCATTGGGGCCGATCGAAGCCATACGTTAGATATTATGTTGTTACTAGGTGGTCCATGGCAAGACAGAACTTTTGACAAATGGTCCCTCATGTCTGAAAGGTTAAGAACCACTGGCCTATATATATAACATGATTCCTAAGATTTTCGCCCATTCCCTCGATAGGCTTTAACATCTGCGCTGTAAGAGAAGCAACTGGTACATTCTATGTTTCTTCTATACTCCCAGCAGACCAGCATGGAAGAAATATTACTCTAGTAACCCTAGTTTTATATGTTTGGTTTTACTTTAAACCTTGACTTGAACCCCTTACTCGTAAACGTTTTCTTTTGTCTTTATCTGGTACTTGTACACCGCCAATTACAAACCAAAAACACACTAACAATATTAACTTAAAATACAGTCCAATACTAATTGAGACTGATAATACAAGTGACGCCACGACAAATTTAACCCAAAAGCCACTCCATTATATACCTTACTAAAGCCAGAGAGAGTGTGAATCAAATTGTCAAGTTATATTGATGTACCAAATACGATAACGTTCATATTCGAATCATTAATCTTAATTACCGGAGCTCAATGTTGGAATGGTTGGTGGATGGAAAAATAGCTATTGTTAGGGCTACAAGGCAATGCTTTCACTGATTGACTGACAGTCAATACGTCGGGCTAATGATGGCGTCCGTACATTTACCGATTTTGGTCCGATCGTTATTATTTATTTATTGTAAATGTGTGTTTCATGTATAATATATTACGTATTTCAGTACTTAGTATATTATTATATATTCTAAATTACACCACCTGCTCAGATCTGTTCTGTTCTCCAGTCCATTATGGTTGCCTGGTAGAGATCGCTCTGTAGCGATAAGGCCGCCTATTGTTACCTTGTAATATTCTGTATACCTTTTATCTGTTTTGGTTGTTATTATGTGGTGTTCAATAAAAAGTTATTGTATTGTATTGTATTTAGTTGGGTTTATTAAGGTAGCTATGCCCACGACTCTGCGGAGACGTTTATCATGGGAACTATAAAATTTTCTGAGATGAAACTATCCTATTATTTACTCTGGACTGGCGCGTGATGATGGTAAGAGACCCGACGGCATGACAGTCGTGCCCTGGCATATGGGACGGTCCCTCATTTGGGATGCCATGTGCGTGGATTCCCTAGCACCGTCCCACTTGCCTTCGACATCATTGAGAGCGGGCGCGGCGGCTGCAACGGCCGAAACCGCAAAACGCCGCAAATACGCTGATTTGGCTGACAGTTACTTATTTGCGGCTTTTGCTGTGGAGACCCTGGGACCGTGGAGACCAGAAGCAATTTTTTTAACTATATTTTTTTATAAAAATTCACGGGTGACCACAGGTTTTAGTAGAAAAATATTTTAAATTACTACTAATTAAATAGATTTATTTATCTCATTTAGTAAAATACATCACATAAGGATCGTCGATAATAATTGGAATAAAAAGTAAAACCAAAGAACAATACAATTAAAATAAAATAAAATGTCAAGATAAAAATGTACCTAGATGATTCACAAATGTAAAAAAAAAACTAACTTCCTGTTGTAAAAACAATGTTAAGTGTCAAATAATAAATGCAAAACCACTGAAATATGAAAGTGTCGTGATTATAACTGCCTTTAATGGTAATCAGTGATTTTAGTTAAAAGGACGTGGCTCGTGAGCCTGCCGAAAGCGGAACGCCACGCCACACTAGCGTTTTATTTATTTATTTAATGCAATTTTTTTTTTGGTTAACGTCACATAGGCGATGTGGCTATGCAACCCATCACTGTTTTGATTCCCCTTTCCATCCATACGCCCACAATCATGCTAAACGCGGTCTTTAGGTCTTGTCACCTTAGGCTCTGTCAACCCCGTAAGGGATAAAGACGTGATTTATGTATGTATGTATGTACCAGGGATGTTACGGAGCTTCGATTCCGTTAAGTCGGAACTTCCGATTATTATTACACCTTCGGTTCCGATTTCGGCTCCGACAGTTTTAAATCGAAGGTTGTAATCGGAGGTCGAAGCATAACATCGGCGGCGGCGGCCTGTGTCGACTGTTATGAACAAGTTCATACATGTCGCGCGGGGAATCCCCCCGACTCCCACTACGTGCACTCTATCGTCAATTATCCGACCCTGCCTCCGACTCCGATTCCGACTCCGATAAAGCAAATTTAAAAACTACGACTCCGCCTTCGGTTCCAATAAAACTACCTCCGTTACATCCCTGGTATGTATGTATGTACAACTCACAGATGAGTACCCGCCTTAACAAAGGCGACAAAATCTTCAACATTCAAAACAGCTTACCGCGGAGGTCAATTAATATTTTAAAGTTTCCAACTTGCATCCCGCAGTTTGGGAACATTTTGAATTATTAAATCTTCATTAGACACTGTATCTCAAACTTGGCGCCGTAAATTTAGTAATATTTTAATAAGCCGCGAATATTTACCGTGCAATTTTGCATATTGCGTCTGTTTTATTCAAGTTGGATGGAGGAGATTTATCGCACTGATTTATTTACTGTGTAATAAGGTTGTCGTTGGTTGACAAAAACGGTTACGGTTTCGGTCAGTGGCGTGCAGAGTCACCAGGGTAGGCAGCGGTAGGCACTGGGAACTGACCCCTCCACTACGTGCCCAAGGTAACAGTTGAGGGTGCGTCACCATTGAGAACGTAGCGAAGACGAGCATAATCTTCCAATCCTACTCGAAACCCATGTCACTTAATCATAATTATTCTGACACACAAATGTCTGCTTTGACACACAATTATACCTTACTAGCTTCTGACCGCGACTTCGTCTGCGTAGAATTATACATAAAAACCTTCCTCTTGAATCACTCTATCTATTAAATAAAACCGCATCAAAATCCGTTGTGTAGTTTTGAAGATATAAGCATACATAGGGGCATAGGGACATAGGGGCAGAGAAAGCGACTTTGTTTTATACTATGTAGTGATGTGTAAGTTTGTGTGTATTTTCGGCATTTTTCATTTGATCTTAACAACGAAAGTTTGACGGCGGCACGGACTAAACCGACTCTCAACGTGCTTGGTCGTTTTTTAGGGTTCCGTACCTCAAAAGGAAAAAACGGAACCCTTACAGGATCACTTTGTTGTCCGTCTGTCCGTCCGTCCGTCCGTCTGTCAAGACCCTTTTTCTCAGGAACGCGTGGAGGTATCAAGCTGAAATTTATATCAAATACTTAGGTCTACTGCCCCTTGGAGCTGTGAAAAAATCAAAATTCTAAGCCAACGCAATCAAAAGATACAGCCGTTTATGCCGCAAATTTCCGCAAATTTTCAACTCTCAAGGGAATCAAAACCTACAAGGTAGTTCCCGTGAACGCAGAATTTTGAAATTTGGTATGAAGGTAGGTCTTATAGCACAGATTAAAGAATAATTGCGAAAACCGTAAATGTGTATGTATGTCTGTATATAGCAGTGACCAATATAAAGTAACCCCACACTGCGTACATTTTGCTTTGGAGCAGGGCTCTGCTTACACTGGTTTTATATATTTATAGATAATGATACGGAACCCTCGGTGCGCGAGTCCGACTCGCACTTGACCGGTTTTTTTTTATTACATCTGTTACTCAGTCCTGTCCCGGTCACCCTCGAATAATACTTCGATAAACTTAACGGTACAAATACCGAAACTTCCGCGTAATAGTGTTATCGGTCCGCCGAGAGCCGCGGGCGCTTTAAACAAAAGGGGAAGTTGGGGTAACTTGGCCATCCGTAGGGGAGCGCGGGGCAAACAGGGGCAAGAGTGCAACACCAATATTTGCGGTGAAATTTTTGATGATTTTATAAGGGAGTTTAATTTCAGGCGCCGGCCCGTTTAGTCATCAAAAAGGGTTTGTTTTTAATTTAATTTCGCCGACGGCGAACCAGTCATAATGCATAGGTAGACTCAATTCGAAAAATAAATATTTTAAGAATAACTGGAGCCATAGCGTTCATTCGAAAGATTCTTGCTGCATTTCGTCTTCATTAATGTCGATTACGATTTACGATTAACCTCTCGTGCAAATTTGTGTTAACGCTTCTAACCCCCTTATTCATAAACGCTCTGTAGGCTTCTGCTAACTCAGCTATCGTTGGTCCCTATCTGTCACTTTGACATTTATCTTTCACAGAGAGAGACAAACGATTGTTAAGTTAGCAGAAGCCTATAGAGCGTTTATGAATAATGGGGTCAATTTCAGCACCTCTAGCGGCATGTGTCTGCAGAAAGAATCTAAGAACTCACGGGTCCGAATCTTAAACAAGTCTGTAAAAATAGCACACAAAATGGATAAAAAATTGTGTCGACTTTTAAATACTAAAAAAGTCCTAGATAAATTGTGCCAATCAGTCGTTTTGTAACAATACAGAAAATATTCAGCTCTTTCGAGTTTAATTTCACAGATTTTTTTTTTAAATTGGCCGGACCTATGTGTTCTTGGATACTAGCAAGAGCTTCGTATCTTGGCGAAACTGTTATGTCCAACAAGTTTCAAAGTATCCCAATACCTACCCGAAAACTTTCGATAGCTCCAACAGCCGGTCAACCAATTCGATCGATTTAAATTAGCGTGTAATTGATCGAATCCCTATTTCCTCTTTATTTTTCTCGAACTTTCGAACAGTTCGGATCTAAAGCCAAGTCACGCGCGGTCGTTCGTTCCAAAGTTCTAACGTTTAAATTGAATGGCACGGCGTTACGCATTCAGGGGTGATTACAGCTTATTGCTTTCAGAATAGGCCCCCAGATTTCATTGAAAAGTTACGCCTTCTAGAAAACTCTCAATCGCGTATCGGGTATATTGTTTAAGTTTACGAGTAGGTATAACTTCAGACTTCAGAGTTCGTCATGTCGCGTATCTTTCAAACCAACAATATTTACAAGACTAAGAGCCTATCTCATCACACTGTTAAGTTCCAGCTATCTTAAGTGTCAGTTATCTGTGATTCTGTCTCTATTTATTACTACAAAACAAACAGAGACGACATCACAGATAACTGACACTCAAGATAACTGGTAATAAACAGAGAGTGAAGAAACACGCCTTAAATATTTTCCAATAGAATTATAACCCTTCAATACATCTATATCCGTATCTGAGTAAGCCTGCACTCCGATAATTAATATACGTCTCTTCATAGTAGGTGCCTCTAGGGGGCCTAATAAAATTTCACCGTGTTTTCTGTCTCACGTTTCCAATTAACCATTTATAAAACAACATGGCCACAACCTCAGCACGTTCCATGAAAAGCATGACGTACAAAAGAGCAAAGTCCACTTTAAAGGGTGAGTTGGGATTAAAAAAACCCGTGACGTCAGCACTTTCCCTGAAATATTGGCAAAATATTGAGGGAAGGATTACTCACCCCTTTAGGGGGGCGGGATCATCGCGCGATATTTATTGGCCCTATGTTAAATGCCTGGGGTTTTTTCGCGAAATGAAGAGGTTTTCAGGTGCCATTTGTTTCGAGTTAGGGTTGAATTTTGTTTCAATTTCGAAATTGAAGGGGTGCTGAAATTGTTTTGAAAAAAGGCAATTGTAAATAACGGGGTGTTTAATTTATTAATCTGAGGTAGGGTATTTTTTAGGGTGCCACAACATCTGCAATTGTGCGTAATACCGATGCTCTGCGACGAGCTAATGTCTGCGGTATAGAGACGTATCTGATGCGGCGTCAGTTGCGTTGGTGCGGTCTGACGACAGAAATACCAAACACATCTTCTTTTCTGAACTAGAACGTGGTAAGTGGAAATGCACATGAAGACATGCAGTAGGTATTGAGCCGTTTTGTTGGGAATCCCTCGCTGAAAAGCTATCTGAGTGGAGAAAGCATGTTCCGGAAAAAGTGTAGGTATGCGTTTGAGGACGACAGGAGGCGAGAACTAATAAGCAATCAAGACCGCCCTCCCACGTACAGTACAACTATGTTGACGGTACTCTGACGTGCGCTGTTTGCAGCAAAACTTTCACTGCGAAAATCGGGTGCATCAGCCATCTAAGGGCAAAACATCCAAGCTCCTAAATTCTTAGCAAAAAAAAAAATAAGTCAAGTCACTGTAGCTGACAAGGGCTAGGTGGGTGATATGTATATAATTGTGCTAGTAAAAAGTTTGGTGTCGCTAGCTACTGCCGTTTGAGATGAGCGACAAAAAGAAAGAGGGGCCTATTACCAGCAAGGGAGCGGATCAGAATACATAAAGTTTAAAATGTATATGGGTTAAAATACATAATGGTTCAAAATATATAACGCAATTTTCTGTAAAACTATTAGCTAAATGAACTTTTTTGATATCGTAATCTATAGATTGGTTTAGGTTAGGTTAGGTTTGTTTTATAACAATCCTGTTAATTTGTAACTTTCTGAGAAAATCGCATTATATATTATAAACCATTATGTATTTTAACCCATTATACATTTTAAACTTTATGTATTTTAATACGTACCCTACCAGCAATGACGTTCGCAATAGCCGAAAAGAATAACCTGGTGGGGAAATCACAGTAACTAATTTTGTTGAATATTATGTTGCTTAATTTGTTAAATACTTCCTGTTGACAATAAACTTCCGTGTTGACCAGCGGCGGCATTAGCGTTGTATTTTCCGCGCTTCCCTTTACCTGCCTTTGAACAAAGCTCGAATTAATTCCTTTCTCTATTCGCATATTAAACAAATAACATTCACGTTTATTCTCTACGTCATCACAATCCATCACTAGAGTAAAATTCCTCTACCAGTTTAATGTTACTAAAAGTTCAACCCGTCTACTAAATCTATGTGACGCAAGACCCCTGTCACATCGCACGGCGGTCAATGATCCCTTCTATTTCAGTGATCACTTTGAATCAGTATGTTATGAATAGAGGGTATGAAAGATTAATTGCTTATTTTTTCTGTGTATATGAACTTGTTAGTTTTACTGGTGATAAATGTACCGTTTTTTTTAGATTGGACGAGTGAAACGTGTTTTTTAATTTAATGATGATTCTATCGTGAATTCGACGACAGAAAAATATTTTAAAATATGCGAGAGCAGTGCAAATTGCTTACACGTCTGTAAATAACCTCAAGCTTCTAATCATAAAGATGTAAAGGGTCCATATATTTAAAAATGAGCATTTAGATATGCTACAGCTCTAAAAGAGGCATGGACGTCAAAGTTCCCCTCTTAAATTACCTAAACATTCTGTGGTTTTAAATGATTGGCGGGCAAGATAATACCGTCAAGTGCGGATAATGTAGACAGACTCTATATATTATTCTCTCTGGTGACAATGCGGACAGTTAGCAAAAAAAACTTGGGACAAATTACACCAATCGACCCAGCCTCGAACTAAGCAAAGCTTGTACAATGGGTTCCGGGCAACGAATAAACATACTTATATAATGTAGATAAATACATACTTAAATACATGCAACATCCGGACTCGGGCACAAACATTCGTATTCATCATACAACTGTCTGGTCCTGGGATTCGAACCCAGGACCTCTAGCTTCATAGACCGGGTCACTAACCACTAGGCTATCCGGTACGTCAAAAGAATGCAATGTTCGTATCAACAACGGATGCGGTAACATTTTGGAATAAAACTGCTTAATTCCCCTGAAGTTCAAAGTATGCTTTCAAACACTATACATCTAAGTATTCCACTTTAAATGTCTACCCATTCCGAATTCCTAGAACCCTCTAATGCTAACTCAATCTAAAACTCAGAGTGCCTAACTAAACAGGCACTTTAAACCCAGAGCGAGAACGTTAGGTTTCAAAATTGAGTGAATACTGAATGTAAGGCGGGGGTACTACAGTGCCGGCCAATTAAACAATTCTGTATCGACATTTAAACAACAAATTGGCCTGTTTCAAGCTAATTGACAACTTAAACTATTAAAAAGTTGATAGCATTTAGAACAGTTTCATAATGGCCCCTATTACGCTATCGATAATATCCAAACTTCTTGAAATAGGTGATGTGGAGAAAACTTACACCAGACGATTTTGGTTTTATTAAATTAAGTACTTATGAAATTATACGCGTACTGCTTTATTCATGAAGAAAAATACAAAAGGGGAATTAAAAACAAATTAAACTATGATTAAATTTAAAAACTAATTAAAGACTAAACTAAAAGTAATCTTAAAATAAAATAATTAAAACTTATACTATTACTAGTACTAATTATATCTTATTGCTTTAATTATATGCGGTATTTTTGTAATATTATATTTATGTAATGACTTCCATGCTGGTCTGGGAGCAAAGGTAAAACATAGAATGTACCAATTGCTTCTCGTCCCGCGCAGATGGTAAAAGCCCATTGAGGGAATGGGCGAAATTCTTAGGAATCACATTATAGACGATGCGGATAGCAACCCATCACTATTTTGATTTCCGTTTCCAGCTCTACGCCCTTAATCATGCTAAATGTGGCCTTAAGGTGTTGTTACCTTAGGCTCTGTCTACCCCGTAAGGGATAAAGACGTGGTATATATGACATGTATGTTTATTTTATTTATGACTGTGTAGAACGTATCAAAACATTAAGTCTTTTTAACATTTTTGTTTCTTATTTTAGTGTTAGTACTTCCACCCGTCAAAATAAGACACGATAGCAATATTATAACTGGATTTTTCTTGTTACAGGTACCTGTTAACATCATCATGTTGTGACAATGAACTCTGGCTAGTGTTGTACAAGTGTCGATATCCGTATCGATAATGGCCCGGTTGTTACTAGCGCTAGTGCTGCCCGCGCTCGCGGTGGCGCTGCAGCCTAGCGACGCTGACACCTGCAATCCGGATAAGATGACGGTTTACCGCATGGTCCTGCACACGTATTGGACAAGGGAGAAGTTTCCGAAACATTACCCGGATTGGCGGCCGCCGGCGCAGTGGTCACGGGTATACGGTGAGCATAATAATGATTATTTTATACAATTATAATTTAGTCAATAAATTACAAAGGTATTCCAAATTGAAGCAAATTCATCCTCGTATAGACATATCTTATGAAACCCAAAGTTCAATAATCAAATATCAAATGGAAACGCCCACTTCAGTTTATTAACTCACAAAATTTCGAATCATGAATAATCACAAAAAAGAAAAGTTTTTCTCGTGGAGCAAATAAAATGAAGTAAAAAGAAATAACCACTTAAGCTGATCAAATTATTACGCGCCCGAAACTGCCTGTTTTATGAAGGTAAAAAACAATTATAATTGCAAATCATCCATTCATTCGAAGATTCGGCACACTTGAAAGTTTTGAGTTGATGCATAAATTTTCGCAATTGTGTGAATTCGCTCGAAATAACTAACAATGAATAAAATTTATTGCCTGAAATTTACATTCTTAAAAGCGGTTCAAGTTGCTCTTCCAACTTTTGAAAACGAATTATTAACATAACTTTATTCTTTATGATACAATATACATAATATTATTATCTCGTTTTAGATATTTAGCAGATGTTTAATGTATTAGTTTAGAGACAATGACCGAATAAGCGTTGCAGTTGTGTGTTGTTGTTTGTGCTATATTTCATCATCGTCATCGTCATACTGGTCTGGGAGCAAATAAATAACATAGAATGTACCAGTTGCTTCTCTGCCCGCGCAGGATGGTAAAAGCCCATCTTGGGGATTGGGCGAAAATCTTAGGAATCATGTTCTAGGCGATGCGGCTAGCAACCCATCACTAATACTAATGATTCCTCTTTCCACCTATATGCTCACAATTATGATAACCGTGGCCTTTAGGTCTTGTTACCATAGGCTCTGTCTAACCCTTAAAGGATATAGACGTGATATGTGTATGTGTCGTCGTCATCATTATCAGCCGTAAGATATCCTCTGCTGGACAGTTGACAATTGACTTCGTACTTTGATGCCATACTTTGTGCAGTTAACAACGCCAGATTTTGTAAAAATAGGTAGGTACCTATTTATAAACTAAGAATCTTTAGGTCTTCTAGAATGTCATTCAAACGAGGAAATAAAAATTATTATACCGACTAACAGCGTTTTGGTCTAACAAGCTAGCGACCTGCTATTATTCATCGTCTTCAACACATAGTATAAAATAAAGTCGCTTTCCGCTATCCCTCTGTCTGTTCTTATGCTCAGATCTTTAAAACTACGCAACGGATTTTGATGCGGTTTTTTTAATAGATGGAGTGATTCAAGAGGAATGTTTTATGTATAATTCTACGCAGACGAAACTAGAACGCGTTGCTTGTATAAATTTAATGTTAAACAGCAATTCACAGTAATTGAAACCACAATCTAAAAGAGTTTCAATAAATTGCATTGGTTTTTGATATTCCTGACAGGATAATTCCGAGAAGCTTGTGAATAAACAATAGACGATGATTCAATACGAGTACTTGGCATGATTCATTTCGCAGACGTCTTGTTCAACTGCTTGCAAAATGCATTTAGATTCGATTTTAAAGCGAAAAGCAAATATTTGCAGAAATTTGTTTGAGTTTTGAATTAAATAGTCGCCATTTATTTCAAATAAACTGTTATTACTATCCTGCGCGTACTATGCAATTTTTTGGGATAAAAGTAGCCTTATTATGTGTTATTCATGCTAATTTTCGTCATTTTTTTAATGAACGAGGGAATTCGCCTTCGGTGGAATAGTAGACGCAGATGGTTTTAGAACTTCTAGTGTATAAATGTGGACGTAGCGTTTTTAAAGATGACTCAAGAGCTTAACAGAATAAAAACTATAGAAAATATATTGACTCGTAAAACACTTACATTCATTACGTTTCAAAGTTTATTTTAGTTCGCTGCAGTAGAAAATTCATCTCGCATGGTCATAAAAACCATCATAAAACTCTAGCACTGCTTGTCTTACCTAATTCTTTTGATCTATCATTGTTGTACAAAAATAACCACACGCATACGTAAACCGATCATTGTAAAAATAACCACCTAATATCCCATTATATCGTTTAAGATTAACCAAGACAAAATACGCTTCATTCATAAATAACTTCAAAGCTACAAAAATTTCGGAATAGGCAATTAATTTCCTCACACAGCTTAAGTCGTTCGGTTTGGCCGCGTGCCAGCAGCAGGCGTTAAAATAACCTCACTTATCGATAGCGGCAGGAAACACGACGCTGTCACAACACTATTATGTGACGGGAAGCTTGAAGGGATGCATGTGGAGACGAGACTATCGATATGCCGGAAGCCTTTGAGAGCGGCCCTATTGGGTTACTGGAGATAATTTCAAGTTTCAAAGTTAGAGAAATGTTTTGGCTAGACGAGATTGAAACGTCTGTGGAGTTTAGTTCCTTCATCAAATAACTACTGTACTACTACTTATTATTGGATATCAGCATGTTAACATAACATTCGTTTGTCATATTTTCTACGGTATATTTTGACGTAGACTACTCATAGAAAATATCATGTAAGGCAAATAATCATGCATCATTTAAAACTGTAAAGTTGTTTTGTCTTTTGAGCCTTATATCATTTAAACGCACAACGCACTTGTGATTCCTCAGGTCTTGCAGGTGTCCCTGGGCGACGGTGATTGCTTTCCATCAGGTGACCCGTCTGCTCGTTTGCCCCCTCCTATATATAAAAAAAAAAAATTTTGAGCAATGAGCAAACTTACAAAAATCGTTTTGTTGTACTTTCATAAATTATACTTTAATTGCAAAAATTATGGGAGACCGTAAAAGCCTTGAAAAAATTAAGGTTTTAACTTTTTTAACAGCATACAAATGGAATTAAGCCTTTTTAGAGTTTCTCTTCCTTGAAGTTGCAAGCTTTTCCAAGCAACAACAATTCTCAATTCATTTAAATACGAACCTAATTCGTCCCCAACTTCATAATTGATAAAACATTTCCAAATATTTTGAGCTAGCAAACGCCGTGGTTAATAAAATTTGATTTAAAAGGTAAATTACTAAAGATCTTAGTCGAAAATCCCATAAAATCGAATGAAACCTTTGAAGTTGCAAAATCTGTTTAACTCGGCGAAATTTTAGGCTCCCTTTGAGGCTAAATTATTATTTTATTAAATAACTACGCTTTTGAATCGTGAAGAGATGCGGCAACTTCGTAGCTAATTAGTAGATTAATTTTTGCGCAAAATGTCGTCTACAAGACTTACATTTAATTACTCTAAAACTTCTCCAATAATGCCTTTAAACGCAAGCGTAAATAACGTGTTTGGTAATAGATAAGTATTTGTTATACGGGGGACACGTAAAGAGAGAGAATAGTACGACAAACATGAAGGGGAAATATGGACAACTCATTTACAAAATATAGAAAAATGTCCTTAATAGACCGTACTGTTGGGCCTGCTTGGGAGCCTAAGCCTTCTCAATCTGAGAAGCTTGTACCCAACAGTGGGAGTGGGTGTTTACGAGTATGCTATGTTATGTTATAGTCTTAATAACAATTGCTATATTTTATTCTCCAAGAGAAGTCAAACTTTGAACAAGGACAAATCAAAAGAAGACGAAAATTTATATTCAAAAATCGTAGTGACATTTTCACTAAGTATTTTTTTATAATTACTAATGTTAGTGCAAGATATGTTACTAAACAGACTCCTGCCTGAAAAAGTAACGAGTGTTGCCACGCTAATAAATCGCATTTGAAAACTGACGAACCTTTTCATAGCGGCTGTATTTTGCGCATCCTAATTAAGAATTTCTGTTCGCCATTCGACAAGTAGGTGAATAGTACTTATAAATATACCGCATAATTATAACTTTCAAGTCTTTGAGGTTAATGGCAATGTGACAAATTACTTTGTTGTTTATTGTTATTTCGCGAAGACTCATTGTTGAACTATTTTGGGAGCAGCAGTAATTTTAGGTCAATTTATTCTTGAAGTTGATTTTGCATTGGCTGACTTTTTATTGTTAAGTG
This sequence comes from Pandemis corylana, assembly GCA_949127965.1. Lineage (NCBI taxonomy): Eukaryota > Metazoa > Arthropoda > Insecta > Lepidoptera > Tortricidae > Pandemis > Pandemis corylana. The sequence continues at coordinate 3,422,009 of OX421860.1, forward strand.
CCAGTGATTTATCTGTTGTTTTTTTAATGCACAACGAACGTCGCTTCTGTACTGATATTGTACTCATATATGATCATGATCATGATCATAAATATTATGAACGCGAAAGTTTGTAAGTATGGATGGATGGATGTTTGTTACTCTTTCACGCCAGAACGGCTGGACAGATCTGGATGAAATTTGGAACATAGATAGATTATAGCCTGGAATAACACATGCGGGCTACTTTTTATCCCGGAAAATTGCGTAATTCCAGCGGGATAGTGATGAACGATATCTATGCAGACGAACTTGAGGCCTTTTTGTCTAATATGCATTTTTATCCCACAGAAAATTGGAAAGTTTCCGCTAGTTTTTTTTCACTACATTTGCATTGTCATCAATGCTATATAAATTTATTTACCGACTTCGAAGTCTTCGAAATCTCACGGACTAAAAGTGGGTCAGTTTTGACGTACGTGATTTGTAACAAAAAACAAACAAACATTGAAAGTTAAATTAAACAAAAGCAAGAAGGAAATTTTACTTTTATTATTCTTTTATTGAAAATTGGTTAATCGCTATCTCGCGAGAACTGTGCGATTTCCGATAAAAACTGTTCTTATGTCCTTCACCGGGACTAAAATTATATTTACACCAAATTTCAACAAGTGAATTCTGCGGTTAAAGCGTGTAGAGGTAACCGACAGACAGACGCATATTCACGTTTATTATTAGTATGGATTACAATCGACCTTATGATTTGAACTATCATCTATGTACAAAAACAAAATGTCACAGCTACTCATCCCACGCAAACAAACAAAAACACATCAAACCTTTTCTCCGTCGAAGCTGAAAAAAGCAACGGCTCTAGATTACTAAGTAAATTAACGTCCGAGCATAGATCCAACTTTTTCCAAGGGGAAAAGAAAATTAGGGCGAGTGGAGGGAAAAACAAGACCATTAGTTTAAGGTGCAGGCCTAATTACTGTCATTACTCCTTATATTCCTGGAATGTATCGTGTAAGCAAAATAGACTCCCTTATCTGCCAGGCAGGGCTTAATTAAAATTGCGACGAGCGTTCTCCGTGTACTCCGTAATAAGAACAAGGTGGGAAGTCGGCGTGTTTGAAACAAATGAGTATTTGCGCCCAAGCATTAGGTAAAGTGAAAATTATAAGTTCGCCAACCCGAGGCCCGATTTTTGAATGAACACCACTCGAAATTGGTATAAATCTGGGTATTGCACAAAGCTACGACTCAAATTTTGCCAAGATTTATAATTCTGCTAGTTCTGCTTTTATTTCATGCTCAGGGGCCCGATTTTTGAAAGCACATCACTCGAAAGTGGCATAAATCTGTTTACATCTTCAAAACTACAGCTCTAATAAAATTTTTGACTAGTTCACAAGATTAATAAAAGCCGTACGTATCTTCTAAGCTACTCGTATTTCAAACTCAGCACAATTTTTCACCACTTTTGAGTGGTATTTTTACATCACATCACATTTCACACACATTTTTACATTTTTCTAAACGTGGCCTTTAGTTTTGTTACCATAGAGTTTACCCCGTAAAGGATACAGACGTGATTTGTGTATTTTCACAATACATAATTATGTGTTTTGAAAAATAGCCCCCTTGGTAGGTTTTTAGGCTATTGAATTTCTTTGTCGAATAGGTACCATCAGCCAAATATGTGGTCTACCACCCTATGGTTAAAATTCCTTTGCATGTCACAATATAATAATGTCGATAAGACAGGCCGTCAACTTGAAATTTCGACTTTAGCAACATTTTTATTTGATACGAAATTGGATGAAAAGTGGTAAACCATTTATTTGGGCGACCGTACACAATGTCAACTAACCCAGAATATTTCTGCGCGTGGACGGGTTTGATTGACTGAAAAGGTGTATATAGTCCATGAGCTCCTAGAACTCACTCACTCTTTTGGGTTTGATACCTGAATCGGTCTATGCTACCCAATGCCTGAATGTCGTTCAGTGCTAACATTATATTTAAGATACCCTGCAGAACTTTGTAGCTTAATAATAGTGTAAGTTTTTCACACATACATACATACCTACATCATTCACGTCTTTATCCCTTACGTAGTTTTTCACAGAACATCTCAATCCAATTACTATGAATAAATTGACAGCACGATTGACGTGGTTACTGATCATCCTCCGTTCTTTTATTTCGTTTTTAGAATTGTTCGCCGTCCAACAGCAGACATTTTTTAAAATAGTGTTTTACTCGACGAGACACTGGTAATTTTTGCCCCAATAATAGTGGCCCTTCAGCAATAACCTTGGGCTAATGTTTTTCAGCAATAAGCCCTATGTAATGTAGTCTAAATATATAAATAACTTCACGTGTGTTTTTGTTACCACTTAATTGCCTCTCACAAATTCCTCCGTTAGGCCGGCAAAATAAATGGCTAATCTATTTTTCTTCAGCCTAATTTACCTTCCTGGAAAAATAGCCTGAGGCCGGGTTCGGTAAATAGAGGTTGGTCGTGTTTGCTACGCTATTTATAAATGCTTGCTCCACGCAAACAGTTTGATCGCTTGAGTGTTTTCGTGTCAATTATGGCTTTGGCTATCATTGGGTGCGGTGGCAATGGAAACTACTAAAACTTTCCTAAGGAGAGTCTCCATCGTTCATAATTATTCCAGACACAGGTCTCTCAGAGCCTTGGACTGTAGCTTCCGTGCGGGTCCAGTGCGGGTTGGTAAGTTTTAAATGTAATCGGGTACGCAATTAAATACCAAAAACTCAGACGTGCGACGAGCTAGAGACCGTGATCCTCTGCTTAAGTAAAAATTCACACTAATAGGTCTACCACGGTGATCTTTTAACTCGAAATACAACATCAGTTGCTCGCAAAGACGACTTAATAATTCTCATAGTAGCATTGAGAGTTGAATTCAGCGTATTCGTGGACTAACGATGAAAAACGATAAAAAGAAAAATAATAAAATTGTAGGCGATATACTGTATCAGTGTTCGTAAAACCAGATGGACATCAATTACCAATGTATTTTATGTAGTAGCTATTTTATTTTATTACTTATAGATCCGATGTTTTTTTTTAATACTCAGTTGTTAACTTATTACGTTTAGCTGTCACATACATACATTAGTGCGTTACAAAGAGAGAAACATTATTCAGTTGTACAATAGGTCAGATGAAATTGTGGTCGAAGCTTTCTACACCTAAAATAGGTGTGAAACCTGTGTCTTAGGGGCTTGAGTTGGAACATGGAATAGTTACTACTGTACAGTGTACTGTACAGAGTAACAGCAGAGCAGACTGATTCTAATTTCTCAAATAAAGTACAGATTAAGGAGATGAATAAAAGTCTGAAGATAAAAATAACCATGAGAAAAACAAATGAATTCAAATTTACCAAGCAAAGCAGACTGGAATAGTCCAGTCACAAAACTTGTCTAGGTGCTTCAAAATATCGGTAGGTATACATGTGTGAAAAACGAGCCCTAGTATGGTATCTATCTATCTATTTACAGCCAGTGCCCGTCCACTGCTGGACGTAGGCCTCCTTCATATTGCGCCAACTTTCGCGATCCTGGGCTTTCCTCATCCAGCCACTGCCAGCTGTCCTCCTAAGGTCATCCGTCCAACGCGTCGCAGGGCGTCCCACCTACGCTTTCCCAAACGTGGTCTCCACTCTAGGATACGTATGGTATCCTAGTATGGTGGGAGTGACAAACCACTAATGTCCTGCAGAATTAGATAAGCCTCTGTTTCCGCGAAAGCTTAATAAATTATTGGCGTGCAATTAGGAGAAAACAAATCCCAATGCACCTGTCTCGGAGCAGAAATAAATTATTGAATCAAGTACTTATACTCTCGCGATTTCGAAAGGTTACAAGTCCGCGTGAATGGAGGGACTTGAGTCGTTTTGTCAGTACGACGTTTGGTTGTCTGTATGCCAGTTGGCAGGGGAGCGGGTTCACTACTCGTTGATTCACACGTTACGTAAACAAAGTATTTATAGGTCTTTAACTAGGATTCCCTCGGGCTGTGACTCATTTATGGCAATTTGATAGGTACGAGGGTTGACAGCTAGTCGGTATATCAAGAGATAATAACGGAGACGATTGTATAAACAATCATGTGAGGAATCAATATCAGTATCCAATCCATCCTGGTCTGGGAGCAAAGAAAGCACATAGAATGCACCAGTTACTTCCCTTTCTGCGCATATAGTAAAAGCCTATCGGTGGGTGAAAATCTTAGAAATCATGCTACGAGTATAGGCAATTTTGAAATATATTGTCCACCTATACGCCCACAATCATGCTAAACGTGGCCATTAGGTCTTGTTACCCTAAGCTCCGTCTACCCCGTTAGGGATAAAGACGTGATTTATGTATGTATGTATTCCATTACCAGTTTCCTGGGTAAAGGTTCCTCTTCTGTGCCATTGTGGCATCCATGCACCTGCCAACCAGTTGTTTAGACATCTGCTTGTGCCAACTTCCCCACTTCGATTTTATCTTTACTTTTTTTTACGCGAAAAGAGGGTATTATAGCTTTGACGTCGATGTCTCTATGTGTGTGTGTGTGTGTGTGTGTGTGTGTGTGTGTGTGTGTGTGTGTGTGTGGCATCGTGGCTCTCAAGCGAATGGACCGATTTGGATGCGGTTTTTCCATTTGATTCGAATCTTCCATGCTGGTCTGGGAGCAAAGAAAAAACAAAAAAGAATAGACTAGAATGTACCAGTTGCTTCTCTTCCCGCGCAGATGGTAAAAGCCCATCGAGAGAATAGGCGAAACTCATAGGAATCATGTTATAGGCGATGTGGCTAGCAACCTATCACTATTTTGATTCCATTTTCCATCTATACGCCCATAATCTTGCTAAACGTGGCCTGAAGGTCTTGTCGCCTTAGGCTCTGTCTACCCCGTAAGGGATAAAGACGTGATTTGTGTATGTGTATGTATTTCCATTTGAAAGCTAATTTCATTGCGGTATTTCTTAGCTATGTTTGGTAAAAATCGGTCCAGCAGTTTGCAAAGTATCAGCTTATTTCTAAAATGATTGAAGGCATTCCTGGCTTAAAATTAAACTATATTTTTATTTACATAATAAGATGATTACTGGATTTAAATGCGTGGGTTTTTTTAAATTTATATTTTTATCTTTTTGTTGCAGGCGTCTCCCACGATCGTTCATACGTGCTGTTCCGTCTAGGCCGGCGCGTTTCGTCCCCCGTCCGGCAGTTCGCCGAATCCGGGCGTTCGGACGCGCTCGGCTCGGCGCCCGGCACCATGGACGTGTTCGGCGCGCCGGCGGTCGCGCAGGGCGCTGGCCGAACCGAGGCCGAGTTCTTCGTGGACGGGAATCATTCAAGGGTGAGCGTATGAACTTAGCCAAGTGACCTTTATCTCCTAAACTTAAGTACTTGGGTGTCTCGGTATTTTTATGGTACGTTTTCTAAAAATGAAACCTACGAGTAGATATATGGATTTATCGCCTCCGAAACCCCCTGCATACTAAACTACCGTTTCCGATATTCAGATTTATAATATACATATTATATATATACAAGAATTGCTCGTTTAAAGGTATTAAAGGTAGGAATTATGGTAAAGGCGATGCGGCTATCCGTCACTATTTTGATTCCACTATCCACCTATACGGCCCACAACTATGTTAAACGTGGCCTTTAGGTCTTGTTATCTTAAGCTCTATCTACCCCATATAAGATTGACGTGACTCGTGTGTGCATTTGTGTAAACCTAATTAAAAATCCTACTAATATTATAAATGTTACACATAAGTCGGGTTCTATCTATTTATTGCTTTGTTTACGTAAGAGTTCATGGATTATGTAGTATATTTTATCTATGTATCGTTTCGTGAGTCATAGACGGTTCTGGCTAGAAATCAGTGCTGCAGGTGCCTAACACCTCAGCGTAATGCTGAGCCAGCGACCGTTTCACTTTTGCGAAGACACACACAACGCTGATGATCTATTTTTCAAGTCTGTGTTCATTTTTCTTGTTTTTTTTTTCTATAAATGTGTGTATATTCTCTTATATTTGTGAGTCTTGCAAAAAGGAATAAATGTCTTCTTTCTTTCTTTCTTTCTAAATGCGATAGTTTGTGACGATGTGAGTGAATGAGTCTGTGAGTGAGTGTGTCTGTTTGTTCCTTCTTCACGCTGCAACGACGGGACGGATTTGGATTAAATTTGGAACGAAGATAGCTGAAACGGATAATTGCAGAGTTCCCGCAGATTTGCGATAAAGATGTAAAAGGTCGTAGCTGCCTAGAGTCGCAGCGTACTTTAATACTTACATACATGCATACATACATACATCACGGCTGTATCCCTTACGGGGTAGACAGAGGTAACAAAACCTTAAGGCCACGTTTAGCATGACTAAGGGCGAATAGGCGGAAAGGGAAATCAAAATACTGATGGGTCGCTAGCCGCAACCTACACACAATAGCCGCCGCCTATAACATGATTCCTAAGACGCTCATTCCCTCGATGGGCATTTACCATCTGCGCGGAAAAAGAAGCAACTGGTAAATTCTATGTTTATGACTTTAATACTTATTGCGGAATATACTAACAACATCATTGCTCGAATTTCTACCAATCGGGAGGGTGCCCAGCAAGCTGGCAATATAGCCAAATTGTATGGCATTGCTTTTTTGCTGAACAAAGTATTGGCCAGTTCTCTAGTCACCAGGCCGTTCACCAATCCGACAATTGTCGGTGATAAGTGACAATTCTATTTACATTACAAACTCGCCGAGAATCAACGCCGGTTGGCTTCATATTGGATACGGATTGACAATTGTCGAAATGGTGAAAAAGGGGCCTGGCCTCCAGAGACGCGGCGTCAGATCATTTTAGTAGAGACAGCGCAGTATTTTGTAAAAATTAGGACAACAAAAGATGAACTCCATTTATTTTAGTACTAGCTTCTGCCCTTCGTCTGCGTAGAATTATACATAAAAACCTTCCTCTTGAATCACTCTATCTATTAAAAAAACCGCATCAAAATCCGTTGTGTAGTTTTTAAGATATAAGCATACATAGGGTATACATATCTAATCTAATCTAATCATAGGGACAGAGAAAGCGACTTTGTTTTATACTATGTAGTGAGTAGTGATGATGTGAACGTTTTGACAAAATCAATGTTTGATTATTGCTTCCATGCTGGTCTGGGAGCAAAGAAAAAACATAGAATGTACCAGTTGCATCTCTTCTCGCGCAGATGGTAAAAACCCATCGAGGAACCCATAGGAATCATGTAGTAGGCGATGAGGCTAGCAACCCATCACTATTTTGATTCCCCTTTCCATCTATACGCCTTTAATCATGCTAAACGTGGCCTTAAGGTTTTGTTACCTTAGGCTCTGTCAACCCGTAAGGGACAAAGACGTGATATATGTATGTTTGTATGATCATAGCGTAAGGAGAAACCTTTTCTGTTTTGTTGTTCTTTGAAACCATTAAAAACATTTTAAGATCAGTTACAATTCTTGAAAAAAATAGTAAAGTTGCAAGAAAACAGGTTTGGTGAAGAGTATCTTTTACTTGCAATTATTATCAGAGACATTAAAAGTTCGCAACTGTACTGCGTATTGTGTTCTCGATATTACTGTAGCCTAAAAGAACAAAACATTGCCTCGACTATAACAAGCACAGCCTATGTTATTTCATTAACGAGAAAGACACAATAACGATTTACAAACGATATCTGACAACGTAAACAATGATAAACAAAACGTATCGGCACAATATCGCCGAACTACCCTTGCAGCCCAATAACTCCGCAATTTAATTGCAAGCGGTACCTACTTGTAATATAAAACCGTCGGGGTTGCCAACATTCCCCGACAATGCCTGGAAATATCGTATTTCATCACTAATTAACGCCCTTGAGAGCAAACAACAATTACGATACGTCAAACTGCTGTACGGCCGAATAAAAAGCCGAATCGATTCAAATTCACGTAATAAAGGGGCGTTTTATCGTGCACGCGTCGCGTTTGTTTTATTCGGCCAACTCAGTTTCGGCTATTCGGCGTTCACGGTAAACGGTAACGAGTTTGGCCGAATGGCGTGTGTTTGAACGTTTATATTTATGTGTCGTTAAGAGCCGGTACTTTCGATGAAAGGTATCGTATTATAAAATTATATATCGTTTTGTGAATATTTTAGGACACGATATACCTGCTATTAGGGTGTGTTATTTATTGTACCTATGTTCGTACGAACACATCAAATTGACTAATACCCGATGAGTTTATAGAAAGTTCATCATTTCCAGCCTTTATTCGTGAGAGAGAGAGAGCCCAGTGCGGATTGGGAACTTTACACACACCATTAAATTGCTTCGCAGATGCGAGCGTTTCTTCACGGTGTTTTCCTTCACCGAAAAGCTCATGGTAAATTTCAAATGTTACTTCGCACATAAATTGTAGCAAAACTCAGAGGTGCGAGCGCGGGATTCGAACCCACGACCCTCTGCTTGAGAGGCCATAGGTCAAACCACTAGGCTACCACGGCTAAAAAGTTACGAATACTACGCACCCCAATGGTTAAAGTTCACGGATACATAATGTTCACATGCAAAACCTAATAAAAATAAAAAAATGATAATAGCTTAGAGAAATCACTTAAAAATATGCTTTGAATAATAATTTAATTGTAAACAAAATTTTGAAATCAGTTGACGACCAAAGCTTTGAAACTGTTGAGAAACTTCCTATTCCGCGGGAATCTCAAACAATCCATCCTTATTCATCGTCAATATTCCAACGAATACTTCCATGCCTAATTTCAGGATCACAGGTCCATTTAGTATAGGCTTAGACGTTGATGAATCAGTCAATCAGGATTTTTAGACGCATAGGCGCTTCATTGTTTTAATATTAAGAAGCCTCACAAAGAAAGTGATAAAAGAAAGAAAGAAAGAAAGAAAGAAAGAAGACATTTATTCCTTTTGGCAAGACACACAAATATAAGATAATATACAACATTTTATAAAAAATAAACAAGAAAAAAAAACAGACAAACTGACAAACTGATAATCTAGCTAAGCCATCCCTTCTACAGAGCTTATGTAGTGAAAATTGAAATATAAAATATTTTATTGAATCAGGCGTTACTTTGCGGAGGACCATTTCAATAAACAAAAAATATTTACCTTGCTACTCCGCTATACACTAGCGCCGCTTGAGAAGGAGTAGCAAGGTAAATATTTATTGTTCATTTTAGTGAAATATACTTAGATTAGGGTAGCGAGGGGTCGATTCAATTTTATTTGTCCGAAATACCCACAACATCGTCAGTATAGAACAATCCAAATGCAATTACCAAGAGCTACCCTGATTGATTCGTATTATTTACGAGTACTATTTATATATTGATATTGTTTATTAAGGACCAATCCTATAACCTCCGTCCGTCGGTATTTCTCGATTTCTGCCTACAAGTAGGGTCTCTAAGTGAATTAGGAACCGTACAGTCTAAGGGATGAACGCCATGCCGTTGTTTACTAAAGGCTGTGTTTGTTGTTTCATCGAATTACAGTCTGATACATTTAGTTCCTTCTTAATAAACGAAGGTTGTTTAGCTAAAAGGTCTAGAAGTTTCGGCGCGAGACGCCACTTTGCTAATGTTTCCAATAACATAATTATACAATATTTCTAAACAATCTTCCGTGCTGGTGGGAGTAAAGATAAAACATAGAATGTATCAGTTGCTTCTATTCCCGCGCAGTTGGTAAAAGCCCATCGAGGGAATGGGCGAAAATCTTAGGAATCATGTTATAGGCGATGCGGTTAGCAACCCATCACTATTTTTGATTCCCCTTACCACATATACGCCCTTAATCATGCTAAACACGAGTAGGTCTTATTGCCTAAGGCTCTGTATATCCCGAAAGAGATAAAGACGTGATTTGTGTGTGTGTTTGTGTTTCTAAACAATACTGACAGCTAGAAAACATGGAAAAATCTGAAAAGCGACCAGCGAGGTGCAAACTTAGGTAAACTTAGCTCGGTTGAGTTGTAGGTTAGTTTGGTTGGACGTCCTGTAACAGTTTTTAACCACCGACGCAAAAAGAGAGGTGTTATAAGTTTGTCAACGATGTCTGTGTGTGTGTCTGTCTGTGGCATAATAGCTCTCAAGCCGATGGACTGATTTCGATGCGATTTTTTTCATTCGAAAGTCAGTTACCTTGCGGTTCTCAGCCATGTTTGGTATAAATCGGGCCAGCAGTTTGAAGTATATCAGTTCTTTCTTAAGTGATGCCATTCATTACATACTTACGCAAATCACGTCTTTATCCCTTACGGGGTAGACAGAGCCTAAGGTAACAAAACCTTAAGGCCACGTTTAGCATGATTAAGGGCGAATAAGTGGACAGGGAAATCAATATAGTGATGGGTCGCTAGCCGCGTCGCCTATAACATGATTCCTAAGACTTTCGCCCATTCCTTGAGCTTGGGCAACTGGTAAATTCTATGTTTTTTCTTTACTCCCAGACCAGTAGGCTTATTATCTAACTCGCTCGCAATCGTCATCGTGTTCATTTTGACAGTTCTTGTATGAATGTGACAGCTAGCTGAATCCGATGCCAATTGTCAGCCCATACATGAACTATCAAAATGAACACGATGGCGATTGCGAGCGAGTTAGGTAATAAGCCTACAGGATGGAAGAAAAGTAATAAATAAATCTAAGTTCAAGTGTAACATTCAAAAACTTGTCGCGTAACTTTGATTATTACTTCAACGGTCGAGGTTCGACCTTGCTGCCTTGAAACCTGAAACAAAACCTTCAGCTAAGTAGGTCTGCGTTGTGCTAAGTTGTCTTCTTGTTTGCGTATCACGAAAGTTTGAGCATCATTCGAGTTGTTGTTTACTTCGGCGTCTCAACTAGTTATAAAAGATTTGGCATATCCAGTTACCTACAGTCGAATTTGACTTAAGTAATGATTGTAATTTTATTGAATCAGGCGTTACTTTGCGGAGGTCTGTTTCAATGAACAAAAAACATTTCTTTGGTACCTACGCTACGCTACTCGCGCTAAGTATTGTAATTTATTAAAATCGAGTGTAAAGGGACTTCCATGCTGGTCTGGGAGCAAAGAAAAAACATAGAATGTACCAGGGGCTTCTCTTCTCGCGCATATGGTAAAAGCCCATCGAGGGAATAGGCGAAAATCTTAGGAACCATGTTAAAGGCGATGCGGCTAGCAACCCATCACTATTTTGATTCCCCTTTCCAGCTATACGCCCTTAATCATGCTAAACGTGGCCTTAAGGTTTGGTTACCTTAGGCTCTGTCTACCCCGTAAAGGATAAAGGCGTGTTAATATTATATGTGTGTATGTATGGCTCAATATTCCTTGAAAACATAATCTACCCTCAATGTCATTACCGTCAGTTTTAATTATACGAAACCGAATGAGTAGCAGCGGTAGTAATTTGACGAAGGTAGCGCCAGGAGGCTCTCCTGGGGGAGTAGATTAGGTCGCGGATGTAAGGATCCGTGCTTAGACCAGGAGCTGACGCTGAAAAATTAAAATAATATAAACTGTCTCCAACTTATTTCTCTTATTGGTTGTCTGGAAGAGATCGCTATTAAGCGATAAGACCGCCTATTGTCTACTTTGTTCTTTGTTTCTGTATTGATTTGTGGTGTTCAATTAAGAGTATTTGTATTGTATTGTATTGTATAATAAAATGATGATAATCAACGTATATGACACAAAAGCATTGGAAGTAGGAGTGCAAAAAACAAATAAAAAATGAAATGAAAATTTTAATGGTGCTCTCCCCAAAAAAACTTGATTTTGATTTGTGGTTCTTTCGTTTAAAAGCAGCGGTATGTAGCAAAGTAAAGTCATCCATTTATTTTGACATGGACCTCCGCAAAGGAACGCCTGAATCTAAACAATGTATCCGTTATTATAGTAAAATTAAGTGTATTTGCTGCTATTAACAACCCCTCATTTGTATTACAGTAACGTACTACAAATAAATGCAATACAATACAATAACACCTAATTAAACACCACGTACAACAACCCCGGCTCTGTCTACCCCGTAAGGGATGAAGACGTGATTTGTGTGTGTGTGTGTGTGTGTGTGTGTGTACAACAACCAAAACAGAAAAAAAGGTATACAGAATATTACAATGTAACAATAAGCGGCCTTATCGCTGCAGAGTGATATCAGGCAACCAAATAAATGTGCATCGATCACAGTTAAAAAACTGTTTTAATACTACTACGCTAGAGAAGTAGGTAACTACACGTATAATTTCAAATGTTTCCCGTATCCACGACTTGTGCATTGCTAAAATTACCACGATACAAGCACTTAACTCAGGGTAAGTGGTGACCACGGTCGCTGCAATTGAGGCTTAATAAAAGTGAAAGGCGTAATTAACCTCTCGGTTAAATTGATTTTATGTGAACCAAATGGGACTAAAATGCAGTTTTTTTAGGTCAGACATACAGAATCAGTAATTATGATTCAGAATCGAAGAAACACGAACATATCAAAGAATTTTAGGTACACCTGACCTCGGGTTCACAATTTTCAATTGATGTTATTTTAAGCTATGCAAAAAAACTTGAATCATGTACAGTTAATCGTAAACTAGCGACCCGCCCCGGCTTCGCACGGTATATTATGCATGTGTTATACATATAAACCTTCCTCTTGAATCACTCTCACAAAAAAACCGCATCAAAATCCGTTGCGTAGTTTTAAAGATTTAAGCAATTATATAGGGATATAGGGACAGAGAAAGCAACTTTGTTTTATACTATGTAGTGATAGTGATGATGCTAAAAATGAGATTCATTAGTACAGTCAGCTCCCGGCCCAGGGGTGCGGTCCGTCTGCCCTCGACATATTAATTACCGACTGTCTGTGCGGTCTACCTGTTACTATGACATGTGATGCGATTTTATATAGCTAATACATTGTACATTCCCATACATTAACACACATATTTGGTTTAGCAGTTGCTTCTCTTCCCGCGCAGATGGTAAAAGCCCATCGAGGGAATGGGCGAAAGTCTTTGGAAGCATTTGGCGATTTTGATTTCCCTTTCCACCTTAATCATGCTAAACGTGGCCTTAAGGTTTTGTTACCTTAGGCTCTGTCTACCCCGTAAGAGTTAAAGACGTGGTATATGTATGTATGTATCTATGTATTTGATGCATCTCTCGGGCTTGAGGTATTTGGTTGTAGATGAAACGTGGATTGTGTGTTTCTACTGGCGTTCGTGTCAGGTGGAGTAGACAGTAAAGAGCGCCACATGCTATGAAATACTCAGGAAAAGGTAGTTCTGGGTAGGCAGCGGTAAGGTAACGCAACACAATTTGTATGCGCTGCCTACCCTTAGCGAACCCTTATCTGTACGCCCTTGGCCATTCAGCCAGTTAATTTAAACCATTTAGCTATTTGGCTACTTAACCTCCCTCTGGAATCTCTCTTATTCTCTCACTCTCTTATTGTCACAGGTGTCAGTGATGGCCAGGATGGTACCGTCTCCTGACTGGTTTGTCGGTGTGGACAGTTTCGATCTCTGCGTCGACGGCAACTGGCTGGATAGCATCACAATAGAAGTAAGTTGCTGAACAGATCTCCTGCTAAGATTTATCTCTTCGTACTCTATCTCTGTGTATCTACTTGAAAAAGATATAATATAGCCTTTTTATTCCGAATTCGCTACAATTTCAATACCTAAGTATGTTGTTTGTTGTTGTTGTTGTTTATTATTAAATTGTCGCGTAATACGGCGTGCCTCGTGGCATAGGCCTCCTCCGTGTATTGGAGGGTTTGGGCTATAGTTCCCACACGCGCCCAGTGCGGATTGGGAACTTAACACACACCATTGAATTTCTTCGCAGATGTGTGCAAGGCTTCCTCACGATGTTTTTCCTTCGCCGAAAAGCTCATGGCAAATTTCAAATGTAATTTTCGCACATAAATTCCGAAAAACTCAGAGGTTCGCGCCCGGGATTTGAACCCACGACGCTCTGCTTGAGAGGCCACAGGTTAAACCACTAGGCTACCACGGCTTGAAAAAGATAAAACATAAAAATGAATAGGGAATTTAACGTTAGTATTTCCTCATTAATATGTGCTGGGTGTTTGAACCTACTCGAGGAACTAAATTACAAGGCAAAATATTTTAATTGTTTTCTCGATTCAGTTATTTCACACAAATTTGCGTTTTTTTAGTCTCCTAGCGCCATCTAGTGCGATTACGTCTGTACAATATGGAACAACTTTAAAAAAAGAACTTTGAATTTTGAATTTGTAAGCATTTCGCCTGTTTAGCTCTGACAACCTTGCCGATATTTCATTCATCCTAGATTTGAAGACATAGAATGTAGCATTTAGGAAACACATACTCGGGCAGGGAATTATTGCCTAAATTGTACTAACGAATACCTCCCACCAGGTTGATCCTCTCGACGCAGGCACCGACAACGGTTTCACCTTCACCGCGCCGAACTGGCCGACCGCCCCCCAGGGGGTCGCGTACCGCATCACCTCCAAGTACCCCTCCCACCCGGCGGGGTCCTTTTTCTATCCGCATCTGAGGAGGCTGCCGCCGATCGCCACCTTCCAGTTTATTAAGGTACAGATAATAGAGACGCTTGTTTAAGTTTTAAGGTGAATGGATACTGCAAATTCCGTGCTGGAATAAAACTTGGTTGTTTAGGCTACTAAGTATTAATTTCGGCTCAAACTACTGAAGAATGTATTCTGTAGACATGCGGAAAACAGTGCTTCGTGATGTATTGCAATGATACATTACATCTCAGAAAAGGAAATATCACATTTCGACATCACACATCACTCGAAACATCACCCGTTGAAAATGGCATGACATTGCTGCCCTGCCTTGCCGCCGCCATTGCTATATTTACAGTTGTAACTATTTTAGTTATCACGCTATAAGTAATGTAATAAGCTAATTAAATGAAATGAAATAAACTGATTCGAATTTTTTCGGTCGCAGGAAATGTTATTTCAGACTAATGATTATTTGATTATTTAGAAGAAGGCGCTTCTGGCAGTCCACAGAGGGGTGCTTGTTCCAACATTAATGTACAGTAGCGAAACTTGGGTATGGCAAAAGAAGCATGAAAGTAAAATAAAGACAGTAGAAATGAGAGCGTTAAGAAGTATGGTAGGTGTATCACCGAAAGATAGAATAAGGAATAGTGTGATAAGGGAACGTGCTGCTATGAAAGAGGATCTATATGTCACTATTGACTAGGATAGAAAAAGTATGCTTAATTGGTTTGGTCACGTAGAGCGGATGGATGAAAGTAGACTAACTAAACAGATCTATATCGCACCCTGAAAATCAAACCGTCACTAACCAAAAAACGCATTTTTTGGCAACGGACGTTTAAAAATCCAAAAATCAAGATACATTTTTAAATTGGTTATTTTAAAGAAAAATACGAGTTTATTCATTTTATTTGCTACTTTTATGTACTAGCTTTCTACTAGAAATTAATTGGGTCTAATATATGTATTAAATACTGTAAAGAATCGAAATTAAAAAAATATAGTGTCATTTTTCCGTTTATTTTCACTAATCGCCAGTTTTCTGCTAATTTTACCAGTTTGTATCATTTGTGTTGGAAGTAAAAATGACACTATAGTTGTTCATTTTGGATGTCTTCATAGGAAAAACTGATTATTTTAGCAAGTAATTGTAAACAAAAGATCTTATTCAATTTTAGAGATTATTTATAAAGTCTAGCACCTAACACAGCACACAACAACTAAAAATAATTCCACCAAAGTAGTAACAGAGTTTATGAAGTAAGAAAATATTACCGACTATAAATACCTAATAACATAGTTTTCTTCTAACAGACGCTCTTGGCCTCACGGAGGGGGGAAAATTAACGCGTAGGCCGGTGCACCCTGGGCAACAACAGTTAATTAATTTATTTTGTAAGTTAGTTAACTGTTGGCTAATGTCCGACTGGGGGGGGAGAGATGGTAAGATGAACCCGCAATTCGTTGCGGGGGATCCAGCAATGAGCCAGTGGGTCCAAAAATGGACCTGCAGTGAGGGCGGCGCCTCTGGGCGCCTTTTTGACAGAGGTGAACCTGAGCCAAGTACCTGCAGGGAAAGGTAAGAGCAAGCCTTATTGAACGGGGGCGAAAGTTCACCGTCGGAGCGGTGCGACCAAGGGTTGCGATCGCGGAGCGGAGTGACTTCGGTCACTGCCGGTCAACACCTAACCCAGCTCGTGGGGTCGGACCCTGGGCCGCTTGTCTTTTTCAAGACAGGGGGCCGCGAGGAGTAAACCTCTATAAAAATCCAGAGGGTCGCACCCGCGGGTGCTTTTGGTGACGGACGCGATCATGCTTTCGGTACCGCTCTGCTTTCAGAGTAGTACATGAGGGTGTGAGAGCTGACGTGAGGGTCGGTGGGCATTAGCCTGCCGTCGGAGCGGTGCGCCCCGTAAGGGACGGGATCGCGGAGCGGCGTGGCTTCGGCCACTGTCGGTCAACACGTAACCTGGCCCTTGGGGTCGCAACATGGGCCACTGTCTTTTTCAAGACGGGGGCCACGAGGAGACAACCTCTATAAAAATCCAAGCGGCACCAGCGGGGGAGGGCGGGTTTTCCCAAACCTGCATTGCACAGGTGCCGCGAAGAGGGAAGCCCATCCCGGGGTGGTCGTGGGGCGTCGCGGTGACACCGAGTGCTCCCGTAAAGCCTCACATACGACTGAATAGGGAATCCGTGTTGTTTTTACTGGGTATGCCTGCCGTCGCGGGAGAGCCCCACATACACACGGTAAACCCGTACCAGGCGGATGCATAAGGCGCATTTTCCACACCATAAAAAAAAGGCGAAAGCTTCTAAAGATATTGATTTACGCAGGCCATATGGAGCTAGACTGGAACTGGAAAGACGTAAGTATCTTGAAAATTTTCAGCAATTTCTGGCATATGTTTTTCTTCAGACGATGATGACTTGAATCGAGTTTCATTACAGTCTACCTTGAAGAAAAAAAACGGATTAATACTTGTACGAACAAAATTACCTTGCTATTCCGCTACACACGTGCAAGATAGCAAAGCCTGTGCTAAATATACATGTTTTATATACAATCCCTTCCTCCTCTACTGCTACATAAAACATAGGTACATAAAGTCCACAAACTCAATTACCCCTACAGCACACAAAACACTGAAGCGATTCAATCCCTCTACTAATAATAATTGTGAAATCTGTGACAGAATATACCTTCACATCATATCTTAGTTTCTGCAGTTGTGGTTGCATTAATTTCTTTAATGATTGCCCTAAATTTCTGCGGTCTTGAGTTCCGTTGCAACGTTTTTAACTGTAAAAAAATATATTTATACCTACACCCTTTAAAGTTGAACTCTGACGAGGAAAAATGACATTAAACGATAAAAACATTGTTGCATTTAGTTACTCAAACAATGAATCAAATCAACGCAAATTGAAATTAACTTTTCATTTGAACCTTGCTGACACAATGATCAAGAGTCAAATTCAAATGTACTGCTTAAGTAAAATCACCGAGAATTTAAGAAAACCGGCATTATTCTCAAAATAACAAGTTTAATAAGATAAAACGGCCATTATGACAAAAAATATTGAAGCAAAATTGTCATTAAACCGTTAAAAACGTTTTATTTCATTACTATCTTTCCCAAATACTAAACGAAAATTGTCTTTAAACGTAAAAAGTCAGAAAAACATTGAACGGAGACCGCATTATGGTACTGAATTAAATGCAAAAATGTTATTAAGCACATTATCCCACTTTACTTTCAACTAAAAGTAACAAATACTTGCGAAAAACTGGCTCTAAAATGAAAATAACACTGTTGCTTTAAGTAAAAACTTTGTTATGATACTAGATTAAAAAATGAAAATGACACATTTTTGATAGAAACATTAGTCCATTTAGGAATATTATCAAATACTAAAGGAAAAACGTTACGAAACAAAAAAATACGCTATTGCTTTTTGTTGAATCAACATGTTGAGTCTGAATTATAAATCAAGAGTGACACATTATTCATAGATACATTATTCCGTAAATTAAAATCGTACTTACCGATCAATTTCATCGAAAATCGTCGCTAAACCAAAAATGACAGACTTCCGCATAGTACTTGGTGTAATACGTTTAGCATCCCCGCCACTAATGACAATATGTCGCTGTTCCCATGCCGCACTCGCGCATCCCCTCCAATATCCAAAACGACACTAGTGCCCTCTGTGGCAGCTAATGGAGTTAGAGCGACGGGTGTCTTTGCATTGCACGCTTAGTAACTTGAATGGCTAGATGGCGTTGATAACTCAAAATATCGAAATTTCGTATAGTGACGGTTTGATTTTCAAGGTGCGATATGGGGAGTGTGAATGGTTACGTTGGGAGGGGAAGGCCTAGACGGAGTCAGGAGTATCCGAAACCGAGCATGTATGAAAAGATTGATGTGTGTGGATGAAGCGAAAGAAGTAGCCTCTGCCTACCCCTGTGGGAAAGAGGCGTGACTGTATGTATGTATGTATCATTTAGGTCGCAAGTTAATATCGTATAATTGAACACCTATCACACCGAACCGAGTGATGTTTAGTGTGATGAAGTGATATTTGTTTTTCCGTGCCATGTATAGCATGGCATTACGCAGCCGTGTGATATTCATGGCATCACTTACACATGTCTAGTACTATGTATATACAGTAGAAGTTTAACGAGAGCGCCGTATACTTGGAAACTGGCACAATTTTAACGTAAAATGTTTGTAACGAAAATTTTGTACCAAAACTGTTAGTTCCTCTTACATGAACTTTCCATTTGTAGCGGCTCTAGTAGCGCCACCTAGTGATAGACTACATAAACTACTGCGACGTACGAGTAGCTACCGCCGGTGACGTCACCCGTGTTCTACATCACACTGTCAAAGTTTCTTAACGCGGATACATAAACAACTACCAACTCTCTTCCTTCGAAACTAAACTTTTGTGGTTACGTCTGAGTGGATATTGATTTTTGTCTCACTCGATAGAGTTGTACTAAAGTAAAGCACAAGAATAATTATGTTATTATTATGATTATGACAAACTTGGTCAATCAATTCACCCTCAGCCAATTGCAGACAACACGTAATAGAAAGGGACAGAAGACAAATGATAATAGTGACGCTATTACGTAAATAATAAGCGGAGAAGGCCCGCGTGTGTCGCTTACAAACCGTCAGCTCAGTAGTATCCTGCTAAGTGGGTTCATATTGGCACCTTTTTGGTGCAATAGAAGAATAAATGGATAACAAATGACACTTACTTTCATGCTGTAGGCTTATTATCTAACTCGCTCGCAATCGCCATCGTGTTCATTTTGACAGTTCATGTATGGGCTGACAATTGGCATCGGAATCAGCTAGCTGTCACATTCATACAAGAACTGTCAAAACGAACACGATGGCGATTGCGAGCAAGTTAGACAACAAGCCTTACAGGTCTGGGAGCAAAGAAAAAACATAGAATTTACCAGTTGCTTCTTTTCCCACGCTGATGGTAAAAGCCCATCGAGGGAATGGGCAAAAACTTAGGAATCATGTTATAGGCGATGCGGCTAGCAACCCATCACTATTTTGATTTCCCTTTCCGGCTATACGCCCTTAATCATGCTAAACGTGGCCTTAAGGTTTTGTTACCTTAGGCTCTGTCTACCCCGTAAGGGATAAAGACGTGATATATGTACGTATGTATGTATGTATGTAAATTAAGATAAACTAATTTATGGTCATCAACTGATAGCAGTAGCAGTTGGTAGCGTCCGAGAAAATCCAAGACGAACAAGTGCTCTAAATAACAATACATATTTTCATTTTTTACATCTACACTATTCTACACTAATATTATAATGGAACAAGTGCTCTAAATAACATAATTATTTACATCTACATCTACACAATTTTTTTTTTTTTTTTTTTTTTTATGTGAATAGGAAGGCAAACGAATATAATATAATAAAGAAGAAAGATTTGACTGTTGGTTTGTGGCTCCAAAGCCACTGGACCGATTTGAAAAAAACCTACATTATCCCTATTATTAGGCTATGTTTAATTTGCTGGCAATAACTAGTTTTAATATATTAATTTCTCATGCTCGTAACCACTGTTCTTTGTCTAGAGAAGGCTGCATAAAATGGCTTTTTATCATCTAGTGCATAAAGTGTTATTCTCTAGTAGGGTCCCGTTTTTACCCTCTGGGTACGGAACTCTAAATAAATTTGGAGCGAAAAAAAACTTTCCATGTACCAATCACCCAGTCGCATGTAGAACAAAGCCCGCAACTGACAACACATTAGCTGTGCGTAGGACAGATACAAATTATGTAATTTATAACGCTAAAGCTTTTCTCCTTCGGCGCGGCTACGTCTGCCGCTGGCACAGCATTTGAAATTATAATGCCGCTAATCTGATAAAAGGCGGATGACAAAATAATGGTATATGTACGCCCTAGTAAAGAAGGAAAACTTGTGCTAGCAAAGGCTTAATGTTAAAGTAAAGTTGAAGTAAGAATATTGAAGAAAATGGGTTTAACAAAGCTGCTATTGAGATTTGGTGGAAAAAGAAGAAGAGACAGACAGGACAGAGCACTGAGTTTCTTTTAAGAGGTCCAACCTAGGTTGTGGCTATTAAGCGATGAGACCGTCTATTGTCTACTTTGTTCTTTGATTCTGTATTGTTTTGTACTGATTTGTGGTGTTCAATAAAGAGTATTTGTATTGTATTGTATTGTTGTTCGTTGATTTTACACTCGAGAACTAAGAGTAGGAGGTCCTCCTCTCTCTTACGTCGTGTTCAGTTTATATCGTCTTTCATAAAGAAAACAGCGCTATCTGTGCTTAAAAAGCATAAGTACATTCTTAGTTTAAGACCTCGAAGTTAAAGACTTGACTTGATTTTAGGCGTAAGGCTTTTAAAGCAAATGTAAAGAATAAACCCACTTGTTCGTCTTCCTTTTTGGATAAAAAAATGATGCTAAAGTCTATGATAAACTGCTAGCCGTTTTCCACCATTTCGTCTGCTAAAATGCGTTTGTTCGTTCCCGTAAGAATCTGGCAATTTTCCCGGATAAAAATAGCCTGTGTTTGTTATTCCAGACTATAATCTATACCTCCGCCGAATGTCATCCAGATCTGTTCATCTTTTCTAACGTGAAAGACTAACAAACATCCGTACATCCAGACGTAGCTACGTCCTCACAAACAATTTGTTAATCGCTATGCCGCGGGATCTATGCAATTTTTCGGGATAAAAAGTAGCCTTTGTTTTAATTTAGGGGACCAGCTATCTCCGTTCCAAATTTAATCTAAATCCGTTCAGTCATTTCAGCGTGAAGAAGGAACAAACATACACACACTCACATTCTCACAAACTTCTCTTCTTTATCCCAGACAGAGCCTAAGGTAGGGTTTAGCATGATTGTGGTCGTATGGATTGAAAGGGGAATCAAAATAAAGTTAGGTTGCTAGCCTCGTCGCCTATAGCAAGATTCCTAAGATTTTTGCCCATTTCCTGGGAAGATGAGCAACTGGTACATTTTATGTTTTTTCTTTGCTCCCAGACCACCATAATAATATTAGTAGGTTTAGAATAACTATTTCTAATAACATCCATCCTCCGACAGTTACGCGAATACGAGCTATCCGAAGTATTCCACCGCGAAAGCGACGACAGACGATATGACGTTCTTCAACTGGACAAGCTCAGCCACAACAGTATCGATGTCCTGGACGGCAACAGAGCGCTCTCCATCGCCGAAGAGGCGGAGAGAGCAGAACAGGCGCCGAGGATCTTCTCAGACGGGGCAATGACGACGCCTGATGCAGCTTACTCTTATTATTTTCTGTGAGTTTTCTTGGTCTTTACGTCGCCCCGGTAAGTAGCTATTTACAGCCCGCTACGCGAGCAGAAATTCCCACTCCCTGACCAGGGGAAGACGTAAAGACGAGCGGTGATAAAGAAAGCCTTTGGCTCGTGCAACAAGTTCCTGCGAATTGAGACATTATTTATTTCATCACCCTCGGGGTGTAATCTACTATTCATGCAAAAGGTTTGTTTGGCCCTTTTCTTCGCTGTCTATATTATTATATACATACTTTAAGATTGTCTTTATTTTTGTTGGTTTTACAAGAACCTAATGGGGCTTGAATTCCGACAAATGTTCCGACTTCTAAAGAAAAGCGTTAAGTTAATTGAAATGAGTGTAAAAAATGTGAATATCTTAACCATCAATAATGCACCCCAACAAGATCTACTTACAACAAAAACACATTTACCTTGCTACTCCGCTACTTACTCCGCTAGGTACTACGTACTTATTTTGTTACCTAGTAGCCAGCGGAGTAGCCTAGTAAATATATTTTTGTTAATTGAAACGCACCTCCGCAAAGTAACGCCTGATTAAATAAAAAATTATATACCTTGAGTTGCTTGCCTGGTCTTCATAATTGATTGAATAGCTCTCGGACAGGCACAGACAACAAAAAATGCAGTCCAAAAAGCTTACATTCATTTTTTTTTCAGGTTAGGTTAGTTTCTTAATTTTAATACACGAACTTTAATCCATCTCTCTCTCAGGGTCAACAACTCAACGAGCACAACAGAAGAGCCCCGCTCGGCCAATGAGCTGCCTACTTCAGGCCCGACGGCCAGCGAGAGATCAGCCCTTCGCAGTCTAGCGCGCCGGTACAGAGCGAGAAGGCGGCGCAAGCTGCGAGCTGACAACGCAGACCCTGCTGAGCGGAGGAAGCGAAAAAGAGCTAGTAAGCTATTTCTGTTGCTTTAGAAGTCGCACTCTTCGTACACTACACTGTATCAACCATGACTGTAACCATCCCATTTATGCAACGATTGCTGTCCGCGCTTATAGGTTCATAATCGTATGCCTATATATTTAATAGTAAATAATAAAGACGTACCTAGATAGAAACAGGCGTCAAACACTTCCCGACTCTAATCAAAAGGTGTCAATTTGCCACTAGCGGCGCTAGTGTCGCGTTAGGTCCATTAACATTCACTTTCACAGGTTTTGGCGGGCTTCGTGACATCACTACATAGTATAAAACAAAGTCGCTTTCTCTGTCTCTATGTCCCTATGTCCCTATGTCCCTATGTATGCTTATATCTTCAAAACTGCACAACGGATTTTGATGCGGTTTTTTTAATAGATAGAGTGATTCAAGAGGAAGGTTTTATGTATAATTCTACGCAGACGAAGTCGCGGGCAGAAGCTAGTAAATTATAATTTCTTTCATTTACCTGTTGTAAAGTGATTTCCTTCGTGAAATTATCGCAGATATGGATTATTTGGCGATGAATGTGAACGCTTTAAAAGCGGATTTTTTTTCCGAACAAAACGGAACTGCACAACATTGCGGTATAGCTACTCGATATGATGATAGTTATTTTTAATTAATAAACGAGTCAAGATTCAAGATTTAAAGCTTTGCTTCGGCGTCGGTCTTGTAAAGTCGCCTTTGACAGCTATACCTCTGGACTTCAGTGGCGCCAACTGGTGAGCAAAGAAACGATAGTCCCCATTCTACACCGTTCTGAAACCGTTGTAAAAGAGGATAATTTATTTCACGTTTCAAGGCCTGATTGGGGGTTGGGGCTATTTAAAATCAAAACAAGTGCCTAACCATTCTCGGCAATTGGAGGCCCACCACTCTAACCGCAGCCGGCTTTTCAAATGTTGGCGAAAAACCGGTTGAATTGACGAGCCTTTTTGCGTTGTATTGAATGAAGATTTTTCTGGAGTATGAACGATTTACCACGAAACTGTACTGGCATTGAAAAGAAAAAGATTTGTTGAGAAATCGGCGCAAATTAACCGATAATTTTGGCATTCAGGTGTTTGTAGAGAGAGTAGTTCTTGTGAAACAAAACTGATAATGCCTTAACACTATTTTCAAGAGTACCTAAACTATCTAGTGTCTTCTAAAATTGGTCCGGTATATTTAAGCAAATGATTGGGTTAGTTTAGTTAAATAATAGACCTGTAAATGTTTTACAGGATTTTGGAATCTTAGTTGACTAAAGTTTCCATTATGATCGATGTCCAAAGTAAACCGCGTCAAGGGAACGGCTAATTTTGAATTTAAAATTTAAATGTAAAATCTTTGTCGGGATGCTCAGTCGAACTAAACTTGATGAAATATTCCAGAAAAAATCTGAGAAAGCTATAATAGCCTGAACAACACTTTTAACTTCTATGCCATGACTTCCATGCTGGTCTGGGAGCAAAGAAAAAACACAATGTACCAGTTGCTTCTCTTCCCGGGCAGATGGTAGAAGCCCAACGAGGGGATGGGCTAAAATCAAAGGAATCATGTTATAGGCGATGCGACTAGCAACCCATTACTATTTTGATTCCATTTTCCATCTATACCTAGCCCCACAATCTTGCTAAACGTGGCCTGTATGTCTTGTTACCTTAGGCTCTGTCTATCCCGTAAGGGATAAAGACGTGACGTATAGATGCATAAAAAATCATGAATATTCCCTATTTTGTCCCCCAGAGCTCCTAGATTGCCGCGTGTCCGAGTGGGGCGCGTGGTCCCCGTGCCGCAGCGACGGCGGCTGCGTGGGCTCGGCGCTGCGCACGCGCCGCGTCCTCCGCCGCCCGCGCACCGGCGGCGCGCCCTGCCCCCCCACCGCCCAGTCGCGGTGGTGCGCCACCAACTGCACCGCGCCCGATTGGAGGAACAATCTTACGTAATTTTGGAGATCATACCTATTTTTTGACAACTTGTCATTATGAGGCGAGATGGTATAAAAAGTACGGATCGGGCTCAGCGCTCGCTGCGCCCTTTTAATTTTTTCATACAGGTTGATGACCCTAGCTAGCACGAGAGCGCGCAAGAGCTACGTCGCGCGCGAAATAGACTACCCTTCTCTTTCTAGAACGAAAAGTGAGAATAAGACAGGTAGTCTATCTCGCACGCGATACTGCTCTCATGCGCTCCTGTGCTAGCTGTACTGACAAGCGTGTAATACGATATTTTGCCAGCTCAGACCATTACCATTGTCAGCGAGTTTTTTAAGTATTCCTTTCATAGTCCGTTTATTTTAATACTATCGAGGAGTCCATGTATTAAACGCTTAAAGTCTTGCATACGAAAGGAGCATTGAAGGCAGACTTTATTTTTTTACCGTGAGAAATAGATCCTTAAACTTTTTAAAAAGATCGACGTTGCAAAACTTTTTTATTATGTTGAAGTTTATTTTTCGTGGTGTAACTAAAAGTTTACATGTCAATGTTTTTATGCGAGGCTTGGGTGTTGAGGCGTTCAATTAAATCATGTTTAAACTGCCTGTGAATTTTTTCATTAGTTGCCGACAAAAGTTTGTCGGTAGAAGAAATTAATGGCGAACACTTTAGTATTGTAATACTCTTTTCTTTGGGCAGTCGTGTAAAAAAATCGACTGATAGTAATTCCGTTAAAATTTGTCGACGACTTATGACATTTTTCACGAAAGGTGGTTCACCCTCTACCATTTGTTCTGGGTGTCGTTTCCGCATTTAAACTATGTCTTTCTCCTCAATACTTCACCATAGACTGAATCACAATAGGACTCTAGGCCTTGTTCAGAAATACTGCAGCATTGGATGGAAAATAACAAGAGTGCTGTTTGATAAAATATATCATTAGTCACGAAACTTCTTCTTCGTGTGGTCGGTAATGCTGTTGCCGACAAATGTTTGTCGGTGAATCTGGATCATTCTGTCGTTGGTCTACTGACGATAGGTAATTGTTGTCAAATCACAGTCATTACTTTCCACAGTTATTTAGTTGACGACTAATGGAATTTTAATAGAGTTCTTCTCGAGCGCTATGAATCACCTTCTATGTGCCATACCTTAATTTTGTGGTTTTAAAAATAAAATTATATCTTTGTCTGTCCGTCCAAAGCTTACTTGATTTTGTTTTAAATTCCAAAATCTTCATTCGATTTCGTTTTGGTGTAAATTCGTGATGTGTAAAAATGATAAAATAAAAAATGATGTATAATATTATAAATTAATTTAGTAAGAGACTGTCGATGTTTGGAAATTAGATAGAGTTCCGTTGTTTTTGCTGTACCTAAGTAAGCTTATTGCGAATAATTTTCATTTGTTTGTCAATTATTGTTAGAATTTAAGTGAGATTAAGGCAAAGTTAAATCTTCTTACTTTACGTTTTCAGATCTTAAACTAAATAATTATAATACATTGAAATAATATTAATTTGTAATAGTTTATATACTTTGTCAGCGTGTATATGTTATTCCGACATATATTTATGTACCTACATTTCAGCTCTAGTACAAAATAATATCGTGTCTTATGCTAAAATATAAACCTAAAACAAAACGCAGTTTGATCTTTATTTTATCTTTAGCTGTACAATTTCAAATATTGACGTTTTCTGACAATATAAAGAGGGTGAGGTTTAAATAATAAATAAAACATATCGTTTACTTAAGTGTTTCACTTGTGACAGTAATTCAATAAATAGTAGTGTCTACTAAATTCTAGTGGATTGAAATAACTCCAAAGATGCAGCTTTTATTTTTCATACAAAATAAGTGTAAAAAGTTAACGTATCTTGCATGGACACTAATAAATAAAGACACTGGGTTTTACTTCTCAAAACTATTACTAAATGCTATGTTACAGCATTCAAAGAAAATGCACCAGAAGTTAGAGTTTGTGCAAGCAACAGTTAACAATAGTTAAGTCTGTATTTAGATTAATATATTTATAGATCAGCATTGCCTTCTGCGTGGTTCTATATTTTGGTATTTAAAAAAAAAAACTGTAATTTGATTTATTGCACCTTTGCAATGCGTGCTTTTATTGAAGATTTTTGTAAAGGAATAATTTTAGTCTTAGGAGATACCTAAAGATATCCGTCAGAAATTGGAATCAGTGTAGTTGCTTAAGCACATGCCAAAGAAAAAAATAGGCTTAATTTCGAACAAAATCTCGATTCGAGTCAACTCACATGTATGTACGATTCTTTTTGTTTCATCTTTACGTACGGACGAATCCAATGTTTCAAAGAAACTTCTGGGAAGTTTTACACGGAAATCTAATCCGACTCGGCCATGAATGATAAATACGTCTTGTTTGTTCGAACATCCTCGTAAGTAATAGCTGTCTGGCGTATCCATCCTTCGTGAATAAAATACGGAATACAAAAATATGTTACACTTATTCAGAAGAGGAAGCCTTGTTTAAAAACTTGGCGAGTAACGTCAAAAGTTGGGCCGGGCACAAAATAATGAGATTAATACCGTCATATTGGCTAAACAGTCGACACAGTATACATAAATTCCAGTTGTCTGACTAATTAGTTGACTGATTAATAAAATAATCGCTAATCTGTTCAGTTTTATTTTTCTTAAAAATTTTGTATCGTAATTAGAACATCACTAAAGACTAAATCTAAAGACTCTAGTATCTTCATTTTTAGATTGAGTCCACAAAGAGTAGACAAAGAAAGAAAACGTTTTAACACAAAATTGTTACCATGCTCAAGCGCTTTACGTCAAAAGGTGACAAATGCGGAGGAAGTGGCGCCCTCATTTTAATTTCAAAGATTTCCTCATTTTAATTCTTTATTTTACCGTCGGAGTTTTTTTCATTAAATCGTATCTTCTGATATTTTATATCAATTTGTGCATTGTATGTGAGAGTTGACCAGAATCTTTCCCTAGTTTAGAGGTTCCAAAAATACTCAATTACTTGAAATAAATATAGAGTATTTTACAAAGGGACTTAAGCTATAGAAGATTGTAAAATAGAGCCAAAAATTAAAGCTATAATGTTAACCTTAGTGTAATAACTATTGGAGTCTGTGTATTTTTTACAATGTAAATTATTCTCATTTCAATAATAAAATCTTAAATAACATTAGAGTTTTATTTCAGTAGGTATTAGAACTACTATGGATTTATTTAACTCTGGTAGATGGACTGGATTTGGAAGCTGCAATTAGTACAAATCAACCTCATTAGTCGCCGACGAAATATGCTGCCGAATAATAACCCTACTAGAGTATTTGAGATGATAAAAGTAGGTAAGTTGGTTTAAGTTTAGTTGTTCTAGTATGTGTAAATAAATGTTTCTCTCTCTCTCTCTCTCTCTCTCTCAATAAACCGTGTCATATTTCTATAGTGTCCTAAGTCGGCCATATCATAAACTGACAAGAAAAAAAAGGGTCACTTTTCACACAATGCCGGATAGGAATTGACCCCGTCAATTTTGCTCGTCTTTGTTTTACATAACATTGAATTGAAATGCTGGTCCATGTTGGTCTGGTAGTAAAGAAAAAACATAGAATGTACCAGTTGCTTCTCTTCCCGCGCAGATGGTAAAAGTCCATCGAGGGAAAATCGAGTGAGGGAATATCTTAGGACTCATGTTATAGGCGATGCGGCTGCGGCTATTTTGATTCCCCTTTCCACCTATACGCCCAGAATCGTGCTAAACGTGGCCTTTAGGTCTTGTTATCTTAGGCTCTGTCTGCCCCGTAAGGGATAAAGACGTGATTGATGTACGTATGTATGTATGAATTGAAAATTTTTAAACCCCCCGTGCACTAATCGGGTACCTAATCATACGTTAATACGTTAATAAAAAAAACCTAAATCAATTTTATGCCAAAATTGTGTTACATTATTTTGGTAAAGAGCTACTGAACCGATTTTTACCAAACATAACTGAAAACCACCGTAAGTAGGCTTTGGAGTGAAAATCAGATTCATATCGGTCCATCCGCTTGAGAGCTACGATACCACACACACACACACACACCCATACTTTATATCACCCATCTTTTTGCTTTTTCCGGCGGGGGTTTAAAATCATACTTAGTATATACGCATAGACTGCTAAAATTGTAACCACTTTGTTTTGGTCGCAGTAGGAAAAAACAATAAACGTGGACAAAATAATTTCATTTATAATATCAAGGCCAGTGGTACACCTAGCTACAGGGCTCAGCTCTGTCCACGACGCGAAGGGAAATTAGGTTGGATAATTACGTTCCCAAAACTCACGGGACGAGGAAATGTTTTCTTTAGCAGGAAGTAATGAAATATTAACTTTTGACTTTACTTGGAAATGCTATTTTGAGTGAAAACAGTTTTCGGTTTTTAAATTACGAAGGTTATAAGTGCCTACGTTTATTCCCTTGTAATTGTTAAAGTAATTACATAATTGGAAATACAGAAACGATTATTAAGTTTAGGTTTAGGCCATTATTGCAGAAATAAATCTTTGAACTGTCATACTTACAAGAGACGGCTAAGAATTGACCATAACTTGGTCTCGAATTAAAGATCTTGACTATGACTCGGTTCTTATTGTTTTTATGTGTCATTTTTTAGCATTTCCTTGAGATAGAATTTCAGAAATATCATCTTTATTTCCATCAACTGACTAGTTTAGGTAAATCATTTGCAATTACTGATTAAAAATGTAGGTGATGATTTGGTTACCTCAATATTTAATATCTAATGGAAGGTGATACTGAGATGATGTGCTGTGCGCTGTAAACCTCAAATGACTATACATTGGGGAACACAGCGAGTACTCGGTAGGTGCTTACCAAAGGATGGTTCAGCGTAGAGAAGGTAATACTTAAAGTCGGTAAAATTACTGGTTTGTTGGTATTCTTTAACTCTCTTCGGCAACACATCTGCAATAGTATGGCGTTGCAGGTATGCAATGCAGACGCTGATAACGTAACATCCAGTTTAGAGACTCACTTGATTTTGCTAATTACATTTGTAACAATTAACATGCCATTAACGGAAAGGCAGATCACGGGCGTGGCTAGTAATCAAACCATCCCTTATCATTTAGACATTTTAGACTGAAGAAACTTTAAAGTAGGTAAATCCTCAAAAACGACATCAAGAGGTCTGATAGCGTTCGTTTATCAATAAAATTGGCCGGCTGTTCCCTGACCGCTCATTTCGCAGACGTTTCGATAAATCGAAGTGCCTACGAGTCAAAGTTCCGCGAATTCTTTCGTTAATCACTGGTTAAAGCAAAGCCTAACGCGCAAGATTTAAGATTCATAACAGCTTGCGCGTCTCAAATCTCCAAGTTTTGTCTTGTTTAATGCTGCAAGTCGAGTTCGTTACGTAGATAGAATCTTTAATTTCCTCCAGTTGTGTCACTGTCATTCGTTTTACAAAAGGTCGTTTATATTACAATCGTTCAGAAGTGTGAATTATGCGGAGACGCTATTAGAGGGTTTGAAAAGTAAAGTTGGGACATTTAACAACCCTTTCTGACAGTGGTCATTTGGAATTTGACGTTGGAACTTATTTGAAACGTCGCTCAGAGAATTTGAACGCCGTGATTTTCTTGATTTGAAAAGGCAATGAGGAAACAATTGAGAACTAATTTAACACATTTTGTAATGGATGGAATATACGGAAGCAGGGTCACGATTAGATAATAGAGGGTGCGGGGCATCAACTACGTATGGGGGTGTTCCGAGTAATTAAACTTCCGACGATGAACACGCGTGGGTGTTTTTGTAGAAATTTGCACCGTAATTATGAATTGTGAGTATCAATTTGCGGCATAAAGGTGTATAGATGTTTTTGACATCTTGGAAACGTAGGTACATATATTTATGCCCTTGGCTTTACATGAGTTAGCAAGGGCTTTGAAAATTGTTGTCTGTCGGATCCAAAGAACTCCAGATTGTTAGTAAAATCTACTGAAAATTTAAATAAAATTATCACTATTTTAAAAAGTGTTACTTTTTTCTATCTCTAAAATACGGTCCGCCAAATAAGTTGTCGATCTCTTTTCATCTAACACCTTATCAAATTAAAATGTCGCTACAGTTGAACTTACAAGTCACAAGTTACAGGCCACGTCTTATCGACATTATATTTTACTAGCCTTCCGTCCGCAGCTTCGCCCGCGGTAAATTAATTTTCCCGTAGGAAAAGGTATTTTCCCGCGGTAAAAAGTAGCCTATGTCACTCAGTGACAATGTAGCTTTCTAACGGCAAAAGAATTTTTGAAATCTGTCCAGTAGTTTCGGAGCCTATTCAATGCAAACAAACAAACAATCAAATTTTTCCTCTTTATAATATTATTATATTATATTATATTATATTATATATTATATTTTATGACATGAAAAAGATTTGGCTGATGGTACCTACTTGCGTATAAATTTCAGATAAACCTTCCTATTGCCTCGGATAACGTCTCCCCATAGACTAGCAAAGAACACAGTACACGGAACTAATTCCAAAATAAGAAGACAAACAATAGAAACAGGACGAAAGGCCGAAGAGTGATCACCAATTAAGAGACGTCGTAAACGTACTGTAATTACTGGAGGTTATTACCGCATTAAATGCTAGTTTTTCGCCCAGATTTTGTAGAGGAAAAGAAGAATTGTTACACAAAGCATCTATTTTGATAGGAGCTAGCAATGCGCGCCTTCACTTTGAAAATACATCACTTTGGTTATGTGAGACGTCAAGATTAGAATAATTGTAACGGTTTTATTAACCATCTTTGGTAAAAATCGGGCCAGCAGTTTGCAGAGTATCAGCTCTTTTCCAATTTTTTTTTTAATTTAAGATGCTTTTCATTTTGGAAAAGAGCTATTCTACAAACTGTTGGCCTGATTTTTACCAATATGATACTCGATTTAATTTGATGTTATGTTTTAGTACACTATGCGTTCTTAAATGTGCCCAATGTTGGCGTTAGTCTACAAGAACACACTGGCTGGCGCCTATTTCACCAATACGACCAGTGGCGTAACTATAGGGTGGCAGGAGCGGCAAAATGCAAGGGGCCCCTAGCTCTAGGGGGCCCCGAACTGGCTTGGTTTAGAGCACAGAAGGGACGCTGATGCACTTCTTTATATTGAGGTACCTAGGAGCCCCATCTGATGAATTTGCCGCGGGCCCCAGACGTTATAGTTACGCCACTGAATACGACACTTGGCGGTGATAAGTGACAATTCTGTTTACATTACAAACTCGATGAGAATCCACGCCGGTTGGTTTCATATTGACTACGCATTGTATTTCGAATTGTCAACGGTCACCAACAATTGTTGAATTGGTGAAATAAAGGTTGGTAGCCGAATTTTGTCATCATTTTGAATTAAGAAGAGTATTTTTGAGTGGAAACTCTGCCGTGTGTACTGATAGGTTAGGTTTTATAGGTCTACGGACTGGCTGGTTTACGAACTGGTTGGTTCGTGTTTGTGCTCAAGTTTTATAAATCGAATACTTGTTCGATTTTATTCGGGTTTTGTTTAGAACTTGAGGGCAGACAAGAGATCTGCTTCGACCAGGAACCAAATTTTTTTCGATGGGAAAATACGTTAGGCGCTGAGGTTATGTGGTACTCTGCTTAAGTGTACCTTAAGATATGCTAAAGGCGGCTCTCATCATAAGTAAGTACTTCTTGGTCCAGTACAATTTTGCGAGACATGTAAATTAAAATGACCCTTCTATGATAAAGGCCCTTAAGTAACGACCTCAATGATGTTTGTAATAGAAAAGGTTAAAGCTGCGTTTTAAGACTTTCAAGTCAATGTTAGAATACTTTTAGTTGCTGCTAGAGAGCTTAAAATTTGAGTTGAATGCGTTAAGGTTCCAACTTAGGTCAAAATAATAGTAGGCTCAGATTCAGGCCTAAGATACAGTACCTGGCCACAATAATTGCACTTCGGTCTTTGGAAAGAGACAATTGGCGTTACGTAAGTTAGAGCGAGACAACACTCTACGAAGCCGAAATTAGCCGAGAAGACCGATGTAATCTAATCTATATGGCCGAGTACTGTACCTCATGTACCAACAATTTCACCGGCAGTTCTAATCTCCGTACCAGAACACCGACGCAAAAGCACTGTCGATTGGCAGTTAGACAAGCGAGTTCATCATCATCACTATCACTACATAGTATAAAACAAAGTCACTTTCTCTGTCCTTATGTCCCTATGTCCCTATGTCCCTTTGTATGCTTATATCTTCAAAACTACACAACGGATTTTGATGCGTTTTTTTTTAGTAGATAGAGTGATTCAAGAGGAAGGTTTGTATGTATAATTCTACGCAGACGAAGTCGCGGGCAGAAGCTAGTAATTCATAATTCATTTATTGCATTGCAATCATGTCGTACATTAGGTCTTACATAGTATAATAATTAGATACAAGACATGAACCCTGTTAGGGCACAGCATTTATACATAAATTTAGTAGGAATTGAAATTAAAATTATTTTATATAAATACATTAACAAATTATCACATTATTATCATTATTAAAGTCAAAGTAAATAGGTTGGTTCTTACTTTATTGTACCTATCAAAAAAAAAAAACATTCTTTACAAAATTACAATTATAAACTTTATGCGATCAATCCCATCATTCAAGAACTCTTCTATCGAATAATAGCACCCATCAATTAACAATTCTCTTAACTTTCGTTTGAATACTTCATCTCTCATTTCCTCTCTTATATGCTGTAAGACCGAGGTTGCTATCCGGATGAACTTAGTATGTACCAAGTCCTACCACATGCAATTGAAAAACTGTAGAGAAAATCTGCTGCGGTCAGAGGCTTTGCTCTAACTAAATAAACAACTATCGCAAAATTCAAGATTTGCGTCCGAAAGCTAAGCAAATTATTTATTAATGAATGGCCCGTATCAATGTTTATGACAGACCAAAGTCGAAGGGGTGTTCCCTTCAATTGGATTACTCTGCGAGATTAACTTGCCTCTGTCAGCCTCTGATTAATTTCAAATGAGCCTCCCTAAGATATCAGAGGTAAAATCTTGGTTAAAGTGGCTATTGTGTAGTTTGATTGTTCGGCTGGGTTTAATTCGGGGACTTAGAGTGAGACAGCATTAGATAAATTGATGTTTATCCCTTTCACTCACGGTATAAGCATAAATACAACGTTCGCATCCTACGTTCTATGTTTATGAGCTTTCAAATTCGCAAGATACCGAGTGAGCTGCAGAATATGGAAGGAACTTGGCATGTTGGTGTTGTTGCCGTAAAACTATGTGAAAAATGAAAAGATTACAGTATTCGCCTAGTCTGACTGTAATTTTTTCTATTAAAAAGTATATATGCTGGTACGTAATTGACCTTGGCCAAGCTACTCTCGATCACATTACACGTACTCGCGGAGTAGTTATCTGCCATCTCCTTTTAGCCTGTCCTTTTTCATCTTCCAAAACTTACTCCAAATCCTTCACAGTTCACTCTGCTAGGCTGTGGATTCGGTTACAGGCAATCTGCCTCCGGGGCGTCGTTCAAGGAGGGCTTGAGGAAGATGTGGTTCACACCATCTCCTTAAATATTGTATGTGTGTACTCATATCGTATGTAGTGTGTATTGTATCTATTGTGGCTACTATATGGATATTTTAAACTCGCTCTTTGTCGGTCTCTCGCTTAATGCTCCTCTCATTTACTCAAAGGTTAACTGGAAGAGATCCCTTATAGGGGTAAGTTCGCCTTTGTGCATATATTTAAGGTATTTTTTGTGATTTGTCTCTGATTCTTTATATACGTACAATAAAGCATTTACTTACTTTACTTACTTCGTAACACACAGGATACGGCGGTTGTGATGCCTCGCGGCTTTTCTCGCAGTTTCTTTAAATACTTTTGTATAAATTGTCACAGTAAGGTAAATTGAGGTATCTCAAAAGATACCTTTTCTAATTAAAATAGCTTAGTTAGCTTAGTTGGCTTACTCACGTAGAGAGGACGGATGAAATAAGATTAAATAAACAGTGGCGAGTGTGACCAAATTGGAGAGGTTTTGACAAAAGGTCAGATCAAAATTCTCCTAAACCCACATGTACAAAGAGGTTGATGAATGTGGATGAAGCGAAAAACGTATGGTAGGATCGTAGCAAGTGGAACTAAATTTCTGCCTACCCATAGGGAAAAAGGCCCCTTTTTTATTACACTTTCTACAAAAACTCCCATCTCATACCCAAAAGAAAAATATTCGCAATACGACACCACGAAACCAATTTGCTCCGCTATTAAAGTCATCTTACACCCCGTAACGTTGCAGTGTCAGAAACAAAAGACGCTCAACAAGTTCGGAACGCATCCAGCATGGTAATGTTTAATTTACGACGCACCGGAATCGTCCCCCGCCCGGTTATCGCATTATTACCAGACGCCCCAATCGCGGGGAGACGTCATATTCCGTAAGCGGCTTTTCGTTCTTTACGGTACGAGAATTAGTTTAAAAAAGATTATTTTAAGGCCCTGTTACCGGTTGTCATCTTTATGTCAGTTTTGAAAATTGCTACTCTATTACATCTGTTGAAAATTGGAAAGGAACAAAGCTAAGTCGGAGTTATTTTTATGTTGAATTCGTAGATTTTAATTAAGAGCCGTCAAATTCTTCAAAACTAATGGGGCTTAGGAATTTAAATATAAAATTATTTTACTGTCTAATTGTCAGTAGTTGTCTGTTTAGTTCTACACGATTTGCGTATTCAAGATCAGTGAAAACTAAACAAACATTGTGTTTATACCAAAATAAGACGCCGTTTTAAAAAAAACTGCTTCGTCTAAAACGTTATGAAAACATATTCACCCGAGGGTTTCTGCAAAGTTTGCTCATGTATCTGAGCGAACGAAAGTTCCATTCATTCATTCATGAATAATGCCGGTCGTAGGACGGAAGTGACTTCCGCGAAACCGGTCACCGTTCGTGAGTCTGCCGCCTTATCGCGTTCGAATTTTGAATCGTTCGATTTTCAATGCTTCCATTCGGCCAGTGCGTTTTGAATTTACGATTTATGGAGTTACTAGCTTTCGCCTCGTCGTCGCCGGGGATATTGAAAAATAAGTAGGCATTGAATATTTAATTGAATATTGCATTGCGTGCTCCAAACACATTATTTGTGTATTTTAGAATATTCTATAACAAAGGTTTTAGCAATGAATAATTTTACGTTCAATTGTTAGATCTGTAAGTTTTAACAAAGGTTGAATAAGTAACTATAGAAAAAAAAAAACTTATAACTCACCTTTACTTATACCTTCAATGGTCATACAAACAGCATTTATAATTTTTAACAGTACATTTCGAAATATGGAACACTGATCAGTATCGGACGAAATTCAATGTAAATTTGAATTACGACTGAAAATGTTCATTCGTTAAACGAGTTTAGATAATTTGGAATTTATTATCAGAGGTAATGTTTAAATTGGTTTTATCAGATAACACAGTGTTTGAATACTAATAATTATACATTTAAAGGTACGTATAAAATAATAATATATCATTATAAAAAAGCCATGGTGGCCTAGTGGTTTGACCTGTGGCCTCTCAAGCAGGGGGTCGTGGGTTCGAATCCCGGGCTCGCACCTCTGAGTTTTTCGAAATTACATTTGAAATTTACCATGAGCTTTTCGATGAAGGAAAACATCTGTGAAGCAATTCAATGGTGTGTGTGAAGTTCCCAATCCGCTCTGGGCCCGCGTGGGAACTATATCCCAATCCCTCTCGTTCGTGCCCAGCACTGGGAATAGGCTGAAGATGATAATGATAAAATATAATTTTGAAATTAAGTTTTGTATAACTGGTGAAGGTCATAAATATCGTAAAATCTTAACTTACTTAAATTTAATTTCTAACGGTAAAACCGTAAAAGTAAACACACACACACACACACATAATTCACGTCTTTATCCCTTACGGGGTAGACAGAGCCTAAGGTATAACAGGTACCTACAGGCCACATTTAGCAGAATTGTGGGCGTATAGGTGGAAAATGGAATCAAAATAGTGATGGGTTGCTAGCCTCATCGCCTATAACATGATTCCTATGATTTTCCCCCATTCCCTCGATGGGCTTTTACCATCTGCGCGGGTAGAAAAGCAACTGGTAAAAGTAAACAAAAATCAAGAAATAAAAATTCTTGACTCATTTGATAGTACCTATCATTTGAAAAACAGCGCCTTCTCTCGTCCCTGGTGAGCAGTAGATGTTCCACGGGAGTTTGTAATTGTGTCGTACAGACACATCATTCAAACAGATGACGCTTAGCGACAAAAATTCGCATAGTAACAAAAGGTCACGTGACAGCTAGTAACAGGTAGAAAAATTCGAAGACTACCCACCTGCTATGGGTGGTGTAGGAGTATAGCACGCGTCACGGAATGGCGAGGATCCGGGTTCGATTCCCGGCCATAGCTTTACTTTTCGGATTTTTCTATGTGTTCTAATTTTCACTGAGATTTAGAAATTTTCTTAACTTACTTTCTTTTTGTTTCTCTCTCACACACTATTTCTCAGGAAAAAACAAAAAGGATTCTGAAAAACTTGAGCAAAAAACCAAGCCTGACACGGCCCTCGATAAATAACGCCCAACGATGCGCTACTTGCATTTCAATGTGCTAAATATAGTTCATAAATGTGAGCCTAGATGCTTTATGTGCTACATTATTCTTTTGTGTTCTTCAGGAAACCATAAAACATGGCGTCTTGTTCATGGCCACAAATCAAAAGAGGCTTACCTTCCATCAAGCATAATATTTTGCCGTCGGAAGTAACCACAAGGAATTCTATCTGTTTCGTTTTAAAAAGTAGTTTTGCTTGGTTCTTGGTTTGTTGAGGCTGGGTTGAGTTTGCGCAACTGTCCAAAGGAGTTGTTTATATGTTTGGTTTTGGCTGTCATATCTCTGTATAAGTCTTTGTATCATGTTAACACGGCAATCTTGAATTGTAATGGTCGTCGAGCGTTGGTAAAAAGGCGATTTTTAAATCTTTTATTTAAATTATTCGAGCAGGATGTGGCTGCATTCATTTATCTGTGTAAGACTGTTTGATCGCAATATGATTTGTTCGATCTTTTGCAGCATGTATTAAAAAAAAAACGAGACTCTCTTCCGTGAACAGTAGGCTCTTATAATCTACAAAAAAGTTTCGTGTGATAAAATTTCACTTCTTACATTTACTGATATTATTATAAACGTGGATTATTTTGAGGATATAAAGGGGTATTACGAGTTATATTGTTTTACGCAACTTCTTTTAAAACAAATTTGAAGGAATTTACACTATTTTTTTAAAGCCGAATTCATTCATAAGATACTGTTTGTTTATCCCAAAAATAGCGATTAACGTATTCTCCGATGTTTCAAGCAATTTTTATATATGAATCATTACTTTTGGTTTCTAGAGCACCACAAAGGAACATTAAGACTGGTGTTCACTAGGCTCTCCTGTTCGCTAAAAACCTTTTTGGTCGTATGCAGTGCAGGGGTGCTCTATGGCACATGAAGAAAAATATTTATAACTGTCATTACTTATTAATGATTGATGTGATTACCGCTGCTGAATTTTCCTCCGCTCTCCTCGCTTCTTCAAGTATCCTCACCCGCATCGCCTTCCTCGCCTCAACCACGCCGCCAGGAGAGCGCCCTAAGGTGAGTGCCTCTGCACTGTTTAAATTGTACCTTTTAGGCATCAGCGCACTCCTGGCCTTCCGCTAAGTATAAAATTAGCTATTTATACGCCCTAACCTAACACTCCCCAATTTACATCGCAATAATTCGCTAAAAAATGGTAAAAACCCATCGAGGGAATATATCACGTTTATATCCCTTACGGAGTAGACAGAGCCTATGGTAACAAGACCTAAAGGGCACGGTTAGCATAACTGTGGGCATATAGGTGGAAAGGGGAATCATAAGTGATGGGTTGCTAGCCGCATCGCCTATAACATGATTCCTAAGAATGTCGCCCTATTTCATTGATGGGCTTTTACCTGCGCGGGAAGAGAAGCAAGTGGTACATTCTATGTTATATCTTTGTTCCCAGACCAGTATGGAAGTAAAGTACCTATGTACCTAAGTTGTGTTTGTAAGTTATGCTAAACCCCGTCCCAATACTATCCTTTCAATTCACGACACAAACACAGATTATTATAATTTATCATACATTCGAGATTCATTCGGCGAGCTCATCTGCATGCGTCGTGTGATACTTCATTAGGATATATTTTCGTTTCCCAAAAACATTAATATAAACATGGAAGTTGGTGGCGCGCACTGCGGGGCGAAACGCGGCGGTTTTCAAGCGCAACAAACGCCTGAATAAAAACGCTTAGAAACGCTGGTTGTAGAGAGAGCCCAACGAATGTTCTTCGTGACATTCCATCATTATGAAGATGAGGGAAGTTTCTTACTGTTTCTAGGTTGTTTTGAAAAAACTGCCGAGAATAAAGCAAATTTCGTGGAATAACTCACAATATTATGACTAATAATACAAATGATTGTTTTCGAGTTTTGGATTTTTTATATTTAAGAATCCTTTGCCTTGTATACCATAGCAAAAGTTTTGATTAGTGTGGGACTAATTCCACTATAATCCAATATTTTATTTATTACTAGCTTCTGCCCGCGACTTCGCCCGCGTAGAATTAGCAATGCGGGAACTAATTTTTGGAGATAAGAAGTAGCCTGGCCGGTGATTTTCTCAACAGATTAGTAAAGTTTGTATCAAAATCTGTTCAGTCGTTTTCAGGTGATGCGCTCGTCAATCAGGATAAAAAGACGAAAATTCTAAAAAACTGTTGGAACTTGTACTGTTATTGATTCGAAGTATCTCCCCGGCCAATATATTTTTTAAATATCTTCCATGTACAGAATTTCTACCCTCTTTAACTTTATTATATGTATAGATAGATGTAAATAGGCCACTTTGGTATCAAAATAAAAAAATATAGAGTACATAATATTCTCCTTCAAAGCTTTTGCTCTACAGTTCACTAAAATTACCCGCCCAAACAATGCACTAGTAGGCCCGCGTGGGAACTATAGCCCAAGCCGTCTCATCTCTTAAGGTCTATGCCCAACAGTGGAACATCTATAGGCTGCTGGATTTTTACATACATACACTCATAAATCACGCCTTTATCCTTTACGATGTAGACAGAGCCTAACCTAGACCTACCTACCTAAAGGCCATTTAGCATGATTGTTTTACGGTTGGAAATAAACGCGGTGTTTTAAACGCCCGCTGGCTGCGGATAGCGCCGTGTTCATTATCATTTGTATTCAGCGCGGGCGCACCTGGAGGGCTGTCAGCTCAAGATTTATGTCCTCGCCGCGAACAAAACTCACAGCTTTTGTATGGAAATGTCCGTCCGTTGTTCCCGTGACGGGGCTCGAGGATCTTTTTGCGCGAGTTGAAATTTGAGGATTTGCTATTATAAATTGTCTTGCGAGAGTTAAAGTGGGTTCTTTATTTGTAGCGTAGTGACAGGTGCGTTTTTTCAAATAACTCAGGAGTTTAGGACAACGAAAAGTAGACGAAACTTAAAGGTTTTTCGATTTTAATTTTTGAATTGAAAACACAGAACATACATATATCACGTCTGTAACCCTTACGGGGTAGACAGAGCCTCAGTTACCAAAACCTTAAGGCTTCGCCTAGCATGATTGTGGGCGTTCAGGTGGAAAGGGGAATCAAAATAGTGATGGGTTGCTAGCCGCATCGCCTATAACATGATTCGTAAGATTTTCGCCCATGGGCTTTTACCATAGTGCGCGGGAAGAGAGGCAACTGGTACATTCTATGTTTGTTTTTGCTTTGCTCCCAGACCATTATGGAAGTGACACAGAACATTTGGTATAAAATTGGAGTTAACTATGAATATTATGAAACAAAGTCCTCCGACGCGTCTGTCTGCGATACACTATTAAACTATTTTTGTAGACCGTAATTTGTATTCAGTATAAAGTACTTTACACGATACGTTTACAAAAAACATATACCTTCATACCGTAATTTCAGACCAGCTCTATTCCTTGTAAGAATTAAAAATAAAAGGCGTATGTCATGAAAAACCTAGAGCCAAAAGCACGGCTTTCAACGTTTCGAACAATAAACAAAATTAAATTTAGGCTGTGTCAAAACATTATATCCGTAAAAAAATCCGAGTGCTACCTTTTTCTTATTACTTCGCTTGTCCGTTTAAAAAACCGACCAAGGGTTCCGTACCACCTTACAACTTTCTACTTAATGACAAACATAGAATGTACCAGTCACTTTTCTTCCCGTGCAGATGGCAAAAGCCCGTCGAGGGAATGGGCGAAAATTATAGGAATCATGTTATAGGCGATGCAACTAGTACTTACATGCCAACAACCATGCAAAACGTGGCGTTTAGGTCTGTTACCTTAGGATCTATCTACCTCGTAAGGGAGAAAGACGTGATTAACGTATGTATGTATGAAAAATAATGAGAAACGTATTGTTATTACTATATTTTGATAATAAAATTGAAGATCGAAACAATCAGTATATCCAATTACATGTTCATCTTTGCTGTGTTCCGGCGTGGAGAGTAATAACTTGTGAAATTACTGACGTAAGAGGTATTCTATCCTGGCTCTCTAGGCTGGCAACGCCTCTGCTATCCTGTGCTGTTGGTGTCCATGAGTGGTGGTGCTCGCTTACCATCAGATGACCCAATTGCTCGTTTGCATTCTTTATCGTATAAAAAAGTCGTTTATCGCTACCCTACAGAAACTTTGCAAAAATCATTTGTACCCTAGACATGCTAAATCTCATCAAAACTCAAAACCTAGTTTTTGTAAGTGTACACAGACAAACATCCCATAGGCACAACGACACAACCATCGCTACTATTTTTTTTATCTATTTACTGGCGGTTTAATATGGAAATAAACAAAAAATATACCTAAATATTTATCTTGCTACTCCGCTACTCAAGTGCAAGATAACCAAGCCTGTGCGAAATATGTTTTTCATGAAATCCTCCCTCTACTACTGCCACATAAATAAAGCACATATAAATCCCACAAACTTAATTATCCCTTACACCACACAAACACTGACGCGTTTCGATCCCTTTACGGGATCATTATCAAAGTTTAGTGAGCACATGCAAACCAACGTCGTACTGAGTTGAAATCATTTAAATAAACATAATGTGCCTACATTCATTTTTTTTGTTCATTGAAATGGACCTCCGCAAATAACGCCTGATTCAATACAATAGGTATAATATGGAGTCTGACTCTTGAGTCTTGAGTTGACAATATAATGTCTTATATATATATAATGTCCCTGATTCCGTACAATGTATACAAGAGCAAGGGTCAAGTTATGATTGTCTCCCGAGGGCAATCGCACAGCAGAGCCTTAATGTTAGGATCCCGCTAGCACCCTCGGTTACCGAACCCTAAAAATACTAAACAGAAAGAAAGCTCCTCATTAAATCCTCACTAATCACTCAAACAAGTGCGTCGTAATGACACCATTTTAATCCCGCCGTATTCGCAACTCTGTCACCCTAGTGTCAAAGAAACGGGTTCATTATCGTGTCTATTCAATGTGCAGTCCACCTGAGACCCGTGCTAACACTGAAAACTCAACTTTACTCTCTAGGGAAGAAACGGTCGGCTTTCCGTCGGGAGGCGGTAAGCTGGTATTTCTTTGACGCGTAATGCAAAGAGATATATGGGGGTAGGTAAATCGCGGACAGTCGCCTCTATAAATTATGTATATCGGGGCACATAAGCAAGTATTGGATAGAATACGCGAAGACAGGTGAAACAAAACACTTGAAACATTTTTATGAGTGTGGAATAGTAGTTATTTATGCAGCTAGTGCATAATGAAAGGCATCGAAACACGGGTGTGGTTTCATGAATCGAATTAAGTGAGTTTCATAATAAGGTCAAGAGTTTTCGATATTAATTTTAGTCAGATTCCTCCACGCGTTCTTGAGACAAGGGGTCTTGATGTCGGTCTGTGCTGTCTGGAAAGATGGACGGATGGATAACAAAGTGATCCTATTTAGGGTTTCGTTTTTGCTGAATGTGATATGGAGCCCTAAAAAGCGTATTTACACCATTGTGGTAAACAACAACAATAATTTACTTCCATACTGGTCTGGGAGCAAAGAAAACACATAGAAAGTACCAGTTGCTTCCCGCGCAAATGGTAAAAACCCATTGAGAGAATGAGCGAAAATCATAGGAATCATGTTATAGGCGATGCGGCTAGCAACCCATCACTATTTTGATTCCACTTTCCACCTCTATGCCCGCAGTGTCTTGCTAAACGTGGCCTGTAGGTCTTGTTACCTTAGGCTCTGTCTACCCCGTAAGGGATAAAGATGTGATTTGTGTATGTGTATGTACGTGGTAAACAAGAAAGGGTACAGTTAAGTTAAGAATACAGTTATTTTGCCTTACGTTTTGGTATACAAATCTTCAGAGACTTTAATATAAATACACTTTGGGAACGTTAGAACAAAGCAGCTAATTACAGTGAGCATAATTAATCACTAGTTTTGGTGCTCGAAAATAATTTACATCCAACGCTAAATCATAATTAATTCGTAATTAACAGCGCCTAAGAAAAGCGGGAAACAACGTAATTATGACGAATTACTTGGAAGGTGCTTTGGAGTGGCCTGAAGAGGGTGATTTTCTGTATAAATAGGTACCTGCTAACTCTAAAT
Organism: Pandemis corylana; assembly: GCA_949127965.1. NCBI lineage: Eukaryota > Metazoa > Arthropoda > Insecta > Lepidoptera > Tortricidae > Pandemis > Pandemis corylana. The sequence goes on from OX421860.1 coordinate 3,465,656, forward strand.
AACCCTATAGAAGTTAAAAAATACATCGCATCTGTGAAAATTAAAATTTAAAAAATCATCCATGTATATCATGCGCAGTGTAGGATTCCATATTAGTTACATTGGGATAGTAGACAGAAAAACAGATTCGTGGTGCAGAGCTGTTCTGGATTGGAGGCCATGGGAATGTAATAGACCTGTCGGTAGACCACAAACGTGATGAAATAAGTAGCGGACAGCAACTGGACTCTCACTGCCCAAAATAAATCGGAATGGAATTGAAGGAGGCCTAAACCAAGAACTTGGTAGAGAAACGTTAAGAAATAGTAGAAGAAGAGAGTATTTTAAAAGGCCTTCGGGTCTGTCTTGCTGTCTCACGCGTTCTTATAGGTTTGATACTTGAATCGGCCGATAATACCCGAACACCGAATGGCGTTCTATGAGGTCACGGATTGTATAGACTGACCGCTTAAGTGAGTCCTCGCCCGCGCGGGGTGGGAAACAAAGGGAGCCGAGAGAGGTGCGGGATGGTTATAAGTGGTTATTTATGATTAAAATAATTATGTCGGGTGCGTAACGATGTATATAAATTTTTTTGGTATAATATTAGTAGCAATAACGCTCATTTGATATAGGTAATTATTAAATCATATAACAACACTTAATATATTTACATATGACATAATTATCATTTCTTATAATGATCATTTGATATAATATCATTTAATATAACATTCTTTAAGTATAATGCTTATTTCCTATAATGAACTTATGGTATAACGTTATTTTTATAAAAAGTAGGTTAGGTTAGGTTTGAACTGCGTCCCCCAACAAAAACGAACTGCTATTATATATTATGATTTGTATATAAAATGAGCGTTATACCATATAATCGTTATAAGAAATAAGCGTTATACCGAACGATAAATATACGAAATAAATTTATATATTTTAAAATTATACCAAACGTTTATTATACACAATGAGTGATTATACCCTTTGAAATTATATCAAATGTTGATATATCGATAGAAATTATATTAAATATTTTTATATCAAACATTACACACCCAATTATGTCAGGCAAAAGTGACAGTATGAACAGCCCTTTAAATGGTACGTTCTCCAAGATTACAAATTTGACACGACAATCCACAATCATGCTAAACGTGGTCTTTAGATATTGTTACCTTAGGCTCTGTCTACCCCGTAAGGGATAAAGACGTGATTTATGTATGTATGTATGTACAAATTTGACAACAGTCAAGCTTTTGAATTACATTGTTCCAAAGTAAATGCCCACAGAAACACACATATACTGAGATATCCTATCAGATGTACGCTTGACTAGGTTTTGCTTGATACGTGACCTTGTATCGTAGCTATGTTCGCCCCGCGGATGCGCTCGACTGTAAAGTCGTTTGCAACGAGCAATTTGCTTCGTGGAAAATGTTTTTGAAACTAAGCGTGATAAGGAAGTTTACATTTGGAACCAAAGTTTTTTTTACTTTAAAGACTTGTTTACACAGAAGGGTTTTTCGGAAATTTTGTCTTCGCAGTTTGTATGTACCGTCCCTTTCACTCTCAAGTTAACAACTATAAGTTTGAGCGGAACAGTACGAAATGAACTTCTAAAATCAATTTTCGGAACAAAAGGCGAGACAGTGCTCTCTGTCGAGTACTGGATACTTATAAGTATAAAAAATGCTTCAGAAAGTGCCATATAGCGCCTTGTGTGCGGACTCCAACACTGTGGAATTGGTATCGCTATACTTTTACATTAGAAAATGAAAAAATCATGTAATAAATCAATGAAAATGACATAGGTCGTTGCTTAGCAACCGTTGCCTACGACAAAAGCGGTTGCGTTGACACTTCTTTTTTTTTTTTTTTATATGAATAGGAAGGCAAACGAGCAAGTGGGTCACCTGATGGTAAGTGATCACCACTGCCCATAGACACCCGCAACCCCGGAGGGATTGCAGATGCGTTGCCAACCTAGAGGACTAAGATGCAATGCCTCTTGTGCCCGTAATTTCCCCGGCTGTCTTACTCTCCACACCGGAACACAGCAGTGCAAGCACTGCTACTTAGCGGCAGGATTAGCGAGTAAGATGGTGGTAGCGATCCGGACGGACCTTGCACAAGGCCCTACCACCCGCAAAATCTCTTATCTTGTCTTATTCTCTTATCTTAGCTGTCACCTTTAACAGCACACTAAAAAATAATGTGCAGGTTAACCCTACTTTTTATTACGATTCTTGTGCATACAAAGCGAGCAAAAACTACTCAAGAAAAAACGATCTTTCACTCTTTGCTACAAACAACTGACAATCGACAACCGATATTCACGGAATCAAAGCCCGCGATCGACTTATCGATTTGCTAGACCAGATATGTGTATCGTGTACATATCGTCTAGCGGTAACTCGGTTGTTTGTGGGTGACTGATAGCTTGCAGGCAGACGCGGTACTGATGCGTAGACTGGGAGCTGATCGTGATAAAAAATTATAAAACGGGAAGAAATTCACGTAATGAAAAATCCACATTTTTCCAAATTTTTCTGTCCTGCTGCAGGTGGACACTTTTTTGCCTTTCGACGCTTATATCTCTTTAAATTTTCATTTTATCCACACATTATTTTATTTTCACAGACCTATTTATTTTCCTGAGCATTACCTTAGCAATGCAAAAATGTTTTCCTCCTTCAGTTGCATGTGGAGTGCCAAACGGACAGGTACATAGACCGATGGATAGGACGAAGCTAAAAGGATTCCATTTGTACCATTTTGGATACCTAATTTTAATGATCCGCTAGTCTACTCATCCATGGCATGCCACAGCCAATTTTTTTTTCACGTAGAACTGACTAGTGATTGATCTGTCTCACCTGATGAAAAGTGTAGACAAGGCCGACGGTGTAACTACCTGGTACAGTAGCAGCCATTCACTTTTTAATTAAGACTAAACAGCGATTCAGCTCCCGAGCTAAGACTAGAGGGGAAACAGCGGATAGCACCCGAATGTTCATTTATCCGAAAGTGATAAATAGGTCTACACCACGCACCCCGAATAATGAATTTATTATAAGCAAATCTAAACCTGCTCGAGTGACTCTGGGTTACGTTATTTACTACTACGGAAAATATTGTATATTTTCAGGGGTGCGGTTAAATAGATAAAGTTTGAAACGCATAATGGGTTGAAAGACATAATGGTTCAAAATAATAAATAAAATTATGTTAGGTTTGTTTTATAACAATCACGTTATGTTGCCATTTTCTGGGAAATGAAATAATGTATTTCGAAACTTTGTGTTTAGACCCATTATGCATTTCAAACTTTATTTATATTTGTTTTAGGCATTTTTTTGCGGAAGTCCATTTTTAACTAAATGAGTTATAAATTATAACGTATGTTAAAAGTTTTTTTTTATTAAGAACTTGACCTTATTTGCAGGCAAACAATTTGCATACATACATACACAGATCACGTCTTTATTCCTTACGGGGTAGACAGAGCCTAAGGTAACAAAACCTTATGGCCACGTTTAGCATGATTAAGGGCGTATAGCTGGAAAGGGAAATCAAAATAGTGATGGGTTGCTAACCGCATCGCCTATAACATGATTCCTAAGACTTTCGCCCATTCCCTCGATGGACTTTTACCATCTGCACGGGAAGAGAAGCATCATACATAAAAAATAATTACCTTTGACATAAAAAAACAACTGTACCCATGAAACAATCAATGGGCAAGAGAGGCCTTCCGATTTAGGTACAATTAACAAGAAAAACCTGACCAAAACATATATATACAGAAATAATTTTTAAATTTCTTCCATGCTGGTCCGGGAGTTAAGAAAAAAGATAGAATTAACCAGATGCTTCTCTTCACGCGCAGATGGTAAGTGCCCATCGAAGGAATGCGCGAAAGTCTTAGGAATCATGTTATAGGCGATGCGGCTAGCAACACATCACAATTATGATTTCCCTTTCCACCTTTACGCCCTTAATCATGCTAAACGTAGCTTTAAGGTTTTGTTACATTTGGCTCTGTCTACCCCGTAAGGGATAAAGACGTGATATATATGTATGTATGTATTTTGAAATTGCTGTTCATCATCATCATCATCTCAGCCATTACAAGTCCACTGCTGGACATAGGCCTCTCCTTTAGATCTCCAATAAGACCGGTAGGAAACGGCTTGCATCCAGCGCGATCCTCCGATCTTAATGAGGTCATCGATCCACCTTGTGGGTGGACGTCCCACGCTGCTCTTGCCGGTACGTGGTCTCCACTCGAGGACCTTTCGACCCCATCGGCCAAGGTTACCGACATAGCCCAGCGGATTAGCAAGTTGAAATGGCAGTGGGCAGGGCACATAGCACGGAGGACGGATGACCGAAATTGCTGCTAACTTTCAAAAATTTCGACTAGCATCACCCATTACTTCGACCGTAACATCAAATTTTCTAATAATAAACATACAAAACTCATCAAGCTCCTATACCCAATTAAATTACCTTTCAAATACCCGAACAATGGCTTACAAAGTCGTATTATGCTTCCTAATAAACTCATTCGAAGTACCAAAGGCCGGTATTCCATTCTAATAATTCTATTGAAATTACTTCGTTTATGTAAAGAGCCTTCATTATTGTAAGCCAATTAATATAGCTGAGATTTCAATTAAAACTTTTTATGGGCACCATAAGAAGGGAAAATTTTATTCGAATCAAACAATCTTTTGAATACATTAAATTGAAATGAACAAAAAAACCTTTACCTTGCTACTACGCTACTCACGAGCAAGATAACCAATGTGTGAAATATATGTTTTTCATGCAATTTAACATTATATATTTCACTCATTTCAAATATTCGAACACTTTCACTTTCATACATGCATAAATCACGTCTTCATCCCTTACGGGGTAGACAGAGCCTAGGGTAACAAGACCTATGGGCTACGTTTAGCATGATTGTGGGCGTATAGGTGGGAAGGGGAATTAAAATAGTGATGGGTTGCTAGCATCGCCTATAACATGATTCTTTCGTCCATTCCCTCGATGGGCTTTTACCATCAGCGCGGGAAGAGAACCAACTGGCACATTCTATGTTTTTCCCTTGCTCCCAGACCAGCATGGAAGACACTTTCACTTTCATTCTCCCATTTGAATTCTAATGAAATCGCCACACGACACTAAAGTGGATAAAGTAACGAAATACCTGAGTCTCCGCGTAAAATAAACCTAAAATTTCACATTTTACCTAAAAACTTTATCTCCGTCGCCATTCATTAGGCTAAGTACGACACTTTCCCATTTTGCGGATTAAAATATTTGCCCTTAAAATGCATGTAACATTTAGTAGAAACCCCTCATATTTTTGCATGTAAGTCTGCCCTCAATTAAGGTAATGTGAGTCAATTAGCTAATTGAGTCATTAAGTGCTTAGTAAACTGCTGAACGTTGCCACGAATGTTGTGTCAGTCAGTGTGGTTCTTTAAGAGGATTAAACGAGAGGTATATTTTGTTCTAATATCGTAATACGTAACGAATTTTATTATTTTGTTTTTTTTTTTCTAAAAAATAAAACTAATGTTTCCGTGTCACTACAAAAACTCTCCATCCAACATTGTAAGAAATAATATAATTTACCAGTTGCTTCTCTTCCCGCGCAGATGGTAAAAGCTCATTGAGGGAATGGGCGAATGTCTTAAGAATCATGTTATACGCGATGCGGCTAGCAACCCATGACTATTTTGATTCCCCTTTCCACCTATACGCCCACAGCCATGCTAAACGTACCCCGTAAGGGATAAAGACGTGATATATGTATATGTGTGTGTCTACAAAAACTATGAAACTGTACTCGGGAGCAAATAAACTGAGTCACTTCTCGAAGAAAGTTGTGTGAAAGGTGACCCGGTTTCATTGCTCGCATGTGTACCTACATAGACTATGTTCAAATATTCTAACAAACTCACATCTGTTCATAGAAGAATATAATTTTAGGCATGTTTACTTCGCCATTCTCCGTTTTAACTAAAGAATAAGAAATCCTAATCTTATAATTAACAGGATCAAATTAGTACTTTTCCTAAAATGTCGAAAAGCTAGACAAATAAATTAATTTAAAGTTAAGTCAATTGAAGTTCAATTCGAAATCCAAGTCAGCATTCAAAACCGAGCTCTCAAGTTACACCCTATACCGCACTAACTTAATACCAAATCTCACTTATTCGATCATTCATTCAAAAATAGTATTAAGTGACATCCCTCTCATAGTTCCCTAACACTTTCTTGAAATAAGTGGCTCAATTTACAACCGTAGCACTAAAGTTACAAACACCCTTTTCATCACACTCAATGTTGAACATTTTCTTTATTGAAACAGGGTGTGATTCGGTTCGTCTTAAAAGTGGCACTTGAGACCTTTTATTAGGTTACAGCGACTTGTCAAACAATTGTTTCCTCAAGATACCAACTCGTTTAATCCCAGGAAATTATTACCGGCAAAAACAAATGAACAAAGTTCGTTCACCTTTCAGGGGTCCAAATTAAACGGGGGTTCGATTCAAAACACAGACTGTTTTTTGTCTAGTTGGAGTCAGAATTTGAACTTAGAACAGTCCTCCCATTCTTGGGTAAATTACAACCTAATTGGTTATTTTTTTTAAGTGTTCTCATTTTCTTACTTTGATTCGTTTACCTTACCGACCCTGATACTAGAAAAATGTGGCCCAAAACATCCATTCCAGTTAGTCACTTTTTCGTTCGCTGTTTTCTTTATTTGTAGGTACCTATATTTTGTGCCCAGTGAGTTATATGTTGTGATGAACAGGAAAAAACCATATTTTCTGTATGGTAAAAAGTACGGAAACCTTTAAAGAAAGAAAGAAAGAAGACATTTATTCCTTTTTGCAAGACACACAAATAAAAGAGAATATACACAATTTTATAGAAAACTAGCGACCCGCCCCGGCTTCGCACGGTATATTATGCATGTATTATACACAAAAACCTTTCTCTTGAATCACTCTATCTATTAAAAAAAACCGCATCCAAATCCGTTGTGTGGTTTTGAAGATATAAGCATACATAGGGACACGGGGACAGAAAAAGCAACTTTATTTTATACTAGCGACCCGCCCCGGCTTCGCACGGTATATTATGCATGTATTATACATATAAACCTTCCTCTTGAATCACTCTATCTATTAAAAAAAACCGCATGAAAATCCGTTGTGTAGTTTTGAAGATATAAGCATACATCGCAAAAGTGAAACGGTCGCTGGCTCAGCATTACGCTGAGGTGTTAGACACCTGCAGCACTGATTTTCAGCCAGAACCGTCTATGACCTTTGAGTGTTCGGCTCACACTTGCCCGCTTTTTTTCACCTATAAAGTATACCGCGGGGATTATAATAATCATGAACTATTGTTGCGCTGTTTGTTCCATACGCTAATTACAGAAGTTCGCGCAAACTTGGTGAACTTCGCTCGTTTGAGAAGCTCATGAATGTTATTGATTTGCGCAAAGGTAAAGTTCGCCGTGTGGCAAATTTTAATTAATTTAATTTACTGTAGCGGTTGGGATTTTTAAGCGAATACTTTCAATGTTATTAATTTTTAATGTCACCGCTGTTCGTAGTAAAACATAACTTTGGTGTTGGCCATAGTTTAAAGCCAACATTTTTGACCAAACTAGATATATTTCATCAAAGTTAGGTATAGTTTTAGTTTAATAGTACATTTCGATGCTAGTGCGGAAAGAATGACATTTCCGCGCGTGTATCAAACAACGTTTTTTAATACAGTTGCGAATAAAATACAACATTGTGAAAAATTTTGACAAGCTAAAAGCGTTTTTTTAGCTTTCATAGTTCATAAGGCAGTTGGGTTTTTGCTATATAGCCAACTCAATATTTTTTTCTAGTAGGTAAGTAATTTTTTTACAAGAAGTAAACAATTTTATAATTAATACCTTAGTATCATTATGTTCGATTATTCGTGTACATAAATATTTGAATTATATGTTTATGTTTATGTTTATTTAACAAACACAAAAACTACTTTGGCCTTTAGAACCTTAAAAAGTATGCTTGCAGTTGGAAAAACGCCTCCACTTTGACAGGCGTTTCGGCAGCTATTCCCACGCTATTCCGTTCCATTCAAACCCGTTAGTAAGAATTGTTTTTACGAATTCAATATTTATCAAATAATGAAAAAGAGGCTAGTAATAAAATATAAAATCTCAATATTTTTTTATTTTTACATTAATAATAGGTTTTTAGTTTTATTAAGTCTTGGTACAAACTAACATTGCAATAACTCTTTGGTAAGTACTCGTGAATTGGAACAAGTATAAATTAAAAAAAAATGTAAAGCAATTCGCACTAGTGCGCAAAAACGTACTTTGCGCACGCAAAACAGCCAAAAAAGGGCACTTTTTGAGCAACTGTGTTGAAAAGTTTTTATCGCTTCCATTATATTGTTTTTCTTTCAAAATCCGTTAAAACAATACACTTCTCCAGCCAGTCGTGTACAAGGCCTTCAACAAAAGCACCAAACATCAACATGGAGGCCGAAGGCTGAATAAAATTAATAAGGCCCTCAACTGCCGTCAGAAGGACCAAAACTTAATTAGGCGTAAAACCCCGAGTGGTACTCAACCCTAAAAGGCTGCTGTGGACGAGATCGACATGTCCACAACTTGGACGAGAGCACTTGGACATGCACGATTTAATGGACAAAGGTTTTGCTTAACTACCTACGGTTTAAGGAAATTGATGCTTTGCCGCTGCACTCAAAGATGTCCCGTGTACCTCATAGATATAATTTAATACTAGCGATTGCTTATCGCTATCCCGCAGGAACTATGTGATTTTTCAGGATAAAAACTATCCTAGTCGTAGTCCTTCACCGAGACTGAAACTATCTATGTACCAGATTTCATTAAAATCAGTTCACAGTTATGATCACAATTCAAAAAAAGCAAAATTACTTTGAAGGTTTACTACTTTTATCCCGGGAAATTGAATAGTTCCCGCGGGATAGACAAGACTGGCCTGAGTGGAGAGCTTTGGGGGAGTCCTATGTCCAGCAGTGGACGCCTTTCGGCTGACATAATGATTATGATGGTGATGAGCGATAAACAAGTGAAAGGTCGTAGCTCATACTTATTGCCGAATATACTATCAATGAACAAAAATATTTACCTTGCTACTCCGCTACTCACGTGCAAGATAGCCAAGCCTGTGTGAAATATAGGTTAATTATAGGTTTTTCATGCTATCCACTCCTGCCAATAAAACACATAATAATATAAATCCCACAAACTTAATTATCCCTTACACCACACAAACAATGACGCGTTTCGATCCCTCTGCGGGATCATTATCAAAGTTTAATGAGCACAACTGTTACACATGCAAACCAACGTCGTACTTCGAAAACGTATAAAATAAACATAATGTACGTACATTCATATATTTTCCCAAACTACCCTTTTATTTATGATTTTTATTGTATCAAACAACTACCTTCAAAAGACTGCTACTAATAACTACTAAACTAGGGGTGCGAGTCGGGTTACCTCCACGTGTGGTCAAGAGCTGCGGTTCGTTTTTGGATCCGTCCGGGGGGAAGAGCAGTGCTTGGTCAGATGCACCCTGGGCATCGGCTAGTGATTTCCTGGCAGTTTCTAAGGGATATTATTGACCGTTGGCTAAGAGCCCGACAGGGGGGACTTTGACCGTTATCGTACAAGTCGCCGACATATTGTCACAAGATTTTTTAATTATATTTTTTTTTACTTTGACATTGGCGAAGTCGTCGTCGCTATAACGACTTGATACGCCACAAATAAGAAGAAGAAGAACTACTAAACTAATATACTAATTTGACGCGGACAAAGTCCCGAGCAGACGCTAGCCTTACATCCCGTTCCGCGTCAGGATTAAAAAGTATCATTACGTCATACGTTCCAGAGTTGCTCATAACAGCCTCTCAGACACCAAACATGTCCCCGCAATTTGCACGTAGAGCGCTCTCGGCGACACTTGAGACTCTTACGCGCGATTAAACTCCGGGGCATCTTTAAAAGTTCGAGTGTCATTGGGAGAGTTTTCTGGGACTTGGTCGTCTTTTGTTCTTTAAGAACCGGGTATTTGTTTGGCAGAAAAAAGAATAGTTCTGTTCGTATTTCGAAAAAGTTTGGTATCTTGATAATGAAGAAATAATATTCAGTTATTTGGAGAATAATAATAAATGGTATACATAAATCACGTATTTATCCCTGACGGGGTACACAGAGTCTAAGGTTACAAGAACTGGCCACGTTTAGCATGTTTTCAACATGAAACTACCGTGAGTGAGACTTAATCATAATACAAAAATGACGATGAAAACGAGGGTAGTTGTGCGCCGCTGTCAGTTGCGTCGAGCAGCCGCGCGAACAGAGCGCTGGCCCGCAGTGTTCGTTTCGCTGCCGCCGGGGCGAGCTCTCCAGGAAGAAGGACTACGAAATAGTCCGAAACATGTCAAGCATCACTCGACTTTTTATACGTGAGTTATCCGTTTATGTGTGTTTACGTTTAGCATGATTGTGGGCGTATAGGTGGAAAGGGGAATCAAAATAGTGATGGATTGCTAGCCGGATCGCCTATAACATGATTCCTATGCCCATTCCCTCGATGGGCTTTTACCATCTGCGCGGGAGGTGAAGCAACTGGTACATTCTATGTTTGTTCTTTACTTCTAGACCAGCATGGAAGCACATGTCTTTTCTTAGAGATTCCATTTTACAAAATTATTACGGAAAGAGTGTATTTCTTCAAGCGTTCATGTGCGCAACTATGTATAAAACCGACCAATAAGTACGAATCGGACTCGCCCACCGAGGGTTTCGTACAAATTCGCCAAGTTATTATTAAATCTAGAGCCCTGCTCCCAAATAAGATGTATGCGCTGTGAGGTCATTTCATATTGGTTACTTACATAGACAGACTGACATAACAATATTCTGTTTTTAGTATTTGTTGTTATAGCGGCAACAGAAATACATCATCATCTGCAGTGGCGTAACTATAGGGTGGCAGAGGTGGCAACATGCCAGGGGCCCCTAGCTCTACGGGGCCCCGAACTGGCTTGGTTTAGAGCACAGAAGAGACGCTGATGCACTTCTTTATATTGAGAAAGAAGCCCCATCTGACGAATTTGCCGCGGGCTCCAGACGTTGTAGTTACGCCACTGATCATCTGTGAAAATTTCAACTGTCTAGCTATCACGGTTCATGAGATACAGACTGGTGACAAAAAGACAGGCGGACAGACCGCGAAATCTAAGTAATAGTGCCCCATTTTTATCCTTTGGGTAGGGAACCCTAAAGATGATTACAACAAAAGCTTCGGACAGCCCAAATTGAAAAGAGAAACTATTTCGAAACCAACATCAAAGCCTTTTACATTTCAGGCACACAATTCCCAATTGAACGTGTAAAAACCCCAACAAGGGCGGACCCAGGACCCGAAAGACATTTAGCCCTGCCCTAGAATAATTCTGAATCCTAGAATAACTCTGAAACCTACCGACCCTTTTTGTAATTACAGATAGACTTACGTACAAAGATACCTTTTATCCGCCGAACAGTCTCTTGGTGAACACGATAAGTGTAATAGAGTAGGTTTATATAGATTTACATTTATTGATAAACATGAGCTAGTAACACAGTACTATAAAATCAGTAACATTTAGTTTTTATTTACCTACTTTCCGGAAGTATTTTATTTTGGGTCAAATCCGTAGGCCTGAAATATCATTACAAATTCAATTCATTATCATTACACAAATGTAAATTAAAATTAAATTACATTAAAAAACTAACAAGCAGGTACAATTTTAAACATTATTTATTTATTTGTTGATTTTAGCACTATGCTGTGCTACTTTTAGTTTAGTTAGAGAACGTTAACATAAAAAACATAAAAAATCAAGAAGTAAAAATTCTTGATTCATTTGATAGTCCTATCATTTGAAAAATAGCTTCTCTCGTCCCTGGTGAGCAGTAGATGTTCCGCGGGAGTTTGTAATTGTGTCGTACAGACACATCATTCAAACATATGACACTTAGCGACAAAAAATCGCACAGTAACAAGGTCACGTGACAGCTAGTAACAGATAGAAAAATTCGAAACCTTATCCACCTGCTATGGGTGGTGTAGGGGTATAGCACGCGTTACGGAATGGCGAGGATCCGGATTCGATTCCCGGCCATAGCTTTACTTTTCGGATTTTTCTGTTCTAATTTTCAGTCGTTTAGAAATTTTATTCATAGATTACTTAATTATTTGCTCCTGTTACGGCACCGAACGACAAGCGTGTATAAAGAGATTGATGAATGTGGATGAAGCGAAAGAGGTATGTCAGGATCGTAGCACGTGGAACAAAGTAGTCCCTGCCTACCCCTGTGGGAAAGAGGCGTGAGGGTATGTATGTGTATGTTACAAGCACATCCCGTATATACGAGATGCTTCCATTTTGAAATAGAAAACCCCAAAGAAAAGTATTTTTACGCAACTATTGAAAAGAATCTTTTAGAAGAGTTCCTAGGAGTGTATCCGCACCGGAATCTTGTACCCGGGCACTCTTTAACGATCGGAGAAAGGAAATACTCAGCACACAGAATTTAAACAGTAAGGATCGTAATAATGTGAACAGGGCCTGTAATCGGTACTGACACTTGAGCGATATTACCAACCGTTTAGTTTGCTATTCGGCGTCGCCAAAATTACAGTTTGCCGAGCGTAACTGATAAGAATGCGTTGAGTGCCTAGTAATTCGGGGCGCTTCGTCATTTTTGTTGGGGATTCAACAGAGCTGTCAAAGTGAGACAGAAAAAAGAGGAATTCTGATCGCATATCCCATCAAATCTATAACGAGCTATCTAAAAAGATTTATTCAGTGCGATCAAATCAAATTCATCAAAATTTAAGCCATAATTAAATAAAACTAGAACCCCAGTTGTTGGAAGAAACTCCGCTGGTTATAGGCAGAAGATGTCGTTTAGGAACATCAATAAATGGAAATGTAATTTATTAAAATGCATAATTAAATAATAATATGATAAAAACATCCATAACTCAGGAACAAATAATATTCGTGCTCATCACACAAATATATGCCCTTACCGGGATTCGAGCCCGGGATGCTTGCTTCGCAGGCAGGGTCACTACCAACTAAGCCAACCACGTCATCACAATGCAAGTACAGTCAGCAAAAAAGCTTGTATCTACAATGTTTCTACCTTGTATCTACCTTGTAATATTCTGTATACCTTTCTTCTGTTTTGGTTGTTATATGTGGTGTTCAATAAAGAGTTATTGTACTGTATTGTATTGTATTGTTTTTTTAGGTTAGATTATTTTCTGGATCCTAACACTATAGTTGGCAGTGACCCGTAGATTGTGTGAGCACCTGGCCCCATGGAAGCATGGTTTCTACTGCAACTGGTTCAAACATGTAGGCATTGCAACCTAACTTATTATATTTGGAAACTGACTAGGAACTGTGTACTGTGCAAGGAGGGAAATACGTAGGTAATAACGCCAGTCTTCCCGGATAGCACCAATTGTGCGGTTATATTTTCGTATTCCTTTCTCGAGATCCCGCCCGAGTGTTTATAATGTGAACGTCTATCGGGCCTGTCTCAGATGCGATTTAGTGAAGTATTACCGAAGGTCTTTCTAGTCACTTATACATACATACATACATATACAAATCATACAAATCACGTCTATATACGGGGTAGAGAGAGCCTTTTTTTTTAAACGGAGAGGAAATCTTTAGATGCCCTAGGCACGGGAATGCCTAGGGTTATGTGGGACTCCCCCCCGGAGGGGTATATCCGAACTAAAAACTCTCCGGCGTTGCCTCAATCCGGTGTGATGGGGACGCAGTGGGGTGCCACTAGGGTTTCACCACAAACGCCCCCCCGGTGGCCCCGGCTTCCGCCAGGACCGCGCCAAGAAGGGGAGGGCCCGTACGCTGGGCCCGTCTTCCCTTAGACAATGAGACCGTGCAATGCAGGTAGGTAATGGGGTAGAGAGAGCCTGAGGTGACAAGAGCTAAAAGCCACGTGTAACATGATTGTAGGCGTATAGGTGGCAAGTGGAATCAAAATACTTATACTTGTACTGCTAATAAAAAAACCGGGCAAGTGCGAATTGACAAGTGAGTATGAAATCCAGTGTAAGAAGAGCCCTACCTCCTAAGCAAAATGTAGGTGTGAGATCATTTTATGTTGGATACTGACATAGAAAGACAAAAATATTCTGGTTTTAGTATTTGTCGTTATAGCGGCTACATGTTAGCGGCTACATCTCTGAAAATTTCAATATCGGTTCATGAGATACAGCCTGATGACAGACAAACGGACGGACGGACAACGAAGTCTTAGTAATAGGGTCCCGTTTTACCCTTTGGGTACAGAACCCTAAAAAGATTTGAAACATAAATTACAAGTTTTTGTTGCAATCGAATAATTGTTTCGTCTAATTTTATGTTTCTATCAATGCGTCATGAATTTTCAGGTGGTCACCTGGTCGTCGAATTTACATGCTAAGGGTGGTGTTAGGGTAAAGCACTCATCACGGATTGATGAAGTTGTGGGTTCAATTTCCGGCCACAGCTTTTCTTTACGGATTTTTCCATGTGCTCTAGCTTTCAATATTGTTTAGGTTGACCGTACAAATAAACAAAAAATCGGGAAGTAAATTTCTCGATACGTTAATAGCACAGTTAAGGGTATATATATATGTACCTACGCTACAAAGACGTCGAAAATCTATGCACCTTTATTGCCACAAACAAAATGATCGGTGATATTTGACATGATGGCTGTATCGTTATGCCCTCGCCTGTACTCACCATAGGTGCTTCTGTCACAAAGACTGTGGGCTATCAATATCGTTGGCTGCTGTCAAATGACGTTTCCCTTAGTGCATAATGTATAGCGGGAACCTTATTAGCCCTCCCCTACAACGGAATAAAATACAACTGTAGCCGTATTCCGATACGTACTTTTTATTACTTTTTATAGAGAGAGAGAGAGAGAGAGAAAGAGAGAGAGAGAGACACTAAAAGCACTTTGCGGATTTACACCTTGTGCAAGGTTCGGTTTGCTATTGTGTGGTGTAAAACATACATACATACATAAATCACGTCCTTATCTCTTACGGGGTAGACAAAGCCTGAGGTAACAAGACTTAAAGGCCACGTCTAGCGTGATCGTGGGCGTATAGTTGGAAAGGAGGAATCAAAATAGTGATGGGTTGCCACATCGCCTATAACATGATTCCTAAGGTTTTCGGCCACTTTCTCGATCCCATCAGCGCGGGAACAGAAGCAACTGGTACGGGTAACGTTCTATTGTTTTTCTTTACTCCCAGACCAGCTCGGAAGAAAGTCACTTCTTTTTTTGGGTAAGACAGTCGGTGAAATTAATGACACAGGAGGTGCTTCTTAGCTCTCTAGGCTGGCAACGTATCTGCAATGATCCGATGACACGGTTTTCCATGGGGTGTGGCATGGCATGTGATAATTGCTTGCCAGCTGGCAACCTACCTACTCGTTTGCCTTTATTGGTGCATTAAAAAGACATACACGAAAAAGGAGCGCAACAAAATTTTATTTTACCACCGTGGTCGCAAATACCAAGGAACTTAATTGATTCCACTTCGTTGACATGGACAGTAAAAGGAAATGAAGCGCGTACCACTGTGGAACCTTTTCTCTTCAGATGTCGTATTTACTTACCATACATCTGCCAAAGAAACTATTGCGAAATTGTATTAGACAAGGTTCCATAGACTTACGTGACTCAGTTTCACCAGTATCGAGGTCAGACGACTCTGTTTTCATTTTGAGAAGGTAAATCGTCGGTTTGCATGCGAGATAGTTGTGATCGCGGTGTACTCTTACTTTGAGAATGGACCCGTAGAAGATCCGAAACACGGGACAGTTAGGTTTGTGGGATTTATGTATGTTTCATGTGGCAGCAGAGGAGGGTGCCCTTGCATGTATAAACATTTATATGCAGTAGCGGAGTAGCAAGGTAAATTTGTTCATTATTGAAATGGAGCTCCGCAAAGTAACGCCTGATTCAATAAATTATGATATCATTTGTATACTTCATTTACTTACTTTCGCAGTATGCTTGCTCTAGCTTAAAGTAGTCTTAAATTTCTAAGCGACACTAAAATTTAGAACACATGGAAAAATCCGAAAAGTAAACCTATGGCCGGGAATCGAACCAGGATCCTCGTCATTCCGTGACGCGTGTACCCCTACACCACCCATAGCAGGTGGAGCCTTCGAATTTTTCTATCTGTTACTAGCTGTCACGTGACCTGGTTACTAAGCGATTTTTTGTCGCCAAGCGTCGTCTGTTTGAATGATGTGTCTGTACGACACAATTACAAACTCCCGTGGAACATCTACTGCTCACCAGGGACGAGAGAAGGCGCGCTGTTTTTCAAATGATAGGTACTAATAATAAGAATTTTTACGTCTTAATTTTTTGTGTTTAGGTACATTTACGGTTTTAACGTTAGAAATGCCACGTGACCTTGTTACTATGCGAATATATGTCGCCAAGCATCATCTGTTTGAATGATGTGTCTGACACAATTACAAACTCCCGTGGAACATCATAAAGTAACCTTGTCTAAAATCTAAGAAGCCTCGCGTCACAATCGTCTTAATCCCAAGCTTCACGTTCGTTCGTTTAATAGAATAAGGCGTCGCAGTCCTTTTCATGGTTCCGCAGGCTCCTCTAATTGGTCCCATTGAGCCCAGCAGGCCACGTGACCCCGTATATCTCTATTTACTTAAGTCTCGCTTCGAGCTGCGGTAAATAAGTTGGAAACTTGCGGCGCGAAATAAGATGTACAATGTAAGTTTGCTTTCAAATGAAGTATTATTACCATTTATGTTCTTGCACAGTTTCATAGTATCCGGCTTTGTACGGAGTTCGTGTGCTGTTCCGTTCATACTAATGATCATTAATAGGAGAGTGATAGAGAGGGTAAGTCTATACTCCCCTCAGGGGGTATAGCCCTCAGAATTCAAAAATCATATTAGATGAAATATGAATTTCTCGCCGTGCTCCCCTTGTTATGTGACAATGCAGCATAGTTTTTAAATAATGTAATCGGTACATTACGTACGTTTCTGCTCCGTTCCTATGGAACGAACTGTTATTGACAGTAAACTACAGAAAAAAATGTTTTTCTTAGTTCTAAACTTATTTTCAAATGAGATCAAAATCGTCTTGGTACTTGATCTTAAAGCAAGAAAAGATGAAATAAACGAAATTACTTTTTAGGTCACACTTTGGGGCATCGACTAATACGTCAAAATATTTGTCAACCTTAAAAAATCCTAAAAAACATGTACTATAAAACAAATTAATTGCTGACCCACTGTGGAACCTTTCACTATAAATGTCAAAGTGACGTTACGTAGAATTGCTTTGAAAGCCCATCGAGAATGGGCGAACCTTAGGAATAATGTCATAGGCGATGCGGCTTGCAACCCATAACTATTTTGATTTCCCTTTCCACGTGCCCACAATCATGCTAAACGTGGCTTTTAGGTATTTTTACCTCAGGTTCTCTACCCCGTAAGGGGAAGACGTGATTTTGTATGTATGTTCATTTGTATGTATGTAGCAAGGAAAATATTTGTGACGCAATTCATTGTGCTTCAGTTGTGGTGAGTTAATCAATTGGTTCGATACTATAGAGGTGTCTAATCCGGTAATATGATCCGGTTCTGGATCATTCTTGGCGCAGAGATTGTCCATTGCCGTGCAACGCGGCAACGAACGCGGCGAGCGTGATGGCCACCTTTGCGCCCGGAATGATGCGGGGCGGGTTGTTTAGTTAGGTAGGTAATGTAGGGTAGTTAAACAAAATGTTTTTTTAATGCAAAAATATATTCTAAACGACACAGAAAAATCCGAAAAGTAAAGCTGTGGCCGGGAATCGAACCCGGATCCTCGACATTTCGTGAAGCGTGCTACACCACCCATAGCAGGTGGGTAAGCCTTCGAATTTTTCTATCTGTTACTAGCTGTTCACAAGACCTTGTTACAATGCAATTTTTTGTCGCCAAACGTCATCTGTTTGAATGATGAGTCTGTACGACACAATTACAAACTCGCCAGGGACGAGAGAAGGGGCTGTTTTTCAAATGATAGGTACTAATAATAAGAATTTTTACTTCTTGATTTGTTGTGTTTACATTTACGGTTTTAAAGTTAGAAATTAAATATCTAAAATACACTGAAAATTAGAACACCCAGAAAAATCCGAAAAGTAAAGTTATGGCCGGGTTCGAAACCGGATCCTCGTCATTCCGTGACGCGTGCTATTCCCCTACGACACCCATGGCAGGTGGGTAAGCAGCTGTCACGTGACCTACAAAAATATATAACACTCGGTATACCTAAGTCAGTTAGGCAGTACACTTCTGCAGCGTAAGTCGACTTAAAGACATTTGACTAAAGGAAAACTAGTAAAGCAACTCGCTCAACATCTCTTTGTGTAGTTAAGCGTACGTTCCGAACAAATACTTCGCTTTGTCAATCCTTAAGAAGTTATGCATAAACAAGTTTCTGTAAGCGAGGAAACGAAGGCGCTCGTTTGCTTTTTCACTTGTTTATTTTCATAGTTAGCATCTTAAGTCTACAAAGACATAAATTGTGAGCTATAGAAATATGTAAACTAAAATTGTAGGAATCACGTTATAGGCGATGCGGCTAGCAACCCATCACTATTTTGATTCCCTTCCACCTATACGCCCACAACCGTGCTAAACGTAGCCTTTAGGTCTTGTTATCTCTAGGCTCTGTCTACCCCGCAAGAAAGAGTGTGTGTGTGTGTGTGTGTGTGTGTGTGTGTGTGTGTGTGTACATATTATAAAACAAAGTCCTCCAAGGTTTTGTTACCGTAGGCTCTGTCTACCCCGTAAGGGATAAAGACGTGATATATGTATGTATGTATGTATGTAAGTCCTCCACCGCGTCTGTTTGTACGCGATAAACTCAAAAACTACCGAACTGATTTTTAACGCAGTTTTCACAATAGATAGAGTACACAAGAAAGGTTTAAGTTATTTGTCAAAGTGTGTGTAAATCGGTTATAACTAAGGCGGAATCTTTACTTAGCCAATTACACTCGAATAAAATTTCGGTGTGTATTTGTATCCACAACTTCTAAAATCAAGTATTGTATTCTCTATTTTCTTTCAGATACTAGACTTGGCTGTTACGTAAATAGAGAAAATGCTGCAGTAAATAGTGAAATGCGGCTGCAACCGCGCTAAACAACGATTTGGACCGTTAGAAAGAAATAGTGTTATTGGATTAGTAGAAATAGTGCTCAGATATTTTCTTCTGGACGTTTTGCGGGTGGTAGGGCCTTGTGCAAGGTCCGTCCGGATCGCTACCACCATCTTACTCGCTAATCCTGCCGCTAAGTAGCAGTGCTTGCACTGCTGTGTTCCGGTGTGGAGAGTAAGACATCCGGGGAAATTACGGGCACAAGAGGCATTTCATCTTAGTCCTCTAGGTTGGCAACGCATCTGCAATCCCTCCGGGGTTGCGGGTGTCTATGGGCAGTGGTGATCACTTACCATCAGGTGAACCACTTGCTCGTTTGCCTTCCTATTCATATAAAAAAAAAGAAAAAAAAAACAAGATATAGTTAACTTAACTGACGTAATTATGTAGCTCACAAGGACAATGGATATATAAGTTTTGTTGTAAATTTGTTTTATTAAAAAAAAATGACTCCCAAGTTTCTTGCGGCGCATTCTTCTTGGGAATGACGGTATTTCCGAATGCGCTGGGTAGTTTAAAAAAAGTCACGTAAAAGAGCCCTTGACGGACTATTTTCAAATTAAGTTTTTGAATTTCGAGTGAACATTTTTTTTTTCCAAAAGACATTCTAAGCTTATTATTCCCAATGAAATGTTTTTCTTCCGTTAATATGTGGTGATAAAATTTCAATCTGTCTTAGACCCACGAAACAACTACGCCGCACAACTGGTTGAGCCATTGGCAATTTAACTCCCCATGGCACACCTAGTTGTACCGTGGGGAAAAGCCACATAAGTACAATACAATACAATAACTCTTTATTGAACACCACATATAACAACCAAAACAGAAAAAGGTATACAGAATATTACAAGGTAACAATAGGCGGCCTTATCGCTACAAAGCGATCTCTACCAGGCAACCATACTATTTTGATTCCTCTACCCATCTCTCTAGGTACCCATGATACGGGCTTTTTTCTCGGACTCTGTAATTTTCTCATGAACTTTGATATGGCCGTTCTGTAGAACTCTATGGGTTAAGTTAGTTTTATAACAATCCTGAGCAATCAACAGTTTAAGAAGAAAACAGTGTTATGGCGGAGCCTCACCTTAGTACCAATTGAGAGGCGTAGGTTATAGAGGTTCTCCACGGAACAACTAGTTGCGCTATGGGAATCTAAATTTTCAACGGCTCAACCAGTTGGGCGGCGTAGTTGTCCGCTGGGTCAGAAGAGGCCGCAATCTTCTAGTGCAGGGGTGGCCAACAGGTCGATCGCGACTGTTAGTCCAGTCGATCGTGGCAAGGCAAAAAATATAAATACGTAGACCAGACTGCGCAACGTAATCACCAACTGAACCTAAATAACTGAGTACCTAGTTTTATTATTATTTGTTATTTTTTTAATTTTCTTTATGTGTCGTTTTGTGTCAATAAACGTTTTCTTTCTTTCTTTCTTTCTTTCTTTCAACTGCTGATTTAAGGTTTCATGAAGTATGTAATTGGAAGATCGCACAGGGTTTCGTTATTAACAGGAGATCTTGGGTCTAATCAAGTTGGCCGCCCCTGCGCTAGTGTTGCGGGTGTCCATGGGTAGTAGTGCTCGCTTACCATCAGATAAAATAAATAATAAATAAATAAATAAATATCTTGGGACAAATTACACCAATTGACCCAGCCCCAAACTAAGCAAAGCTTGTGCTATGGGTACCAGGCAACGGATAAACATACTTATATAATGTAGATAAATACATACTTAAATACATACAACATCCATGACTCGGGCACAAACATTCGTATTCATCATACAACTATCTGCCCCTACCGGGATTCGAACCCAGGACCTCTAGCTTCATAGTCAGGGTCACTAACCACTAGGCTGACCGGTCGTCAAATTGTTTTAATTTGATGACCCTTGTTCTTCTGCTTTCCTTGTAGTACTAAAAAAATACTATCATTGTCAATAAACCATAACAAACGGGTGGTAGGGCCTTGTGCAAGGTCCGTCCGGATCGCTACCACCATCTTACTCGCTAATCCTGCCGCTAAGTAGCAGTGCTTGCACTGCTGTGTTCCGGTGTGGAGAGTAAGACAGCCGGGGAAATTACGGGCACAAGAGGCATTGCATCTTAGTCCTCTAGGTTGGCAACGCATCTGCAATCCCTCCGGGGTTGCGGGTGTCTATGGGCAGTGGTGATCACTTACCATCAGGTGACCCACTTGCTCGTTTGCCTTCCTATTCATATAAAAAAAAATAACAAACTTGGCAAATGAAAAAAATAATTACCAAAAAAAAGTCTGATCATCCCGAAATAATCCTAAAAACTCGAGTAATTTGTAACAAAACATTTACTGACTCCAGCCGCCTTTCTCGGGTTCCACGATAATGATAAATAACCGAAACTTATAACAAGATAAGTTTGCCCCTCAAAAGAAACCGGCGGATTCTTACTCGGTGTTTACTCGCGTGAATTAATAAGGAAACGCCTATGAAAGGGATCCGATATTTGTTTAATGAACCAATTACCTTGTTGCTTCGTGCAGCGTGAAAGCTGCTGCTGAGAGACAGTAATGAATCCCTCCCAAAAGAACCGCTAACTATAACCTGCTAAAATCATAACCGAAAGTATAATTTAAAACAAAAAGACCGCAAAGGGAATTTAGGCAAGTAATAACATTAATCGAGTGATTATAATTTAAATAATTCAATTTTATCCCAAAAATCCTTTTGAAAAATCATTTTGAAAAAGAGCTGGTACTAGACAGATTTTTACCAAATATAGCTAAAAACCATCGCAAGGAAACTAGCTTTCAAATGAAAAAACCGCGTTGAAATCGCATTGACCGAAAGAGGAATCAAAATAGTATTGGTTGCTAGCCACATCGCCTATAACAATACAATGATTCGTAAGATTTTTTGTAAGCAACTGGTACATTCTATGTTAGTTTATTTCATTACATATCATAAATGCATCATACTATTCTAGTTTAGTCTTAGTTAAGTTTGTTTATTTAGTGCGTTGTTTAAGATATATTTCTGTATGAAACATAAATATATGAAAGCAGTTTGAGGAAACTGAACATTGCGTAGGTACAGTTGTAGTTGTACTGTACGCGTAATCATAGAATAGCAATCGATTTAAGTCCATAGACCTAAGCAAAGTAAAGCCTGTTTCGATAAATCATTGTTTGTTTTCGAATTCATTTCGAGCTTTCCATTATCGAAGCTTTTTCTGTCTGTCCGTACGATTAAATCCGAGCCGTGGACTGGAAATGTCGCTTAAGAAGAATTGTTTTATTTTAGGATTTGAAAGTAAATAGTTTATATTATTCACTAGCTTCGTAGTGTAGGACGCCCTCCGGCCAGGTGGGATGACGATCTGCGAAAGACTGCAGGCAGATGCTGGATGCGTCAAGCTGAAGACAGGGCGCTATGGCGCTCATTAGGGGAGGCCTATGTCCAGCAGTGGACTAATATAGGCTGATGATGATGATTCACTAGCTTCTGCCCGCGACTTCGTCTGCGTAGAATCATACATAAAAACCTTCCTCTTCAATCACTCTATCTATTAAAAACAACCACATCAAATGCCGTTGTGTAGTTTTGAAGGTATAAGCATACAAAGGGACATAGGGACATAGGGACATGGGGGCAGAGAAAGCGACTTTGTTTTATACTATGTAGTGATTTACCCGAAACATATTTATTTCATATACAACGGGAATTAAAACAAATTATACTATTAAATTAAAAACGAATTAAAAACTAAACTAAAACTAATCTCAAAATAAAATAATCATAAAAGGAGAGGCCCCCGTGGCGTAGTTCCACAGATGCTGGCAGCATTCCCCCTTTGGACAGCGATACTAATGCCCTGTTCAAGGAAGCTGCCAGCCTTGCGGTCACCCGTAGCGTCTATTAGCCTCTTCGAAGTATCTTTGAAGAGGCTAATAGCGCTAGGACCCTACGGACCAAGGGTCTCAACACCGAAAGGGACAAAGTTATACCCGAAAACAAGATGCATGATGATCTATCTTTTAGCCTATACTTATTTTGCTAGCGAGCATTATAATTCCAAACCAGGATATTTCATTTCATTAACTGTAACAAGGTGAAGACTTCAAATATTGGCAACGTTAACAATCTTTTAAAGTAGACATTAATATAATTTTACCGGGTGCCCTGTATCAGGAGCAAAAAATGAAAACACAGGTTCTGTTACTCAATGGAACTACTTTACTTCTGCAACTTTCAAAAATCCTAGCTACAGGACGTTCCTAAAGTTAAATCCTAAGTTAGCTCGGGATGAATACCAGAAGCTGTGGTTTAATTTTTTGGCTTCTGTTACAAGGTCCACCCTGTATAATTCAACTATCAACAAAATAGACCATTGTGTCTCTATTAATTACACGATCATATTTATTTAATGACAATTTATCAATGAACTTCAAAATAAGGCTAGATCCGACGCATTTTTCGCTAAAAAAAGAGAATAACTAATTTGTGTCCTTATTCAGCTATCCAAAAATCTTTACTTAAAAGTAAAAAAATTACCGTGCTGTAGCCTGGATTTCGCCAGCATTTTCTGCCAGTACTGTTGTTTTTTCAAAATGCAAAAAGCAAAACAATGAAACGAGGAGTACAAAGGGAACCCAATCACCCCCCTAATTCAAGTGACCTCAATACGTTGTTAGAGCACATTAATTAGCAGAGGCTAAGCTGATTGATTGGCCTCGGTTATAACAGAAAAAAAGTTCCGAAGAACCCTTCCCGTCTGATTAGTGAGCCGAACTCCGACCGGAGAAAGAAGTTGCTCCCAATAATGAAGCTTTTGTTTGTTCTCAACAAAAACAACGTCAATTAAGCGTAAGAGTTGGAACTTCTTTTTTACATTGTTCGAAATTTAAGACAGCGAAAGTTCGGGAAAATTTCGGTATCATCCTTGGCGTTAAAAAGAAAAGTAATTGGACGTTGTGGAATAACGTTTTGAGCGATGAGACGCCGTCAATGGTGGCATCTATTTTTGGTTGAAATGTGACGCGTGAGGGCGCTCGAAATTTTTTGTTAAAGTATCGCGTTGCGTTTGGGGAAACTTTTGGTAACGGCGTGGGCAATATTTTAGGTCTATACAAAGTTTTTCACAATTATTCTAGAATGATTCAGCGGATGGTTCCTCTAGTTCGACTGAACCCTAACAAAAATTGTCTTTTGATCCAAAATTTAAATGAATAATTATTACGATCAAGTATGGAAACAATTTTGTCAACTATGATTCTAGAATCTTAAAAACATTTACAGAGCGATCTGCTCAAACTAATCCAAGCGTCTAGAATTGAATTAGATTTCAAATTGAAGCTCACTACCTATAACTTTATAGGCATAATATTTGCACAGATTTTGTTTAATTAACGTAAATGAAGACCACTATAGGGTTTTTGGGAATACCCATTCATTTCGTTGACTCCTTTGAGGATTCAGTAAAATCACGTGTAAAACCTAGTAATAATTTATATCTCCACTTATTATAAATAGGTCTTTCATGTATAATCTGTCTGTGTGTCTTTAGTCTTTAGTTTAGGTTTAGGTTAGCGTATAATTATCTAATATTAAGTATCTTATGTAACGCTATGGTGTCAACTGTCATGTTATATATTAAAAGATAAATAAATAAATAAATAAATAATATATTATGTATTTTCATATTTGTATTTATTATACTAAGTAGTATATTAATACATATTCTAAATTGCACCACCCGCTTAGCTCTGTTCTGTTCTCCAGTCCATTATGAAAATGAAAAGTCAACAAAGTACGGAAAATACCGTGATACCGTGAAAAGAAAATACCTTATAATTAGAAAATTAGTTATTTATATTCAAATAATTGCTTAGATTGTTTCAGAGCATGTTTGAATCGAATATATAAATCAGTTTATTATTAAACTTAACTCTCGGCGCTTGCCTGAGCAACATGTAAGTTAGGCTACTCCTCAATTTAAATTCATTAAGTCGGTTTTAAACAGTGTTTAGTCAGTGTAATTAAAAAAAATATAAGCCCAGTGTATTTAACCTCGTGTATGTGAAAACAGAACTAAAAAAGTCTCATTAGTTTAGAAGTTATAAGCAAAGAAACTCTGTTATTTTAGTGACCGTTTCAAGAAATTTAAACTTTGCGAAGAACTAACGCCATCCGCCTGGAGCAGTCGAGCGCGTAAGCGACGCCGTATAAGCCGCACTTACATCCTTTTTCTCACGGACTCATCAGCGCGTCGCCCGGCTGCTGGAGCATGCGCACTGCGCTCTATCTTTCCAACTGCCAGTGATACCAGTGCGGAGCAGTTGAACGCGTAAGCGACGCGATATGAGCAGCACTTACGTCGTTATTCTCGCGGACTCATCAGCGCGTCGCCCGCCTTCTGGAGCATGCGCACTGGGCTGTCTTACCAACTGCCAGTGAATTGAATTGAGTACCAGTGCGGACCAGTTAAGCGCGTAAGTGACGCGATATAAGCCGTACTTACGCCGTTTTTCTCACAAGCTTAACAGAGCGCCGTTTGTGCTGGCGCATGCGTGCTGCGCTCATGCAATTCGCTCTCGTGGATACTTTTCATACTTTACATTGATGTGTCTTTGTTTTTGTTTTGGTTTTTGTTTGCTTGCTTGTTTTTTTTTTAACATTGTAAATAATGGCACCTAAACCAATCTGTGGACATTGTAAAAAAGCGATTCACTTGAAACACTATCTCATATGTGTACTCTGCAAAAAACCGTACGACCTGTCTTGCTCAAATATGGAGAAACGTTATAATTTACTGGATAAAGATAGGAAAGCTTCTTGGACCTGCATTGAATGTAGACAGAATGCGATACGACAGAAAAAAATTAGTACACCTAAGCTACAATCAACAAAAGTTCCAAATGCTCATAACTTAGTGCCACCTCGGACAAGTGAATCTGCAAAGTCGCCGACAAAACCGACAACTGAGTGTATACTAACTGCGTCTTCCGAAAGTAAATGCCCGTCTCCCATAAGAAGTCGCCATGACTCCATGGACAATGTCACGGTACGAAAATACAACGTTCCAGTGCGAAATTCGTTCTCATCCTTATCTTGCGATGATAGTTTCGCAAACAAGAGCTGTCCAGAGCCGGACCTGACAGTCCAAACTAGCCACACGAATGCTCACAGGCAACCAAACTTGGACTCTCAATTTCATGGACTTGTTGTCGAGGAACTAAAAAGGCAAGTTGAAGAATTAAAGGATCAGCTTATGAATACCGACACCGAAATCCAAAAACTACGTGGAGAAAACTATGAACTGCGGGATACTTTGGCTGAGACGCGTAAAAAATGCGCCTGTGATAAGAATCTTCCTCAAGGATCTAAATCTACATCGCAATATACCACGCCCGTATCTGGCCAAAAACTTCAAAAAAAGAAACGTGATTCGCCTTTACAGCTTTCTCGATCGGCTTCGGATTCCTTCACTGAGGCGGTTAGCCACGCTGATATCCCGACTGGGCGACATCCAGTGCAGTTAACGCCAACTAATAATAATAATGATGATGCTAAGTGTGAGGTGGACGAGCAAAGTCCAGTGATAAATGTCACTCAAAGCACTGAAAGCCTGTGTCTCCCTAGCAAGGATAAGCTGCTTATTGTGAGCAGTAATAATACAAATAAAATAGTAAATATTATAAGAGATAACAATAGTCTTCAAAAGTACTCTTATTTTCACCACATTATGCCTGGTGCAGGTGTAAGGGAGCTGCTTAAAGGATTACCGGCGCGCCTATGTAATATGACAAGGAATGACTACTGTGTGATCCTTATTGGAGAAGAGGACTTTAAAGAACTGACTGATGTAAATGCACTAGTGCACCACATAAGGGAAGTTGTAGAAAGTATACAATTTACTAACATTATCGTATCCTGCCCAACATTTATATGTAACCGGCCTCTGTTTAATGAAAGGGTAGAAAGATTTAACTACTTGTTGTTCAAAGATTTACATAACCATAATCAATGCTTCTTTGTCTATGATTGTAATGCAAACTTAGATTTTAATATGTTTTCAATTAGAAGCGGAAGATTAAATAATCGCGGCATGAAAAACATCATTAAAAACTTACAATATAATATTTCCTGGATCTCCAACTGCTCTGACTATGACATAACTAGCACTAAACATGATGATTTTTTTCGTGTCTGAAGGCTCAGCACACAATGATACATTAAATTTGCTTCATCAAAATGTGTGCGGCATAACGAATAAAATAAGCGAATTAGAGATTTATCTTGAAGAGCAAATTAGACCATTGCAATTTGTGTGTCTTAGTGAGCATTTTCTTAACAAGAATTCTATTTCTTCTCTAAGTATACAAAATTATAAAGTAGTTTGTCATAACACACGTCCAACAAAAAAAAGAGGCGGCACTTTAATATTGGGCCTGAACGACAGAGACACGGAGAATTTGGATTTCTGTTCCAATTTGTATACAGCTGAAGGGTTTGAAATTTGTGGCATAAAAGATATAAGTACGAATTTGCATATCTGTTGTTGCTATAGAAGCCCATATAGTAAAAATTTTGAAACTTTTATGGAAAGACTTGAACTACTGTTAGAGCAACTTTTTAATAAAAAAGCTATTATCTGTGGTGATTTTAACGTGAATTTGCTGATAAATAGTAAACAGCGTAATGATTTTCTAAATCTGTTAAAATGTTATAACTTTAGGCATCTTATAGACGATATCACTTACAGAAGAAACGATTCTCAGTCTTGCATCGACAACTACATTACGAATTTGCCTCTGGATTCCATTTTGTCTACTGAAATAGATCACAACGGTATAGCTGATGGACATGCTGCTATATTTTGTGAACTGATTACCGATGCTAGTAAAAGGAATAGTACTGAAAAACGTTCAGTGGTCAGAGAAAAAAGATTTGTAAACGATAAGATAAGCCTACAGTTATTTAGAAATAGATTGAAAATTATCAACTGGCATAACTTAGGTATTGATGACTTTCTAAAAACTATCTTAGAGATTTTCCGTGAAAGTTTTAGGAAAAGTAAGAAAAAAATTAAATTAGTAAAGAATTCTAAAGTTAAGTGGATCACTAAGGGCATTAAAGTGGCCAGTAAAATGAAGCGCGTTTTGACTAATTTAAGTAAGGAAACCTGTGATAAATCTATATTAGAATACCGTCAAAAATATTTGAATGTTTATAAAAGAGTTGTCAGAAACGCGAAAAGGGCAGCAGTTCAATCAGAAATCAGTAATGCTAAAGGATCACCTAAGATCATATGGGATATTGTAAACAAATATCGTAATAAATCACACAAGAATCAACATGGTAACCTTATCTTGAAAGTAAATAACGAGATTCATGAAAATCCCCAAAAGGTGGCCAACTTATTTTCTACAGGTTTCGATTACAATAATAACCCAAACACGGGTGAATTGAGTTCTGCTGTAAATATTCTTACACAATCCACCAACATAAAATTCAATGACATTTCCTGGAAAACAGTTACTTCAACTGAAATAATAAAAATAGTTCAAGCTATTGAAAATAAAAAATCCTATGGTCCTGATGAGATGCCTATTTCGGTGATTAAGGATTGCATAGATTTACTGGCAGAACCTTTGGCATACTTCTTTAATAAATGTTTTGATCTTTCAGTATTTCCTGATCAGCTAAAAGTGGCTAGGGTCATACCTATCTATAAAAAAGGAAAACAGACTGCCCTTGAAAATTATCGGCCAATATCTCTTCTCCCGGTTCTTTCAAAAATATTTGAGAAACTAATCAAATCACGTCTTCTAGATCATTTTGTGTCTAATTGTATATTAAGTCCTAGGCAATTTGGATTTCAAAAAAACATAGGGACCTCTGACGCTATTGACTCGTTAGTAGATGACATTATAAGGGAACTTAATGAGGGGAAAAGAGTTGCAAGTTTATTTATTGACCTAAGCTCCGCCTTTGATACAGTTGACCATGCGATTCTCATGAATAAACTCGAATTTTATGGAATCCGCGGAAATGCACATCAGCTTTTGTTAAATTATCTTCAAAATAGAAAACAGTTTGTGGAAATAAAAAAAGTCCAAGATGGTTTTGAGAAATGTTTTAAATCTAAGGTAGTCGATGTTAAACGCGGTGTCCCTCAGGGATCAATTCTGGGCCCTTTGCTGTTTCTTGTATTTACTAATGACCTCATAAATTTTATTGATAGTACAGTTACAAATTGCAGGTTGTCAGTATATGCAGATGACATCAGTGCGACTATTTTTGCTGATAGTAACACTGAATTGAATAAAATTACTAATGATGCAGTCTCTACCTTTAGTGTTTGGTTCTCAAAAAATAATTTACGTGTTAATACTGATAAAACTAAACTAATATTGTTTAAATATAACTCTAAAAAAACTGATAAACTAAAAGTCTCAATGAATGGAGCTATCATAGATGTGGTAGACTATGTTAAATGTCTTGGTGTGCGTATTGACTCTCATCTAAATTGGAAACATGAATTGGAACATGTCGAGAGCTCTAGTGCGTCGGCATGCTATGCCTTACGGAGTCTAAGGGAGGTCATGGGAATTGAGCAGCTTAAAATGGTATATTATGCCTTGATAGAATCCAAATTAAGATATAGCATTAAGCTATGGGGAAACAGCTACCAATATAACATCAACAGAGCTCTTACGATACAAAAGCGAGCAGTTCGTACCATGTTTCGCATTCCTCCATGGGTATCGTGTAGAAATTATTTTAGAGAACTAGGAATTTTAACTGTGCCTAGTTTATATGTTTCAGTGCTGCTCACAAAGTTCCTAAAGTATGAGTCCTACGAAGAACAAAATGAGCGCCTACTTACGCGCACTAAAAATCGAAAATTTAATTTTTGCCCAAGACTGAAGGTCGTATCACATTCCGGTGCTCACCAAGCTGTAAAACTGTACAACAGGCTGCCTACTGATCTAAAAATGATTACGAATTACTCATTGTTTCAGAGGAAACTAAAAAGTTTTTTGTTAAGAGGTTGCTTTTATAGTGTAGAGGAAATATTTAATGATGAATTAGGTATAGGTTAGGTTTTTTGTATTTCTCGTTATTTTTTGATAATCGTAGTTCTCTTGTAGTGTTTTTATTGTATAGTTTAATATTCTTTTTTAATTAAGTTACTTCATCTGTATTTCAAACACAATCCCTGTATTGTTTTTTTGAATAAATACTGTCTATGTCTATGTCTATTATGGTTGCCTGGTAGAGATCGCTCTGTAGCGATAAGGCCGCCTTTTGTTACCTTGTAATATTCTGTATACCTTTTTTCTGTTTTGGTTGTTATATGTGGTGTTCAATAAAGAGTTATTCTATTGTAATAACATTATCCCTTTTTTATATGGAAATCGGGAAGAAATTTTGAAAGGAGGCCTCCTTTCATACTTTGGTGGTAAGCTATTGCCACCACCAGAACCAGCAACGTCAAGAGAGTTCTCGGTCCATTGTCAGCCTTTAGGGTAACAGTTGAGTATATAATATTTCCGTGATATTGGATTTTTTAAACTAATAATCTACTATATCAGAGTCATTTTCAGAATATAACAATGTTATAGCGGAAGTCCCCATAAAATGAATTCTATACCTACCGTCTTTTTATTTCTATACTTTATACCGTTTGATGAATCCAGTGCCGTCTTAAGAATCGGCATCCCCTTAGGATTCAATTATTTATTTTATTTCCCTGCTACCTTTTTATGGCGCGTAAAAGCGTGACTCTCGACTTGCCGTGGATGTACGAAGTTATTGGAGTTGGTGTCGAAATGCTCTGTTTACTGCCCGAGTTATGTAATAACGGGTTTTAAGGCTACCTTAATAATGCAAGTTAATTTAAGTTGGGTGTTTAAAAGTTTATTAGAGTTTTTTTTTATGTCTGTGCTTTAGGTGTTGCAGCTTTACTTAGTAACAGCTGGTGTGAGTGAATTAGGTATCTGAGAAATTGTAACAGATTTTTTTCAAACATTGTCGTAAATAAATAAATCGGATTGCTGGACTGTTTTTCATTTGTTTTAAACTTTTTAAAAAGTCAAAGAGACTATGGAATAATGAACAAAAATGTCATACAGCCGAGTCGATGGCCTAGGAGTGCGCGTTTTGTTCGAGTCTAACGTTTTTATCATTGTCTCAAATAGCTTACGGTAGGAGCGGCTTTTACGTCTTGAGTAAGATTTGTAGATTATAAAAATAACGACTAAAAGTCAATTTTAAGATCTCATGGATACTTACAAAATACAAGTAATCTCTTTATTGATCACAGTTTTACATTTCCTAAAGCAATACTCACTGTGCAAAACCTACAGCTTTCGTAGCTCCTAGAATTTCCGCCAAAATCCGCCATTAGGAATGCACCCTCGGCCTACCAGCCTTTCATGGAATTAGGTGGCGTTCCAACTACCCGCAATCTACTAAGTGCACATACATACGTTTACACTTTCATTCCGCAAGTATTTTTAAACTAGCTACAACACGCGGCTTTGCCTGCGTTGAAAGGCTCGAAATTGCTAAATTTCACTGAAGCTCTGCGGCTTTTTACGAAAGATCTATGAGATATTTTGTGAACCAAACTAAATTCAAATCCGTTCAGCCATTCTAGCATGAAACGTTAACAAACATAGGCACCTACAGACAGACTGACTGACAGATTTAATTATTAATTTATTCTACAATGCCAAAAGATGGCGACTCTGTCTTGCATTTCTTTCGAACGAGCTAGGAACAACCTGCACATACTCCCCCCATAAATTTGATAATAAAGAACTCAACATTCAAAAATGGAATCTTTTGAAGTCCACCAACGCGTGTAACGTAACTATCTTCACGAGGACCTCAATCAAATTTAAATTTGGAGCCTTTTGAAGGTTGCCAGCATTGATTTAGGGCTGTACCAACTTCCTTGGTCCTTTAATCCCTCCCCCTGACCGTTATCGTTCACGGCACGCTGGGTTTATTGCGTGCGGCACTAAATCGCATTATGTACGGTTAATTATTCGGTTCTTTATGCCTATGTGTAGACGCAGCATTAATGTCACAGTAGTGAGACATGCAGTAACAATGCTTGCCACATGGTTCTGCCAATAAATATGTAAAATGAATTCCAAATATTTCAGTGCTTACTTTTTATGCACGGCAAACGAACGGGTCACCTGGCGTGACAGTTGAACACAACCCGTACCCGTTACACAATAGGATCGCAATTGCGTTGCCAACCTAAAGACCTAAGGTAGAATTACATATACGCCAGTAATTGACGCCAGGATTGGCATATAAGATTTTAAATCTACACGAACCTTGATCAAATTTCTAATATCTAATATCTAAAGTTTAATATAGGTGGACAAATGTTTCTATACACTAGTCGATATCAAAATAAGTGCGTGAATTCGCCTTGAATAATAAACTCCATTAAACAGCCTATACTGTATGAAACGTTTCTTCCATGCTGGTCTCGGAGCAAAGAAAAAACTGGTGAAAATGAAGGATAATCGATGCCAAGTAAGAACACCAGGAAACTGAACTGCTTCTTTACTGATATGCAACAACTAACAATAATACAATGACTTCAAAAACAAAACGATTAGAAAACATATAAAAAAATGATCAAAACTAAGGAGTTCGCGACACTGATAATGTTTCTGAACCATCTGCTGAAATATTGCAGATAAATTTTATAATACCTTGTTTAAGACCCAGAGTCAGTTGTAAACCATGTAATAAGGTGTTAAAATGTCTTAAAATAAAGCTTCTGCACCCATACTCACTGTGTATAGAGCCTCCCTCGGCGATGGGATTAATCTTGTGGAAAAACGTTGATATCCGTGCCGAAGCGAGTTTGTTTTGGTACAGAGACGCTCCTGTGCGGAGACTTGAAAATGGCAAAATTTATACGCTCCAGAATTATTTTGCAATAAATCATAGATTCTTCCAAATGCGAGCAGTTTCGTTCTTCCTTGATATTGTTTTGTTTGAACAAGGATAAAGTTGAGATGTTCCTCCATCAAAACATTAATGGGTAAAGAAGATGCACCCGTCATAAATTTCTTAATTCCTTTGAAGAGGATGGGAGCAAATGATGAGCTGTAAATAAACTGAACAACTACTGAACAGTCAATAATGAAGTAAAATATACATTACGTCGATTTGGAAAAACAAAGATTCCTAATTATTTACTTTTTTTAGCGTGTGTTTTTGTACTATCATGATTGATTCGCATTGTTTTCTTAATCGACTTCAAAAAACTTAATAGGTTCTATCAAATGAAACCAGAATTTTTGGTTCTTAGCCTTATTTGGTTAAAATCGGCCCAACAGTTTGAAGAGTATAAGCTCTTTTTCAAAATGATGTAGACCTTTTTTACCATTTTTTTTAATGCATGCGGGTTTTTAAATTGTAAAATTAATGTTTTATGTGAAAACTTACACTAGAGACTCAGATTATGGATGTAAAACGTTGTAAATAGGTATATGCCACTTCGGGTTCAAACTTTAGGCAGTTAAACGTGTCCCGCCTTGTCCCTTAAAACGTCACGGATTAGGGCAAATTAAGGGATTAACTGCATTAGCTTTTAATTATGTTTTCAAATAAAACAGAAGTTTTAATGAGGCGTTACAAAAGACGCGGTCGTTAAGGGAACCTCTCGTAACTTATTGCTATTCTTTGTTAAATTTGTAATTTAAACTAAAATACACACTGTCAGATATAATGGTTTTGCTGTACATCTATACTAATATTATAAAGAGGAAAGATTTGTACCTATTTTTGTATGTTTGTATGTTTGTAATGAATAGGCTCAAAAAGTACTGGGCCGATCTGGATGAAATTTGGAACATAGATAGATTATAGTCTGGAATAACACATAGGCTACTTTTTATCCCGGAAAATTGCGTGATTTCCGCGGGATAGCGATAGACAAATTCTACGCAGACGAAGTTGCGGGCAACTGCTAGTTTTTAATAATGTGACTAGCTGTTGCCCGCAACTTCGTCTGCATAGAATTTGTTTATCGCTATCCCGCGGGAATTACGCAATCCGTTCTTAGAGGATGCCTACGTCATAGTAGCTTTATGCATGCAAAGTCTCAGCCCGATCGGTTTAAAATTGACAAAGTTTCATACAAACTTTCATCCCCTATTTTATGCTTTTGGGAGTAGAATTGATCAAAATCCTTTCTTAGCGGATGCCTACGTCATAACATCTACCTGCATGCCAAATTTCAGCCCGATCCGTCCAGTGGTTTGGGCTGTGCGTTGATAGATCACTATGTCAGTCAGTCAGTCAGTCACCTTTGAGTTATATATATTTAGATAATTTGTAACATAGTTCATTGATTTCAAAATCATCTTCAGCCCTTTATACTGTGCAGGTTCACTTAGATAAATATTTTCCTTCACCGAGTACTGTATGGAAAGTTTCAAACGAAATGGAATATAATAACTACATATTTATTCCCTACTGATCTTCCATGCTGAAAAAACATAGAATGTACCAGTTGCTTCTCTTCCCGCGCAGATGGTAAAAGCCCATCGAGGGAATGGGCGAAAATCATAGCAATCATGTTATAAGCGATGCGGCTAGCAACCCATCACTATTTTGATTCCATTTATTCTATTATAGCTACGTATTTATTCCCTATAGTGTCTCACTTTTGCTAGAAGACCCAGTCGCTCCGCTAACATAACGTTATTATTAAAGCTTTAAAACTCTGACTTTGTTTCGCAACAAGGCAGGCTTTTAAAGATATCTGTTTAAACTTTACGAACTCGACAAACAACGTAACCCCATCAAAAGGAGTCATCGCATGATTAAATAGCATTACTAACATACCAGCGGACTTTAAATTTGACTGATTAAATCAGTGAGCCTTCCTAACGGGGGGAGACATCCATCCAAAGATAATTACATTTGCTTACGCATTTAAGCATACTTCAGGAAAATGCAGACGTCTTCTAATCTACTACACTAGGGGATCGTACGTAAATAGAAGTTTTAAATTGGATCCCCAATCGGGGATCGGAAATTTTGTTGATTCTTGTCACGGCGTTTTTAAAATGTTACCGGAGTTTGTTTCGAAGTTTTGACGTATCACAATTTTCGTCGCGATTATTAGCAAGTAAATAACGATTCGTATTATTGTATTTAGTTAGGTAAGTATATTTTTGTTTCTTCCACGCTGGTCTGGGAGTATAGTAAAAAACATAGAATATACTATAATATGCTTCTCTTCAGACAGAGCCTAAGGTAACAAGACTCAAAGGCCGTATGTTCATAGTAACGAAAAAGTAGACACAAACGCGTTCAATTTGCTTTACATACATACATACCTACCGTCACGCCTCTTTCCCACAGGGGTAGGCAGTTTGCTTCAATTTGCTTTCTGACGACGTAAACCAGGTATTATTTGTTTGACGTCAATGTCTGTGTATGTGTGTGTGTGTCTGTCAAACTCTGTGTTTTCAAACAAGTGGATCGATTTCGATGCGGTTTTTTAAGCTAGTTTCCTTGCGCTAGTTCTGCGCCGTGTTTGGTAAAAATCTGTTTAGCTGTTTCAAGAGTATCAACTCAATTCCAGAATTATTTAAGGTGTTCCTGGCATATAATTGTATGAATTACCCTATAGTTGTGAGGGGGGT
This sequence comes from Pandemis corylana, assembly GCA_949127965.1. Classification (NCBI taxonomy): domain Eukaryota; kingdom Metazoa; phylum Arthropoda; class Insecta; order Lepidoptera; family Tortricidae; genus Pandemis; species Pandemis corylana. The sequence continues at coordinate 3,501,726 of OX421860.1, forward strand.
TTTAATTTTTTAATTTGCATTTTTTTTATCTTAATTCAAATTATAGGTTTTTATACTGTTTTCATCTGTTTTCCCGTTCACCGACTTAGACGTACCTACTTGCTATGCTTGGGTGAAGCGTGATTAATACGTATAGAGCGGACTTGGTAACCATTTTGTTTAAGAGTGACCTTCATCTCCCTTCTGGCATCGCGTAAAGCGCTGCGGGTGTCTATGGACAGTGGTGATCATTTACCATCAGGTGACCCACTAGTTCGTTTGTCTGGCCTCTCTAACATAAAAAAAAAACAATGCATCTAATTTGCTTAACTGCTCTATAATCCCAGTACATCTTAATTATTATATAATTATATCTTAATCTTCCACGCTGGTCTGGGAGCAGAGAAAATACATAGAATGTACCACTTGCTTCTCTTCCCGCGTAGATGGTAAAAGCCCATCAAAGAATAGAGCGAAAATCTTAGGGATCATGTTATTATAGGCGATGTGGCTAGCAACCCATCACTGTTTTGATTCCCCTTTCCATTCATACGCCCACAATCATGCTAAACGTGGTCTTTAGGTCTTGTTATACCTTAGGCTCTGTCTACCCCGTAAGGGATAAAGACGTAATTTATGTATGTATGTATCTTAATTATGTGGCTTCTAAGAAACAAATGGAATATCGTTAAATTCCTTCCAGCTCATTCAGGTGGATCTTATACTTGGTTTTACTCCGCCGATTTAATGTAATAGCAATCTTCCACCACTTGTGTTAAGGTGCAAATTGATTTGATTAGAGTTAATAAGTTGCTACGTGGATCCAGGGTTGTAACACAATAAAATCCCGAACGGCAACTTGGCGTAGGGTCGGCGACTTATGTTATCATTGCGGACGAAGAGCTCAATAAGAGCAAACGCGACTCTGTTGTTAGGGGTATAAGAGTTTGGTTGGGTGTATGTGAATTGCTTTTGAGTGTATTTATATTGGGTATTGACTGTACTTGGCTGTCAATTAGCCAACTGACACCCACTTGGCGACAATGTGACGGAAATTATATAAGACTTTCGAACTAATTAGGAAAAGGTTTCGGATACATTTCGTTGCCGTAAAATTTTCTTGTAATGAAGTTGTGTTTGAGTTGTTAATTATTTCCGTAGCTGTATTGTGATCATTTTGATTGGATGATTTTAATTATTGTTTATTTTTTGAGGTTTTTTTTATCTTCCAACGCGTCGCATTGGACGCGTTGGACGGATGACCTTAGGAGGACAGCTGGCAGTGGCTGGATGAGGGAAGCCCAGGATCGCGAAAGCTGGCGCAATATGAAGGAGGCCTACGTCCAGCAGTGGACGGACAATGGCTGTAGATAGATAGATAGATTGTTTATCTTAGCAAGAATATTCAGAGATTATTACATGCGTCATAAATCACGTCTTTATCCCTAACGAGGTGGACAGAGCCTGAAAGTAACAAGACCTAAAGGCCACGCTTAGCGTGATTGTGGGCCTACGATTTTTGCCAATTATTAGGATTATCTGTATATTTATTTTTATCTTAAGTTAGGTTTTTACAATATTAATACAAAGTATGAAAACATTATAAAAACCTAACCTAGGGTGCCGCCGGTAGCGTGGCGGGGCCTAAGCTACTGGTGGTCAGGGCGACAGAGAGAGGAACCTCCTGACTATCCGAGCCGTGTCCAGGAGTACCGCCTTGCTAATTTGGACAAGAATTCGTGTTATGCGTACACGCATATAGATACACCTCACTTTAAAAGAAAAGTGACAGTTTTTTTGGGTAAATAAAGATATAGGCAAGTATTAGGTGTTTGAACCCTAGCTGATTTTTTTTAGGAATATTTTCACCGTGCAGAGCTGATTAAACATGTTTATGCTAAAGAACATATAATATATGATGATATTATCACCATTATAAAAACATAACCCTCCTTCTGGCGTAGTCGTGTAAAAAGCCTGTTAGTAAACATGTACAGATCTGAAAAATAACGACAGAAAGTTACAAAAAAGCGAAATTGGGTCACGCAGAATTCTGGTGTAATGGCAAAGCGTTATATTAACTGTTATGTCAAAAGTTAGCACATAAATGAAAACAACTTGCCATCATTTTTGCCTTAACCCTTAGACTACACGATATTTTGGCGAACAAAAAACATTTACCTTGCTACTCCGCTACTTACGTGGACGATATCCAAGCCTGTGCGAAATATATACGTTTATACATCCAAAACCTCCCTCCACTACTGCCACATAAAACACATGTAAATCCCACAAAAAAAATCGAAAATCTTGGGCGAAAATCTTAGGGATCATGTTGTACAGGCGATGTGGCTAGCAACCCCTCACTGTTTTGGTTCCCCTTTCCATCCATATGCCCACAATTATGCTAAACGTGGCCTTTAGGTCTTGTTACCTTAGGCTCTGTCTACCCCGTAAGGGATAAAGACGTGATTTATGTATGTATGTATGTATGTAAATCCCACAAACTTAACTATCCCCTACACCACATAAACACTGACGTGTTTCGATCCCTTTACGGGATCATTCTCAAAGTGAGCACAGGTTCTTCTTCTTATTTGTGGCGTATCAAGTCGTTATAGCGACGACATCTTCGCCAATGTCAAAGTAAGAAAAATATAATTAAAAAAATAGTCAATAATATCCCTCAGCAACTGCCAGGAAATCATTAGACGTTGCCCAGGGTGTACCGGACCAAGCACTGCTCTTCCCCCCGGATGGATCCAAAAACGAAACGCAGCTCTTGACCACACGTGGAGGTTACCCGACTCGCACCCCTGAGCACAGGTTACCACCATGCAAACCAACGTCGTACTAATTCGAAAACATTACAGTAAACATAATCTACTCACATTCACATTTATTTTCCAAACTACCCTTTATTTATGTTTTTTATTTTACTACAACCCGCCCCGGCTTTGCACGGGTGCAATCAGAGTTTCTTTACTACATTATACATTTATTATACATATAAAACAATCCTCTTGAATCAGTCTATCTATTGAAAGAACCGCATTAAAATCCGATGCGCAGTTTTAAAGATCTAAGAATACATAATGGACAGACAAACAGCAGAAAGCGACTTTGTTTTATACTATGTAGTGATAGTGATAGTTATGATAGTGATAACAATACCTTCAAATATTTTGTTGCGTACAAGCACCTGACGTTTGACACATCTTTTACCCACCGGTGTAATCGGACCTTCAATTGAAATGAAAAATCTTTGTAGGGGTGTTTGACTTGAAGGTAAGGAATAGGATTTGTCCACATATATGAACTTCCTTAAAGTAACGCCTTGTACTGTTGGTAGTATCAAGAAATGCTAAAAAAAAAAATAAGTCTCATTAATTTCTTGGATATTTAACATCGTGCCTCATCCGTGAGCTACATACTCACCCTCAAGGAAATTTTTAAATACACAGCATTTTACAAACAAATAGGAACTCACCAAAAACTCAAAAGCCACATAAACGAGGTCCGTGAATACCCCATAAAGTGAAACCAAGCGGTTAATGAACAAATGTTTTCACCATTTTACAATCATAGGGAAAGAGGGTCATTTTTCATCATAAAAATGGCGAACCTTAGCCTGGGGGAGTTTTTACCGTGGACCAACAACGGGTGACAGACAAAGTTCGACTGCTCTTTATAGAGCTAGGCCTTGCGCCCTCTGACGGGGGGTAAAGTCGCGTATGTGGACTTTTGAATTACTTTTTCATCGTCAATATTTAAGACATCACTCTTGCCGGCTGAGTTCTCATCAGTCCGTTCCTCTTTTCGAGTTATCTCTTTCTGTACTTTTGTGACACACAGGTTTACTTTCATTTTGTTTTGATTTAAGTATCCCATACTCTAACTCGGTCTAGCTCTGCTTCTGTTATAAAAAGTCGGGGCTAACGAGGTTAAAGGGACTAGTTTTATACATTCAATTAAATACAGAATTGTGTTTTAGTCAGATGCTCACGTGGAAGACATAAAAACTTAATGCCTCACTCACAAATGCTGAATTGTAAAATAGATTTCGTATTTATTATTAACAATAACCTCACTTACCTGCCAATGCCTTAATTTGTCCACGAAAAAATGTAAATTTCTTCACTCAAACTTCACTTTTATCGGGTACGTATTAAAATACATAAAGTTTAAAATGTATAATGGGTTAAAATACATAGTGGTTTATAATATATAATGCGATTTTCTCAGAAAATTGAATTGCTTCGCAGATGTGTGCAGTGTTCCTTCACCGAAAAGCTCATGGTAAATTTAAAATGTAATAATCGTACGTAAATTCCGAAAAACTCAGAGGTGCGAGCCCGGGCTCGAACCGACGACCCTCTGCTTGAGAGACCACAGGTCATACCACTAGGCCTACCACGGCTTTTTTACGTCCTAGGCGTGTAAAAATAGCCAGATACGCAAACTTTGCTCACGCCAACCGCACCCTTATCTTATAGGGGTGGTTTTATTTAAAGAAGCAAAAGTTCAGAAGCGAGCGCGGCCACGCGCAAACATTTACTTGAAAGGTTTATTGGTGTTGGACACCGCAGTTTGGTTTTACGGCCAACCTTTTGGACTTGGATTTATATCTACGCAACAATTATTTGCTTGGCTTACAATGGTTGGCATTGTATACCTGATTAACTTAATTTGGGACAGGTTCGATTCTTAAGTTGATACTTTCTTGAATCAGTCGGTACTTTGTTGAACAAAAGCAGTCTCCAAAGTACATATTCCAGGATTCCTTCTTTTGTTTTATTTTGGTCTGATTTTAAATTAAGGTATCAGGATGATAGTTTTGTTAAATATTTGTAAAATCAGAAAAGCTTGTACCAGAATACTTACCTCATGTAGCAAATTTAATCAATTTCAAGATTAATTGCCAGACTAGAAATCATAAAATATAAAATACGAGTATCTGAAAATTGTATTTTGATTCCCCTTTCCACCTATACGTCCACAATTATGCTAAACGTGGCCTTTAGGTTTTGTTACCCTAGACTCTGTCTACCCCATAAGGGATAAAGACGTGATTTAGACGTGACATGATATATAACTGATATGACTGACTGATATCATCAACAAGATCAGTCTTTCAAGCTATCCGCCATCATCCGCGAATCCCCTCTCCCCGCTACTCCCATAGACTAAGACATAACTTCTTTTTTAAAATTATAATCCTACATATACATGCAAAACAAACTTAATTGATACATAATAAATTAAACCTACGAACAATCGAATTATAATTTAGCTTAAAAAATACTTTTTACTAATGAATATTCTTCGAATACACTTATATAAGAAAGACTTTTTGCACTAAAGTTTCTCAATGTAAATAAAGACAACTCCTATTGTAGCTAATCCAGTAACTTTCCAAATAAAACTTAAACATTCAGAGAGTGTAAACATTACTATGCATATTGCTCGACTCTGGGTTGCAGATTGCACACATGCAAACTGCAAGCACAAGGTAAACATATTTAAAAGTATTTCAGCAGAATCACTGAGGATTATGAACGGTTCGTTAATAAGTTTAGCTCAGAATTCTAAGGGTACGTTTTCATAGAGGTAGAGATAATTACTATCTAGAATTTAGTCTTCATCTCCAACTTATATTCGTCCCACTACTGGGCTAGGCTAGGCTTAGGCTATTCCCACGAGGCCCAGTGCGGATTGAGAACTTCACACACACCACTGAATTGCTTGGCTTGTGTGCAAATTTCCTCACGATGTTTTCCTTCACCGTTTGAAGCCGATCTTGGTTTAAGTACATATATACATAATATATCACGTCTTTTTCCTTTACGGGGTAGACGGAACTTTAGGTAACCAGCTATAAAGCCACGTTTAGCTGGAAAGCCAGGGGAATCAAAATAGAGATGGGTTGGTAACCGCATCGCCTATAACATGATTTCTTAGATTTTCGCCCGTTTTCTCGATGGACTTTACCATATGCGCGGGAAGAGAAGCAACTTTTCTCTTTGCTCTCGAATGACTCTTCTATTAAGTCGGTAGGTATTACTACAGTCCGGTGAGCTCTTAGAATTTCGGTTTGTCTTGCTGTCTCACTTACACTTATAGGTTTGATACTTGAATCAGCCGAGTGAGAGAGAGAAAAAAAATCAAAATCAAAATTTATTTTGCAAATAGGCCGCCATGGGCTCTTTGACATGTATTTTTTTGAAACTACTAAAGCATTTGGAAAGACCATCATTGCCAAGAAGAACAGGTGTATCTTAATTACACATAAACGGATAACTCACGTATAAAAAGTGACGTGACGTGACGTGAAAGCGGAGTGACGTGATCAGTGTTGTGTGCTGCCCTACATTTGACAGTAATAAAAATGACGATGAAAACGAGGGTAGTTGTGCGCCGCTGTCAGTTGCGTCGAGCAGCCGCGCGAACAGAGCGCTGGCGCGCAGTGTTCGTTTCGCTGCCGCCGGGGCGAGCGCTCCAGGAAGAAGGACTACGAAATAGTCCGAAACATGTCCAGCATCACTCGACTTTTTATACTCTCACGGTAGTTTCATGTTGAAGGTGTATCTTAGGTGTATCTTGCATGACAGGTAGGCGAGCAATCTGACGCGACAAACAAATCTCATAATCCTCTGATTTAAGTCAACCCAATTTAGCAGCCGACCCCAATCCGTGATCCGTAATCAATTCCCCAAATAAGCCTATCGAAAATCCGATTCCATACACTTAACCATTCGAAGGGAATCAAGCGAAACCAAGTAATTCCACGTTTTTTATCCCATGCATGTCCCGGAAACATACGTCTCTAATTCGCAGCGGAACTTCCTTCATTTATGAGGCATTGTGCTTGTCGGATTATTCCCCTTGAAATACCTCGCCTTGTAAACGCCCGAGGCTCGTACTTGCCTCGCGCTAGGGATGGCCGATTTCAATCGATATTTTCTAATATTATTCCGATTTATCGAGTCAAGTCAGATCTTCAGTCAAATCGAATCGCTTGTCAGGAAAGTTGCATCACGACTGCATAATAGATTTTACTGGTAGCTGTGATTATAGATGCTGGCGGGAAAAATTCCGAATCATTCCCGTTGAATACTTCGGAAGTATTCGGAAATATTCCGAAGCTTTGGGAATATTTCAACTGTCAAAAAAAATAAGTAGGTACCGACCTAAAAACAAAAGAATTAAAATCCTGTTAATCGCAGGCTAACATAATTATCTACCTATAAAAATATCAACATATACTTAATCAATTCCATTTATAATAAAATAAACATTTATATTTTACTTACGTATGTGCCACTGAACAATAATTAACTCACCCACCACACCACAAACAAACACGTTTATTCCCATTGAATTATTCAGGCGAAATATTCCACGGAAACATTCGATTGCGGGGTACGAATCTTTCTCGCGGGGCGAGGGAAAACTTCTCCGGGGAGCATCTCCCGTCTTACCGCACCCCGCACCGCCATTGCCTGCACGCACGACTCGAGGAGCGCAGCGGCGGCGACGATCGACGATCGATGCAAAATACGATTTTTCAGCAAAAAAAAAATCTTAATTAAATTCATTTTGAATAATTCTGATTTAAAGAAACTTTCCCAGAAGTATTCCGGAATAATTCAGAATTTTTCAGAAGTTTTGCAACTGTAGCTGTGATCGAAGTACTTTACAAAAATACTATTTTGGTAATAACTTACCAAAAGTATTTACATACTTATTATAAGTTGTAATTATTAACGTTATATTCTGTTCTAAATAAAATTGGACAACAGAAAAAGCGAGGGAACGTGCAAAAATCTTAGAAATCATGTTATAGGCGATGTGGCTAGCCACCCATGTCTAGTTTGATTCCCCTTTCCATCTATACTCCCGCAATCACTCTAAACGTGGCCTTATGGTATTGTTACTTTAGGCCCTGTCTACCCGGTAAGGGATATTGACGTCATTTGTGTATGTATTATGTAAGACAGTAAAATCAGTTGTTACATAAATATTTTCATTATGAGGATCTTGTACTTTGTAAAATCAACTAACGACTATCATGTCATTTAGAATATGAATCGATACAATGAGTTACTTTTGATTTAGGTCCAAAAATAGATTTAAATTAAGAAAGCGAACATCCCTAGCTCTCGTTATACTAACCTACAGCTGAGACACGCGCGACTGACGACGCGGCCAGCGATTTCTCTGTTCATTACACGGTCGAGACCCACACCACGTAGCAATTAATTTGCATTACACGCAATGTATTGCAAATTGTTCGACGGGTCGCCAGTCGGAAATAATCGTGCTTGAACTCATATAATGAGTGGAATTAAGACTTTTTGTCCCAAATACAGACCGAAGGGCTGTTAAATGTCTGTAGGATTTTTTGAGGGGAAAGTGTTGCGTGTTAAAAAATATGGAGATGGTACTTGGGAAGAGGGGAGTGGAGTCTGTTGACTAGTTCTTGAAGTTTTACCCCCTTATTCATAAACGCTCTGAAGGCTTCTGCTAACTTAGCAATTGTTGGGAGTGTGTACATTTGTTTTTATAGAAACCTACCTATAGATACGAGTGTCTATTCCGATCGTATCTTCTGTTTACTAAAAACTAATTCTAAAACCAATCCTCTTACCGTAATAAGCCTATGCAATTTTGCCGACCCTCCCCTAACGCTTCAGACATCTAAATTCGATCGCAATACAGATATTGAAAGATACCAACCAACTTGCATAAAACTTCGTGATTTCTTTCATACAAAATTACATTCGAGAGACCCCGCGAATAGAAATTTCTGAGGGTCGAGATTACACTGAGCGGTGAGAATATTAAAAAACTTTGCTGCCCAACTTGGATTGTCTTTTTTGAAACGTTGTTTACGTGAGTTGCTTCTAGTTCGGTCTTTTTGACGCTCTTGAATCGATTAACTGAGATTTGTTTAGCATTAACCTTCGATATAAATTGTGGTAAAAGTTGAAAATTTTTTTGGCCCTTACTTACGGTCGGCCAAATATACAAGTATATCTCTTTTCATGCAAATTGCTATCCAATGAATATGTAGCTAAAGACTAACCTTCAAGTTGACATCCACATCTTATCGACATTATATTTTATGATGTGTAAAGTGCACATTTGGCTGATGGTACCTGTGTGTACACTCTTCATAGTTCAGTTTCATCAACTATTTTTTTATTTTCAAAGACAGGAGAAGGAATATAAGCAAGGGACCACATTATAGTAAAAACTGCAACCCATGAATACCAGTAATTTATAAGGTCCAGTAAGTACTGACCTATGAGGGAAAACTTTCTTCTTTCTTGATGAATTTTCTTGATGATCCTGACTAATTTTCTTGATAATTCTAAGAATGTAGAATGTACATAAAGTATTTTTTGAGAAGAAAAACTGCTGATGACGGGCAAAGTGGAGACTAAAGACCTAAAGGATGTAGCATATTAAGTAAATCTGACCAGATCTCTGAAAACGCAAGCGATCCACGGTGCAGAAGACGGGAGGCATTTGTCGGAGGTCACAAAATCATCAACATCGGAAAGCCAACTGACGAAAGACCATTTACTGCAAAATTAATGTGTTTAATATAATACAGCCAATATTTTTGTATCGCTGAAAGGTTTTATTCGCTAAGTCTCAAACTACGTGTACTGATGTTTGTTTTAAGCCTCGTTGCAATGCACCCCAACCGAGCAAACTCAGACATAGTCGATTCATTAGATCAGAGGCTACCCTTTCGTTTCGGCATTCAAGTTCGCCAGACCGATCACAGATTTAGTGGTAAACCTTTTAGTACCTACATATGAAGTTCCGTTTTGTGTGGTTTTGGCAAAACTGCTTTACTAACAACGAGGGATTTGGGAACCCCGAATTTTGCTAATTTTATAAAATGTAAAGTTTTTGCGTATGTATCGTATAATTATATCATGTATATAGGCCTTCCATGGTGGTCTGGGAGTAAAGAAAAAACCTAGGATTTACCAGTTGCTTCTCTCCCCGGGCAGATGGTAAAAGCCCAACGAGCTATGCGGCTAGCAACCCATCACTATTTTGATTTTCCTTTCCAGCTATACGCCCTTAATCATGCTAAACGTGGCCTTGAGGTTTTGTTACCGCTCTGTCTACCCCATAAGGGATGAAGACGTGATTTATGTAATGTATCAGGTGTCCCGTCTGCTCGTTTGCCCCCTCTTATGAAAAAAAAATGTTATGTTATCGTTGTACAACAGTAATTTAATATCACAGAAACTGCGCATAATAGCTCAACAGCATCTTACAATCACATAGCACTTATCCCTGGTTCTCCTGAAACGCGATACAAAAATATGCCGCCAACATTTTATTACGCAGCATTATTCATAACAATAAGCGTCCCCCGCATTCCGAAAGTTTGAACACCCTGCATTCCATCAGTTTCCGTGAAAGGTCTGTCTCGTGTAGTATGAATACACTTTGAATTCCATCCCGGACAATGAGACCTCGAGATAGGACCCCTTTGTAACATGCTTTGAAAATGCCTTTTACATTCTGAACCAAAAGAATCCCATGTGTGGGACACCAAATTAACGAGAAATGGACGGATCGATTCAAGTTTAATCACCAAATATTGTAAAACAAAGTCCTCGGATTTTCGTGCAGTTTTCACCAATAGACAGAGCGATTCAGAAGGAACGTTTAAGTATATTATATGTTGAGTTTTTCTTTGTAAAATGATTGAAATATATTTGGTATACGACATGACCAGCGCATAAGAACTTTGATAAAAAGAAAAATAGAAGGAAGAAGAGGCAGAAGAAAGCAGAGACGTGCCTTTATGGATCAAGCAAAAGAGAAAGATAATGTAGTGTCGTATAAGAAGCTCAAAAAAAGTCAGAAGAAGAAGTGAAAGGCGATTACTCCACCTACAAAAGCTAGGCTCTTACATTTATAATTGTGATGGTTGAAATATGACGATAATTGTGGCAGCGCCGTGTCCGTGTTAGTATCTATCTACATTGCACCCGTGGAAAGGCGAGGCGGGTCGCTAGTTTAATATTAATACGTGACTAATAGAGACTTTATACATCTCTAATATAGACTAATATAATTTAAGGCTCGAGGATCTTATACATCCCTTTTAAAAATGAGTTTAATTTAAACAGATTTTTTTCTGCCAAGTTTCTTGCGGCGCATTCTTCTTGGCAATGATGGTCTTTCCGAATGCGCTAGTAGTTTAAAAAAAGACTTAAAAGAGCCCTTGGCGGTTTATTTGCAAGATAAAGTTTAGAATTTAAAATTTTGGAGACATCCATGGGCAGTGACGACTGCTTACCAGATAATCCACTCGCCCATTTTCACCCACCCAAATACGTCATTTTCATCATGAGCGCTTAAAAATATTTCGACTCTACGTTTTAGCCACCTTCATCTATAGAGCGTGCATCCTTCAAAATTTTGTGTAGATTCAATAGAGGTCAAATTAATAAAAGAACTGTCTACAAAAAATCGCAAATACGAAACAGCAGAGAATTTATTTACCAATATTTTATGAGGAGCAAAACTAACAAACCTGAGCTTTATATTTGCTTCATCAGCTTCAACGGTATTAGTTAGTATTACTATAAAATAAAATGTTGGTTGCTCTAGAAAGAGATGGCAAGACAAGTTGGTAGTTAGCTGCGTGTCCGATCGGATCGTCGGGGCGGTGCGCCTCGATTTCTTGCGAACCCGGCTTTAGCTTCCATTTTTGTCATTATCAAGTCACTAGCGACTTGTACTGAGACCCGATTTTTGAAGGCACTTATGCGAAAATACCACTCGACAGTGGTGAAAAATTGTAGAGTACGCAAAAATTACTGGCCTCTATTTCACCGACTTGAAAATAATCGGCAACAAGTGACAAGCCAGTTTGCGTTACAAACTCGACAAGAATATACGCCGGTTGGCTTCATATTGACTACGCCTTGCGTTTCGAACTGTCACATGTCGCCGACAATTGTCAAGTTCGTAGGGGCCTGGTCTAATCAGTCTTGTTATCATGTTTTTTGTTAATTAAAATGGACCTTCGCAAAGTAACGCCTGATTCAATAAATTATTTACTAACTAGCTTTTGCCTGCGACTACATCCGCGTAGAATTAGACTTAAGAACTGATGTTGATAGTAACTGTAACAATTATCAACGTTGCGACTAAGGAGGAACACAAAGTAGCTTATGTGTTAATCTAGGCTACCAGCTATCTCCGTTCCAAATCTGATCCAAATCTATCCAGCCGTTTCAGCGTGAATAAGGAACAAATATACACACTCACAAACTTTCGCATTAATAATATTAGTTAGTCTCAGAATGGCATTCGGTGTTTTGTTGTCTCACTCGGCAAATTCAAGTATCAAACCCTGAGTGAGCGAGACAGCGAGACTCACCAGCATTCTGAGAGCTCGCGGACTGTACCGCTTTTCTTTGTACCATACCCAGATTCGTCACACTGCGGCAGAACGGAAGCGAAGCAACGAGCAACGGAAATTGGCCGACTCGGCGAATTAAAGCGAGCGATACACGGAAACGGAATTTTACAATTACTGTGTCCAGGGATCGGGGGCACGTGTCGACGTGCTAACGACGTGCGTTGGACGTGCTCCATAAAACGAGTGCACGGTCGATTATAGAAGTGCAGAATAAACCTCGGATTAGGAATCTCTGCGAAAATGATAGAGAAAATTGTTACGTTGATGATAATGTTAGGATAGGTTTTATAGGTGTACGGACTGGCTGGTTTACGAACTGGTTCGTTCGTGTTTGTGCTCAAGTTTTATAAATCGAACGCTCGTTCGATTTTATTCGGGTTTTGTTTAGGACTTGAAGGCAGACGGGAGATCTGCTTGAATCAGGAACCAAACCGTTGCCCTGGTATACTGTAACCTTCAATTTTATCAAAGCTGAATAAACAAAGTATTAGTGTAATACAATTGCATTTCTATTTCATTTCTAACTGGCCTTAAGCAACTAAACTTTTTTTAGGATGCATCGTGATCCGTGCTTGCTACACCGTTCGTTTTAGGAAGTGCTCCAAGAGCTTCTCCATAGTGCCTAGGCTGCTGCGAAAGTAGCTGTGTAAAAACTATCGAGATGTGATCCCAGAAGTGTATAATAAAATTAAAGGCTACCTATGAACCTCTTTGTGATAGAGGTGGCGTCCCACTGCGGCGCACGGTCACGCTACGCACGTGGGTACATTACTCGCTCCGTATCAAGATGTAAGCAGTGCACACACACGCTTAGCACAAAATGACCAATGGACCCACGTGGGTGACGTGTGTAGCGTGTCTGTGCACAGCGTGCGCAGCCAGTGGGACATTGCCTTGAAATTCTAAATTGGTCAGAAAGAAAATATTTTCTTTGATAATGTCAGTTCAGTTTTGTTTTTTTGCAACGGAACTTTCGGGAGAAGCATGTCGTACACTATTTCTTTTTGTATAATGTAACATATTATATTCAGATTACGTAATTTTAATTAAAGGACATCAACAGTGATGGCTTGAATTAATTGTTCTTAGTGGCATACGGTAAAAGTGTTGAGTGTGACGTTTCGTTTCATTACAAATAAACAGTCATGCAGAATGTGCACAGACTGTACAACGGGAAAACTTGAAAAACAAGTCTGTGTATTAAAATAAAACAGTGTGCAATGTTCAAAAAAATTACCAGCACGTCTAAAACGAGACCGCGCAAGAGTCACGTCGCGCACGAGATAGCCATCTTTTTCTTAATGTTAGTTCTAGAAAGAGATAGGTGTATCTCGCACTCGACGCGACCCTCGCTCGCTTACGTGCTTGCCCGGCAGGTCATAAACGTCAACATTAAATTGAAAACAGTTGAATAAGGCCTCTAAATAAATACAAGTAGGTATTGTTACATACATATATACATTTTACGAAAGATGGGAAGTGTGAAAGTGATAATTGAAAGAAGAGTGAATGCAGGAAATATGGTCACTGGGGCGCTGCGCGCCTTTGTGAGCAGTGAGAAGGTGTCGAAGAAGGCGCGTCTGGCTGTCCACAGAGGGGTGCTCGTTCCAACATTAATGTACGGTAGCGAAACTTGGGTATGGCAAAAGAAGCATGAAAGTAGAATAAATGCAGTAGAAATGAGAGCGTTAAGGAGTATGGAAGGTGTATCACTGAAAGATAGAATCAGGAACATTGTGATAAGGGAACGTGCTGGTGTGAAAGAGGATATAGTGACTAGGATAGAAAAAAGTATGCTTAGTTGGTTTGGGCATGTAGAGCGGATGGATGAAAGTAGACTAACTAAACAGATCTATATGGGGAGTGTGAATGGTTACGTTGGGAGGGGAAGGCCTAGACGGACGTTCCGAGACCAAATAGGAGACGTTTTGGAAAAAGGTCAGGTCAGGAGTACCCGAAACCGACGAGCATGTATGAAGAGATTGATGACTGTGGATGAAGCTAAAGAAATATGTCAGGATCGTAGCAAGTGGAATAAAGTAGTCTCTGCCTACCCCTGAGGGAAAGAGGCGTGACGGTATGTGTGTATGTGTGTGTGTACATATACATACATAAATCTCGTATTTAACCCGTACGGGCTTAGGACTTTAAAGCCACGCGTAGCGATTGTGTGCGTATAGCTGGAAAGGGGAATTAAAACAGTGATGGGTTGCTAGGTGCATCGCCTACAACATGATTCCTAAGATGTTCGCCCGTTCCCTCGATAGGCTTACCATCTGTGCGGAAAGAGAAGCAGAGCAGTATAAAAGATATTGTTTAATATCAAAATAATATTAATGTTTGTTTGTAAATAGTCAAAAAAAAATCCATAACTCCCTTGCGTTTTAGGTAATTTAGCCAACTAGAGGCGAAACAAACGCTGGAGTTTTCTCAGAATACCTGCTAGTTCTCGGAACAATGCCTATTGTTTTGTGTCTGTTTGCATTGTGATATGGCAGTGTGCCAGACGTGCCTAGTGCCTAGCTAGACGTTACTATATGTTCTTCGGCATGTAATAAACAGTGTAATTAGCTATTTTTCATTGTAACCATACATAAAAAAGGAATAGTGTGCTAAGGGAACGTGCGGGTGTGAAAGAGCAAAAGTGACTAGGATAGAAAAAAAGTATACTATTTATCACTAATTTAATCCACTCCCTGTCTTTAGTACCTTATCTTTTCTTTTTGCTTCTGATCAAATCCTTTTCTGTTGTATGGCCTTCTTATATTTCATTGTTACATTCTCACATTTATTTTATCTTAAGTATTATACAGTAATGTTATGTGTATATGTATGTATTATTTTATTTAATTTATTTACCTATGTATTATTATTTATGTTGGTATTGTTGTTTTTATTATCCCTGCGTTTATCCTGTCTATTCTTTTCCGCCACCTACTTAAACTGTCTCCAACTTATTTCTTTTATTGGTTGTCTGGAAGAGATCGCTATTAAGCGATAAGACCGCCTATTGTCTACTTTGTTCTTTGTTTCTGTATTGTTTTGTACTGATTTGTGGTGTTCAATAAAGAGTATTTGTATTGTATTGTATTGTATTGTATGCTTAGTTGGTTTGGTCACGTAGAGCGGATGGATCGGGGATGGATGAAACTAACCAAACAGATGTATCTGGGGAGTGTGAATGGTTACGTTGGGAGGGGAAGGCCTAGACGGACGTTCCGAGACCAAATAGAAGACGTGGAAAAAGGTCAGGTCAGGAGTACCCGAAACCGACGAGCACGTATGAAGAGATTGATGAATGTGGATGAAGCGAAAGAAGTATGTCAGGATCGTAGCAAGTGGAACAAAGTAGTCTCTGCCTACCCCTATGGGAAATAGGCGTGACGGTATGTATGTATGTATGTAACCATAAAAAACAAAAATATAGAATGCACCAGTTGCTTTTCTTCCAGCGCGGTAATCCTATCTAGGGAAAGTGTGAAAATCATAGGAATTCTAGGCGATGCGGCTAGCAACCCATCACTATTATGATTCCCCTTTCCACCTATACGCCCACAATTATGCTAACCGTGGCCTTTAGGTCTTGTTACCATAGACTGTCTACCCCGTAAGGGATATAGACGTGACATGTGTGTGTGTGCGTGTACCCTTACTCTAAGCTTCTGATCTGATCAATTGAACCATTCTCAAATTACGGGTAGGGCGATAGCGAGACGCATTTTATTACGTCATTTGAGCCATAAGAAGCTGCTTTAGGACGAAGAACGTATGATACTTTATAGGAGTTTCTACGGAACGTAGTTTGGAAGTTAGTATTGAAGACAAGGAGATTCACAAAAGTTCTAGCTCAAGTATAGGCACAAATGTTCAGTAATAAGTTATGCGTGGTTGGATTTGTACGACCTTTGACATGTTTATCTCGCGGGAACTACGCAATTTTCCGGGATAAAAAGTAGATTATGTGTTAATCTATGATACCAGCTATCTCCGTCCCAAATTGTATCCAGATCCATCAAGTACTTACAGCGTGAAGAAGGAACAAACGTACACACTCGCATCGTTACATCCATCCATCCATCCATCCTCACAAACTATCGTATTTATAACTAGCTTCTGCCCGCGACTTCGTCTGCGTAGAATTATACATAAAACCCTTCCTCTTGAATCCCTCTATGTATTAAAAAAAAACCGGTCAAGTGCGAGTCGGACTCGCGCACCGAGGGTTCCGTATCATTATCTATAAATATATAAAACCAGTGTAAGCAGAGCCCTGCTCCAAAGCAAAATGTACGCAGTGTGGGGTTACTTTATATTGGTCATTGCTATATACAGACATACATACACATTTACAATTTTCGCAATTATTCTTTAATCTGTGCTATAAGACCTACCTTCATACCAAATTTCAAGATTCTGCGTTCACGGGAACTACCTTGTAGGTTTTGATTCCCTTGAGAGTTGAAAATTTGCGGAAATTTGCGGCATAAACGGCTGTATCTTTTGATTGCGTTCGCTTAGAATTTTGATTTTTTCACAGCTCCAAGGGGCCGTAGACCTGAGTATTTGATATAAATTTCAGCTTGATACCTCCACGCGTTCCTGAGAAAAAGGGTCTTGACAGACGGACGGACGGACAGACGGACAACAAAGTGATCCTATAAGGGTTTCGTTTTTTCCTTTTGAGGTACGGAACCCTAAAAACCGCATCAAAATCCGTTGTGTAGTTTTGAAGATATAAGCATACATAGGGACATAGGGATATAGGGACATAGGGACATAGGGACAGAGAAAGCGACTTTATTTTATACTATGTAGTGATATTAGTAGGATCAAATGCCACAGTTTTCCACCCTCTTACGAGATACTCGTATATTATATACCTTTATCACTAAAAACAACGCTTTACTTCACTTTGGGGGATAAAGCTGTTCGCGTCCGTGGGCTTTAGCTCTAGTTACCCACACGTGTCCCCTGGGTAGCGCCAAATGAACAGCCTCTTTCTGGTGGTAGGCTTCGGCCGCGGCTTGTCACCACCCTCCTAACCGAGCCATGCCGCCAAGCGGTCTCGACCGTGTTCCGGCATGTGGTTAGGTGTAGCCATTATGGGAGGACGGGTCTGAGCATTAACTTGCTTGCAAACCGGTTTCCAGTGCCGACGGTTAGCTGCACCGGACGCCTGTTCGTGGAGGGTAGCGGGATCCGAAGCACGGTGCTCCGCTGGCCGACCGCAGTTAGTAGGGGGCCCAAGTAGGGGTTTCGCCAACCTTGAAAGGCTGCCCCGCCAACTCGCGAAAAATCCCGGAGATGCGCTGTAGTGCCGGTTGGCGACCGGAGAGAGGACCTGACAGCCGTCTTTGGGGGGGTTCGGGCGTCCCCGCAGTCTCCAGACCAGGCTCTCCGTGTTGTGGCTCGCTTTCGCGTGCTGCTGGGTGAGCAGCATAGTTGCTGTTCAACTGCCGTTTTCCCTAGCCTATTCACCCTTCCTACATTATTCTTCTAAAAATTAATTCATGGTTAAAGCTAAGAAAAAGAGCAAGTGCCTACAGCGGATGCACATCCTCTCACTCAAAGTGCACCTCTCAAATATCCGAGGCTTGCACTCCAATCTCACTGCAGTCCACCACCACCTAGAGACCGCAAAGCCACACTTGCTCTGCCTCACCGAGACGCAGATAGGATGTCCTTTAGACGCGGCGTACTTGCACTACCCTGGGTATACTCTGGAGCACTCTTTTAAACCACGCGCTGGTGTCTGCGTGTACGTTCGTGATGACATCTGTAGTCGGCGTCTCCGCAACCTTGAGGATCCTAGCTTTTCCACGCTCTGGCTGCTGATGGACACGGGCGTCGAACAAACCGTTTACGCCCTGGTCTACCGGTCGCACAGCGGTGACCAGGAGACTACCAGGCTTTTTGAATATCTCAGTGATGCGGCAGGTGTAGTTCAGCAACGGTACCCGCGCGCGCAGTTGGTTTTCTTGGGAGACTTTAATGCTCACCACTGTTAAACCTTCTTGTGTCCTAACTAATAGTAAACACCCTGGCTGTTTTTGATACTATTGATTTATAATTTAGAATACGCTTTATTGTGTTCTGTGTCAATCACTTGTCTCTGTACTCTCTTGCATACCGTTACGACTAATACATTATTTTATCCCTGCTCTGCTTATTTTACTTCAAGAGGTTGTGGTCCCAGAGCCGCATTTTAAAAATAAAGTTACAGTGCTAATTTAATTTCGAAAGTGCTATGAATTCTACAAATTCATCGGCGATGCCATCATTGTCGGCACCATCAGCTTCAACGTCAACGTCTACAGGATCCATCAGCTTCTCAAAACTGAACGGTAGGAACTACAGCACGTGGATATTCAGTCTCGAGTGCCTCCTTACTGATATCGACCTTTGGGACGTCTGTACTACACCCGTCGGGTCAGAAGCCACTGAGAAAAGGAAGGATGCAAAAGCCCGTGCAAAAATCTGCTTGGCCTGTGACGAAAATGTATATCCTATTATAAGGTCAGCGAAATCGGCATATGAAACACTACAATGTCTCAAGAAAGCATATGCTGACTGCGGATTGACTAGACGTTTAGGCCTCATCAAGAAATTACTAGCACAAAAGTTCAACGGGAACATGCAAGAATATGTAAACAGCTTATTATCTACGCAACAAGAGTTACAAGGCATCGGAGCAGCAGTTGAGGACGAGTTCCTAGCAGTTATTATGCTGGCGGGACTGCCAGAGTCTTTTAAGCCACTCGTCATCACACTGGAGCACGCGAACGTCAATCTCACATCGGAGAATGTGGTGACAGCTCTCCTCAAGGAAGACCTTAGAGCTGTACCCATCACACCCAGTAACCTTCAAGGACCTGTCAACACCGCGCTACACGTCAACCCTTCTAAGAAAATGTTTTGTAAATATTGTAAAAAGTTAGGGCACGTAGTTTCGCAGTGTAAGAGCATCAAAATTAACAAAAACAAGAATGTTTCGGCGGTCAAATCATTCAATACATCCGAATTCACACTTTCATCTTGTTTTCCTAACGATCCTCCCACAGGTCATCAAGACTGGTTCATCGATTCTGGCGCAACTTCCCATATGAGTAACAGGAGAGAGTGGTTTATGAACATGTCATCCCATTCTATTCCCATTACAGTTGCGAACAAGGAACAGTTACTGAGTCATGGTAAAGGTACCGTAATGATGAATATTTCTCCTAGCGTAAGTAAAATTAGCGACGTTTTGTACATCCCTGGCCTAGCTACTAATCTTTTATCAGTTAGCAAATTAAATCAAAATGGGTTGGATGTTTTGTTTACATCAAAAGGCGCGAGCATTTTTCCTAGCGGAAAATGTCAAGTGACAGGAACTGTCATTGCCACAGGCTCAAGCCATAAAGGCATGTACAAACTTGATGTAAGTTCCTGTACAGCCATGCTTTCGAAAACCAAAGAGTCTGCTATGTTGTGGCATAGACGCCTTGGGCATATAAATGCCAAATGTTTAAACGTTTTAAAAAGTAAAAACGTAGGCATAGACTATACAGATAGTTTAAACACAACTTGTGTTCCCTGTTTACAAGGTAAACTGTCTAAGAGACCTTTTCCGAACTCTACCAGTAAGTCGGATTGCGTACTGCAATTGATTCATTCGGACTTATGCGGTCCTATGAGTACGCATTCGTGGGGCGGAGCCCTTTACTTGCTAACATTTACAGACGACTTTAGTCGCAAAACTTTTGGATATCTTTTGAAAACAAAAGACGAAGTTTTTAGTAAATTTGTAGAATTCAAACATTTAGTAGAAAATCAAACAGGTCATAGGATTAAAGTTTTTCGTTCGGATAACGGCCGTGAATACGTTAATCATGGTTTGTCAACCTTCTTTAAGGAGAACGGGATTATTCACCAGACCACGATCCCGTATACCCCTGAACAGAATGGCATTTCAGAACGCGCGAACCGTTCCATAATTGAGAAAGCAAGATCTATGCTCCAGGACTCGCAATTACCAAAGGCGTATTGGGGAGAAGCTGTGAACACAGCAATCTATTTGAAGAATCGGACGCCAACTCAGTCTCTTAACAATAGAATCCCAGAAGAGATATGGACTGGTACGAAAGTCAACCTGTCTCATCTGAGAGTCTTCGGTTGCCAAGCTCACGTTCTCGTACCAAAAGAAAAACGTACGAAACTTGACGCAAAGACACAAACGTGCATCTTCGTTGGCTACTCGACTGAGAGCAAAGGATATCGACTCGTCAATCCCCAAAATCCTCGAGTAATTATTGTCGCAAGAGATGTTGTCTTCATTGAAGACGAAACTCAAGTAAATTCTAACCAAATCTCACCTCAAATCCCAATACCAGAATCGTCGCCAGATCCGACTCAAGTCCAAATACCGATCTTTGACCAGTCAGTTCCACCCCCACAACTTCATACGCAGCCTGACATACAGACACCTATGTCAATACAGCCCGAACTTGATCCCCCGCAAGCTGAACCTCAACCTGTTCCTGAATCTCAACCTGAAGCCATAGACCCAGAACCAGTACCTGAACGGAGATACCCGTCAAGAGACAGGCAGCCTCCTGCGCGGTATGTGTGTACTGTACAGATGACTTCAGAGTTGGAACCAGAAACGTACAAAGAGGTCACACAGCATCCTCAAAAGGATAAGTGGCTCGAAGCCATGCAGGCTGAATACAACTCTTTAATGAAGCATGGAACGTGGACATTAGTGGACAGACCCAAGGATCGTAAGACCACAAAGTGCAAATGGGTCTTCAAGCTTAAAAAAGACACAAGCGGACAAGTTGTGAAATACAAAGCGCGACTAGTAGCCAAAGGATTCACTCAAGTGGCAGGAGTCGACTACGGGGAAACCTTCTCACCGGTAGCACGACTGTCCTCAGTGAGAATTCTAATGGCATTTGCGGTTGATCTAAATTGCCAAATTGACCACCTAGATGTGGAAACGGCTTTTTTAAACGGAGATTTAGATGAGGAAATTTACATGGAGCAACCTGAAGGCTTCTCAACTGACCCCAAACAGAAAGTTTGTCTACTTAAAAAGTCTATGTATGGCTTAAAGCAAGCGCCACGTCAGTGGAATAAAAAGGTATGTGACGCTATGTCCGCCTTATTGTTAACACAAGCCACAAATGAACACTGTCTCTACTACAGACGAGATGGAAACGACTTACTAGTCGTAGCAGTGTTCGTTGACGATTTTTTCGTTTTAAGTAACAACGACCGTCTGAAAGAAGAGTTTAAAAACGGTATTAAAAAGTTCTTTACCGTGAAAGACCTGGGTATCCTCAAGGACTGCCTCGGCATGAGAGTTATTCAAAAAGATGGTGTATTAACTCTCGACCAATCCCACTACATCGATCAATTAATCGATAAGTACAACATGACCGACGCAATCTCGGTAACTACGCCCATGGAGCCTGGACTTAAACTTACCTTACCAGAGAAGGAAGATGAAATAGAAGTACCCTATCGAGAGCTTATCGGCTCGTTAATGTACGTTTCGATTGGTACGAGACCGGACATTGCCCACACCGTCTCGTATCTATCACAATTCAACGCACATTACGGGGGGGTACACTGGAAGGCCGCCAAGCGAGTTCTTCGCTACCTCAAAGGTACCAAAGACCTGAGACTTCGTTTTCATAAAAGCCAGGGCTACCCAGTAGGCTATGTAGATGCAGATTATGGGAGCAATATTCTAGATCGGCGATCCTTTACCGGGTACGCTTTCTTGATGAGCGGAGCACCTGTTTCCTGGGAAGCGCGCAAACAGCGCACCGTCGCGCTCTCTACCACGGAAGCAGAGTATATGGCTCTTGCAGAAGCCTGCAAAGAAGCCATATACCTGAAGTCACTCATATGGGAAGTATTCGCCATCTCACATCCCATTATCATTCACACAGACAATCAAAGCTCCATCAAACTTGCACACAATAATACTTATCACGCGCGCACAAAACACATTGACATTAAACACCATTTCATACGCGACACACTCACACACCACGACCTACACCTCAAATACATTCACACGAATGATATGATCGCCGACATCCTAACCAAACCTTTGGCAAAGCTCAAGCACTACAAATGCGCCAATTCTTTAGGTTTAAGTTAGTAGCGATCATAGTAGGTTTTTGTTTTACGTGTGTATAGTTAGTCATAGTTAGGTGTATATACAGGTTGCTGTTTTTTCTTATGTTTGTGCTAGTGTTAAGTTTGTGTATAGTTTAGCTTTGATATGTTTTTACTTGTATATATTGTATATATACAGGGTGTTTATATTACGGGGGGGTGTTAAACCTTCTTGTGTCCTAACTAATAGTAAACACCCTGGCTGTTTTTGATACTATTGATTTATAATTTAGAATACGCTTTATTGTGTTCTGTGTCAATCACTTGTCTCTGTACTCTCTTGCATACCGTTACGACTAATACATTATTTTATCCCTGCTCTGCTTATTTTACTTCAAGAACCACGAAGACTGGTTGTTCCCCTACAAGGTCACGGACCATGCAGGGAGGGAAGCTCGCAAGTTTGCGCTTTCCCTTGATCTTACCCAGCTGGTTCAGGAGCCAACTCGCGTGCCGGATGTTGCCACACACACGCCTAATTGCTTGGACCTTCTGCTGACGACTGATCCGGACAGATACAATGTGTCAGTGTCTTCTCCTTTGGGTACTTCTGACCACTGCCTGGTGAAATTTGTGTCACAGTACTCTCCCCCTGATAGCCGGATCGGCACTCGGCGGGTATGGCGATACAAGTCAGCGGATTGGGATGAGATGCGACATTTCTATGCGTCTTACCCTTGGCGGAAAGCCTGTTTCTTTAGTGACGATCCGTCGAGCTGCGCGAAAGCCGTTACCGATGTGTTGCGTCTGGGTATGGAATATTTTATTCCCTTCTCAGATGTAACAGCTGGTGGCAAAGCTCGCCCATGGTTTAACGCTGAGTGTGCTCAAGCTGAGGCTCTTAAGCACTCAGCTTACTTAGCATGGGCTGACGCTCGTAGTCGCAAAGCTCCGGATGTACACGTTAAGAAACAGATTTTTAACAAAGCTGCCAAATCCTGCAAAAAGGCTATTCAGAAAGCACGATTCCTCCATGTTGGTCGTATTGGTGCCAAACTGGCTTCTTACCCATCAGGGAGTAAAGCGTTCTGGTCCTTGGCCAAATCGGTGGAGTCCAATTTCTGTCGCCCATCTTTACCACCGTTGCTGAAGCCAGATAAGTCACTAGCTCACACCGCAGTGGAGAAGGCTAACCAGTTTGTCTCTCTTTTTGCGGAAAATTCGCGTCTAGACGCTGGTGGTGCAGTTCCTCCCTCTATACCTCATCGCGGAACGTTTATGCCGGAGGTAAGGATTCACCAGAGAGAGGTATTAAAAGTGCTACGTTCTCTGGACGTGAATAAAGCTAGTGGCCCCGACGGAATTCCAGCAATTGTCTTGAAGACATGTGCCCCTGAGCTGTCTCCTGTTTTAACACGCCTGTTCAGGCTCTCCCTGGAGATGGGCCAAGTTCCGGATTCGTGGAAGGTTGCTAATGTGCAGCCAGTGCCAAAAAAGGGAAGTCGTGCCGACCCTTCGAATTATCGACCTATCGCAATCACCTCCATACTGTGTAAGGTTATGGAGCGTGTATTGAACACAAAGCTCCTGGCGTACCTTGAAGGTAACGATCTCCTCAGTGATCGACAATACGGGTTCCGTCGAAATCGGTCTACTGGGGACCTTCTGGTGTATGCCACTCACCTTTGGGGCGAAGCTGTTGAGAAGCATGGCGAGGCTCTTGCTGTGTCTCTTGACATTTCCAAGGCATTCGACAGGGTCTGGCACGCGGGCCTTCTTGGTAAGCTCTCCGCGTATGGGATTCCTGCCGGCCTGTGCGGCTGGATCGCAGACTTCCTGCGGCACCGATCTATTCGAGTCGTCATTGACGGGTGCTCGTCTGATCTCATGGCAATTAATGCCGGGGTGCCTCAGGGATCGGTCCTCTCTGCAACTCTTTTTCTGCTGCATATCAATGATCTGCTCATACCAGGTATCTTTGGGTATGCCGATGACAGCACAGTTGCGGAGAGGTACCTAGCTAATGGCCGTGCCGGTAGTGACGAGATCAGGTCTCTCAGGGAGGCTATGGTTCAGCGAACGAATATGACCTTGGAAGCCGTGTCCGACTGGGGCACTGCCAACTTGGTCCAGTTCAATGCATCCAAAACACAGGCGTGTCTGTTCACCGCAAAGAGGAGTCCATTCACCCTGGCTCCTTCTTTCCAGAATGTTCCCTTGCCCCCGACAGACCGCCTTGAGCTTCTCGGATTGGATCTTCAATCCAATCTGAACTTCGGCGCGGCTATCGAGTCCAGGGCGAAAACTGCTGCTAAAAAGCTTGGTGTCCTATATAAGGTGAAGCGGTACTTCACACCGGAACAGCTTCTTACTCTATACAAAGCACAGGTTCGATCGTGTATGGAGTACTGCTGCCACCTTTGGGACGGGTCTGCCAAGTATCAGTTGGCCGCGCTGGACTCGGTAGAGCGGCGAGCCCGTAGGCTCATTGGTGATGCCTCGTTAATCGAGAACAGGCTGCAGAGTCTCGGACACCGTCGAAGAGTTGCATGTCTGTCTGTTTTTTATAGGATACATTTTGGTGAGTGTGCGCAGGAATTGCACGACCTTATAGTGCCATCTCCGTTTCGCCAACGGACTTCCAGGCGGGGGGAGCGTTTTCACCCATTTATTGTCAACATACCATTGGCCCGCACGAGGCGGTTTGCTTCATCCTTCCTAATGCGAACTGCTAGGGAATGGAATTCGCTCCCATCGTCTGTATTTCCGGACAGATACAACCTAGGGCTCTTCAAGGCTAGAGTGAATAGGCTATTACTGAACCAGTGAGTTACACCTTTGGCCTCATCTGCACCTTCCACCAAGTGAGATAGAGG
Source organism: Pandemis corylana (assembly GCA_949127965.1). NCBI lineage: Eukaryota > Metazoa > Arthropoda > Insecta > Lepidoptera > Tortricidae > Pandemis > Pandemis corylana. The sequence continues at coordinate 3,527,163 of OX421860.1, forward strand.
TCAATCACTGGTCAGTTTATAGTAAAAAAAAAAAAAAAAAAAAAAAAAATTTATTATGATATGCTTACAGTTCCTGTCATGACTCAGCGTGTACGATAATTCCCGGTATTATCCGGGTTTTCCCCGGGAATCAATAATCGGTTTTCCCCGACACCTCCAAGTGAATATACCTGCGGGCATTTTGTGTGTACCTACTTTTAGGGTAGATACGGGGTTGAGGTTTCTTTTGTTTTTTATTCAATTTTTTTTGAAACGCATAAAAATACTGGATTTTCATTTGATTGGTAATTTACACGATATCATAATTAAAAATGTTGTAATCCAGGCTTGACTTCGTCTTCTTCTTTTTTAAATTTGTGGCGTATCAAGTCGTTATAGCGACGACAACTTCGCCAATGTCAAAGTAACAAAAATATAAATAAAAAATCTTGTGACAAAATGTCGGCAACGTTGTACGGTAACACGGTCAAAGAACCACCTCACCCCTGTCGGGCTCTAAACCATCGGTCAATGATATCCCTCAGAAACTGCCAGGAAATCATTAGCCGATGCCCAGGGTGCACCGGACCAAGCACTGCTCTTCCACCCCGACGGATCCAAAAACGAACCGCAGCTCCTGACCACACGTGGTGTTAACCCGACCCGCAACCCAGGCTTTACTTCAGCTGGTAATTTTATTTGACTGTTAAAGAGTCACACATATGGAATAGAACCATAGAAAAGTGTACGCTCTATGGCCCATAAAAGTACATAGTTATAGGTTTAAATTAATGAAGTACTTACAGACGTGCTACCAACAGAACTCAGTAAGGAGAAATGATTAAAGCAAGTGTTAAATTAAAGAAAAATACAGTTTTTAGGTCAATCAGACACTTTTGACACTAAAATAGCAAGTGTTAAATTAAAGAAAAATACAGTTTTTGGATCGGTCTGACACTTTTGACACCAAAATAGCAAGTGTGTTAAAATAAAGAAAAATACAGTTTTTAGATCGGCCTGACACTTCTGACACTAAAATAGCAAGTGTTCAATTAAAGAAAAATACAGTTTTTAGATCGGTCTGACACTTTTGACACCAAAATAGCAAGTGTTAAATTAAAGAAAAATACGGTTTTTAGATCGGTCTGACACTTCTGACACTAAAATAGCAAGTGTTAAATTAAAGATAAATACAGTTTTTGGATCGGTTTGACACTTTTGACCCTAAAATAGCAAGTGTGAAATTAAAGAAAAAAAAAATTTTTGGAACGGACGACGTTCTGACACTTTTAACACTAAAATTGATGATGTTTGATGTCAATTTCATGTAATTTGGTTTAAAGCTAAAGTGAACTCTGACTGGTGTCAGCAAGCAGCAAACAATCAACAATTTCGAGAAATTAGGCTCATTATTAATGCAGGTAATCTTATAAAGATTTGTATTGATTTATTTCCATATTAACCTACCTATTCATAAATCTAAGAAAATAATGGAAAAGGACATACTAATATTCAAACTTGTCCGCGTCTACCGTTTGCCCCGGGGACGGTATATGCCACTCTGTCCCTGTAATTTTGATATTCGGAATCATAATAATAACAAAAAAAAAAATTTGAAGTCAAGTCGTGGAAAACATGTACACCGACGAGCAAGTATGAAGAGATTGATGAATGTGGATGAAACGAAAGAGATATATTAGAATCGTACAAGTGGAACAAAGTAGTTTCTCGCTACTCCTATGGGAAAGAGGCGTGACTGTATGTATGTATTTTTTTTTATCTGTAAGATCTCAATTGCTCATCTGATCATCTCTCTTTCTTAGTGCTGCCTCTATCTTGCCTTCTCACAAAACATCACGAGCATTGTTTAAATAACCGTTTCTTTTAATCTTTCTCATTTATTTATCTTGCTACAGACAACGCTGTTACATTACCTATAGTGATTTCGAAAATCGACCTTGTCTTACGATATGAGTTTATATTGAATTAGTGAAAGAAAGAAAGAAAGAAAATATATTTATTTGGTCACATTATTGCAGTATAATAAACTTCACCGGTACCTACTAAATGAAGCAAAATGTATGTATGTATGTATGTAAACTCTTTATTGCACATAAAAATCAAAAAATACAGAAGTACACAGAAAATAGTACAAAGGCGAACTTATCCCTAAGAAGGGATTAAGGGGGGAAGGGGGGGGGGGGAAGGGAAGGGAAAATGGACACAAAAAGGGAAGCTGGCTCAGCACTATGTCCCGAATTGCTTCGAGACGCTAATATTCTGTCAGAACCTTGGCCTTAAGGGCTACTAAAACTAAAACTAAGACTAAAACTAAAAAATAATCTAATATAACATTCAACTATACGGGAAGGAAAGTGAGTTTTATAGGAGAGCGAAACAGACCAGTTTTTTAAAACAATCGATGGACGAATGAGAGTGGCTATGGGTTGTGTAGCGGTATAGCATGCATCACGGAATATGAGGATCCGGGTTCGCTCCCCGGCCAAAGCTTTACTTTTCGGATTTTTCTGTGTGTTCTAATTTTCTGTCGTTTAGAAATCTGAAAGTCCTGTAGTTTATCACTACATGTTACAAAACAAAGTCCTCCGCCTCGTCTGTCTGATTTTCATACTGATTTTACTATTACAAGTGATTCATGGGGAAGATTTAGGTTAGACTAGCTGTTGCCCGCGGCTTCGCTCCCGTTTTTTTTCTTCTAAATTTCAATATTTTCTCACCGTCTAAACCTTCCCTGGGCTTCCACAAATATTTTAAGACTAAAATTAGACAAATCGGTTCGTGCGTTCTGGAGTTATAGCGTCAGGAAGGAAAACCCGACTTATTTTTACATAGTAGATTATTTTAAATTTGTCACTTTTTCTTGGAAATTCGTTGAAATATGACGATAACCTGTGGCAGCGCCATTATAGTATCAGGGAACTTACCATGACGTCTAAATGCGATTCAATTCCGATTCAGTTTAGGTTCGTTCGCAGTCAGATCCATACTAAAAATGACAGCTAAAACCTGAACTGAGTCGGAACTGAATCGCATTAAGACGTCGTGGTATGGCCCCTGCACTGTTACCGTGCGACGCCGGGGCGGGTCGCTAGTACTTGACAATTTGAAGCATCAAGTGGAACAGTACTTTTCCCTCTCGCGCGTTCACGTAGAATATTGACTCGCGCCCACCCAATCCGCCGGTATCTAATAACTTTGTGTTTTATACGATTATATACCGACTCTATTTACTTAGAAAATAATATTATTCTTTACTGAGTTACCTAGAATAGAATGTACCAGCTGCTTCTCTTCCCGCGCAGATGGTAAAAGCCCATCGAGGGAATGGGCGAAAATCTTAGGGATCATGTGTTGTTATAGGCCATGCGGCTAACCTTTTCACCTATACGCCCATAAGTCATGCTAAACGTGGCCTTCAGGTCTTGTTACCTTAGGCTCTGTCTACCCAGTAAGGGATAAAGACGTGATTTTTGTATGTGTATGTATGTATGTAGGATAGGATCTATAGACGTATTTAGACTACATTTGAAGGCGGTTTCTATTTTTTTTATAAAAAACCACATGGTAACAGAATTTTACGCGAACAAAGTCGCGGGCGGATAAAAAATGAAAAACAAAATCGGCAATGGAATTAGTTCAATCAAAGCTAACGATGCGACTGCGCACAAACACAGAGGGATCTAAAAAAATAATTCATTCGTTATCCTAGTCTCGTTTCACTAGTCAAATCTCCAGCAACGCAGGTGTAGGCACTATTGCACTGATTTAAGCTTCCTTTGTGCGCTTCTAATAACACGTCGATTGTATGTGCCGGTACCATGCCCTAGATTTGCCAGATGGTTAATCCGTATTGTAGACCAAGATTATTTCAGTAAGTATTTACAAGTACAAAGCAAAAAAGAAAAAAGATATTTATTTCATTTAGCCAGATACACAAATAAAAGAGAATATACACAATATTATCCTACTATCCTACTAATATTATAAATGTGAAAGTTTGTGAGAATGTTTGTTACTCTTTCACGCCAGAACGGATGGACAGATCTGGATGAAATTTTGAACATAGATTATAGTCTGGAATAACACATAGGCTACTTTTTATCCCGGAGAATTGCGTATTTCCCGCGGGATGGCGATAAACGAATTCTATGCAGACGAAGTTGCGGGAAACAGCAAGTACAAAATAAATAAGAAAAAAAAAACACAGACATGAAAATAGATCATCAGCGTTGTGTGTTTTCGCAAAAGTGAAACGGTCGCTGGCTCAGCATTACGCTGAGGTGTTAGACGCCTGCAGCACTGATTTTCAGCCAGAACCGTCTATGACCCACGAAACGATACACAGATAAAATATACTACATAATCCATAAACTTTTACGTTTGTAAACAAAGCAATAAATATATATAACCCGACTTATGTGTAACTAAAAAAATAGATTAATTAATTGAATAGCTTAGAATAAACAAAAAAAGGAAGGGAAAACTAAATTGTTCAAAAACAACAGCCTGGCGAGTCAAAGTGCAAAGTGCTGGAGGACTATTGTAAGGATTTTTGGAGCGTCAGTAAGTGTTCTATCAGCTTGCGCTTAAAGGTGTAACTACATTAGTGTAATGAACACTGATAGATCGCATTCCGTTTCAGAAATAAATTGGCCACACACGATTGATCTCTCTCTGGGTCTGAAACATCTCCAGCCTATATACGTTCCATTGCTTCTCTCAAATTCAGAGGAGCTTGGGCTGTTGATCCCGCACAGATCCAGGCACTAGCAACTTCACATACACCATGGAATTGCTTCAAAGGAGTATGCAGATTGCAGACCACCAGCACTTACGATGTTTTCCTTCACTGAAATGCTCTTGGTAAATTGCAAATGTAATATCGCACATAAATTCCGATAAAACTCAAAGGTGTGAGCTTGAGATTCGAACCCGCGACCGTCTGCTTGAGAAGCCATAGGGCACAAAGTTACATTTTAGGCATTGTGATCATAAAGGGTCTCCATCCCTTACGGGGTAGGAGCCAGAGGTAACAAAACCTTAAGGCCACGTTTAACATGATTAAGGGCGTACAGGTGGAAAGGGAAATCAAAATAGTGGTGGGTTGCTAGCCGCATCGCCTATACATGATTTCTAAGACTATCGCCCATTCCCTCGATGGGCTTTTACCAGCGCGAGAAGAGAAGCAACTGGTAAATTCTATGTATTTTCTTTACTCCCACACCAGCATGGAAGAAAAACAAAGTTTTGTGGGTACTACAATAGGTAGATACTTAGGTCTTAAGAGGTGGCAGAACAGAAGAAATATGCGGTAAATGTTCGGAATGGAACGTCTAGCCTTGGCTTACGTATGCATCTAGAAACGCGCGAACCAGCATTTAATGGGATAAAGGAGATAAAGCTGCGAGTGTATGCATTTTCCCATTTATTTCCCAGCCTAAGCGCAAACGCGGACTGATTTAACGTTGTCGAATACTAAATTTGCGTTTCACGTTTGTAAATATTCCGATATTTCCGTACTTCAAAAGGAAAATAGGGAACCTTTGTAGGATCACTTTTCTGTCAGTCGGTTTCATAATGCCCGTCGGTCATGATCCTTTTTCTCAGGAAACCATTGAAGTATCAAGCAGAAAAGGAATACCTTATGTGCGATTTTCACCTGCCCTCTACTCACATCATTACAAAATTAAAGTTTTAAAAATATAACTTTTCAATTTTATTCCCATTTTATAGAGGGAATGGCGACCATAGCTAGGAGGTCACGTCTCGTAGCTTTAGCACGCTGTTTATACTTTAATTACCAACTTCGAGACATTAAAGCACTTCGCCACTCAACCTAACTTTATCTTCCAATTATAAACGCAAGTAATTCGCTTTAATTTTATTAAAAGACGCGAAAACACTGGCACAAAAACATTTTCCGTGTTACAGTTCAGAGCTAATAAAATCCGTTGAGTTTACCCAACAAATTAATATTTACAACTCGTATTAAAATTGCCGCCATAAAGAGTAAGTTTGCTGCTTATTGCTGGGAAAATACGTATTTACGAGTGCAAAGCTTGGCATTGTTCACAGTTGGCAACTTGATGTGTATTTCAACTATGTAGTTTTAGCCCTCGACTTCACCACTGTTGCAAAACGAATTATAGTCTATGCAACATTTAAGTGTTGATTATTGACGCTCAATTAAGAGGTTCCTTAAGAAACGAGTGTGGTTTTATGAAACGAGCCTTGACGAGTTTCATAATAAGGTTACACGAGTGTTGTTAAGTCTAATATGGGCTGCATACAGTGTTTACTTACAATTATAATTATGAGTACTTTAACATGGATTCGAAAAGAAAAGAAGGTCGATTTCTGTACCACTATGACATTATTACGCTCCTTCGACAAACCTTCCTTCCTCCCTTCCTTCCTTCGTTCCTTTTATTAGGTCCTTCGGGCAGCGTTCGACAAACATCGGAGCCTTTTACGACAGCATAGTAGACGAGGTGGAAATGACGCGGCAGTCAAAGCGAGTGACCTTGAAATGCGTAGGCTGTCTCGACAAATAAAAGACAGGTGGTGGCGGGACAAGGCCTGTCAGATGCAGTGGCTCGCAGATACAAATCAGCTTGGGGAATTTTACTGCGAGGTGCGCAAGCTTGTTGGTACTTGCTGCAGAGCGAGGGTTCCTTTGCGGTCCGCGGATGGCAACCAATTGTTGATCAGCAGGGACGAGGTTCTGCAGCGTTGGGCAGAACATTTTAACTCCCTGCTCAACGTAGATCGATCAGCAGATCTAGTACATATCAGATCAATGCCCCAATTACCTGTTGCAATCGAGCTGGATGAGCCCCTGACGCGTGATGAGGTTGTCACTGCCATCAGGCAGCAGAAGAACAAGCGGGCGGTTGGCATAGATCTTATACCGGGAGAATTGTTGAAGTACGGCGGTGAGGAGTTGCACACATTTATTTGGAAACTGTTTACTCATATGTGGGAAGAAGAACGAGTCCCAGAAGATTTTAAAGTTTCTCGTATCCAGGCTCTGTATAAGAACAAAGGCAATCGTTCAGATTGCAACTCTTACCGTGGTATTTCACTTCTAACAGCACCTGGGAAGGTCTTTGCTAGAATACTGCTGAACCGTCTGATGCTTTTGTCTGAAAAGATCTTGCCTGAAACCCAATTCGGTTTCAGACCTGGCCGAGGTACCTGTGAAGCCATCTTTTCCGTGCGTCAACTGCAAGAGAAAAGTAGGGAACAAGGTCGTAAGTTGTACCTCTGCTTTGTTGACTTAGAGAAGGCGTTTGACAGTGTGCCTCGCGAAGCCCTATGGTTGGTGCTCACGAAGCTAGGGTGCACGGAGAAGTTTGTAGGACTCCTTAGACTCTTGCACGACGGTATGCAGTGCTGTGTCGCGGTAGATGGCGAACAGTCAGACTTCTTTCCCGTTACCTGTGGAGTGAAGCAAGGGTGTGTCCTTGCACCTACACTGTTCGCCATGTATTTTGCAGTAGTCGTCAGGGAGGTCTTGGAGATTGTTACCGAGGGCATTCACATCCGCTTTCGTACCGATGGCAGTCTTTTTAATTTGGCTAGACTTAGGGCGCGAACGAAAGTTTCACATGCGTTGGTCACAGAGATCATGTATGCTGACGACTTATGCTTTCTAGCGGAATCCCCAGATGGTCTACAACGGCTGATATCCGTCTTTCACCGGGCTTGCTGCAAATTTGGGTTAAAAATCAGTGTAAGAAAGACTGAAGTGATGTCTTTAGACTCACACGGTCACGAGGCACTGACAGTACAGCTTGGTGAGGACGTGTTGAAGCAAGTAGACAAATTTCGCTACTTGGGGAGCACGATATCATCCAAGTGTGACCTTGATGCGGAGATCAACAGCAGAGTCGGTGCTGCAGCTGCGGCATTTGGGAAGCTGTATTCCAGGGTCTTCCGTTCTCACGACCTAAAGCTGGCCACAAAAATTTCCGTATACATGGCGATTGTGCTGCCAAACCTTCTATACTCGTCAGAGACGTGGTGTGTGTACCGTCACCACATTCGCACCTTAGACCGTTTCCACCTTAAATGCTTGCGTCTCATATTAAATATCAGATGGTCTGACCGAGTGCGAAATACCGAAGTACTGCGACAAGCGAAAGTTGGTGGTATCGAGGCTTATCTAATGCGTCGACAGCTTCGGTGGTGCGGTCACGTATCGCGTATGGCGGAGAAGAGAGTGGCGAAGCGCGTCTTTTATTCTGAACTCAAGGAGGGCAAGCGAAAGCAGGGCGGGCAACTCCTCAGATACAAAGACGTTCAGAAACGTCATCTGAAAAGATGCGACATCGAGCCTTCTCAGTGGGAGGGTTTCGCGGCACAGCGCTCTGAATGGCGCAGGTTGGTGCAGAACAAGGTTCGCGAGTTCGAGGAGCAGCGTTTAGTTGACCTCGACGCTAAACGCGATGAACTGAAGACTCGCCAGCCGGTTGCCATTCGCTACCATTATGTCAACGGTGTACTCACGTGCATTCATTGTGCGCGAGGTTTCACCGCTAAGATCGGCTATATAAGCCATCTTCGGGCGCATGAGCGTCATACTGACTAGGAGTCGAAGTGGTCGCCATGGCCGAAATCGGTCGGAAGGGAGGATCATCATCATCATTACGCTATAATAACACTGTTTTAACGCCGGTAATTATGTTTGACTTTTGCAAGTAATAATTAGAGTCTTATGTAAAGTAGATGTCTAGAAATGACTTATCGTAGGTTGCGCCAATATACATCTATACATATAAAATTCAAAGTCCTGACTGACTGACTGACTGACTTAACTATATATCAACGCACAGCCCAAACCACTGGACTTAGAGACTTGAAATTTTGCACATAGATACCTTATACAATGTAGGCATCCACTAAGGAAGGATTTTGGGAAATTCCCACGGGATAAGGAAAAAACGGGAATTATATATTCGACTCCGAGTGACGCTATCTCAGTAACTATAATAACTAGACTCTTCAAATTTGATACAAAAGTAGGTGATTACAAAACGAAGAAACTAATTTCAGGATTTTTGGAAATTCCCACGGGATAAGGAAAAAAACGGGATTTATATATTCAGTTTAACGAAATCCTATGAACTATAATTACTAGACTCTTCAAATTTGGCATAGAAGTAGGTGATTATAATAGTAAAATAACATTTTAATGATTTTTGGAAATTCCCACGGGATAAGGAAAAAAACGAGATTTATATATTCAGTTCTACAGGGTCGATTTTTCGTTTTACTGGTCGTATAAAACTGAAATTTGGCCTTCAAGTTCCTTTGGGGAGTGTAGGGGAGCACTAAAAAAAGGATTTTCCGAAATTCCCACGGGAACGGGAAAAATATTTGTTTACAAAGAAATACTGCGGTAGGCATAATATGGCTAGAATAGAAACTTGAAATTTGGCACACATATACCTTGAGTATCCTAGAGGTGCACTAAGAAGGTATTTTACGAAGTTCCCACGGGAATGGGAAAAACGGGACTTTTCGTTTTACTGGTTGCAGAAAGCTGAAATTCGGCATGTAGGTTGCTTCGGGAGTGCAGAGGAGCATTAAGAGAGTACTTTCCAAAATTCCCACGGGAACGGGAAAAATATAAATATTTGTTTACAAAGAAATACTGCGGTAGGCATAATATGGCTAGAAACTTGAAATTTGGCACACATATACCTTGAGTATCCTAGAGGTGCACTAAGAAGGTATTTTTCGAAATTCCCACGGGATAGAGAAAAACGGGATTTTTCGTTTTACTGGTCGTAGAAAGAAGAAATTTAGCATTTAGCTTCCTTGGGGAGTGTAAGGGAGCATTAACAAAGGATTTCCTAACATTTTTACGGGAACGGGGAAAACCGGGATTTTACGTTTTACCTACTGGACACAAAAAGTTGAAATTTGTCACGTAGGTTTATTCGGGAGTGTAGGGGAACACTAAAACGGGAAAAAACGGGATTTTACGTTTCCAGACGAAACAGCGGAAGAAGGAGACTTAACATTTATAACGTGTCTTTCTTTAAAGGCTTTAAGTGTACGTGAACGGGAAAAAACTTATTTTTTCGTTTTACATCTTAGCGCGTAACTACGAAGTCGCGGGCAAAAGCTATTTGGGGTAGGTATATTTTAGGACAGCCCTATAGGTTAGGTTAGGATTGTTTTATAAAAATCCTGCAATATTTACAGTTTCAGAAAAATTAAGGCAGCGGGGCAATGCGGGGCAATGCTTGAGTCCTTGCTTTGCATGCTTGATTGCATACTTGCTTTCATGCATGCATGCATGCTTGCTTGCATGCATGCATGCTTGCGTGCTTACTTGCATGCATGCTTGCTTGCACGCTCGCTTGCATGCATGCTTGCTTGCCTGCTTGCATGCCTGCTTGCATGCCTGCTTGCATACTTACATGCTTGCAGGTTTGGGTGCTCGCTTGCTTGATTGCTAGCTTCTTTGAAATGCTCATGGTTCACGCGTGCGAAGCCGCGGGCAAAAGCTAGTTAACAATAAAGTGAACCATAACCAGCGATTTTTGACAGAAAATCTATGAAATATACTCACGAGCAAAAATAACGGTTCGCTTTTATTGAACTTTGCATGAAAATTCTTTGTATGAAAGCGATTCGTTATTTTTGCTCAGCGTATTACCTCTAAATCGTCGGTTATGGTTACAGTTATCGTTATAGTAAATTGATGCAACAGGCTTATTGGCGCCATTTTGCGAAACGTGTGCTATCTCCCATATATTATGTGACATTGACTTTTAAAACACCTCCACAATTTTTATTCTAAGAAAAACATTAGCTGAGGGCCAGAGCCAGTCTGCAAAAATATCTGCGAACTTCTATCACTGGAATAATATTTGAAAACGTTCTCGTGTTCGGATGTTATTGAAAAGTTGAAGTGCACGATGTCTGGGATATTTTATGTGAAGAAAATGTGTTGTAGACGGTTATTATGCTTTGGAAATCATTAATGTTTTTGCATTTTGTGGCAACAGACTAAATAATAAAAAAAAATTAAATTAAAAACATGTTATAAGCGATGCAGCTAGCAACTCATCACTGTTTTGATTCCCCTTTCCACCTATACGTCCACAATCATGCTAAACGTGGCTTTTAGGTTTTGTTACCTTAGGCCCTGTCTACCCCGTAAGGGATAAAGACGTGATATACGTGTGTGTGTGTGTGTGTGTAGGTCATGTTACCTCAGACTCTGTCTACCCCGTAAGGGATAATAGTATGTATGTATAAATTATAATATATGTTATTTCCCGTCTATTAGTTTGTTTGCTCTATGAATAATTATGACATGCGTGTTATCAGAATATTGGAGATTGGATTTCAATAAACAAAAGGATGGCATTTAACCCCGACACAGGTTGTGTGGTGAGTTTTACGAGCAATAATGTTTTATAGCGTTTTGCAAATATACTTCACGAATAATAAAATGGGTGTGGTTCGGACATTTGCTGGTCATAACTCTGCTTTGGCCTAAAACCACTTCGATTTACGTTGACGACTTTCTATCAAAATGACCTAAGAGGTTCAGTAATTAAGTTGCTACTGGAGTGAAAGGAGTTGAATTAGATTATCAAAAAGTTTATTTTGCAAATACGCCGCCAAGGGCTCTTTTACATGTCTTTTTTTGAAAATACTAGCGCATTTGGAAAGACCATCATTGCCACAAGAAGAATGCGCCGCAAGAAACTTGGCGGAAAGTTATTTATTCAGAATAAAATAAATATACTTACAACAATACTTTTGAATTTTACTTAACAGCTGTACAACTGTAGGTGCGTAATTACTGGATGGATACTGAACTTAAACTACGAAGAAACTGAGGGACTGTTGTGTTGAACTAGAGAGAATGTATTACGATGGGATGAACATTTACATGTATGCACACGCACAGAAACATACACAAACTGGCACACTCACGTACATACACACAGACGCATGCGCACGCACACACACACACACACAGACACACACACACACACACACACACACACACACACTTAGTTAAGTTAGTGATAGAATTGGTTTAGCTGCTTGGTTTTTGTTAACCGTCAAGTTAAGAAAGAGCGGAACATTCCGATACAAGCATTTCTCATGCTTAAAGGAAGGTTCCAACCTGTATTACTGCAAACCATAAATGTAAAAAACCAAATAAATATTTTTGTTTTTTTTTTTTTTTTTGACTTAACTTTTAATACATTTATAAAAGGGATTTATAAGGTCCCCGAGTATCATCATGATCATAAATTGTCATCATTTCCTGTCTATACTGGGTATTTCATAGTAAATACGACAAGCTTAAGGGGGATACTCTGCCAAATTTAGACAAATCATCTTGTGAAAAGTTTCGTTTTTTTTAAATGTATACACAAAAATGTTGAGTTGATATTTGGAATTAATCTTAATTTCGCAGAATCTATTATAAAAAAGATTTAAAGCATTAATCTGCAATTTTCAAAGTATGATATTTGAGCTGCAAAGTTAACACTGCCAAGTCCTGCTCTTTAAAAAAAAATTGACCACGTAGAGATTACAAACATCAAACTAGTCTCAGCGTAGATACCAACCAACTGTCATTGGGAAATATTGTATATAAAGGGTGTTTTTTCTAAAAGATGTTCTTCAGCCTTTTCGATACACGGTAAACAGATTCCAATTTCTCTTTTCATCAAGTAGGTATTGTATCTTTCTGACCGCTATTGCCTCCTTTGTTTCGAGGATTACGTTTCGCATGCCAGGTCATTGATCTATAATCATCGGCTTAACTTCTTAACCTTTTTGAGGGCGCGGAACAAAAGGTTTTTCCTTGTGCCACAGATTTAAGCAAAGTGCTGTGTCTACATGCGAATGTATATTAAACACACGCTTAGTACTAGATTGGCGGGTGTCTACTGTGTTTTATTGGCATTCATTTTTAGAAGACATACTTTTTTTTCGCCTTGTGAAAACATAGGACAGCAAAAGTAGTGGACCAAGGAATTGGAGCCAAATCAGTTTAGCGGTATTAGTGTGAAAAGGTTATGGACCGACAGACAGAGTTACTTTCGCATTTATAATATTAGTAGTGTGTAGGATGATTATTTTAAAAGTGCTTCACGATTTTTCTATAGATAGGAATATCCTTAGCTACAAAAAAAAGTTATAGATTTTTCCGTTGAGCTATATCCCTACTAATATTAAACATGCGAAAGTAACTCGGTCTGTCTGTTACCTTTTCATACTTAAACCACTGAACCGATTTGCCTGATTTTGGTAAAGAGATAGTTTTAGTCCCGGGGAAGGACAAAGGATAGTTTTTATCCCGGATAATTGCATAGTTCCCGCGGGATTGCGATAGTTGAATTCGGCGCAGATGGAATAAAAGAATAAAAACATTTTACTCAGTCTTTTGTCGGCCCCGTATCGGCTGATTATTTTAAGTACGTCCGTAACATCACAAATTACATTTATTACACTATGTGCTAGTACGGCGCCAAACGAGTGCATTAATTTTGAGAACAAAACTAAGACATATCTTTACAGGACTTTTTTGTTACACTATTTCAGCCACTTAGTATTTTACTTCAAAACAATTTGTATACAAAAAAAATATTACAAAATACCGCTCACTCTATCAGTTTCTGATAATATTTTAAATCACTGTCACGAACAAAACATAACTCCGGCGAAGCGTAAGTAATGCGGTAAACAGGACGTGAGAAGCAATGACCTGTGACCAAACTGACGTGTTGTGTACCGCTAAAGGGTGAAATGAGATGACGCGGGTGACTGATACAGAATAAATGACATTTCCGTGTGACTCACGGAGTGTCATTTTTCTTCGGTTTTTTGTAAGCGTGCGTAACATCCAAGGTAAAGTCACTCTACTAATGTTTCAGCTTAGAGGATCAGTTTTTTAAAGTTTTTTTTTATTTATATCAATTTCATAACTTCCCTTCATCATGTTCAGGAACGATTAGCAAATGGCCTCCAATGACAACCTGTATCTGGGTCAATTTCAACAGTACTCATTTTTTGTATCATTTCGGTGTGATCCCTTATATGTGTTTTTATTTTAGATTTTTAAATGTCAAACGATACCTTAGACTATTTTGCAAGACATATGTAAAAGGGAACCTGAAATCTTAAATAGTTTTTGAGTTATTAGAGGTCGAATTTCTAAACACACAACGGAATTATAAATGTACACCGGAATGAATGATACCTTACAACGGAATGATAAATATACACTGGAATGACAATATCAGCCCACTGGAATGAAATATAGACCACCGGAATTAAAGTAATAAACAGGGTTCCATAATCACGTCTTTAATTAAAAAAAAAATACAGACAGACCTTAAGTAAGTGGCATTTTAATAGTCCTAAGAGCAAAAATTTGGTGCCGGTTGATGTTTTAAGTAGGTATTTCATCTCTTGGTAAACAACATTTCATGAATAGGTATTCATTTTGCAAACAACGTTAGGCAAATCAACGATTCACAAATTAGAAATTGCATAAAACATTGGTTACTTGAAAAAACATCATAATTATGTTGTAGAATAGATATATGAGATTATTACCGAGGAATTATGCATGTATGTATGTATGTATATAACTCTTTATTGTACATAAAACACAAGAAAAAGATGAATACAGGACAGCACACATGCACAAAGGCGAACTTATCCCTAAAAGGGATATCTTCCAGTTAACCTTTGAACGATTTGAATTATTTGTAAATTGATCATTTTTAGGAATGACAGGTTTGTGAAATGAATAGTTTGTAAATCGTTGTTTGTTAAGAAGTGATTGTTTGAAAAATGTTGTTTATCAAATGATGATAAACCTACCAGTTATCAAATAATAATTGGATGCAGCATTATAAATTTATACACACAACAATATGTGTCATGTTTTCAATACTTGATAGCAATACACTACGCTTTCAAGTATCGTACAGGATTTATTGTGTAATTAATAAACCTGAGGTAATATTTTGTACATAATTTTGCTGATATTTTATCTCCAGTTCCTTTATTTACGTTGAAATAGTTAAAAAATTATGAAAATGAAACTTTTTGAGGTTAGAATTTTGTTTACCAAATAGGACAGATAAGAATGACAATACCTTACATAGACAGACAAAGATAAAAATAATTCTGTCTTTAGTATTTATTGTGTAGCTGCGAAAGAATCCTATATCGTATGTGAAAATCAACTGTCTAGCTATCACGGTATTCACGGTTCATGAGATTCACCATGGTGACAGACAGACAGACGAACAGTAGTCTTAGTAATAGGGTCCTGTTTTTGCCTTTTGGGTACGGAAACCAAATTTTTAAACCCTTTTTGTAGCGCCCCCTGATGGCCTACAAGCGTAAATTTTATCTAAGAACATGAGCTGTGGTACAATAAAATAAGTTCAGTATTTGATTTTATAAAATTATGCTACGGAACCATTTCATAATAATAAAGTGAAGCTACATTTGATGTCATTCCGGTTTTACTACACCGGAAACACCGGAATAAATATGGTGGAATGAGAAACTCGACATAAAAATAAATATTTAAAAAAAAGTAAGCCTCGTGTTCTTAAACTAATTAAACTCTTGAAATCAGGACTACATTAGACGTGACATATATAAATTTAAAAGAAAAGCGATACAAAATATGAAAGTTATGACTAACTCCGGAATGAAACTTTTTTTGTCCCCACACCATGGCGATGAGAAATACTCATGTTTTGCTCGGAAACGTTCGTCGTTACACACGTCTACTCTCGCCGAGCGCCGCAGTTCGACTATCGCTCGGGGTGCGCGGGAGACGGAGGGGCTTAAGGGTCAAACTCGGCAAATAAATCGTTCCCAAAATTTGCCCGCGGAATGAGACCGTGTCTCCGGACAAATGTATATGCACATATTCAGAGGTTTACAAATGAGGTAAAAATCAGGTGATGTGCTTTTTTTGTTACCTGTTTATATGGTAATAAAACAAAGGTAATTTTTTTTTGTTGTCACGCATAGTGTTCGACTTATCCAGCATTTTGTAACTAAAACCGGCTCCGGGACAACCCACCTCGATGAGAAATACGGTCTAAATATATTTTTTTAAATGATTAAATAACATAATATTTTAATTTTAGCTGTTGCCCGAGGTAGACAATAGGGGGCTGTTTCCTAAAAAAAATAGTTCTACATTATCAAAGCCTTCTGCACCTGCGTTTTCAGTCTTGCCATCAAAATTTACTGCTTGGGAAATTGACCCATCTGTGGTTGTATTATAATGCTTACTTAAGAGTATCAGTAACGATACTCTAATGTGTGTTTGTATTATAATGTTTACATTAGAGCATCAATATCGATACTCTAATTACATTCGAACTTCGAACCTATTAAATAACAAAGTCTATGTCTATTATCTTAGAATTTAAGAAAACAATATAAAAGTCACTCGTTTTATCTGTTTCGAACTTTCGAAGAACAGAAAATAACGTTACATACGTATTTTGATGTGAAAACGTTTATTGAAGAAAACTTACGATATGAATGTAGATAAAGTTTTGTATGCGAAGATTTGATTTGCTCTATCATACCTACGGGTGACATATTTGGCCAAAATTGATTTAAAATCCTTTTGAATTGTTATTAAGTTTCGAAGTTAACTTTTTATTATGCCCATCGCTAAATAAATTGAGCATGGTTGCCTAGGATGGCCTCGCCATTCACCCTTGATTTGTAGACGACCAGATTGTAGCGTTAAGGGTACACAGATGCTGACAATTCTGTTCCATGATACCAAATGTGGCACCTAAAATTATTCGACATTTGACAGATTTTATTTTATTTTTATTCGATTTTTGAAGTTTCTTGTTCCACTCCAAAGCATACGAGTTCGGGACAGACGGACGGACAGACAAATAAATATGCAGGTTGCATAAGCTTGGTAAGAGGGTCACGTTGGCCACCTTGGTACGAAACCCTAAAAAGTATCACAAACTTTTTAACGTTCCAGTACAGAGCACGAAACAGTAAAAAGTTATGGCCACCAAGAAACCTTGAACAATAAGAATAATATTTCTAAAAAAGCCCTTAAGATAAAACCTCTGACAGATGGGCTTCCCGAATATCATAAAAGCAACATGGCGCCGAGTGGACAAAACTTCAGGTGAACAAATGCAGGTAACTTAATACACCCAACATCAGCAGGTCCATGAAAGAAATGTAAATGAGCGTTTGCAAAAAAAAAAAGTCCAAATGAACATTTTTCCAGGATTTAACTATTTTGGGTTTTTCTTACAGTTTGACAACAAATATAATGCGCATCGGCAGTATTCGTTTGCGCAGAGAAGCGCAGACCAGTTTCCGATGGTAGCCGAACGTGTAAATAATCTATATTGAACTTTATTTGCAAGCGCAACTGGCAGAGTATTGCTTGCTTTGCATTCTTAGCTCTGTCCCGCTTACAAGATTTTGCCATTGTTGGTACGTAATCGATCGACCAATAACAGCGCCAGAGTTTCCCGCGCTACTAAAATTGGTATACTGCGCAGGTACATCGTGGAGCATTATTTTTGTTGTCAAACTGTAACTCATAATCGTTTGCCCTATCGATTATCATACAAGAAAAAATGTGTCCCAAAATTTTCATTC
Source organism: Pandemis corylana (assembly GCA_949127965.1). NCBI lineage: Eukaryota > Metazoa > Arthropoda > Insecta > Lepidoptera > Tortricidae > Pandemis > Pandemis corylana. Next base: position 3,544,839 of record OX421860.1, read on the forward strand.
CAGTTCGTCACTTTTTTGTATGTAAGGAATATTGTGACAGAGAGGAAAAAAACAAAAATATGGGACATATTTTTTCCAGTGGTTTTATTAACTTTCTTTCTAAGTCTAAGCAAATAAAAATAAAACTTGTACCTTGCTACTACGCTACTCAAAAGCGTAGCGTAGCGTGCTAATAATGCTTTTTTATTGAAATGATATGCAAATTAACGCCTGATTTAATAAAATACTAAATAAATAAACAGACCTTCTGTTTTTAATACGCTGTAGTTCGGTCGTAAAGACAAATAGTCGGGCGAAGTCGTCACCTCGCGGCACTTGGCGCAAACTTCGGTTGTTTACCTTCCGAAGCCGAAATGACAGTTGTAATATTAACTTGGCATCGTTAATAAATAAGTGTATCGTATTAATCAAAGTTATCAAGCAGAAGCACGCCGAAGGATGGTCTTTTCTGTGAAGTCTATAATTGTAGATTACAACGGAAACGCGAATTGGTTGTCTGGCGACTTGTCCTATAAAAACACAAATCACATAATATATACAAGACCTAAGGCCACGTTTAGCATAATTGCGGACGTAACCAAAATAGTGATGGGTTGCTGGCCGCATCACCTATATGACATGATTCCTAGGATTTTAATGAATTTTCGTTGGTAGCTGTATTTTTTTATTTAGCAAACTGAAGACGATACTTCAATTAAGTAATACCTATTGATGTGACATTTTCTGTGACCAAAAAACATTCATAATTATCTTACTAGATAGGTCAAAGAGAAATGAATAGTAATAGAATATTGAATGAGACGGGCAAATACATTATTCTGGCTTCGACATCTCTTCATTAATAAGGCAGACAATTTGCTGGCATACTTCGAAACATATCGTCACTCGCTAAGCTCTATTTTTCTTTGAAACTAAGAGAGCAGAGGTCAACGTGTATTTTACGTAAATTAATGCCCTAAGGTAAGATCATTGAAATTGATACTTAGACTAAATTACGGATTGATATCCTGATAAACAGAACTAAAATCAAACTCTACGCAGGCCCCACCAGACAGGCTCAACTCAAAGTTAGTCTGGTGTTCATATAAACCGTTGGCCATTATGTTATCACTGTTTAGCCAATAAACCATTTTTATTATAACTCTTAAAGATAGACACATAACGACGGTGAAGAACCAAGACCTTTTATCTTGTAATTCCGAATTAATCTAAGATAGGAGCTATTGGTTCTCTCAATAGAATTCAAACTACAATACAAATTTATAAGATAGGAGATCTTGGTTCTTCCCCGACGATAAGTTACTACGAATATATCAAAAACTTGAAACGCAGATTGTAAAAGCCCTTCGAGGAAATCGGCGGTCTTAGGTTCCAATACAGGCGATGTGACTAGCAACCTATCGCTGTTTTTGATTTCCCTTTCCACCTATAAATTCCTCAACAATCAGGCGAAAGGTGGCCTTTAGATCTTCTTACCCTGGGCTCTGTCTGATCGTACGTGATTAGTATATAAGCCTGTATTAAAAATACTAATATTATTTGAAAGGATACCTTCAAAAATTCGGATACAAAAACTAAAGATGCCAAAGTTATGGCGGCCATTTAAATGGGCCGGATTAACACCCGACGCACGGAGTATCCCAAAAATACAGCGTCGGTGAATATATAATGTGGACCGAGATGTTCAGAATGAGCCTGAGGAGACGGCTCTATCCCATTTGTAATAGTCATTTGGTCAAACAAATGCAGCTACTTAAAAAGATACTCCTACAATGCTCTCAATCCGCTAACTTTGTTCATAATGAAAATGATCTCAATATGGCTCTAAAATTAGAGAGAAACTGAAATTATTTTATAAACGGCTTGAATAAAAACAAAATTAATTTAATTTCTACCAGCTCAGCTAAAATTTTCTGTGAGAATTACTTTTAAGCTACTTTGGATGTAATTAGAAATATAGCATGGTAACTGATTTTGATAAACTTTTAAAGTTGTTATTATTATTATTATTATTCAAAGAATTTTGATCTCGACAATGTTGTCGGCTTTTTTTTTTGGGCCATGATACGGGCGTACGCCAATATTATTATTATTATTATTACGAACTGACCAATGATTGACCTCTATCTCACTTAGTGAAAGGTGCAGATGAGGCCAAAGGTGTAACTCACTGGTTCAGTAATAGCCTATTCACTCTAGCTTTGAAGAGCCCAAGGTTGTATCTGTCCGGAAATACAGACGATGGGAGCGAATTCCATTCCCTAGCAGTTCGCATTAGGAAGGATGAAACAAACCGCCTCGTGCGGGCCAATGGTATGTTGACAACAAATGGGTGAAAACGCTCCCCCCGCCTGGAAGTCCGTTGGCGAAACGGAGATGGAACTATAAGGTCGTGCAATGCCTGCGCACACTCACCAAAATGTATCCGATAAAAAACAGACAGACGTGCAACTCTTCGACGGTGTTCGAGACACATATTCTACGTATTGTGTGTAGAACATATTCTATCCCAATTTTGTCTATCGACAATCAGTTCAAAGCGGTTAAGCTTTCAACGGACATACTGACAAAAAGTATCTGTATAAAAACATTCAGTCGAAATGAGAACTATAATTATGTAGTATATCCATCGTGAACTTTTAAGTTTCGAAACTCTAGTTTTGTAATGTTCGTTATTTTGTTTTACAATCGTCATTGTTACTAACTTCCAACAAAATAAAGGCTAACTACCAAGCTGACTCCACGCATCCCGTATTCCATCTGTTTTAAAATTAAAAACAAAGCCAGACATTTTGAAATATGAAAACAAATCAAGGCTGCCATCACAAAAAATTTGACCTCACCGAATGAAACGGACAAACCGGCAAAAGCCCGCGTTGAGTTTAAAAAATGAATCTATGAATCATTGATGCTCTCACGCCGCGGGATGTTAATGCTATTGCGAATCCGGATTTCTGCGTCTAAAATCTTTTATAAAATCGAATATTAGTAAACAAAACGTTAACTTAGACTTTAGCTTGCACATCAGCTGCTGTGCTTGATAACAAAAAAATAAATGACAATCAGCGACTCGTAAATTTAGGACTAATCGAGTGCGACGTATGTTTTCGGGAGTAGAGTAGAGATTTTGTGGAAGCCTTGGAAATATGAATCCTGCATGATACATCAATTTGAATTTTGGATCAATACAGAAGGCTACTTTTTATTCTGATTTTTACACGGTACATTATTGTTAGGTAAGGTTTTATATGTGTACGGACTGGTTGGTACGTGTTTGTGCTCAAGTTTTATAAATCGAACGCTCGTTCGATTTTATTCTGGTTTTGTTTGTTGAACTAGGAACTAAACCGTTTCCTACATACATATTGTAATGTTCAATTTTATCAAAACTGAATAAACAAAGTTTTAATGTAATACAATTGCATTTTTATTTCAAGTATTTAGGCCTTAAGCAACTAAAGTTGTTTAGGATGCATCGTGATCCGTACTTGCTACACCGTCCGATTCAGGTCCAAGCTCCAAGAGCTGCTCCACAATATTGTAGAGTTTGCATCACTAATATATTGGTACATCCCTAGAGAAAAATGACAGTTTGATTATAAGAGTTCATAATTGAAACACAAGGTAAGGTGTTAAAGTAAATAAGTAAATCTGTGTAATGGAAACAAAATAAATAAAATAAGTGTTTTAGTCTAAATACTTTTAATATACCAAGTCCAACACCTACATGAGTTTATTAAAATTAACGATTAAGGACATTCTTCTTCTTTTTTTAATATGGCCCCATCGATAGATGCGATGATTTCGCCAATGTCAAAGTAATACGAGTAAATACAGTATTCAAAAATCTCCAGACCTCCACAGTCTCTCAAAGACCCCCCCGTCGGGGCTCTTAGGCAACGGATAATGATATTCCTCTTCTGCCAGGAAATCATTCGCCGATGCCCAGCATGCACTGGACCAAGCACTGCTCTTCCCCTCGGACGGATCCAAAAACGAACCGCAGCTCTTGACCACACGCGGAGGTAACCCGCTAACTTCTGCCCGCGACTTCGTCTGCATAGAATTATACATTTATAAACCTTGAATCTCTCTATTAAAAAAAACCGCATCAAAATCCGTTGCGTAGTTTTAAGGACTTTGTTTTATACTATGTAGCGATTAGAACCACTGAAGGTGTCATCGTGAATGCCATTTAAAAGGAGTACCTATACGTAAATTTAAAGAACCAGCTGTCTATTTCTCAAGATGGCTATGATATTTTCTAGAGAATGTTTCCCGTTCGTCCGATCAGTTGACCGACGAATCGGTCTAACGGGATTTATTTTTCCCGATGGTCATAACTAATCGGACCTATGAAAAATGGTTGTCCCATTTATCCGATCATAACATGTACAGTCATTATAAACCCTATGATAATTAAAAAGAGAGCGTCGATCAAAAGGGAAAAATTAATCCTGTTGAAACGATTGATCGGTCAACCGATCGGGCGAACGGGAAACACTCTTTCTTGGACCTTCTAAATGCCTGGAGATAAGGACATAGTTTTCTAAATTAAGGCGGGTGTATATTAAGATTTTAAAGACGTCTCATCTCGAATTCCGAGAGGATGTTTTTAATTTATTTCTAACTAGCTATTGCCCGCAACTTCGTCTGCATATCGTTTATCGCTATCAGCTGTCTCAGTCCGATCGCTTTAAAATTGACAAAGTTTCATACATACTCTCATCACCTATTTTATCCCCTTTGGGGTAGAATTGATCAAAATCCTTTCTTAGCGGATGCCTACGTCATAACATCTGCCTGCATGCCAAATTTCAGCCTGATCCGTCCAGTGGTGTGGCTGTGCGTTGATAGATCACTATGTCAGTCAGTCACCTTTGAGTTATATATATTTAGATTGATTTTGTTTGACATGAATGTCAACTTTGGCGTATTCTAGAAAGGGACAATTACTCCAAATTACTCACAGGTCGTTCTTGGTTCTCGTCGGTTTCTATTCTTGGAAAATTATTACGGCATAATGAAAACGATAACCTTCGATAAAGCCTTTAACCAGTAGTGGGCGGAAGCTGCTATGATTGATTGCTTTATAAATTATATTTCCTTTGAAATTGTGTGGGAAGTACAATATTTTACAATATTCAGGCTTTTGTCGTGTTTGCTGGTTAACGATGTTGACATTAACAAATATGGACAAATATCATGGAACACACACACACACACACAAATCACGTCTTTATACCTTACAGGGTAGACAGAGCCTAAGGTAACAAGACTTACAGGCCACGTTTAGCAAGACACTATGGGCGTATAGGTGGAAAGTGGAATCAAAATAGTGATGGGTTGCTAGCCGCATCGCCTATAACATGATTCCTACGATTTTCCCCCTTTACCCCCTGGTATCAATTGCCCTGATCAAAATTAACCAAAGCTTATAGGTACAAGTTATAGCATTTATTATAATACTAGCTTCTGCCCGCGATTCGTATGTCATGTATGATGGCTCGTTTAAATGCATGCATATTTAGCATAGGTACATATTTTTTGTTCATTGAAATGGACCTTCGCAAAGTAACGTCTGATTCAATATAGTACTAGTTCATTACTCAAAACCCTAATAACAACCAAAGGCAATTTATACATTTACTAGCTTCTGCCCGCGACTTCGTCTGCGTAGAATTATACATAAAAACCTTTCTCTTGAATCACTCAATCTATTAAAAAAAACCGCATCAAAATCCGTTGTGTAGTTTTGAAGATATAAGCATACATAGGGACATAGGGACAGAGAAAGCGACTTTGTTTTATACTATTAAGTGACTTGCTTCTGCCCGCGACTTTGTCCGCTTAGAATTAGCAATTGGCATGTTTCACTATCCCGCGGGAACTATGCATTTTTTCGGGATAATAACTTGCCTTCGTTAATTTTTGTTTCAAATCCGTCAAAGTTTCAGCGTAATGAAGGAAAAAACATACTGACGGCTTCACAAACTCTCGCATTTACAATATTAGTAGGATATTTAAAATGTTAAAATCTTCCATGCTGGTCTGGGAGCAAAGAAAAAACATAGAATGTACCAGTTGCTTCTCTACCCGCGCAGATGGTAAAAGCCCATCGAGGGAATGGGCGAAAGTTATAGGAATCATGTTATATTAGGCGATGAGGCTAGCAACCCATCACTATTTTGATTCCACTTTCCACCTATACGCTAACAATCTTGCTAAATGGGGCCTGTAGGTACCTGTTACCTTAGGCTCTGTCTAACCCGTACGGGATAAAGACGTGATTTGTGTATGTGTGTGTGTATGTATGTGTATGTTACATCTTCCTGTCGTCCACAGAACGCTCTTTTTCGTCCGCCAAGTAAATTTAGACTTAACGAATTCCCAGCAAAATTTATTTTTATTTTTACGACATTACTCAAACGTTGTATAAGCGGATGGTCAATTTTTCCAGCGTCAGTTTGCGCTTATTGCATCTGCCACGGAATTTACTGTTATACCCGGGATGACCTGGTTTGTGCGTTATTAGAGAACCACTGACAATATATAGCGGTTTTTTCTACAGTAGATCTACATACATACATACATATAATATCAATCACAACTTTATCCCTTACAGAGCAGACAGAACCTCTTTTTTAACTGAGAGCAAATATGTATGGACGGGGATGCCTAGGGTTATGTGGGACTCTCCGGCGTTGCCTCACACACACACACACACAAATCACGTCTTCATCCCTTAAGGGGTAGACAGAGCCTAAGGTAACAGGCACCTACAGGCCACATTTAGCAAGATTGTGGGCGTATAGGTGCAAAATGGAATTAAAATAGTGACGGGTTGCTAGCCTCATCGCCTATAACATGATTCCTATTATAATCGCCTCAATCCGGTGTAATGGGGACGCTATAGGATGCCACTAGGGTTTCACCACAGACGCCCCCCGGTGGCCATGGCTTCCGCCAGGACCGCGACAAGAAGGGGAGGGCCCGTACGCTGGGACCGTCTCCCCTTAGACGATGAGACCGTGCAATGCAACGGAGTAGATACAGCCTAGGGTAACAGGACGTAATGTATGTGACGGTTGCTAGTTGCATCGTCTACAACATAATTCCTAATAGTAGGAGATCCGAACCTAAGTCGACCTTCACCGAGTTGATAATAGAATGAAACATATTTTATAATAAATTTAATATAATATTAGAAAATATATTAAAAATGGGTTGGCTAAAAAAATCCTGGACAGACTATTTAAATTTTTAATTAATAAAAAAAAAGTCCTAAGTCTCATTACAATGTACTGTATTGCTGTTGATGCCCCAAATAAAATAAATAAATAAATAAATATGTAATGTATTATATAATATATTTAAATAGTATGTCCAGGATATTTTAGCCAACCCATTTTTATTATATTTTCTAATTTACTAAATTTATTATAAAATATGTTACATTCTATTCTTATCAGCTCGGTGAAGGTCGTCTTAGGTTCGGATCTTAGACTATAAGATTTCCGCCTATATCCTCGATGGGGTCTATGTTTTTTCTTTGCTCCCAGACCAGCATGGAAGTCGTCGCGCCTATTATGCGCAAAAAAGATATTTACTTCCAATTTCGTGTTAACACAAATCAAAATACGCCGTTTGCGGCAGCGTCTTTACGATTTGTGCTAATCCTTGTTTGGCTGGGCCGGAATCACTACCGGCTGGCCGGACGGCAGCCATAAAAGGCCCTCACATAAAACGCAAACGCAAAATATAAATCCGAGACGGCAAACCCCTTCAAGTTGCCACGGTGGCAAAAAAGCCCCTCAAATATTAAGACTTGGACCTTATTATGGAAGTGATATCGGGTTAACGCATTCCGCAGAAGTATTTTTTGAGGTTCTAGAATGATCTCTTAAAAGGTTTAAAACCGATTCACAATACAACTACTCTTTCAATTCTAGTCAACAAAATATTTTCTAAAACCGAAATATGAATATACTATTATGAGTTATATCATTTATGAGTGTACCATTTCTTGCAAGGCCGGCAACGCGCTAGCAGTCCCATTGGTGCTGTAGCTGTCCATGGGCGGCGGTGATCACTTACCATCAGGTGCACCGCATGCCCGTTTGTCGGTTTTAATATATAAAAAAAAAACGGATTATATACATAGGTACAGACAAGGAACAAATATACTTGCATAAATAAATACATATTATGTTTTCCTTCACTGAGAAGCTTCGTAGTAAAATTTTAATCTATTTTAGCACATAAATTCCGAAAACGCAGAATGCGACCCACTATCAGGTATCAGGTGACCCACTTGCTCGTTTGCCTTCCTATTCATATATAAAAAAAAAAATACGAGCCCGGGATTCGAACTCACGACCCTCTGCTTGAGAGGCCTCAGGTCAAACCACTAGGCATCTATAAATCGAGTTCAAAATATTAGTATTACCTATGTCATGCATAAGTTTCAGTCAGGTTGTTTAACAGTTGTTCCATTTGGTCTCCCAAAAACGAGTAAGTAAATCTCTACATCAAATTTTCATAGCAATCGTTCACGTAATGAATACTCAGATCAAGTTTCGAGCAAAATCAACAGTTGCAAAACCCTCGCGAACTTTATAAGTCGGCGGAAGTTTTAGAAATATCAAATAGTTTCGGGATTAACTAAATTGGCCCTTAACTTCGCCAGTTTAGTTATTTTAGGGTATCAAGGAGTCAGGGCGTTGAGTGGGTGAAGTTTTCTTCGCTAATTAGAACAATAATTAACTTTGTGCGATGGTTTTCGTTTCATACTAAAAGGTCGTTCTTTATTTAGATTCTTATGTTATCAAGGGCAATTTGCAGGAAAAAATAAACCTCAATTTCGTCACCAAATCTGGTGTAAAGGTTATATAATAATAATAATATAGCCTTTTTATTCCAAATTCGCTACAATTTCATTTTTGTTGTTGCTGTTTATTTATTTTTATTATTAAATTGTCGCGTAATTCGGCGTGCCTCATGGCATAGGTCTCCTCCGTGTATTCGAGGGTTTGGGGTATAGTTCCCACGCCGGCTCAGTGCGGATTGAAAACTTAACACACACCATTGAATTTCTTCGCAGATGTGTGCAAGGTTTCCTCACGATGTTTTCCTTCACCGAAAAGCTCATGGCGAATTTCTAATGTCATTTTCGCACATAAATTCCGAAAAAACTCAAAGGTTTTGAACCCACGACGCTCTGCTTGAGAGGCCACAGGTCAAACCACTAGGCTACCGCGGCTTTTTTTTTAAAGATTACTTACCCAAGAAACATCCAATGAGGCTGGCATAGCCACACAGGTGGACTTAAGCCTCGTAAAAATTTAAGAATAAATAAAAAATAAGGTCACGTAGGCATATTTTCACACTACTAAATTGATATTAAATTATTAATAGTTGTTTAGACACACACACACACACACACACACACACACACACACACACACACACACACACACATAAATCACGTCTTTATCCCTTACGGGGTAGACAGGCCACGTTTAGCAAGATTGTGAGCGTATAGGTGGAAAATGGAATCGAAATAGTGATGGGTTGCTAGCCGCATCGCCTATGATTCCTGTTTTCGCCCGTTCCCTCGATGGGCTTTTACCATCTGCGCGGGAAGAGAAGCAACTGGTACGTTCTATGTTTTTTCTTTGCTCCCAGACCAGCATGGAAGTTGTTTAAACTATTGAAGCTATTACGTCGACAGGGTTAACTAAAAAACTTTTCTAGTTCCTAAATACTCGTATGTAAGAAATATTAATGCAGCTGTAGTAAAGGTAGTTCAATTAACAATCCTACTAAAGTATTAATGAAATTATAAACTAAGGCTACCTTAAAATAACTTAGTAAAATAAAACTTAGGTTAAAAATTAAAATAAATTTTGACCCTTAGGTAGGGTCCCCATCACGCAGGCAACATTCCCGCGTTGTATTGCAATTGCGAGTCTTGTGCGAGAAAGCTGCCGGCGCGAGGGTCGTCTGTTGCCTCCCTCATAATACCTACTAATATTATAAACGAGAAAGTTTGTAAGTATGGATGGATGGATGTTTGTTACTCTTTCACGCTAGAACGGCTGGACAGATCTGGATGAAATTTGAAACATAGATAGATCATAGTTTGGAATAACACATAGGCTACTTTTTATCCCGGAAAATTTTATGATTCCTGCGGGATAGCGATAAACGAATTCTATGCAGACGAAATTGCGGGCAACAAACAATTAAATTAAATACTAGAAATAAAAAACTAACCACATAGTTTCATTAAAGTAATTAACGACAGTTCATTGTTACATTGCCATCCTAGTCTCTCCTTAACATAAGGAAGATTACATCTCCCTACTTTTGTCAATTAGTCTGTCAGTGCCGCAAAAACGGCTAAGCTACTCGCATTTTTCGCCTAATCACCGCAATGAACCAATTAGGGGGCAGTAATAATCGCGGATGTAATTTTAACTGACAACGAAACAACTCACATGCCGCCTTAATCCTGAGGGGTCGATTAAGCACGTCATCGATATTATGTCGAACACTCGTTTGAAGAAACAAAAGTACCATATACACCAATTTATCAGATGGAAACTCGCTCATGTGCCGCTTAAAAAATCAACTAAAAGTTTACAAATAGACCCAAAAAGGCTCTTTTACATAATCATAATTGATACTACCAGTGTTTTTGTAAAGTCCATCATTGCCAAGTAAAATTCATCGCAGGAAACTTAGCAGAAAATAAGAACAGCACAAACTAAATATTAGTAAAGCTAAATGAGTTTTATTTCTTTATTTGCTGGCAATTATCGAAACGTAATCGATTTACTTCAACTGCGTACAGTCCATGAACTCTTAGAATGTCCTTCAACTATGTCTTGCTGTCTTATCCACTCTTATGGGCTTGATCCTGGAATCGGCCAAGTGAGGAAGACAGCAAGACACACCCGAATAGCATTCTTAGAGCACACGGCCTGTAACACGAAGGCGCTAATGTGTTGTCATCTGTCATGTATCATCTGATCCTTCGACAAAATATCTACCGTTTCTAGAATACGTGTCAGTTCAATGCCCCGGCATCCGGCGGCATCTCAAAGGGCATAGCGGAGTTGCTATTCGCGATGCGACATTCCCTTAAAAAAAATGCAATGCGAAAGTTCAAAGACACTGAGAAAGTTGACCTCTAACTTACAAGGAATAACATTGACTGACAAGTATGACGTGTCGTGCAATAGTAACAGAACGGGTAAAAAGAGAAGGAAATATTATGTGCTTTTCACTATCTATTTGTCATTTACTAGGCAAGCGCGTTCCATCCTATTCGACCGTTTAAATAAGTCCTCGCCAACGCGGCACAGGGGCGCGGGGTAGGACGACAAAGGGGACCGAGAGAGGTGCGGGCGGGTAGCGTGCCTGCCGCCCGCACTTCTCTGCCTTCTACAAACTTTTCCAAATCATAGACATTATAAACCGAAAATTTAAAAAAAACTTACACACGCACTGCGATGAAAACCGAGCGGTTGGCCTGGCTGTATGGAATTATTCTACCGTCCTCTCAATTTAACATGCGATAAAATATTGTTTTCTCAAACATGCTCGGAAATGTATGCGTTAATGTCCCGATATGAGGACATGAAGTTTCTCGTTTATGGCTCCCTACATTACTTCTTGGCTTAGGCCACAAAAGTTAGTATGACAATCCATTTTTGTCCGCTGCTCTAATTTTTTAAATTTCTATACTAAAATTAAATTGGCAAAGGAAAAAATTACATACAGCTAACCACCACCACAATCTGTACCTAAGCATAATTGCGACATAAAAAAAAAATCTATGGTACTATATTTATGTGCGGTTAAACATGGTGCTCAAATAGCTGGATCAAATTAGTACATTTAAAAAATAAAAAAGGTGGCAAATCGAAAATCTTTTTTTCTGCTTATGCGTATTTCGTAGTGATTGTTATTATAATTTAACAGAAATAAAAATGACTTCTAGTGATGAAAGTGACGGGGAACTTATGAACTGTACTCCGCCTCATTTAAAAGAGGAGGCAAATTTAGCTATGCAAAATATGCTACCGGAAAAAAGTAAACTATGATTTACTTGATTGTCTAGTAGTTATTTTAATTTTAATATTTCCTCACATTGTTTGAGAAAAGCACTATACAAGCTTTGGCCGGAACAGGGATTGCAGGACTCGTTCTATCTGGCCTCGTCTTCGACTCGGCCACCTACCCCAAACTCGTCCAGCAATCCCTTACTTCACGGCCTCTGCAGTAATGTACTATTGATGTTTTAAAAGTTAACGAAGCGGGAAAAAATGGATTTCAGTGCATTTCATATACTCCTAGGTAGGGAAGTTATGTTTTTTTTAATTTCGAAAAGCAAATTGCAACGGAAAGAGAAAAATCCCCAGAATGTTTGAGTAAAAAATATTTACTTACTGTGTCAGAAATGAAACGCTGGACGTTACGACTAACGAAAATTATAGCATGTACATTCGGAACTTCGATTTTATGGGACAAAATAAAGACCCTGTTTTTTTACTGTTATGTAGGTAAGTATGTACTTCTAGTGATGCGATCGACTTGATATTTCGTATTTAATGTGAATTGCGGGTCAAAAATAGCAAAAAAAAACTTGTGTTTAAGAATGTTTTTTTAGGAAATTTTATTATTCCGAGAGATTCCAAGTACATTGAAGGATTTCAGATTGAAAGTGTATAAATATGGGCCGAGATGGAATTCTCCATAAGACAGCGGTTCTACATCAGCCCGAGGGTAAACTAATATATAAATTCTGTGCATTACTCGCCTTAGTTATTTAGATATTAGAAAATATGTTTCTTCGCGTAATAGAGAGGCGGCATAGTTCTCTTATTAAATATTAAGTCGCGTATTCATATTTTCTTCAAACGTAATATTATTATGGTAAAAGGGATAATAAATGCCATGTCGGTTGGTTCTTTTTTATTAGATAGTGTTCGAATGGGGAAAATCGATTCTGGTAAAGACAAACCACAAATCATAATCATTTCTATCGAACATCTATCAATAAGCACTAAACAATGATGGCCGCCCGTCCAATAACGGAGATAGTATATTATGAAATAATTGAATTATTTAAAATAAAAAATCATTTATTTTTCCTTTAATCAAAGGTTAACAGGTAGAGATCCCTTATAGGGATAAGTTCGCCTTTGTGCATATATTTAAGTTCTTTTTTGTGATTTGTCTCTGCTTCTTTATATTTGTACAATAAAGCATTTACTTACTTACTTACAAATACACAACTCTTAAAATACAAGTTAAAATTAAAATATAATTTGTGAAGAGAAGAACTCAGAAGAACTGCTGGTTTTCCACCCTCACCTTTGAAGACTTTCTGCCAAGTTTCTTGCGGCGCATTCTTCTTGGCAATGATGGTCTTTCCGAATGTGCTGGTAGTTTCAAAAAGACACGTCAAAGAGCCCCTGGCGGCCAATTTGCAAAAATAAATTTTCATTTTCATTTTCATTTTCGAAGTAGGAAGTGGTAGCGTAGCCAACATTACAACACAACGTCTTTATTTACTTACTTAGGTACTTGCTTATGTTTAACAAAAACAGAGAATTCACTCACAAGTACTTTTTGTTTACAAATTTTTTTTTTTTATATCACGTCTTTATCCCATACGGGGTAGACAGAGCCTGAAGTAACGAAACATTAAGGCCACGTTTAGCATGATTGCGGGCGTATAGGTGGAAATGGGAGAAATAGTGATGGGTTGCTAGCCACATCGCCTATAATAATAATGATGCCTAAGATTTTCGCCCATTCCCTCGATGGGTTTTTATCATATGCGCGGGAAGAAAATCAACTGGCACATTCAATGTTTTTTCTTTACTCCCAGAGCGGCATGGAAGAATTAAACAAGTAAATTAATATGAAAAAAAACCAGTGTGACTCACACGACTAAGACGAATCTAATGATACCTCTCAAGCTGAAATGCGACAAGCCGTTTAGGCTCTAGAGCGTGCTTAAGAAATTATACATAATGTACATTCACTTGAAAAGTCGGTATACGGGCGAAAGTTTTACGTGACAACGACTTTGAGTGGTAAAATAATTTTAATGTGAATATTCATTCGTATAGTAGGAAGAAGCGCAAGACATGAACCGGTGTGTATGCCTATCTCTCTCACTCTCTCTCTCTCGCTCTGTCTCTCTCGCTCTTAGGCGGGCTAACTGTGCTCGAGTGGAAGGGACGCGTGCCTTTCACTTTTTATGTCTGTCTCTCTCGCTCTTAGGCGGGCTAACCATGCCTCTCACTCGCTCTCATTGTGAGCGCATAACGTGAGCGGAGCGTAACGCAGTTTCTTGAAGTGTCACCTGGCAAACCAATTTATAAGACGTTGTCACGTCAAAAAAACATAACCCTTCTGGCGCAGTTTGGTAAAAAGCATACTCAGTAACAACACAGTACCATGTCTTATGCGCCTTTCTTCCAGTGCTTGATAAGTAAAGCGTCTACGTTCATAATAATAGTTAATTACGTGTATAAAGCCACCATCGCACGGCTACCCCTGTGACTTAAACTCCCCTTATCACCCAACTTCACAAAAGGTATGCAATCATTTACCGAGATTATTGCGTGTTTTGTTTCACAAGAGCTTAGAGCATTGAGCAAGACGGAGGCGTCAACGACACTAAATGCTATTAGTACAAAAACAACATCATGTCCCTCCTTGACTTACCCGTCAACGGCGAACCCTGCTAGCTCCAGAGACAGCGAATTGGCTGGCAAAACCAAATTTATTTTGAAAAAACAGCTGTGACGACATAGCTCAGACCAATGAGAATAAAAGACGTAATTCAAAAGCAGCAACATTCCCTGAGCGGTACAATTTAGGGATCTTTAAGAAGCGAGCCTTCCTGTTCTTGAAAGAGGGCCGGCAACGCGCCTGTGATTCCCCAAGTCTCGCAGGTGTCCCTGGGCGATGGTGATTACTTTCCATCAAGTGACCCGTCTGCTCGTTTGCCCCCTCTTATATATAGAAAAGCAACAGAGTAACGTCAGATTGATCTACTCTAACTTACGTAACGTACGTAGGTAAGAATCAGTTAAAGTAATGCGGTACATAATCACATCTAACGTGAATATTTGAACGAGGAGACAGCCTTCCGAACGTCTTTGCGTTTTATCGTCCCTTCTATTTTCTAGACTATTTTCCTTGAGAGTCGTAAAAGGTGACTAAGAGAACAGACATAAGAGTAAGAAGCAGCATCTGTACTACAGCAATATTTCCCCAAGAAATTCATCCTAAAAGGTTCAGAACCTCATCGACGACCACGGCTACGCTGTCAAGAGTCGTAAGTCTTAGACTTCGATCCGCTGTACGTAGATACATACATACATACATAAATCTCGTCTTTATCCCTTACGGGGTAGACAGAGCCTAAGGTAACAAGACCTAAAGGCCACGTTTGGCATGATTGTGGGCGTACAGGTGGAAAGAGGAATCAAAATAGTGATGGGTTGCCAGCCGCATCGCCTGTAACATAATTCCTAAGATTTCGCTCACTCGATTTTCCCTCGATGGACTTTTAGCATCTGCGCGGGAAGAGAAGCAAGTGATAAATTCTATGTTTTTTCTTTACTCCCAGACCAGCATGGAAGACCAGCATCGATCCGCTGTGGTTGGTTTAATGCTCTAAGCACGAGAGGTTGGCACGACTTGCTAAGTTCCCCTATCGTGTTTCACATTTAGCCTGAGGCGGTCTTAGAACAGGTTAACTTTGCATTGAAATAATACAATCCGGAGTTATAGCCAATGCTGTAACCTAGCTTACTCAGAGAGCTGGTGGACATTTTAAACTACGTATTTGAGGTGGCGTGCAATGCCTCCTTTGTCATACCTGTTTGGGCATTTTCAAAAAAACATGTACCTACTACCCTTGACTTTTTTTTCCAAAATGATGACATTTTGGGTTTTTCTGAATCAGAATTATTAGCACTATTTATTTTTGTAAAAAAAAGTGTCCATTGGTTTTTTGTCAGTTTTGTGACACTATTTTCATACGATTTATATGGGGCGTCACAAAACTGACACAAAAAAAATTGTATGGGAAATTAAGGTAGTAATCTTGTTGGAAAAAGGGTACACGTTTTTTTGAAAATGCCCGTGTAGAGGCTATGTTAAATTATCTAGCTTATTTATTCTTCCACATGTCAAACATTACATTAAACATACATACACAAATCACGTCTATATCCCTTTACGGGGTAGACAGAGCCTGAGGTAACAAGACCTAAGGGCCACGTTTAGCATGATTGTAGGCGCATTGGTGGAAACGGAATCAAAATAGTGATGGGGTGCTAGCCGTATCGCCTATGACATGATTCCTAAGAATATCGCCCCTTCCTTCGATGGGCTTTTACCATCTGCGCGGGACGAGAAGCAACTGGTACATTCTATGTTTTATGTATGTATGTATGTAAACTCTTTATTGTGCAAAATAAACAAGACAAATACAATTGACAAACACTGAGATACATGCACAAAGGCGGACTTATCCCTTTAAGGGATCTCTTCCAGTCAACCTTTGAGTGGATGAAAGGAGTATTATATTAGGGATGGACGAGTGAGTTTAAAAATTGCAAACACTGAGAGCCACAATACATAACTTTACCGCAGCATGGAAGTATTTGCATTAAACATACTTATTAAAACGCATTTCGTGGTTACTTATATTGCTACGAGTACACACAAATTTGTGCTTCACTCGCACGATCTCGCTCACATCATAACATAGTATCTTGAGCCTAGTGTAAGTTTACACACGAAATACCGTTGTCCTAAGAACATTTTAACATGTCTCAGGTGTCTCCCTTATTCATAAACACTCTGTAGGCTTCTGCTAACTTAGCAATCGTTTGTCCTTATCTGTCACTTTGACATTTACGTTTCACAGATAAGGACAAACGATTGCTAAGTTAGCAGAAGCCTACAGAGCGATTATGAATAAGGGGGTTTGTGTTTCTAGATAGCTTGAATAAGTATTGGGCAAGTTTTTACACTTCTTAAAATAGCTTACTCTAAAATATGTGCCAGCTCTTTGACTAAGTCTTCAAGTTCTCTAGGGAGTTGAAGTTATATTTTATGTTAAGTTGTCTCGGGGTTTGAGGTTCGAAAGATAATTATTATAGTCGAATTCCCACAAAATGATGTGTGAGTGAAATAGAAGCATTTAGTTTTACCCAGTTGGTGTGGCTATTACAAAACCATGAGTAGAGACTGAGTTACTATTAATTTGCTTATTTATAAAGTTAGGTACTAGCGGTTGGCCGCGGCTCTGCCTGCACAGAATTTGCTTATTGCTATCCGGAACTATGCGATTTTCCGGAATAAAAACTATACAAATGCGAAATTAAATGTCTGCCTGTATGTCTGTTACGCTTTTACGTCTAAACCACTGAATCGATTTTAATGAAATTTGGTAGAGAGATAGGTTGAGTCCTGGAAAAGGACCTAAAAAAGTTTTTGTCGCAGAAAATCGCATAGTTCCCGCGGGATAGCGATAAGAGAATTCTGCGCAGACGAAGTCGAAACAAGGCTAGTATTTTGTACACAACATTCGAAGATTCCCCAATCCCGTGGGAAAATCGGCATAAAAAGTAACCTATGTGCTATTTCATTTTGTTCCATTATATTTGAGGTACGAAAAAAACATTTGTCGTTTACTCCTTTTCTGTCCGTGTTATCTATAGATTAAAGAGGTGTATATTTGAGGTACGAAACCTTCAAAACATTTGTCGTTTACGCCTTTTCTGTCCGGGTTATCTATAGATTAAAGAGGTGTATATATGAGGTACGAAACTCTCAGAACATTTGTCGTTGACGCCTTTTCTGTCCGGGTTATCTATAGATTAAAGAGGTGTGGACGGCGCAACGTCCGGTGTCATTTTACACAAGGACGGTCATGTGACAAGTATAAGGTAGGGGTGAAATCTGGTACAAGACGTTCTTGGATTTCATGTTCAGCGAGGGGACTTAACTGCCTGCCTACAGCGAAATTTGAAGTTCGTATCACCGTCCCTCTCGCTCTACTGCTAATGTCTGGTGGTGAAAGCGGCACGAAGCCGGCTATTTTAATGTAAGAGAGACATGGCTTTTTTAAAGATTGCATAGAGCTTTCATTATCAGTCTTATCACACTTGAAGTAGGTAGTGTGGAGCTGCCCTGATGAGGCACTGGCTCCACGACGGGATGATGTAGCTCAGATGGCTCACAAATCTAATTAAACAAACTTTGAATATAGGATCGGTATTTTATTTAACTTTTTATTTAAAACAATACATCTGCTTCCAAGGAAGCCCTAAGCAACTCTCACGTAACTCTTGTTTCGAATTCGATAAAGAGTAAAGAAGGAGTCTTTACAGTAGACACAAAACCAAAAGTAAGAAAAATAGTAGGCACAGAAATAAACTTACTCCCATGTCAAATTACACACAGACAGACAGGCGGATTTGCCATTGCATTATTAAATAAATAAATAAATATCTTGGACCAAATTACACCAATTGACCCAGCCCCAAACTAAGCAAAGCTTGTACTATGGGCACCAGGCAATGAACAAAAATTATTTACCTTGCTACTCCGTTACTCACGTGCAAGATAACCAAGCCTGTATGAAATATATAGGGATTGCATGAAAAACATAGGCTTGGTTATCTTGCACGTGAGTAGTGGAGTAGCAAGGTAAATATTTTTTGTTCTTTGAAATTGACCTCCGCAAAGTAACGCCTGATTCAATAAAATATTGCATTATGTTGTAATTTTGACTACAGAATAAAAAGGAAAGCTAGCACTAAAGCGATTGCCTATTACTGTTAGCTGTGCAATACCCAAGTAAATAACAAAACGAAAAAACAACGGTAATATTTCGAAATGCGAAAATTGAAAGTACCAGGATGAACGGTAATATCAGAATCCATTCAAGTCCGCATCCCTGAACAACCCGCAAAATAAATAACATGGGATAATATTAATAAAAGGTTTTACATATCGCATGTACCTCGCTAAAGGCTCGGTCACATCGAATCCCTGAACACCAAAATACATACATACCTACATAAATCACGTAATCAAGGTAATAAGACCTCAAGGCCACGTTTAGCATGATTGTGGGCGTATAGGTGGAAAGGGGAATCAAAATAGTGACGGGTTGCAAGCATCATCGCCTATAACATGATGCGTAAGATTTTCGCCCATTCCCTTGATGGGCTTGTACCATCTGCGCGGGAAGAGAAGCAACTGACACATTCTATGTTTTTTCTGTACTGTAAATATTTCTAAAATACTGCAAACCAGAACTTTACCAGAAAAGTACAGCTTCGTAGCTTCACTTGAATTCCAGGACTTGAAGGGATCCTACGCATCATAGGAGGTAGGCCTTCGAATTCTTCTATTTGTACCAGCTCAGCTGGCACGAGATACCCGTCTCTTTCCAGAAAGAACGCTAAGAAAAAGACAGCCAATCTATCTCGCACGCGATGAGACTCTTGTGCGTGTAATGTAACTTGGCGTAAAGAGAGAAAGAGAGAGAAAGAGAAGCAGATTAAAACAAGCAATGTCATGATAGTAGGAGATTATAAACAAATTAATAAATAAGTTGTTGAAATCAAGTATGGTAATAATCAATCGTATTATTAGGTTAAGTTATGTTGCAGTGCCCTGCTACAGGATTTCATGTTGGGAAAATTCTGAGCTTGTAAGATTCAATGTACACATGAAAGCGACGAATAAACCGACACCTCCTACGCATAAGGTCGTATCGCTAAAGCAAAGACTTTTCAGGAGAGCGATTATAAGAATTTTTCATGTATTTTTTCAAGTTGAAATATGTCCAAAGTTTAAAGCAGTAGTTAAATATGTCCGCGGCGGTTTAATTAACACGAAGCAAATCTGTTTATTCAAATAAATATCATAATTTCAAAATTATGGCAAAAAAACCTGAAGTTACGACTTTGTGCTCATTTTCAAAACGTCGTATAAAAAAGTTACAACCTTTTGCGATTGATCACGTCCATTGCATAAAGTCGTATGTTATAAATACGACTATATATATAAAAGGATATACCATCTCACTAAAGCAACGCATATAGTCGTAAGTGCGAGTTACGACCCATGATTGTAAAAAAACTGCAACAAAAAGTCGTACCTAACTATTATTGTTTACGCATAAAGTCGTAACTTAGAAGTTAAGACTATTAGCGTGGGGTGTAATGAACACTAATGGAGTGGCGCAAATCGTCGAATGTTGTGATGCGACGATTTGCGTGGAAAAGTTCAAATGATACGACTATTAGCAATCACAAAACTCCATAATTATCAAAAATATTTAAACTTGAGTTTTAGGAAGTTATAGCTTGGATGACGCGTGACGGTATGTATGTATGTATGTATGTGTAGCTTGGATTAATGGCTTTATGACAATTGAAAAATCTCATTTTGCATAAAAAACGGGTTACGACCTTTTGCGTCGGAGGTATCGAAACGACTTATGACTTAAGTAACAAACATACGCACACGCACAAACTTTCGCGTTTAATTTGAAGTAATATTTATATTAGTGGCACTTACAAATTGGTCGCATTTTGAGCTGCTTTAATTTTGTGACAGTTTTTATGGCATACTAGCTTCTGCCCGCGACTTCGTCTGCGTAGAATCATACATAAAAACCTTCCTCTTGAATCACTCTATCTACTAAAAAAAAACGCATCAAAATCCGTATTGTAGTTTTGAAGATATAAGCATACATAGGGATATAGGGACAGAGAAAGCGACTTTGTTTTATACTATGTAGTGATGACACGTTCGAGATGTTTGTTGCGACAAAAAAACTTGCACTATCTCTTTCCAACGTCAAATGTTTTCAGGTGATTTTAACGGTATATTTTCATACATTGGTAATTCAAAGAGGAGATAGATTATCGTCTGGAATAGCACAACCGCTAATTTTTATCCCGAAAAGTTATCTAGTTCCCGCGGGATATGGCTAAACTAATTATTCGTAGACAGCTAGTTCTAGAGAAAAGCCGTGGTAGCCTAGTGGTTTGACCTGTGGCCTCTCAAGCAGAGCGTCGTGGGTTCAAATCCCGGGCGCGCACCTCTGAGTTTTTCGGAATTTATGTGCGAAAATTACATCTGAAATTTGCCATGAGCTTTTCGGTGAAGGAAAACATCGTGAGGAAACCTTGTACACATCTGCGAAGAAATTCAATGGTGTGTGTTAAGTTCCCAATCCGCACTGGGCGCGCGTGGGAACTATAGCCCAAACCCTCCGATACACGGAGGAGGCCTATGCCATGAGGCACGCCGAATTACGCGACAATTTAATAAAAATAAAAAAAAAACAACACAATAACAACAACAAAAATGAAATTGTAGCGAATTCGGAATAAAAAAGGCTATAATATAATATAGTTCTAGAGTAATTTTAAGACACCTTTATGATTTTAGGCTTTTGTGCCGGTGTGAACAGACCTTATGAAAAGAAAGGAAGCATTAAGGATATCAAAGATCAAACGAGATGCTCTCATATAAAACAGGAACGCTGTGTTGGAATGTTTGTTCGCGATGCAAACAAAGATTTATAATGTTGACTCATTATGTTTGTTGTTATTGGATTAAAGGAAGCATATTGCGGAACAAAATGGATTTCTTAAGCACACTTTCGCTTAGGCCGTGGTCGCTTTCACCCGCCGCACGCGGCCGACAGCGGCCCGCCGCCCGCGGCGTCTGAATGGTGTGTTCGGGAATGCTCGGGAGTGGTCGTTTTCGCCCGCCGCGTGCGGCGTAACGCACGCGGCGGGCGAAAACGACCACTCCCGAGCATTCCCGAACACACCATTCAGACGCCGCGGGCGGCGGGCCGCTGTCGGCCGCGTGCGGCGGGTGAAAGCGACCACGGCCTTACATTTATGAATAGCCCGACATGTTCCGGTTCAAGATGTAGTCCTTGTTCAGAAGGCGTGACACAAAATGTGTTTTATCCGGGTATTGTACGAGTTCCTTCGTATTAAATGTAATCGATTCTTTACGTATGTTGATTGTAATTTAAGCACAAAATTTCATAGTATACAAAATTAAAACATAGTCACAATGTAAAAGTACACAAAAGACCACATCTAATTATATGTCTGCCTGCCCTCTAAAAGCTCTGGGTCTGCTTGTGCGATGTGTGTAGGTGTGTGTGTGTGTGTGTGTGTGTGTTGAGAGGCTATAAGCCAAGTCACTTGGCTACCAAGGCTTGCTGACAAAATTATCATCCGATCCATTAAAACATTCTGTCTCACCTACGAGCTACCAATTTCTGGAATGACTCAATTTAGTACCGAGATAAGAGGCAGTAAAGTCACAAGCACTGTTACTGAGATATTCTGAGACAATCTCGTATCGCTGGAGTGATTAAATAATTTTAACGTGGTTGAGTTATTGAAGAGTCCAATCCCTAATAATATTCTAAATGCGAAAGTAACCCTGTTTGTCTGTTACCTATTCACGCTAAAACCGCTGCACCGATTTAGTTGAAATTTGGTATATAGTAAAATAGTATATACAGTTAAAGTTCGTGACACAAAAGTAAAGCCTACGCGAACGAAGTCGCGGGCACTAGCTAGTATACAAATTTGCATAAGCTATTACATAGGTATGCCCTGCTCTTGTTGGCATTTCATTATCTCATCGAGTATAATCACCAATAGAGTTATAAAACTGGTCATCCAATTCCAAAAATCATTTAGTGTTTTGCTAATATTAACGTAACTCTATTGATATTAGTCCTTTCGCAATAAGTTTTTCTGTTGGATCACTAATATTTGAACGACAAATGTCACGTGTTACCTCTGTGTTAACTTTCTTTATTGCTAACCCATAACTTGTCAATTTTATTAGGTTAATTCCAGGTTCCAAGATACAGGCTCTGCCTAGCTTGGGATTTTATAACGCTAATTGTAATCTATCGTTAAAAGGACGCCAAGACGAAAACAAAGAGCACTACCTATCTTATCTAGAACTCATTATCCCAGTTAACAATGACTTTCATTTTTTCACTTTCAAGGCAATACTTTGACGGCGTCTATTCACTCACATCGTCATGCACTTTGATCCCAATTTGAAACTCAGATCCACAACACTAAACGAAACCGTTTTATGCACCCGCTGGGCAAAGGCATACATAATGCATAAGACCGCAATCGCAATCACGTCCGAAATTCATATTCAAACAAAACACGCCCGCGTCATATTAATCTCTACTGTGCCGCGACAATATACGAAAACGGTCATAACGCAAAACGACGGCGTATTATTAAAAATTCCATCAGTGCAGGATTGCCTGTGGCGCTCGCTGGCAACCAAGGTCATACAAAGAACCCATTCAGGTCTATTCATGGAGCAAGATTGAGATGCATACGAGATACTGTTTGACGCCGACTTTCTATAGCGCTTGTGAATGGCTTGCAAGTTTGGAACCCTACGTGTTCTCGTAGAAAAGAGGATATTTTAGGTTAGGTTAATTCAACATTAAATATTTTATTGAATCAGGCGTTACTTTGCGGAGGTCCATTTCAATGAACAAACAATTTTACCTTGCTACTCCGCGTTTGAGTAGCGGAGTAGCAAGGTAAAAAATTTTATTCATTAATTCGACATTAGTTTGTACTGATTTCGGAGTTGTCTGAGCCTCTAGTAAATAATTTTGACATAAAAAGTTTCAAATCAATTTTAAATATCACGCGGTGTCATAAAATTATTCCTAAATATTTTCAGCCTTTAGTTTAGGTTCGCTCGCTGCCAGACCCATACTAAAATGACAGCTAAAACCTGAATTGAGTTGGAATTGAATCGCATCTAGACTTTAGATTCGAAATAATCATCCCGTTCTTTGAAGCCGTACTTTAAACATGCAATGTAAGGGAATATTTGTCCAGCACAATTAACAATCACACGACTACCAGATGGAATATTCCAGAACAATTTTAGAACAAATTGTAGCGTGTAACGGCATCAAAGTAGTATTTGATTGATCACACGAGTAGTATTTGATATAATAAGACTTCAAGATGAATGCGTTACAGACGTTTTGCGATATAAAAAACTTAAACACACACACACCATACTCATAAATCACTTCTTTATCCATTACGGGGTAGAAGGAGACGGAGCCTAAGATAACAAGACCTAAAGACCACGTTTAGCACGATTGTGGGCGTAAAGGAGGAAAGGGGGATCAAAATAGTGATGGGTTGCTAGCCGCATCACCTATAACATGATTACTATGCTCATTCTGTCGGTGGGCTTTTGCAATGCACGGGAAGAGGAGCAACTCGTACATTCTATTATTTATTACTATTTATTATTATTTATTTAATTAATATTTAACATTATTATTTATTATTATTTATTATACCTTACGACTTGCTCCGTAAGACAGGGGCGCTTTGAGTGAAAAGAGACAACATTTTAATCTCCGATGATGGATTCCAAACGAAGAAACTGATCGTGTCTGCGTCTTGCTGGCAATTTCATTAGAAGCAAAGCATGGACATGTCAGTCTGTAGCTCGGCATAGTGTGCTTTACAGTCGACAAGTTGAATAGGTTTAGACAGACATGTAATTGTAATTATTACGTTGATGTCTAGACGTCCGCATTAGGGCTGTTCCGGAGCTTTGTATCTGACTCAAGTCGGAATTTCCGATTGATTGTAGACTACGACTTGGATTATTTTCAATGTACACACACATACACAAATCTTTATCCCTTATGGGGTAGACAAAGCCTAAGGTGGCAAGACCTAGGCCACGTTTGGCATTATTGTGGGTGTATGGATGGAAATGGAATTAAAATAGTGATGGGTTGCTAGCCGCATCGCCTATAACAAGATTCTTACGATTTTCGCCCATTCCCTCGATGGGCTTTTTTTCTGCACGAAGCAACTGGTAAATTCTATACGTTTTTCCTTTGCTCCCAGACCTGCATGGAAGTATTATTTTCGATAGGTAACATGTATAAATGGAAATTATAATTATAATGCATACTACTATGCTTCTATCTTCACCTGTGAATATAACAATGGGGATTTGACTTTCGAAGTTCGTATCATTTCGCCCCTCTCTCTCAAATTAATAACTTCTTTAATCTTCAAAATAATTCTTTTATACTACTCTGATTCTGGCATCGCCACCCCGGAAAGCTATGTTCCTTGTACTACGATACGCCTCCGACTCCAACTCCGATTTTGTTCTAAAAATTTGGTTTAAAACCTCCGTTCCCGAACCAGGTTACCATACCCATAACCCGTGGACTACTAGCACAACGTTTCTTCTACCACCGACTCTATTCAGATTCCATTAAAATTCGATAAATCAGATTTATAATCTCCGATTTCGACTTCGGTTTTAGCATAAACTCCTATAAAATTAGTACTTTTTCTTCTTTTTAAATATGGCCCCATCGATCGATGCCACACAGTTAGAGGGGGGTCTGGAAATTTGTGACACACGAACAAAATAATTCTAGTCTTCATAGTAAACCCTGTGACAAGGGGGGGGGAGGGCTCTAAAAATGATGAAATTGGTGTGACGTACTTTATAGACGGTCCCTAACTGGCACAGGAGGTATTTTATCTTAGCCCTCTCGGCTAGCAAGAGAAGTTCTTCTTTTTTTTTAATGTGACCCCATCGATCGATGCGATGATTTCGCCAATGTCAAAGTAATAAATTCAGTATTCAAAAATCTTGTGACAAAAATGTCGGCAACGTTGTACGGTAGAACACGGTCAAAAGACCCCCTCCCTCTGTCGGGCTCCTTGCCAACGGATAATGATATCTATCACTCAGAATCTGCCAGGAAATCATTAACCGATGCCCAGGGTGCACCGGACCGAGCACTGCTCTTCCCCTCGGACGGATCCAAAAACGAACCGCAGCTCTTGACCACACGCGGAGGTAACCCGACTCGCACCCCTGCAGTTACTATTACTAGTAGTGTTTCTTTTTGGCAAGCTGGTGGCATCGGTCACTTTTGACTCCGGTTCCATTAAATCCGATTTAGGATCTCCAGCTGCGACTCTCGTTTCGATATATCTCCGCAGCATCCCTAGTCTGTAATAAGTCTCACGTTTAATTTAATCTAACGATTAACATATTACTGAGGGTTAAGATGCGTATTGTAATAGTAGATTTAATAATTCGTAATTATTATAACAGAGAGCGTGTACAGACACAGCTTAGCTTTTAGTTTTGCAAATAAGGTAGTATCCTTTTTACGGGAGGGCAAACATTTAGAACGACAAATAAACTCGCTGTCTGTTTTATGCTCATTAAAAAATATCTAATAAGTTGTGTCTTACTTTACTCTCCACTTTATTTGACGTAAAAATTGTAATTGAGTGGCGCCATCTTCTGAAAGGAATAGAGCAACGATTGGAAAAATGTTTTCTGTGCCTCTTGTGCAAGTTTTCGCGTATAAAAACGTCTCGAACGCGTTCATGTAGACGTCTCAATTACTATGGAACAATTGGCAGCGCCGCTGCGCGGATCGAAACGGCAACAAAACTGTTCTGTGGGTTCATGTAACCCAGCACACGCTGAGACTGGTACCCGTTGCCGGAACATAGCCCGCCTAGTGTGTCTCTTTGTTTTTTTTTCTTCTTTAGTCTTGAATCTGTTGTCAACTTAACTTCTATCTGCTTATGTTTTGGTAATAAATTTTTTTTTTTTATTTCTCATAGTATTTGACATTTTGACGCAAACGCGTTCGAGACGTATTTAGTGACCGAAAACTTACACTAAGCATACTGATGACTCATCAGACACCGTTAAAAGTGACACTTAAAAAAGTGTAGCGCCTAATTTGTTATCATAATCGTAAGAAAAAAACAATAGAATCTTCCAACAGAAAACAATTGCTTCTCTTAATAAGAAGAAAGAAGAGTGGAATTTGCGCTCTCCCTACTAAATATTCTTCGCAGCAACCTTGTTTAAAATATTTCAAACGTATCTTAACGATGTTGTTACTTGTCTCGTAAAGCGCCGTCTCAGAGATCGCTTTGCAATTATTTAATAACAGTTTAGTTAAAGCTTGTAAACCTGTTGCTTGCGTGTCCGTCGTAATGAGGTGTCAGAATAAGGCTCCGCGGACGTGAACTAACAATGCATAAGTAACTTACCTTACAGAGGCAAAGCTTCGTAGTGGTAGTACACACACACACACACACACACACACACACACACACACACACACACAAATCACGTCTTTATTTATTTGCCATTTCAATACGAAGTACCAGTTGCTTCTCTGCCCGCGCAGATGGTAAAAACCCATCGAGGAAATTGGGCGAAAATCTTAGGAATCATGTCATAGGCGATGCGGCTAGCAAACTATTACTATTATGATTCCCCTTTCCACCTATATGCTCACAATTATGCTAACCGTGGCACTTAGGTCATGTTACCATACGCTCTGTCTACTCCGTAAGGGATATAGACGTGATAATGTGTATGTATGTTTATGCATACATACATAAATCACGTCTTTATACCTTACGGTGTAGACAGAGTCCAATGTAACAAGATTTAAAGGCCTTTAGAAGACTAATAATTGTGACATGAAAGTGAACGCTTTTGCTACGTTATTTGTTTCAAAAACTACTAAAAACTAACCTAATTATCATTGTACACGTCGTCATCTGCATATAATCGGTTTATCGCTATCCTGTGGGAACTAAGCAATTTTCTGGGATAAAAAGTAGCCCATGCTCTATTCCAGATTATAATAATTATAGCTATGCGGCGCATTCTTCTTGGCAATGATGCTCTTTCCGAATGCGCTGGTAGTTTCAAAAAGACACGTAATAGAGCCCTTGGCGGCCATTTGCAAAAATAAAATTTTCATTTTCATATTATGTTCCAAATTTGAAAAGTGAAAGAGTAACAAACATCCATACCCACTCAAAAAAAATCGCATTTATAATATTGGTAGGAAGTAGGATCAGCGAGGTCACTGCGATAACTTTGTCTCTGTATCATAATAGTCATGTGGTACTCGTAGTGGCTCAATAGTACACAGTAGTACCATGTACCTGCACTGCGGTACAAATTGAGTGGCGAGCGTGACACGCCCGCGAACATGTTGGCCGTTATCAAATAATAGAGTACCGCAGCAAATGAGAGAACTCGGTACTAGAAATGATTTAATTTCAGATACCGTGAAGCTGATTCTTGAAAATTGTGTACCTAGTCGAAAGTTTTTCTATACATACCTACATATACACAAATTTAATCACGTATATATCCCTTACGGGGTAGACAGAGCCTATGGTAACAAAGGTCACGTTTAACATAATTGTAGGCGTACAGGTGGAAATGGGTTGCTAGCCGCATCGCCTATAACATGATTCCTAAGATTTTCAAGCCTTAATTGTTTTATTTTCTAGACACGATTGTATAAAAGTATTAAATACTGTAATGAAGTAAGACAAGCTCTTAGTAAATGCATTTCAATTTAATTAAATCCTGCTCTTGTCCGTTTCGCTTTGACTTCTTCATTTCTGTAGAATATCAAATTAGAACAGTTGAGTAATTTTACCTAGTTCTACTATGAAGGAGTGCCCTCACTGAGAGTTTACCCCATTTATAATAGTAACGTAGTATCACTCACCTTCGTTTTGCCGGTAACATAGTCATAATGGCGGAGTCGCTGGAGGAGCTCAGTTAGTACAATGCTCAGAGATCTCAGTATCGTCTCCCATTAGCCCGCTAATATAAAAATGAACATGGATAAGACGAAAACCAAGTCTAACGTCCATGTAATATCATACCGGTTACCATTGGGGGCGATACACTCGAAGTTGTTGACCACTACGTTGACCAACTTTGGCAAAGAGGGCGGAGAATCTATTCGGATGGGCAGCGTTCGGGAAACTTCGCGATATTTTCTCGTCCAAAATTCCGCAGTGCCTGAAGGCAAGAGTCTGTAATCAGTGCGTGTCAGTGATGACTTATGGCCCTGAGACGTGGCCCTTGACTGCTGGCCTTTTGAAGAGGCTCAGAGTCGCTTGACGAGCTGTGAAGAGAGCTATGCTCGGAGTTTCTTTGCGCGACAAAATCCGGAATATGGACATTCGCCGAAGAGCTAGAGTCACCGACATAGCTCAAGAGTATATAAGTTGACGTGGTAATGGGCTGGCCACATTGCTCGTAGAACAGACAACCGTTGGGGGAGAAAACTTCTCGAGTGCCGATCACGAACCGGAAGACGTGTTGGCAGGCCCTCCACTAGGTGGACCGACGGCATCGTTAAAGTTGCGAGAAACCAGTGGATGCAGGTGGCGAGTTGAGTGGGAGGTTTTTGTTCAACATTGGACGTCTTCAGGCTGATGATGATGATGATGATAATAGTAATGGCACTTACAATAATGTCATAGTATTTGACAATTATAATTTTCTTTGTTATCGAATGTGTGTCTCTCTCTCTCTTTTAAGCATGGGTTGATAATTTGATTAACGAATTAAAGAAGATTCTAGACGCGTAATTGAAGGAAGCCAGTATATCCGGTTTGTGCCATAATGGTGTACTCTGGAGCTGCATCGACTTATTGGTGCAATGTAAGTCAATTTGTCGCAGTAATCCGGTATGTACCGGATCCTTCTAGTTAGGTGTGGCTTGTTACTAGATTTAACTGACTATTTGGTATAACTTTTGACACAGCAGAAAATAATGTTAGACCTTCGTATTTCGCACCAATTCCTTAATCTAAATATTGGTTAGGTAAATATAGGTCTTGTTACCCTAGGCTCTGTCTACCCCGTACTTAAGCGATAAAGACTTCATCACAAGAAAGTCATTAAATATATGTGGGAGTGAGCGGAGTGACAGAATGAATGACTGAGATGGAAGAGAGTGAATGAGTTAGAGAAAAAAATGTCAAGAGGACGGACGGCGGTCATGAGGACGCCGATTTGTATTATTTTAATTTATTTATCAACATTAATAAATTAAAATAATATTCTGAAACAACTTTCGGAATATAGTGCCAAAAGAAGTTAATGAATCTTTTATTGGTCACCCGACCTACATATATGCACAAACATTAATTAAACACTACATTAAACATTACATACACATTAAATATCTATTACATACATTGACATATGTCAGGATCGTAGCAAGTGGAATAAAGTAGTATCTGCCTACCCCTGTGGGAAAGAGGCTTGACGGTATGTATGTATGTATATATGTATGTATTACATTAACATTAAATATCTAGTCAGATGGCTCTTAAGACCATGTCAATTTTTGGGGTATCTTATACGTATTCAGTAATTAATAATCATTTTCTACGAAAATCCACTGAGAATTCGTAATATTAATTAAATTAGATTGATGTTTTAACCCAAGGAATGTCGTGTAGCTAATTCTAAGAAAAAAAGTATTGCTTATTAGTGGACTAAATGTCACTAAATCTTTCTCTTTTACATACATATACATACATACATAAATCGCGTCTTTACCCCTTACGGGGTAGACTTTCTCTTTTATCTGTGTTAATTGTTTTTCACGCCCAATAAAACAGACATTTCTCAAACCTTAAATAAAGCCACTAAAAGACTAAGACGCTGATAATAACAAAAACCTTACAAAAAACACATCATTATTCCCTACATTTTTCGCTCCGGACCGCGTGAAAATCGGAAAATTCCGCTAAGCTCGGAATTTTCACCCGTCGCCATTAATTATTTGCTGCCGGGATAATTTATTTAAAATTATCCCCTTGCCCTCAACAGCGGCTCATTCAGCGTTGTATGCTAAGTCTTGGAGAAATTAATTTCAATGCCTCTTGTTGTTTCGTCCTTTGTCCTTTCTTTCGCTTGCCGCTTATTTCATAATTCCTGGCTGTTTAATTAAACGTGTTTGTGACTAGTGTTGTAAGGGGATGATTTTCTTAAGCGCATAAAAGAAATGGGAGATTAGTTTAAGTACTGACTTTTTTTTCTAAAGACAGACCTAGACGTATCATATCGTGGAACGATTGTTTTCGTTTTGAAACCAATCTCGCCATCAACTGTCAGAAATGAAGACGATGGTGATTGCGAGCGAGTTACGTAGGTATAGTTACGTAGTAATACGCCTGCTTTTCTGTATCATCACTACATAGTATAAAACAAAGTCGCTTTCTCTGTCCCTATGTATGCTTATCTTCAAAACTACACAACGGATTTTGATGCGGTTGTTTTAATAGATAGAGTGATTCGTGAGGAAGGTTTTTATGTATAATTCTACGCAGACGAAGTCGCGTGCAGAAGCTAGTAAATGTATAAATTACCTTTGGTTAAAAATATGTACCTATGCTAAATATGCATGCATTGGTGTGTGTGCGGCGCACCCGCACATACGTCAGTTAAACAAGCCATCATACATGACCGCTGTGTTTCATTACGTATTACGTGCCGCACACACACCAATGCATTAATAGCAATTTATCTGGCTACTCCGCTATTCACGTGCATTTTGTTCATTGAACTAGTACTATAATTGTACTTCTCCACCACATGCATCAGAATATCCAGTGGTGTTGAGTATGCCATTCCAACCGATAGTTTGGCTTATTTGCGCAACATTCCTTCGCAGTATCTCACGGGCGTACGCCTCTGACATTATGACACCAACAAAGTAATGTAAAAACTTCGCAGCATTCTAAAAACACTGTGCCCCGTGCGCCATTATTGCATTTTGGGTTATCAATTCATTAAATGATGCCTAATTAAAAAAGAAAAACCATGAGACAAATACTAAAAGAGCTTCAAAATATGCTCACTACACTTAGCTTTACCTTCAGCTTAACGTTGTCCACTCTCTGCAAGGTCACCTAAAACCTTACTCACTTTAACATTGAACCTGAAAAGGTCTCCCTAAATAAACATGTTAATCTCTACCCTTGTCCCCGCCAGCCCTTAACACAACCCAAGCGTACCCGATAATTAGATATACTCTTAATTAAATTTCACCTGCAGTCTAATCTATTCTCTGAAATAAAACCACAAGGATAAACTAATTAAAAATGTAAATCATACATAGCAACGGCGAGTATTGGTTGGCTAGAGTTCAACATGCGTTATAACGAAAATCCACTTTCTGTTATGTTTTATGCGTCTGGCAACACTCAATAACGCCCTCGCCAAGCTAACAATGCACTCAATAAATCCATTTTTATGGTTATCCCACCTTTGGCTCAAAGGGAAAGAGAGTGCAGATAGTAAAAGTGGCGGAAAATGTAATTTGGTTTAGAAAAAGCAAAATGGCTTCCTCTTGGAAGGTGTCTGTTGCTAGCCGTCATGCTTGAACTTTTCCCTTCGAGTATTCATTTAAATTGCAGTGCAGAATATATTTCTTTTACCGCTATATACATATTATTGTAATGTTTTACTTGTTTAGGTTAAGTTGGGGTCTTTGGTCTTACCTTTTAGTACCTGTAATATTCTGTATACCTTTTTTCTGTTTTGGTTGTTATATGTGGTGTTCAATAAAGAGTTATTGTATTGTATATTGTATTTTATGTAATCTTGATTGTGTGTGTTGGCAGTACCAGATAAACGTTTTATCTATCTATCTATCTATCTACTGCAGCATAACTAAGAAAGACAGAAAAGAAAGAAAGAAGACATTTATTCCTTTTTGCAAGACACACAAATACAAGATAATATACACAATTATATAGAAAACTAATGAACTAATGCTAGAGAACTAATGGTGAGTCGCATTCCTTTTCGGCATCATCAACTCAATATGTTTTTTGTATTAGTTTAAGAGTCAGTGTATATTTTACATACACATACACAAATCACGTCTCCATCCCTTACGGGGTAGACAGAGCCCAAGAAAACAAATATATCTTTTGACGTGGAATAAAGTTATGTCTATGTCTAAAAGTATTTTTCTACGCCGAAACGGAGACGCTTGGCTTGCGCTTCACGATCGCTCGGTTTCACACAAGGTTCATTCAAGTTTAAAGCACACGGGGCAGGTTTCGCGAATCCTACTGATATTATAAATGTGAAAGTTTGTGAGTGAGTTTGTTCCTTCTTCACGCTGAAACGACTCTACGGATTTGGATGGAATTTTGAATAGAGATAGCTGGTATTCCAGATAAAAACATAGGCTACTTTTTACCCTCGAAAATAGCATAGTTCCCGTGGGATAGCGATAAGCTAATTCACCGCAAACGGAGTCGTGGGCAAGTGCTAGTAACGCATTATAAAACGTGTTATTTAATAACTTAATTTAAATTTAATATTTACTAAAAACACTAAAGATAAATATACCTACAGACAAAGTCGCGGCCAACTACTGCTAATATTGCAATGAAACATGTGTTATTAAATACACATACGTACACTAATCACGTCTATATCCCCTACGGGGTAAACAGAGCCTGAGGCAACAAGACCTAAAGGCCACGTTTAGCATGCTTGTAGGTGTATAGGTGAAAAAGGAACTCAAATTAGTGATGGGTTGCTTGCCGCATCGCCTATAACATGATTCCTTAGAATTTCGCTATTCGATTTTCATTATTAAATAACTTAATTTTAATTTAATAATTGCAAAAAACACCTCAGATAAATATACAATAAACAAACATTTCACATCCCTTCAATAGGTAGGTACACGAAGTTGCATTGTAATTATATCCAAACTCACTGAGTTCTGTTGCCAACCGTACCGGCCGCGTTAGAGCCGGTCCAAATCATGCATGCTATAAGTGGGTGTTCAAGCACCCACGCGACGTGTTCAAGTCAAGACTTGGGTGCTCGAGTTGAGTGCAGTCACCGCTCAGCGGTGCACGTCAAATCATTAACGTTTAACTACTGCATAAAAAGGTATTTGAGCATTTTCACACTATGTGCAATGTAGTGATGCAATGAGGTAGTAAAAATGAACAGGTCCCTTTTAGTTCCATAATTTTCATTGGTCATAGTAATCGTTAGTCATAAAAAAATTGACATAAGGCCGCTCGCCCACGGCGACTTTTTGTAGCGATGCTGTCTTTATTAACGCGAGTTAGTTGCATTTGCATTTGCTACGGAAGCGATGCCAACGCGCTACAGCATCGACATAGAAGCGATAGAAGCGCGACGGTATCACGTTTGCATCGCGACAGAAGCGCGACGGTATCGCGTTTGCATCGCGACTGAATCCATTTAAGCGGCGAGGGCACACAGCTAGCGATCGCAACGCGACTGTAGGTATCTATGCGAACGCACGACAGCATCTCTATTGCGTCGCTACAAAAAGTCGCCGTAGCCGAGCGGCCTGAAGTATATAGAAGCGACAGAAGCGCGACGGCGACTGAATCGTGTTATGTGGGCGAGGGCATACAGCTAGCGACTGTATCTATCTGTGAACGCGCATCAGCATGGCTACTGCATCGCTACAAAAAGTCGCCGTGGGCAAGCGGTCGTACATATAAAATTGTGCACTTAGGAATCATGTTATACGCGATGCGGCTAGCCACCCATCAATATTTGGATTTCCCTTTCCAGCTATACGCCCTTAATCATGCTAAACGTGGCCTTAATGTTTTGGTACCTTAGGCTCGGTCTACCCCGTAAGGGATAAAGACGTGACATACATTGTATGCATGTAGAACTGAAATTTTGTGTATGGCATAGTCTCTAATGCTTCTTATTCAATTTGAGTTCTCACGCGCAACAGTACCGAAGTCTAAAAACATTTTTTTTACACATTTTCTTTGCCAACAGCAACCTTAATCCATAAAATTTCGATTTTAAATGCAACAAGTGATCAATAAAGAAAATGTTAATCGCGATAAGTGACGTTCCCCTTGTTTGCTGTGAGGTCGTTCCTTCAACAATATTTTCGTTGGAAGTATGACAACACAATTTCCTACCACAATATTCGTGTTGCTACGTTGATGATTGCTTGGTGCATAGTGCCGCCGGCTTACGATAGATGTCACTATCAGAGTAGTTTAAGGAGCATGTTTCCTTTGCAATATTCATGTGCCATCCTTAATCACTTACACAATGAAATAACTAGTAAAAACAATGAAATTTAATTAAACTAAAATGAAATAAATTACGACGGAAATCTGTGGGTCCAACGTTCTAGCTAGGCTATTCTAAATTACATACACATACATACATAAATCACGTCTATATCCCTAACGGGGTAGACAGAGCCAACAGGAAGGTAACAGGTACCAACAGGCCACATTTAGCAAGATTGTGGGCGTATAGGTGGAAAATGGAGTCAACGTAGTGATGGGTTGCTAGCCTCATCGCCTATAACAAGACAAGATTCCTATTATTTTCGGCCATTCTCTCGGTGGGCTTTTACCATCTGCGCGGGTAGAGAAGCAACTGGTAAATTCTATGTTTTTTCTTTGCTCTCAGACCAGCATGGAAGAAGATGTTTTTTTTTTGTATACGTATATTACCTTAGGCACGAATAAGGCAGATTATTAGCCTATGTGAAAACTCTTTGTCACCGCACAAAGGAAACTTTACCGTTAAAGTTCCGTATGCACTGGTATAAAAGAAATACTAACACTGTGCAACTTGGTCATGTTGTTTCAATCGCGCTCAATTGTTTTGATATAACCAGACAACGAAACTGTGCAAGAGCTCAAACCGTTTTATAATAGCGCAATGTGTTAGCACGTCGTTCTTGGGAAGAGGGATGGTGATATATATCTTGCCGGTAATCAGGGAGGCAGCGGAGGGAATTGGATCAGCTCGCAAATTAAGTTTGGCTCGGGAAGTGCGGATTTTTAAAATATCGATCGAGTATTACGCTGACATTTCTTTGCTTTGAACGCTTTCAGACATAATGGGAAGTTGAGATAGATTTTAATGCTGCGACTGTAAAGCGCTAAAATGAATGAGTATAGTTAGATGGAACCTTGTTTTTGTCACATTGTACTATCCACGTCATATCAATTTTGGCTCCTAATAAGAGTCTAAAGTAACGAGACCTAAAGGCCACGTTTAGCATAATTGTGGGCATATAGGTAGAAAGAATCAATATATTGATGGGTTCCTACCCGCATCGCTGTAACATGATTCCTAAGACTTTCGCCCATTCCCTCGATTGGCTTTTTCCATCTGCGCGGGCAGAGAAGCAGCTGGTACATTCTATGTTATTTCTGTGCTTCCAGACCAGCATAGAAAGTATTGTTTAAAATCAAAATAACATTAATGTTTGTTTGTAAATAGCCACAAAAAAAAATTAAAAACTTCCTTGCAATTTAGGCAATTTAATTTTGGGCAATGGAATACTGGTTTGTGTCGTTATAAGATTAGAATAGTGTTAGGTACATAGCTATAGTTATACGCTGTCAACGGATGAGTTGTAAGGAATTGGAGGGTCAGTTGCATTAAACGTGTTTCCCGCGCACGCCGTGTTTCATTTATAACAAATAGTATATACAACTGAAATGGATACCTACCATAGTATAGTCTAGATACTAAATTTAACACGATTTTTCAACTTAAAGAGGACCCAAAAAAAGCAATCTTCTTCAAACTCTCACACGCTCGGTTAAAAAATGTAAACAAAATAAGCACATAACAATACCGAGGAATAAAAATGTCGGTAATATTATTCCCGCGAAATAGCTCATATTTTATCTCAATATTATTGTTTTCCGCAGTAACGTTGGGGATATTTTACGACGCATTAA
Source organism: Pandemis corylana (assembly GCA_949127965.1). Taxonomy (NCBI): domain Eukaryota; kingdom Metazoa; phylum Arthropoda; class Insecta; order Lepidoptera; family Tortricidae; genus Pandemis; species Pandemis corylana. Next base: position 3,581,600 of record OX421860.1, read on the forward strand.
AGAACAGGCATGGAGCGCAAGTAATCGAGTTAGCAGCGCTTAATGGCTATTATTCCCCCTTATTTCAGACTTTTCTGAATAATATCAAGACTTGTGGTAAATTATTGCGATCTTTTGCCGATGATTTAGCGATAAACTCGTAGGCTCTTATTGAAAGAGTGCGGACATGTCGCAAATTATCAACTGTTTACAGACTCAGTAATCGGTTACGTTCCGCGGCCATTTTACAACTGATGGGAGCTGGATCTTACCATGACGTCTTAATGCCCGACCGACGACCGGATAGCCTAGTGGTTAGTGACCCTGACTATGAAGCTAGAGATCCTGGGTTCGAAGCCCGGTAGGGGCAGACAGTTGTATGATGAATACGAATGTTTGTGCCCCAGTCATGGATGTTGTATGTATGAAATGTATGTATGTATGCATTTATCTGCACTATATAAGTATGTTTATTCGTTGCCTGGTACCCATAGTAGGTACAGGCTTTGCTTAGTTTGGGGCTGGGTCAATTGGTGTAATTGGTCCCAAGATATTTATTTATTAATTTTAATTTTTATTATTAATGCGATTAAATTCCGACTCAGGGGCCCGATTTTTGAAAGCACATAATGATAAAATACCACTCGAAAGTGGTGAAAGATTATGCTGAATTTGAAATACGAGTAGCGTAGAAAAGACAATCACAGCTCTCATTAATTTCTCATTAATTGTGAACATGCTGGTTTGGGAGCAAAGAAAAAAACATAGAATTTACCAGTTGCTTCTCTTCCCGCGCAGATAGTAAAAGCCCATCGTCGAAGCCCAAAATCTTAGGAATCATGTATTGTGATATAGGCGATGTAGCTAGCAACCCTTCACTGTTTTGATTCCCCTTTCCATCCATACGCTAACAATCATGCGTGGTCTTTTGGTATTGTTACATTAGGCCCTGTCTACCCCGTAAGGGATAAAGACGTGATTTGTGTATCTATGTATGTAATTGTGAACTAGTCAAAACTTTGATTAGAGCTGTTGCTTTGAAGATATAAACAGATTTATACCATTTTCGAGTGATACTTTCGAGTGATGTGCTTTCAAAAATCGGGCCCCGTTCAGGTTTTAGCTGTATTTTTTACTTATGGATCTGACAGCGAGCGAACCTAAACTGAATCGGAATTGAATCGCATTAAGACGTCATGGTAACCCCCTGTCCTCAAATTGTCGGGACATATTCTTGCAAAGTCATCGCCTATTTTCGGAAGTTGGCAATCAATATTTATAGCTAACATCGTCGTCAACGCATCCACCCTTGAGGAAGAGCTTGTAACTCATCGGATTGGAAACTATTTAGTCGGATTGTTCTCGAAATATCAAACGCGAGTTAGCCGTTTCATCTGCATAATATAAAAGGCAACCGTAACCGACTAATCAATGAACGCACAGCACGAATCACTAAACAGATTGTGCTGAAATTTGGCACGCGGCAGCGTGTGAACCAAGTTCAAAGTAAATTTATCTTATTACTTCGATATATAGGCTAGGCAACCGCTACGAAAGGATTTGGCGACAGGGCCTAAAGAAACTTAAAGAGCTCCACTACAAAAAATAATCCTGTGTGTACAAAGTCGCGGGCAACAGCTAGTTTCGAATATACATCTTTTCTCATAAAGTCTTATGTAAATATTGTTAATATTAATAAACAGTAGGTAGGTACTAACCCCCTTAGTTATAAACGCTCTGTAGGCTTCTGCTAACTTAGCAATAGTTTGTCCTTATTTGTCACTTTGACGTTTACCTTTCACAGATACACAGATAAGGACAAACGATTGCTAAGTTAGCAGAGGAATATAGAGCGTTAATGAATAAGGGGGTACATCTGTTGCACATGACTTATTTTAAATGAACAAACTTTACTATTTTCCAACTTTACTTCCACGCTGGTCTGGGAGCAAAGAAAAAACAGAATGTACCAGGTGCTCTAGCTGCTTCTCATCCCGCGCAGATGGTAAAAGCCCATCGAGGAAATGGACGAAGATCTACAATCGTGCTAAACGTAGCCATAGGCCTTGTTACCTAAGACTGTCTACCCCGTAAAGTATATAAACCTGATTTGTGTATGTAATAAACTTATTTACCAATTAGGTTTGTTATGATCAAGCCAGATGAAACAGAAGATTTAACTCACTAATAAAGCTTCAAATAGAGCCGTGCGTACTCAAACCAAGCACACGCTGGGAATCCTTGAAATTTGTCGAGTCACATGCAAGCTGTAATAGATTCTATTGAGGATTTACACAACGCCTCACCTCAGTAAATAAAAAGAGCAGTATGGAAACTAGGCTTATTTTCTGAAATAAATACCTACGCTCCAACTGAGCGTTAGGGTTGCCGATTTATTTTTGTAAAATTGAAACGCTTTTTGTTTAGTTAGCGCTATCTCCGTTAGTAAGGCCTATTTTAAAGTAACTAGCTACACTTAATTAAAAGTATCAGAGAGAGAGAGAGAGAGAGAGAGAGAGAGAGAGAGAGAGAGAGAGAGAGAGAGAGAGAGAGAGAGAGAGAGAGAGAGATAGGGTGAGGGGGAGAGAGAGAGAGAGAGAGAGAGAGAAACATTTATTTACACACATTCGATACACGTAGATATATAATAGGAAGAAATACAATATACTTAGGAATAGTACCGATATGGTGAAAAATGGGTGGGTTGGCACCCTTAATTTCCTTAAAAAAACATACTTACAAACGTACTGCAACAGTTTAAGTTAACAGTTTACGATTTCTTTATTCGTCGGTAGGTAAATACCCTACTACGACACGTTCGGAAAGCAGTATTAATAAATTTTATGGTATGAAAAATTCTCATCCGAATGAATAGCTTTCTTAAATACACTATTGGGAAACATAGACACACTACGCAATACGCTCTTGATATGTTGAAAATGAAAGGATCGCGGACTGTCTGGACGAACGTAACAGACGGCTGCTCGTCTCAAGGTGGCACTCGCGACTGACGGCACCGCGAGATCCGCTTAGGGGCCTTGCAGTAACGCGCCTCTATGTGTGCGTTCGTTTCGACCGTTTTGTTCGTAGTTTCCTTACTGCTTTAGCTTATACATATACTGTGGCCTCGCGCCGCGGGGCGCACGCAACGGTGCGGTAACTTGAAGAATGGATTTTATGAAAATTTATGGTTTTTCTAGTATGCCACCCCTGCACATTTGCTGAGGCTTAGCTAGTGTTGTGGTTGCATGTAATTTGCTGCATTATTGCTGTAATAAAGTTCCCCTAACGCTTATTGGTCGTGTTGATCAAATAGGAATGATAATACAATTATTCTAGTCGACTTGTATGTATGTATGTATGTAAACTCTTTATTGCACATAAAAATTTTAAAAATACAGAAATACAGAGAAAATAGTACAAAGGCGAACTTATCCCTAAGAAGGGATCTCTTCCAGCTAACCTGAACTAGTAGGTGTTTCGATTTCTTAAGTAGGTATTGTTTCATTTATATATTTTTACATCACTACATAGTATAAAATAAAGTCGCTTTCTCTGTCCCTATGTCCCTATGTATGCTTATATCTTTAAAACTACACAACGGATTTTGATGCCGTTTTTTTTAATAGATAGATTCAGATTCGGATTCAAGAGGAAGGTTTTTATGTATAATTCTACGCAGACGAAGTCGCGGGCAGAAGCTAGTACTTACATTAATCACGTCTTTATCCCTTGCGGGGTAGAGGGCGTTCAGCATAATTAAAGGCGTATACGTGGGAAGGGAAATCAAAATAGTGATGGGTTGCTAGCCGCATCGCCTATAACATGATGCCTAAGACTTTCGATCATTCCCTCGATGGGCTTTTTTACCATTTGCGCGGGAAGAGAAGCAACTGGTAAATTCTGTTTTTTCTTTACTCCCAGACCAGCATGGAAGAATCCAGACCAGTATGGAATAATAATAAAAAAAATGTTGTTTATTTATGAATTTCTTTATTTAGGTTTATAAGTTAAATTTTTAATTAGTTTGTTGTTTATAATATTATTTCCAACACCATTGTCAACATTGTTCAGGAATAAATGACTAATGCTTTTAGTTACATAATCTTTAGTCTTTATCCCTTACGGGGTAGACAGAGCCTAAGGTTACAAAACCTACAGGCCACGTTTAGCAAGATTGTGGTAGCATAGATGGGAAATGGAACCATAATAGTGATGGGTTTCTAGCCGCATCGCCTATAACATGATTGCTATGATTTTCGTCAAGCTCAAGATATTTAGTTAAGCTGTTAAAATAAGTAAATTCCAGTGACATTCCAAGAAAATTTCCGCCAAACCGGAGCGTAAAAAACCACTTACCCTTAATGACGAGAGAGCAAAGAGCGATCAGACATTTGGTAGAACCCAAAGGGAATCGAGTTGTCAAAAAATATAATATTTGATTTGATTGATTCGATTTATTTATCACCCTTTTAGGTACAATTAAATGTCAAACATAAATAGTTCACGAAAGGATCGTCAATTGTAATAAAACAGTAATAATAATAACTGAAATCAAATTAAAACGAAATAACAACAAAAATAAAGCTTATTTACATGTCAATGTAGATTCACAAAAAGATCGTCATGGGTAGGTACATAAAAATAGAAAAGAATAATAATTTAAATAACACCACAAAATGTGAAAATATTGTCAAAACATAACTAACTAACAAAAATATATAATAATAATAAATGAGGTACTAAAATGGTACAAAGAATAATTATCACACATTATAGGTAATTCAAAATATAGTTATTCTAAAAAATGGTATTGGTATAGATTTTTATGTGTACCTATATATTTTTTGTACATTTTATAACTGTATACTCCGTTGCGTTCATAACATTCGTAAATACGAATATTAGAATAAACCTGGACGTTTTATCATATTAAATTGTTTTGCATATTGGTTCGCCTGTCATGCCTCATTAGGTATTCCAGGGAAATTGTTACCGAGTAGCGTGTCACTGACACGATGAAATATTATATGGAAAGATAATATTTGTGTATGGATTATATTAAAGCTGGTGTGTCATGATAAACTAATATTTACTTATTCAATTTTGCTTGAAGTAAATATGAGATACCTATGCGTAGTTCGGTCTTCTAACTATACATACTCGTATTTGTACTAAAAATGATTTGTTTCTTTTCATTCGAAAGCCAGTTTTCTTGCGGTGGTTGTTAGCCATGTTTGGTAAAAATCGATCCAGCAGTTTGAAGAATATCAGCTCTTTTCCGAAATGGTGCAAGGCATTTTTGCCATAAAATTAAATTATAATTTTTACTCGATTAAGCGTGGAAGGTTTTCAAATTTTTTAATGTCGTTTCATCAAACAGTCATTCGGTATCAGTATTAAATTGGAAGTTATAAAGCCCCAAGAATAATAAGAAAGCAAAAAGCCATAAAAACGAAAGCTTAGAAGTAACAATTATTCTTAATGCGATTAAACTACACAGGAATTAAAGATATACGTGCCCACTTAGTTGCGAAGAGGTAGCGTCGACAATGAGGCAAACTTATCCACAATGACAGCTTCCCATGCATTACTGAGTTCGCTGGCGAAAGTTTTTTGACGACACGCCTAACTCGAGTTCTCTGTATCGAGACAACAAATTATCTGACTATAATACGTTATAGGCAAGCTATGCTGAACAAACCTGGAAACAAAACAAAGAAGACTATAATCAACTAGATATCATTATGCGTATACCTATCTTACTTTAACGTCCTCTTTTTTTTGGTTGCTATGGTGAGTTCAGCATAGGAGAAGGCAAGTGGCGTAACTATGAAGATTTTACTAAGTGGATCGAAGGCTGGTTTGATTGATTGGTGATTATGTGTTTGCCATTTATAATACAAGTTAACCGACAAAAAATTATAGCGTATAAAATTGAAATTTCTTTTCTCGAAATCGGTACATTTACTCTAAAGGAAACTAAAATTAATTGTAACCAAAAAGCATTTGTCATGAAAAAGCCGCGGTTGTAGTATTTAGTTCCATCTAGACATCTAGAGCCTCTCAAGCGGACGATTGGGGTTTCGAAACTGGGTTTGCCCTGTGACATTTTAAAATCAATTGCCAAATTTTATTTGAAATTTGCCATGAAAATTTCGGTGAAAGTTGTGTTGTGAAGAAGACTTCACACTCCTGCGAAGCAGTTCAATGGTACCAGCAGGAGTGTGAAGCTTGTACAAATTGTAAACCCATATGTTTACAATCTACACAGGGGCTCAATTTTTGAAAGCACATACGTAAAAACGCCACCCGAAAGTGTTGAAAAATTGTGCTAAATTTGACACCCGAGTAGATTAGAAGACAATTACTCTAATTTAATCGAGTAAAGTAGTCGAAAATTTATTTGAGCTGTTGTTTTGTAGCAATACACAGATTTATACCACTATCAAAGATCGGAGCCGTGGGGCTTGAGCTATTCTAAAGGAGACATTGGACTGACTTATATAGACTGAAGATGATGATAAAAGACATCTGAAATTAAACATAACTTTGTGCTAGCCACAGGTGACCCTAGGGCTGGCGGTTACCTCTCTCAAAGGCTAGGAATAGCAGTTCAGAGAGGCAATGCGGCCGGCGTCTTGGGGTCGATGCCTGTGGCGGTATATTTTGACGACATATTTACTTTATAGTTTTACTTTTAGTCTGTTTTAAAATCTTGCTTTGGTTCATTATTTATAGAAAATATTCTTGTAGTGATATAGAAATAATTCAATTCGTTGTTTATTCAAAATACACTCCAGGGGAATAAAACTAAAGGATAAATGGAATACCGGCCAATATATGCCGTCCACCACAACGCTTAAGCAGGTTAGTATGGTACCCAAGGGTAAAATAGTTTTATCTATAACTGGAACAGAATGTTTATATTTTATCCAAAGTAGATACATGAACATGAGATACACCAAAAGATACAACAGGAACGTTTTAATTTTGAATTTCATTTCCCTGATGTAACATTTGGCAACCTCTTTCTTTTTGTCGCAAAAGTGTTTTCCTTGAAGATTTTTGTGTTTGATATAACCGGGAAAGTTAAGTAGATAAAGATCATTTACACTGAGAATAAATTTCTGCCTAAAAATTGAGCAGAATTTGCTTAAAAAAAACTGAGAAAGTACTAAAAGAAAAAGCTTAGTTTTGTTGTACAGAGTATAGAATCTCATGTAATAGGAATTTCACCGGCTAGTAACAAGGGGGTTACCATGACGTCTTAATGCGATTCAATTCCGATTCAGTTTAGGTTCGCTCGCTGTCAGATCCATACTAAAAGTGACAGCTAAAACCTGAATTGAGTCGGAGTTGAATCGCATTAAGGCGTCATGGTAAAGCCCCAGCAGCGCAATCATTACTGCGGGGCGGCAGGATTAGCGTGTAAGATGATAGCGACCCAGACGGAACTTGAATAAGTATGCTTATTATCTAACTCGCTGGCAATCGCCATCGTGTTAATTTTGACAGTTCATGTTTGGGCTGACAGTTGGCATCGGAATGAGCTAGCTGTCACATTCATACAAGAACTGTCAAAATGAACACGATGGCGATTGCGAGCTAGTTAGACAATAAGCATAAAAGTCCCACGATCCGTTTACGTTGGAGTTTCAAAAACTATGAGACTGGTTTGTCGCCGTTATGAGCCGCTGATGATGTATTTTTTTCCTATTCTCCATTTCTAATCCATCCTAAGGTCTTTGCAAACGAATCAATCTCACCTAAATTCCCACGCAATCACTCATTGTATGCAATTAGCATCATATCTACCGGAATATTTAAAAATTGTACTTGATATCTCACGACATTTTATAACAATCATACTATAATTATTAATCATCATCTTCGTCAGCCAGAAGACGTCCACTGTTGAACAAAGGCCTCCCCTTAAAGCCGTTACCACCCCAATCGATCGATGGTAGAATACAGCCGACCTCGATCGATAGTTTCTACTAGAGTTATCTATCAGTCGACGTCGACTGTTCCAGTCTACCATCGATCGATAATCGATCGATTGGTTGGTAACACCCTTAGAACGCCACAATGAACGACCACTCACCACCTGCATTCACCAGATTCCCGCAACTTTCACAATATCGTCGGTCCACCTAGTAGGAGACCTGCCAACACTGCGTCTACCGGTTCGTGGTCGCCTCGAGGACTTGATTATAAATATTTAATTTAAAATGGATTGTAATGTAAAAGATGATGCGCGAACGCGTTCGAGACGTATCTTACAAAACTTATACCCTTTCCACCTATACGCCCACAATCATGCTAAACGTGTCCTTTAGCTCTTGTTACCTTAGGCTCTGTCTAACCTGGAAAGGATAAAGACGTGATTTATGCATGTACGTAGCCTCTAGGCTCTGAGGCATCATTGATTTATTTCAATAGCGTAACGAGACCAAGACGGACTGCGACCGTAATTTGTCCCATTCACCTAAAACCACAACTACAACAATACCGATTCCGTTGCCCGCTCGGGTAGAAATCTAATCTTGACTTTTGCAAATCCGGACCGAACGTCATCGGGTCGACAGTAACGCCCTGAGGAAATTAAAGATTCTATCCGTAGCTAGAACTTAATCCCTCAGTAATAGTAAGCCGGAAAATTGCAAATTAAAAGGTGACACTTCGGCTTCGAAAGGGGACCATACCGTTCTGTGTTAGGGTAGATTTTTGAGCGGGATGCAAGGAGGAAAGGTTGGGATAAAAACGCTGATTCTCTGTAGATTCTGGATAGCTTCAATTAATTAGGCATGCCTATACGGCGGTATCGAGGGGTAATTTTGTAGGGATTTTACAGCCATGGTATAGAATATTCGGTGAAACAAAGCCGTTTTAATAAATTGTTTTTTTTTTTTTGAAAGTGTAAGGCCTATTGTCGACAAGATAATCCTTCTTATGTATCTGTGTTAATAAAGAAAAAATGTAATGAAGTCGGATCGCTAGCTACTTATACCTACCACCATTTTAATCGATAATTCTACCGCAGCAGCAGTGCTTGCGCTGATAAGTTCAGTATGGAGAGTAAAACAAATGGAGAAATTACTGGTAGGGTAGGTACATGAACATGAGCTTCTATCTTAGCCGTCCAGGCTGGCAACGCAATTGCAATCCTTAAGAGTATTGCGGGATGGTAGATAGTTTGTTGAGTGGTTCTCGCTCACCATTAGGTGAGCCACTTGCCAATTTGTCACACATTTCGTAAAATATATAAAAAATCAAAATTGGCCTCATGTAACTTGACATGTAAATTGATTTTTGGTTCAGTAGTTAGGGCACAGACCCGTGGCACCGTCCAATTTTTCTAAATATATTCCTCTATTTTGTTTTCCAAGCGTGCTTCATAAAATCGTTTTAAAATGGCAGTAGTTCTAAACTAAAACGGTTGGTATTCTAGAGCTAGGAACTGTAAAAAGGCACGTAGCTGGAAGCAGTAAGTTGCTCCACCCAGCCCGACCAGTTGTGTTTATGGTTTAAATAAACTAATCCTTACTATTATAAGTCACTGTTTTCTCGCTTGAATGTCTCATTATAGGAAAACTATCTGTTGGCTGCGACTGTCTGCGCAGAATTCGCTTACACTCTAAATCCTTCCCCGGGATTGAAAGTAAATAAATCGGTTTAGCACTTTAAGCGTAAACAATCAACTGATAGACCGACACATTTTCGCATTAATAACACTAGCTGTCTCCAGCAACTCCGTCAACGCGGGATCAACAAAGAAAATATCGAACTTGTTCCCAAAATTTTGCTAGAATCGGTTGACAAAATGAGACACGTAGAGGAAAACAGGACCTTATTTCACTAAATTGACAAATGTCGCCGATATATAACAATTGTAAGGCGTAGTCGATACGAAGCCAACCGGCATAGTTCCTGGTCAAGTTTGTCCGACAATTGTCCAGACATATGAAATCATTTTTTCCAAGTTGTAACGAAGTCGCTTCGCTCGGATTTTCGCTTGTTGTGCTAACTGTCAAAAGTACTTAGGTTTAGTGGTTGCTTCAAATAATAAATCATCTTTAGCTTGACTCCATTTACAAGTTAAACATGTTCCTTAGTGTACAATGGTGGGTAAGAGACTACTGAGGCTACTGCCTGCATATCTGGCACGTGAAGGCTATTTTTTTTTATATAAGAGGGGCAAACGAGCAGACGGGACACCTGATGGAAAGTAATCAGCATCATGCAAGACTTGGGGAATCACAGGTGCGTTGCCGGCCCTTTCAAGAACATGGCTCGCTTTTTAAAGATCCCTAAATTGTACCGCTCAGGGAATGTTGCAGCAGGAAGTTGGTTCCAGATCTTTGTCGTACGAGGAAAGTAATTGCGTTTAAAACGCCCGGTACGCGGTACGGGCTATATCGCAAGATAAGCAATCTTGTGTCGCTACTATACCAATATGCGTGAGATGGTTACAGATATATCCAAACCAACTCAAATCTCACTATTTATCACTAATTTAATCCACTTCCTATCTTTAGTACCTTATTTTTTCTTTTTGCTTCTGATCAAATCCTTTCCTGTTATACGGCCTTCTTATTTTTCTTTGTTACATTCTCAGATTTATTTTATCTTAAATATTATACAGTAATGTTGTGTGTATGTACCTATGTATTATTTTATTTATTTAGCTATGTATTATATTTATGTTGGTATTGTTGGTTTTATTATCCCTGCGTTTATCCTGTCTATTTGTTTCCGCCACCTACTTAAACTGTCTCCAACTTATTTCTCTGTCATATTGGTTGTCTGGTAGAGATCGCTATTAAGCGATAAGACCGCCTATTGTCTACTTTGTTCTTTGATTCTGTATTGTTTTGTACTGATTTGTGGTGTTCAATAAAGAGTATTTGTATTTGTATATATCCTAATCCCGCAACTAATAATGATGGGCAAAGTAGCAGGCAGAAGAGCCGTCGGCCGTAGGAAGAAGTCGTGGTTGCGCAATATCCGGGAGTGGACCGGAGTCGCAAGTGCTGCCGAACTTTTCAACCTCGCGAAGGATCGGAGGAAATATGCGGAGCTGACTGCCAACCTCCACTAGTTGGAGAGGCACTATAAGAGAGAGAGATATATATCCTGAGACGGGACGTTTAATTTGTGAGCCGATTAAGAACCACAGTTAGTAGGGGCTCAAACACATTCCGTTTCAGATGCCGCTGCATCATAGTGGCGGCAACTTTGTTTAATTCGCGGCGACAGCTGCCTTGTCCGTAATACTGAATCGTCGGGCTTACGAGCAATGCTAAGCTTATGCTTTTTGCCATCGTCTTTTTGAGAGGAATGTGGAATTGCTCGCTTTAAAAGGGGATGCAAATAATGTTTGTTGCTGAACATAATTACGTTAAATTTATATGAAGTTTGTGCATACCAGAAATGGTCACCTTGTTTTGCTGTTTTAATTTTTTTACGAACTGTGTATATTTTATATTATATATTTTTGATGTAAAAGTTTTTTGTACAATATAATACAGCAATTACTCAGAAAAATAAGTTATCTATTTTGTGCATTTCTTCATTGTGTTCTAGTTTTCAGTACCTATCATTTAGAAACCATAATTTCAAAAATACAAAATCGTGTAAGTAAAATTCTCGAATCATTGTTAATACTCCATTGTTAATACAAATGTAACATATTATACACATGTATTGTCTACTTTGTTCTTTGTTTCTGTATTGTTTTGTACTGATTTGTGGTGTTAATAAAGAGTATTTATATTGTATTGTATAGACTTTCCGTGCTGTTTATTTTCATTTTACTAAAAACAGAGCGGGACTTTAATAATATTTCTTTCTTTAAATCGGCAACTATATAGGCAACTAGGTGAAAAACTGGCCTGTTGTGTGTGTAGTAGTGTACAGAACTGATATGGGACTTAAGTCATTTTTCTAATTTGGAACGTCAATTTGTCTGTTCGCACACATTACTCACACATGCAACAGGTTATTTACGCAAGTTATTTACCTATAATGTTATACTAGCTGTTATGCTATGTCTAGCATCCGTCCGCGCAGAATTCGCTCATCGATATCCCCCGGGAACTATGCTGTTTTCTGGGATTAAAACTATCCTATATCCGTCCCTGGGACTGGAACTAACCGTATACCAAATTTCAACTAATTATGTATGTATGCTTAATGTAACCGAGACAATATAAGGTGTCAACGTGCCAATTTTACTTAATTAGATGCTTAAGTTGTTGTGAACTAAGCTGCATAAGTTATAGTTCTTTAACTATCCCACGGGAACTCTTTAATTTTCCGTGATTAAAAGTATCTAGCATATTGACCAAGGATATAAGGTACCACCACGCAAAATTTCATTTAAATCGGTCCAACAGTTTTGGAGATTAGCGAACACAGACATAGGTAAATGAACACATCCATAGACAAGAATTATAAAATCCACTTTTTTATAGGTACTCTTCCCTAATCGTTAGCACTCCTTTTTTGATGAATTTGTTTAATGTACAGACACGAACTTTCTACTGATTTATTATATTTATGAATGACTAGCTTTTCCCCGCGACTTCGTCCGCGCAGATAACGTCAGAGTGACGACACACCCCATACATCCACTCATGTCTCCAAGTATAAGGTTTTTATTGCCTATCCCGTGGGAAATTCGGAAAATCCCTTCTTAGAGCACCTACAGATCCTCTAGGAATATTATCTACTAATTTAGTCTTAATTATTTACCTTGTGTTTTTATCCCGTGGGAAATTTGAAAAATTCCTTTGTAAGTGCATCTTTATACTAATCAAGGAATAATGTGTAGGCATGATAAATTTAATGTCCGTAGCTTTATTAGTACAACATTTCGGAATTTTCCAATCCCGTGGGAAAATCGGGATAAAAAGTATCCTATGCCCGTCTCCTGGTGCTAAGCTACCTCCCTACCAATTTGCAGCCAAATCGGTTCAGCCGTTCTCGAGTTATAAATACACGACTAACACGACTTTCTTTTATATAAATAGATTATACCGATGAACTCTTTGCAAGGAACCATTGCTCTCTTTCGGCTTTAAGGGTATTTTTGCAACAGCCTGTGTATTTTAATCCATTAAATATTGTCGTAGCGTCATCGGCAAATTGCGCTCGCGACGAGCTCGTAAAATCTGAGTGTTAAACAATGTTATCAATGCAAAGTATCGTGTTACGCTTCGCACCCTAAATTTCATGTCGCCAGCTAAGCCTGGGGCGCATTGGTGATCTGAAAGTTTATTCGATGATATTCACATACCCGGTATAGATAACTTATGTACTTATCTATGTCTCTTCTTTCCATTTTATCTTCTTTCATCTATCTCTCTTCGTGAACCGCGGCACAGATTTTGAATATATTTGTTAGATTTATCTCCGCCCCGAATAACAAAAATAATCAAATAAAAACTTCATACATCACTTTAACAATAAAATAGTCTCAAAAAAACCGCATGCAACGCTATCTATGATGAGATGACGGAAATTGATTATAAGGCAAAACGAAGTTTGCTGGATTAGCTAGTAAACCAGCTGTTGTCGGCGGCTTCATCAGCAAATAATTTATTTATCGCTATCCCGCGGAACTACGCAATTTTCCGCGATAAAAGGTAGCCTATATGTTATTCCAGACTAGAATATACCATCTCTGTGCCAAAATATGATTTAGACCTGTCCACACTGTCCAGGGGCACTGACAAAATCTGGCAAAGAGTAACAAACATCCATACTAGTAAACTTTCGCATTTATAATATAACTAGCTTCTGCCCGCGACTTCGTTCTCGTAAAAGTAGACTGAAGAACTGATATTTATAGTATACTAGCTGTTGCCCGCAACTTCGTCTGCATAGAATTCGTTTATCGCTGTCCCGCAGGAATTTCGCAATTTTCCGGGATAAAAAGTAGCCTATGTGTTATTCCAGACTATAATCTATGTATGTTCCAAGTTTCATCCAGATCTGTCCAGCCGTTCTGGCGTGAAAGAGTAACAAACATCCAAACATTCTCACAAACTTTCACATTTATAATATTAAGTAGGAAGGATTCTGCAATAATTATCTACATAGCGACTCTAGGCAGCTACAACCTTTGACATGTTCATCGCTACCCCGCGGGTTCTATGCAATTTTCCGGGATATAAAGTAACCTATGTTTTAATCTGGGGTACCAGCTATCTTTGTTCTAAATTTCATCCAAATCCGATCACATTTCATCGTGAAAAAGACACAAACACACCCACTCACTCACTCACATCTTTACAATATAAGTACCTAGGATTTAGTAGGATTCTTAAAGTGAAGCCAAGTGCACCCCAAGCCTACATAGCTCTAAATGCCAGCGTTGTGGGCGGTTAAAGTTACACTTAATTCTACACGAAACAAAAGTTTAATCGATAACGTTAAGGGGGAACCGAGACGCGAGATTTAACCCTGGTTTACACCGTACACGACTTCGTCTTAAAAGGAAAAACGTCAAAATTCAAAAAGTTGATTTTGCTAATAGGCCGCCAAGGGCTCTTTGCAAATCTTTTTTTTAAACTACCAGTGCATTCGGAAAAACCATCATTGACAGGAAGAATGCGAATGCGAAGAATGCGAATGTAATATTTGCAGTGCCCCTACAGGGTTTGATCTTGTATACTCGTATTGTATCTTGTATCAAAGCAAATAAAAGTTTGAGTTTGAGTTTGAGTATTTTTTTCGGAATAAAATAAATTTACAACAATACTTAAATTCTACTTCACTACATAGTATAAAACAAAGTCGCTTTCTCTCTCCCCGTATCCCTATGTCCCTTTGTATGCTTATATCTTCAAAACTACACAACGGATTTTGATGCGGTTTTTTTTAATAGATAGAGTGATTCAAGAGGAAGGTTTTTATGTATGATTCTACGCAGACGAAGTCGCGGGCAGAAGCTAGTAACTTATAATACAGTGCTGCAGGTGTCTAACACCTCAGCGTAATGCTGAGCCAGCGACCGTTTCACTTTTGCGAAGACACATACAACACATACATAGATACATACATACATACATACACGTACACAAATCACGTTTATATCCCTTATGGGGTAGACAGAGCCAAAGGTAACAGGTACAGTCAGTGTCATATAGCTCGAAGCATCCAAGTCGACCAAATAGTTCGGTACACCATAGAAATAGTATGTGTCGAACTTTTTGGTCACCTTGAATGTTTCATACTATATGACGCTGACTGTACCTACAGGCCACATTTAGCAAGATTATGGGCGTATGTATAGGTGGAAAATGGAATCAAAATAGTGATGGGTTGCTAGCCTCATCGCCTATAACATGATTCCTTTTATTTTGGTCCATTCCCTCGATAGGCTTTGACCATCAGCGCGGGTAGAGAAGCAACTGCATTCTATGTTTTTTCTTTGCTCCCAGACCAGCATGGAAGATACTCAACATAGATGATTTATTTTTCATCATTTTCATGTCTGTCATGATTAGGATTGCGGGATCGCGGTGGATGCGGAAAGCACAAGACCGGTCTGAGTCGAGAGCCTTGGGGGAGGCGTGTGTCCAGCAGTGGACGTCCTTCGGTTGACATGATGATGATGATGATGATTTAGGATATTTGTTTTTTAGACCACCAACTGACAAAATGTTATGGCGATGTCCGCACTCCGATTGACAAGGATAAACATGACTCTAGAGTTAGGCAAACAAAATACATTTATCGATATCGATAGCCAAACTTAAGTCATTACGTGACATAGTGAAAAAATTCCGCTGTCTGTCTGTATGTATGATTAGATCTTTAAAACTACGCAACGTATTTTGATGCGTTTTTTTTAATAGATAGAGAGATTCAAGAGGAATGTTTATATGTATAATACATGCATAATATATTAGAAGAACACTGATTACACCCATGCGAAGCCGGGGCGGGTCGCTTGGGAGAAATAAATAGAAAAACATTTACCTAATATATAATTGATTTTGTTTCCAAAGGGTGTAAGAAAAGCTATTGCGAAAGAACTAATCCCAGTACGGAGTACGGTATAAGTGTCGAATCACTAATTAATTCCAATACTGGATGACGCTATATCACTGTCGAATTAAAAAAAAATTACCTTGCTACTCCGCTACTCACGCTCGTTGCTTAGTAGCGGAGTATCAAGGTAAAAGTTTTATGTTCATTGAAATCGACCTCCGCAAAGTAATGCCTGTATTATTATCTAACTCGCTCGCAACCGCCATCGTGTTCATTTTGACAGTTCATGTATGAGCTGACAATTGGCATCGGAATCAGCTAGCTGTCACATTCATACAAAAACTTTCAAAATGAACACAATGGTGATTGCGAGAGAGTTAGACAATAAGCCTACAGATTCAATTAAAGAATCATATCTGTTGGTGTAACTCTGTTGGTTATTATCCCCGTTGTACAGCCAGCATGACCTCCCCACATCGGCAGTCGTTTGTTTTTGCAAAACGCAATAATAAAGCGGCAATGAAGCTTAACGCTCGTTTACGACGCCGTATATCGCCGCACTAACTACTGTGGGGTAATGTCGGATTGTTTTGCAGCTTTTTGCTCATTTGTTCCGAATCACTGTAAACAAAGTCAGTCGTTACTTAAAGTAATCATTAATCAATCAATGTTGGAGGACCTCAGCGGTAGGCCGATATTGTATGTGCAAAATATACTTACAAAAAAGGAGCGGCAAAACATAAGTAAGACAAAGTGTTCCGTATAGGGAGCGAGTCGGGTTACCTCTGCGTGTGGTCAAGAGCTGCGGTTCGTTTTTGGATCCGTCCGAGGGGAAGAGCAGTGCTTGGTCCGGTGCACCCTGGGCATCGGTTAATGATTTCCTGGCAGATTCTGAGGGATATCATTATCCTTTGGCTAAGAGCCCGACAGGGGGAGAGGTCTTTTGACCGTGTTCTACCGTACAACGTTGCCGACATTTTTGTGACAAGATTTTTGAATACTGTATTTATTACTTTTGACATTGGCGAAATCATCGCGCCGATCGATGGGACCATATTAAAAAAGAAGAAGTGTTCCATAGAGGAATTATCTTCTATGTAAAATGTATGCAATATAGGCAATTTTGTATGAGATTGAGCCAAATTTTGTGCCACTGAGTATATTACGGGTGGTCTACTTTTGCATAGCGAGGTATGTATTTACAGTCCAACAAGTTGCAATACACAATATCACCAAACTTCTCCCTGGCATTAAATCTGATATCACTATATTCACGCCATTAATTAATTTGCAAAACTTTAATCGGTTAATCCCATCACTGGCTAAAACGTCGCAACTTAGAGTTGAGCGAAATGGAGGTGTCATGAGCACTAAATAATTTCTGTAACAAAATTAACTGTCGACGATGGGCGACGACGCGTTAAGCGTATGAAATGCTAATATGCTCGTACCTATGCACTTATCGATAAATATATACGCTGACTACGGTTGTGTCAAACACTAAATTGACCTTGACGCACACAATCATATTCTCACATTGTATAATCCGCTGTATTACAAAACGGGTACGGCTACAGCTTAGGTACGGCTAGTCGTTTTGTGATGCGCAATGACAATCCGGCTAGTCATTGAACTGCATTTCAAAATGGCTCTGTTTTGTAAAACTAAAAAGTAAACTATTATACAATCCGCCTACGACATAATAACGACTTTGGTCTAAAACAATGTCATTTACTATGCACACTGGTGGACCCCATTGACAAATAAGCTGCAAAGAGCTCTTGTACGCGTTTTTTTTATTTACCTGCGGTGCTAACAAAGAAGTATTTTGCAAGAATACATACATACACATACATACATATATCACGTCTTTATTCCTTATGGGGTAGACAGAGCCTAAGATAACAAAACCTTAAGGCCACGTTTAGCATGATTGTGGGCGTATAGGTGGAACTGGTAATCAAATTAGTGATGGGTTGCTAGCCGCATCGCCTATAACAATGATTCCTATTTTCGCCCATTCCCTCGATGGGCTTTTACCATCTGCGCGGGAAGAGAAGCAACTGATACATTCTATGCTTTTCCTTTACTCCCAGACCAGCATGGAAGTTGTTTGCAAGAAACTTGGCAGTAAGTCATCTTTAAAATAAATACAAACTAAATCTAATGCTTGAACAAAAGAAACAGGAAAAAGTTCGACTCTCCGGTTGGTTGAATCCTCTAAGACACGACTTCGTAGCGTCAATATTAATTAAAATTTCATCGCAACTTGCAAGTTTGACGGATGAGCGCGTAATTTTGTGTACAATGTACGTTACATGAAATGGAAGAGGACCGGGGATCTTTTGTAATCCAAATTTCTTTTATCGATATGTGAAATAACGCCCAAACCGCCCATATCAATTCTTAATTCAGAACCTATATCATAGCATATTAAATTTAGATGGCATTTCTACTTCGTAAATTTTTTCTTTCGACACCATCACAATAGCATCTTCAAATCGTACTTATTTTACTAGCTTTTTCATTGATGATTTTTTATACTTTTTACCGCTCCGTATGTACCTAAGTAGGTACCTAAGTAGTACCCAAAGAAACATCCGTCCATTTTTTCTGTCCCTCTGTCACAAGACTGTAACTATAGAACTTCGATTACTATTAGATTAGATTGGTTGATTGAGATTTACATGCTATATTTTTGAAGTACATATTTGGCTTTGTAATAGTTCATGTATGGTCCTCAATGGTATTTTAAATATTATCTTTACTACACTATTGTTTCAGAGCCTTTGATTTGCAACCCGAAATAGTTATTGTAATGCAAACAACAGCAATGGTTTCCATGAAAGAGAGTTTCAAAGTTTCTATTCGATTTTTAAAATGTGCATGTGTAGTGATTTGCGAGTCCAACTCGCACTTGACCAATTTAGATCACATACGGTCAAATAAACTGAATCACGTATCTCTGTGAAACCTTGTCACATACGATTTCGTAATAATTTCTTTGGCAGGTGTACGGTATCATTATGAAATTTTCAGTGAAAAGGTTCCAGTGGTACGCAATTCAGTTTCTTTCAGTATATCTATTATTTGGGGTAAAAATATGGTTACTTCCATGCTGGTCTGGGAGCAAAGAAAAAACATAGAATGTACCAGTTGCTTCTCTTCCCGGGCAGATGGTTAAAGCCCATCGAGGGAATGGACGAAAATCATGGGAATCATTACTGTTTTGGTTCCATTCTCCATCTATACCTAGCACCACAATCTTGGTAAACGTGGCCTGTAGATCTTGTCACCTTAGGCTCTGTCTACCCCGTAAGGGATAAAGACGTGATTTGCGTGTATTGTAAAAATATGGTCCTTCTCAAATTAAAACAAGCGCCCATGTCTGTAGGATCACAATCTGAATTCTGAATCAAAATAGTTTCACGAACCCGTAGTTATTAATTACCGAAGTTGTGAAATATTTTATTGTCGGTTCTTTGCAGCCTCAGATTTCAGGGCCGAAAGTTAAAAAGAATGTTAAGCCTTGAATAGCTTCGGTGACACCATTTTCTGCATTTTAATAATGATTTAACTTCCATGCTGTTCTAAGAGTAAAGAAAAAACATAGGAATAGGTATACTAGTTGCTTCTCGTCCCGCGCATAGTAAAGCCCCATCGAGGGAATGGATAAAAAAAACTAATATTTAAAAGTTCAGCGAGGGTTGTGGTAGAATTTGATTATCATTTAGGTATGTATTCGTTTTGAAAAAATGACTTCCTGCCTAGTTTCTTGCGGTGCATTTTTCTTGGCAATGATGGCCTTTCCGAATGCGCTGCTAGTTTAAAAAAATACATGATAAGAACTTCTTCCATGCTGGTCTGGGAGTAAAGCTGCTAAGCGCGGCCTTTAGCTCTTATTACATTAGGCTCTGTCTACCCTTTAAGGGATATAGACGTGATTTGTGTATGTGTGTATGTATAGGTGTTTATTATTAAACACAGCACAAAGAATTTTTAATTTAATCGCGCAAATCTGTTCTCAACTTTCGCTAGCCAGGCTCCATCAAAGACGTCGAATGTAACGACAAACAACAATAGATGCATCTATTTTCTTCCATGTGGCTATCATCTGTTTTGCTAAGTTTAGTTACATTATTTTTTACGTAACCCGGGGCCGTCCGTAACGATTTAAAGCGCGCTACGCAAGCGGACATTTCCACTTCCTGGCCATGGAGAGACGTAATATTGTGTACAACCCTTGGGCAGTGATAAAGAAAGCCTCATGTCGCATGTTTATCGCCCTCGCCTTTGGCTTGCGCGACAAGTTCCTAGGATTTGAGACACTCTTTATTTCACTACCCTCGTGGGCGTAATGTACAGCCAAGTGTAATAATATGTATCTAGTCAAAGTTTCAATAATAACTACCATACGCTCTTACACCGGCGTAATAAGGTCGTGGGACACATTTTTGAGAAGTTTGTATCGATACTTATTTTTGCACTTGGCGGTACTATTTTGCCTATATTGTCCTATAAACTGGTGTGACAACCCTAAAAAGTATTAATACAATTCGGCTGCTTTACAAAAAAACCTTTAAATATATTACAAGCCAGCAACAATGCTACCACTACTTGTCCCACTTAATTTCCCTTTTTCCTCAAAAGGAAGCCGCGGAAAGTTTCCGGGAAGAAAAAACCTTTGCAAGTCTGCCCTCGGCTAAAAATGCTACTTAAGTACGAGTTACGCTTGCATACTCAGAGTTCCGTACTCATTTTGTAAAGTTGTACGTCCTAGTATACTTTTCCAACGTCTTGAAGAGTTAAGTACGTATTTTTATTAAAGTACCTACGGATATTTTTATTTTATTTTAAACCTAGTTTGAATAATAGTTAAAACGTGGTTCATTTTTCGACCAAACCCGTCTTTTTCTGGAACGAACAATAAGATAAGGACGCGTAGTATAGTAAGATAATCTTGTGCTAGTCGTTATTAATCATCATCATCACTACATAGTATAAAACAAAGTCGCTTTCTCTGTCCCTATGTATGCTTACATATATCTTCAAAACTACACAACGGATTTTGATGCGGTTTTTTTTAATAGATAGAGTGTTTCAAAAGGAAGGTTTTTATGTAATATTCTGCGCAGACGAAGTCGCGGGCAGAAGCTAGTAAAAAATAAATAAACTTTTTCTGTGACTGACCTTTATCTTATCGGTCATGGTTGCAGTGCCGTCCCCACGGTACTCTGAAAAGCTTAAATTCGGAACTTTCGTTTTGAATTACAAATCATGTCGTCAGACTGACGAATGTCGGGGCTTGAATTAATTTGACGAAAACAAGTCGTAATTAAATGGGGAATTAATTATTCCCGAGTTCAGCCCACTCAGACATTCAAATGCTGATTGAATATTGTTGTGAAGTAAATAAAACGCATCGTGAATTATTGTTAAACTAATGGCGCGAAGTTGGACGAAGGCTGGAAGTGATCTCTCTAAAAAAAAATGATTATTTTGCAAAAAGGCCGTCAAGGGATACATACATACATACATATGAAAGAGAAAGAAAGCAAGAAAGAGAAACATACTTACACACATTCGATACACGTAGATATAAAATAAGGAGAAATACAATATAATAAGAAATAGTACCGATATGGTGTAAAATGGACCCCACTCAGCATAATGTTGCGGCAAGCCGCAACGCTGTTTTTCCGTGGGACCCAGATAAACATATATCACGTCTTTATCCCTTAGACAGAACCTAAGGGTTGCTAGCCGCATCGCCTATAACGTGATTCCTAAGAATTTCGATTTAAAAACGCCCAATAATAAATAATGTTCAAGGAACACAAATTTAGACAGGTGGGTTCCACTTCTAAATCAACGATATCCTTGATTAATTTGTTGTACTCCCAAAAGAGGTTACAAATATAAGTTTTTAATAAAAAAAAACCGTAATCCCCTAAAATTCCAAGTGAACTAATCCACAAAGAACGAAAGAGTTAATCAACTGGCTTTAATAAAGCCCTAACGAAAAACAAAAAGGGAAAAAATTCTTAAGCGCAAAAACCCTGTACAGATTTAAGGGGCCATAGCTCACTTTCGGTTTAAATTAAGAAAAACTTTACCCAGAATACACCTTGCGGCTCTTCATAAGGAATTTAATTAATTTTTTTGTTGATGAAACCGTATCTTAATAAACAAAGGAGAGCAATTGTCGAATTTTGCCTTTCGGTGCTTCAGCACAACTAAAGGATTTTGGTTTCGATATATACGGTAATTTACAGGTACGAGGTTAAAAGTTGGTATCAAATGAACTGGACATTTTATCATGCGGTAATCTGTTGCCAGTTGGTCTGCAATTTTGTCTACCTCACGTGGTAAGTTTGCACTATATTGAGATAATAGAACAGACAACAGTTTGGCCACATTTGGTCAAATAGTTTGCTATGTTACATAATACAAAAATGACTTGATTCGCACAAGTAAGTAGCAGAAAGTTCAATCATAAAGTGACCTTAAAATGGCTAGATTTAAAAAAAGTTTTTTTAGTACTGAATTTACAAATATACACAATAGAATAGAATAGAATCGTTTATTGCAAGTCACATTACAGTATAAAGGTGGAAATCATAATCATAAGGTAGTACAGATGTGACACCCTGCAAGGGCATAGCAACATAAATATTTTAAATCTGGAGCTAATAACATGTGAACTAATAAGTTCAATAATTAAACCGACCGGACCGGATAGCCTAGTGGTTAGTGACCCTGACTATGAAGCTAGAGTTCCTGGGTTCAAATCCCGGTAGGGGCAGACAGTTGTATGGTGAATACGAATGTTTGTGCCCGAGTCATGGATGTTGTATGTATTTATCTACATTATATAAGTATGTTTATCCGTTGCCTGGTACCCATAGCATAAGCTTTGCTTAGTTTGGGGCTGGGTCAATTGGTGTAATTTGTCCCAAGATATTTATTTATTTTAAACTATAGTTTGCAATTTAAAATTGCCCGGTATCTTATTTGGTCCTGGCAATATAGGTAGTTAAACATTACACTTAGTGTATTTCAAAACTTTAGACACGTTTTCCCAAAAAGTTGCGTTTTTGCTTTAGGTCGGTTTCGTTCTAAAGGTGGGAACTGTTGGGGGAGAAAAGTTCTCGAGTGGCGACCATGAACCAGATGCAGTGTTGGCAGGCCTCCCACTAGGTGGACGGACGACATCGTGAAAGTTGCAGGGAACCGGTGGATGCTTCTTTATAACAGTTAAAACAAAAGAGTTACATTTTTTTTTTCTTTTTGGTTTTTTGGCTTTCCTGAAAAGTGGGCTATTGGCTTATACGACAATTGAGCCCTAACACACATACATACACATACACATATCACGTCTATATCCCTTATGGGGTAGACAGAGCCTGAGATAACAAGACCTAAAAGGCCACGTTTAACATGATTGGAGGCGACTAGGTGGAAAGTGGAATCAAAATAGTGATGGGTTGCTAGCCGCATCGCCTATAACGTGATTCTTAAGAATTTTAGCCATTCCCTTGATTGATGCCCGTTCCATTTTCTTGAGCCCTAAGGTATCGATATATTATGATTGAACTGAATATTATAATTTTGACAAAATTGTCCTGGTAATAAATTATCTTAAATTTAACAATAGGCGTTTGATTACGAAAGCTAAATGTTTACGTACGAGTATTAAAGATTTTATGATTTCATTCCAATATAAATATAATTTAATTTTCATTAACAGCCATTTTTATAGATCGCATTAAATCCGTAAATCGTAAAAGCTACCGAATTATAAACAACAATTTCAATAAAGACGTAAAGGCGTTTACGAGTGTGACAGTTTACGATTTTAATCTAAGCCTGTGCGCTACTCCTAAATAAAATTTTAGAAATTCGTGTTACCCTTCTCACTCCCAAATGAATGTCTACTAGTGTAAGCGGAATGGCACGAATCGATTTTCACAAATCGAATTTTGGAGTATAAGGCCTGAATTCCGTTATAAATCCGCTTAACGTTCGGACACGATTAAAATACGCCTTTGCCCGGTCCCAATAAAGTTCGCTGTCGAAATCTTTGTTTACTTAAAGTTTAGCAATCCTTAATTAATTTCCTAAAATGTCTTTTACAGCCGTTGTAAGCTAGGGTGACCATGCGGCTAATGCGGAAATGCGATTCGGTGACAAAGAGACATCGTAAAGTGACTAATTGTACGGGGGTGTCCATGGTTCACGTCATCTTTTTTTGCCTAACCCCTTTTCCCTAGTGATACTTTCTGACACTTTTTGTATTTATATAAATCACGTATTTATCTCTTACGGGGTAGACAGAGCTTAAGGTAACAAGACCTAAAGGCCACGTTTAGCATGATTGTGGGTGTATAGGTGGAACGGGGAATCAAAATATGCCTAAAACATGATTTCTAAGATTTTCGCCCATTCCCTCGATGGGCTTTACCATTTGCGCAGGAAAAGTAGCAACTGGTACATTATTAGTTTCTGTCTGTTTAGTCGTAAATAGAGACGGAATAGATAACTGACACTTAAGATAACTAGAAGTTAACATAGAGTGATGAAACAGGCCCTGAAGTGCCTTCTATTCTTTTAACCTAAAATGTAAAAAAAATGCTACAGGCTTGGTTTTCTTGCACGTGAGTAGCGGAGTAGCAAGGTAAATATTTTTTGTTCATTGAAATGGACCTCCGCAAAGTAAAGCCTGATTCAATCAAATCTTTTTGCCTTGTTTTTGAATTTATTTCAGTGGTGAGTGCCTCTCGTAACAACGTAGCAACAAGAAAATGAACATCATACAAAATGAAATTCGTACTTTAATAATGAAAATTTATATTACAGGTGAGTAAATATCAAATTCTCGTTCGTAGGGAATCTTGTTTGCGTAATGTGGCGACATAAAGCAAGTTATACGGAGCCAATATCGAGTTTTATGTAGACGAGTTTCAGGCCGCACCTCATGTAATAGGTATCTCGTATATTATGCATGAGGGATTTGTGATGTAAATTATGTAAAAGATTCAAATCGTAACTTATGGAAATATCATTCCTAATGATACCTTTTTTTCCTTAAAATGAAAATAAAAATATTATTCTTCGTTACGATAACATTTATTTGCACAACTAGCAGAGCTGTTGCCCGCACCTTCGCCTGCATAGTGTTATTCCAGACTATAATCTATCTATGTTCCAAATTTCATCCAGATCTATCCAGCCGTTCTAGCGTGAAAGGGTGACAAACATCCATCCATCCATCCATACTTACAAACTTTCGCGTTTATAATATTAGTAGGAAGTAGGATTTTACCACCATTAGCGTACCACGAAAATAGTGACTTATAAAAATAACACTAAAAAGCTATTATTTTACTATTATGCACACTCGTATTCTCAACAATTAAAGTCTTCGAGTGTACGGTTGCCACCCAAGGTTGAGCCGTAAGCCACTTGTCATAATTTAGCCGTATAATGCAAATTGGATGTGCTTCAATCACACGACAGATAACGGATTGCATTATACGACTAAATTGAAACAAGTGGCCAGTGACTCAACATTCCCGGTTGGTGACTGTTCCTTTGGGTATGAATTGAAAGCTTCAAAAAAGCAAAGTTTTGCCAAGTAACTAAGTTTACTCAATCTAATTCTTTTCATGCAAGAGCTAGCAAAAGACAAGGTGTAATATTAAACCTGTGTCACGCTAGAGGGAACCAATAGGCTCTTTTAAAGGACAGCCCTCTCGCTCCGCTCGTTCCAGTGGGCCCCTAATCGTATTACACATGGTTAATTATGCACATCCTTTTATGCTGTGGGACCAGGGACAGGCGAAACAGCGCGAATGTTTCGCTGAAAATCTTTTAAATTTTTTATTAATATTCCAGTTTTGTTGGCCCAAGATTATGCAGTTTTGACGTGGTGGTAACGGAGTTTGTCGCTCATAATTGGCTAAGTAAAGTTTTTTGAAAAGGCGCAAATTATATTTTTTTCGGCAGTCGACGTCTTAAAAATCGAGGAACTGCAGCTCTTTTATTTTTATTTCCTATTATTAATTAGAACAATTTTTTAAGTGGTCGATATGACATTTGTGTGATTTAATGGCTGATAAGTTTCGTGCCTTGAACTAGCTTAGAATTAAAAAAAACTACGTCAACTGCACTTTTACATACACATAATACCACGATGCGATTCTGTTTATTTACATTTCTGTATAATCACTGTCGACACATGCTGTCGACTGTCGAAAAAAATAATAATTTACACTTAGCCAATTATTAGATATAATATTTTAAGTTGGATTTCGCTTTGTCACTAAGGTTCAATGTCATTGGGTTAGTAGGTACGGTTTAAAACTAAAAACTATTTCAGTTGCAAGTGGCAAAAAAAATTGCGAAGCACTAATATTTACGAGTTACAGAGAACTGAGTCAAGTCGTTCGTACTGGTGAAATGCTCAAGTAAACGTCAAGCAATGCAAGAGGTGTCCAGCACACCTTGAGTCACAATTGCATTCATCTTTTATTTCAATGAAGTGGCGCAGGATGTAGGGTAGAAAGAGATGGTGAAAGTAATCACGAACGCCTGCGGGTTAGACTCTAAATATGAGAGAGGCCATGGTGCGTTACGCAACGGATCAACGCATTGCATGGAACTTCAGAGAAGGTCAATGGGACTTCTCTTTCTGTGGCTAATTTGTCCCAAACCGCTGCCGCTCGTAGATTGTTTCATAAGCAATGACGGTCCAGAGCGTGGATTATCAAGGGACACGTGAAATCGTGAAATTAATTATGACAAAAACACTGAGTGGAAGGTCCGGTTGGATTTAGTGCTCTATGGCGTGAGCGGCGTTGCAATTATTAAAGGCAGGAAAAAGCAGTTAGTTCACCTGTATGTTAGTTTAATTTGGGATGCGTAAATTATGTACGCATTTTGCTAGGACCGAAATTGGTTAGAGGAAAAAGTAACTCCAGTGGGGGAGCGAGAGATAGCATACACTGCAAACGGACTATACCCAGAAGCAAGAAGAAAATTCAACTTGTTGAGAATTAAAATTTAAGTTGTAATTCTCTGGTGTTGGGTGTTCATGAGTGATGCTCATTACCATTAGTTGACCCACTAGCTACTTTTCCTTCAACGCTAGTCGTCGTCACTAACGAAGATACTTTCTAGTTTGTTGATCGGTCCGTTTGGTAACATCGTCAGTAGAATAACCCCTTATTCATAAGTTACCTATGAACCTGATATTTCAAAATACTTGTTTTATCTACCTTTAACAAAAACAAATATCAAAAGGTGTATCAACACAGATGAATTGAATATGTAAAATTATGTTAAATGAATAGCAATTAAAAAGAAAGTGCACTAAAAATACAGCGAATGCAGTTACAAATACAAATAACAAATATCATGGAACAAATTACTTCCATATTGGTCTGGGAGAGAAAGAAAAACATAGAATGTACCAGTTGCCTCTCGTCCCGCGCAGATGGTAAAAGCCCATCGAGGAAATGGGCGAGCCTTAGGAGTCATGTTATAGGCGATGCGGCTAGCAACCCATCACTATTTTGATTCCTCTTTCCACCTATACGCCTACAATCATGCTAAATGTTGCCCTTAGGTCTTGTTACCTCAGGCTCTGTCTGGATATAGACGTGATTTGTGTGTGTATGGAACAAATTACTCCAAATGACCCAGCCCCAAACTAAGCAAAGCTTATACTTTGGGTACCAGGCAACGGATGTACTTAGATAATGTAGATAAATACATACAACATCCATGACAGGGCACAAAACATTCGTATTCATCATACAAATTGTCTGCCCCTACCGGTATTCGAACTCGGCACCTCTAGCTTCATAGTCAGGGTCACTAACCACTAGGCTAGTCGTCCAACTCGTCACCCAGTGAAAATTGGTCAAACAGTTTTCAAATCAGCTTTTCCAGTTTATCACGTTTCTGACTTGCGACTAAGCATGCGACACCGACCGTGACAATATCTGGACAGCTTTGTCAGAAGCACGTCGTGTCCCACGCCACGTCACATCGTCGATGTAAAACGGTGGAAATTATTTCACTCCCGTTATCTTGTGACGTTTTACCAATATCAAAATTAACGGGGCCTTTAAAGGGATATTAATTAATCTTTTTTGAAGCCACGCTCAAGCCCAAATTATTACTGTTCGCACCAATAGGTCCTTTAAATTCACCTCATTTCGTCTCCAGCCTGTTTACGTCTCACTGCTGAGGCCTTCTCTCATAATGAGAGGGCTTGGGCTATAGTTCCCACGCGGGCCCAGTGTGTATTGGGAACTTCACACACACCATTGAATTGTTTCACAGATGTGTGCAGATTTCCCCGCGGTCTTTTCCCTCACCGAAGTTTTAAAAGTAAGTGGACAGTTAGCGTCATTTAGTTTGAAGCATCCGAGTCGACCAAATAGTTCGGTACACCATAGAAAATAGTATGGTGTGTCGAACTTTTTGGTCACCTTGAATGTTTCATACTATATGACGCTGACTGGACCAACGAACCAGAGTCACATGGTAAGCGTTCACCAACACCCGTGAGCACCCGTAACACTTCAAGATCGCAAATGCATTGCCAACCTAGAGGGCGGTGATGGAATACCTTACGTGGCATTTTTTTCCAATTGCCTTACTCTCCACGCCGGAACACAGCTGATACTAGCACTGCTGCTATGCGGCAGTCCTTGATCTGGCTCTGGCAATTAAGTAGCAGTTTCAAAAATGCTAAAAGGTCGGGCAAAGTCGCATGACAGTAAAAATAGTGAGTAGTTGTTTGGTCTGAACTCGAATGATTAATCGATTTGATCTTGCTCTCTGTTTGCTCTCAATTTCAAAATTAAGAGCGTGTGTTCAGACCTGCAGCGCCATCTAGCGAGGATCTACAGAACTACACATGTCACATCAACCTATGTGACCAATAGAAACGCCGCTTGATGCCGTGATTTAAATACGTCACTGTCTTTTCTGTTCCCCTACCCCTCTTCCACGATCTATGTATTTTTTTTGTTCGAAAATAATTATTGGCTTACACGTAAATTTGAGATTTTTTTTACCATCCCAGAAATACTAGAAACGCAACAAAAAGTATAATTTGCAAATTTAATAACGCCAAGCACTCAAAAGCGTGTAAACACACGTGTAAATGTTACAGCTTTCCTCAACACGTCCGTAAGGAATACTCAACAGCTTCAGATAGGTACCTACTCAAGTTACAATCGGAATCAGGGCTCAGATTTATTTACTTCATTAGCGCAGATGTAATGTATTCCCCTCACTATCGTCGGCTAACGAGACGATAAATCGGGACGATTTCCCGATCACGCGGCACAGTAAATAAAGAACAGTACGTTCAGTTTTACCCTACCAATGTCATAATACAACAGTGTACACACAAACGTTATTTATTTTTAACGGAAACCGTTCGAGCTGTAAATAAGTGGTAAAAGTAGCAAAGTTATGGATGAGTAGAATGGAAAAACCCGAGTTTACTTAAACTCGGGTTTTACGTAGCTGTAGCTATTACACTTACTGGCTAGCTGAGGATTCAGAAACTAATTCCTGAGCGCTTAGTATAACATTTTCATTAAGCATTTCAAACGCGTTCGTGATAAGGTGTCAATATAATAAGAGGTCACTTGCTGCTAGCTGTGCTGCCAATATATTGAAGTGTTCGCGAAAACCCGTTCGAAACGTTTTTCATGTCAAAAACATCAGACAATTTTTTTTAATTAAAAATTACGACATTTGATCCCGGAGCAATTGTAATTGTTATTAGAAGCTTCATTCGTCAACTCAGACTTTCTTAAAAGACACACAACTCTGTGAGTGTACGATAAGTCGGATTGATTTATCGTACTGTTCTTAACTTACTATGACACAGCGTTGGTGCAATTACAGGTTTCATTGCTTGTTTAAATTCGGTCTGCGTGATTTTATTAGGGCACATTTGTAATCTTGAACCAGTGGACATAAACCCTTGGTTAATCATTTACAAAGTAGAAATACAGTCGAATCTTTTTTGGGTTCCGTACCTCACTTGGCAAGAACGGAATCGTCATTGGATCACTTTGTTGTCCGTTCGTCCGTCCGTTTGCCCGTCTGTCAAGAACTCAAGACTCAATTTTATCAAGCTGAACTTTACTTCTCTGTGCTATTTCGTTTCAGGTATAGCCCTTCAAAGTAATTTTGCTTTTTAGGCACTGTGATAATAAAAGAAACTAATAAGTATCAACTACTTAAATAGCTTCCCTTTGGAGCATATAGAATCATTCGAAAAAGTTATTTCATACAAATTTCCGTATACAAAAATCTATTTAGTATCTAATAAGCTTGTGGCTCTATCTTCGGCGACATTATGTCGTAAAAACATCTAGGCACATTTTATAAGTTCTTTGAAATGGTAAAACGTCACACATCATTTTAAGACTACGTAAGAAGTGCTCTATACTTAAGTTTTGCATTTGATGCAGATGCATCATCGTCATAAATTAAATAATATTCCAGTCTAGTAAAACTTTGTGTATCTATTCCAATAGCTGTAATGTAATTCTGATTCCAATAGCCTCGTCAAAGAACCCGTCCAATATCGCTTCAGTAAGGCTTGGGTGAAAAATATCGATAGTTTTTTTTTAGGAAATAAACAATAGTTATCGCCGATATTTTTATAATTGTTTTTTCGGTTGTCAAATTTGTAAAAAATCGTTATTTTTTCTAAAGGTACAGTCATTCTGATGTTCATATCTGAACGCTAATTTTGAGTAAATATTTGAATAAGAAACAATAAAATTGTTTTCACTTATAATTTTGACTTAATACGTATTTCAATAATGAACAAAACTTTTGAAACTGACAATTATGTGACAATATTTTTTTCATACGAAAATTTTAACAAAACTTCAGGCAATCGCGCCTAGGGGTCAAAATAATATAACGAGATATTGATATCTTTACACTACATAATTATTATCGATATTGTTTTAAAATATCAAATCAAATCAAAACCTAAAATCTAAAATTTTTTTATTCAATAAAAGATATGAATACTACATATCGATATATTTTTTCACTTGCCCATCCCTAGTCCAGGTAAGCTGGCACAAACAGAGGACTTAATTTCGGGACGGCCCTAGGGCTTGTCTGGATAAAGGCCTGCCCAGAAACATCGCAGATAACGAAGATTGCTCCTCAAACGTTGTTGTTCTCGATGCCACTCTATAGAATTGTTTAACGGACAAACAATTATTGAATTCCTTTTATGAGCTACTAGCTTCTGTCCGCGACTTCGTCTGCGTAGAATTATACATAAACCTTCCTTTTGAATCACTCTGTCTATTTAAAAAAACTGAAGGTTTTGAAGGTATAAACATACATAGGGACATAGGGTCATAGGGACAGAGAAAGCGACTTTGTTTTATACTATGTAGTGATTAATTAAATTATTGACGAGTCTCTACTACTAGTAGGCTAATAATTATTCTTCGCAAATTAGTTTGTACTGAAGCTTTTTGTATTGCTTTATAATAACACTAGCTTTTGCGCGCGACTATGTCCGCGAAAAATCAAAATTTTCATTAAAACTTTTTCCTCTCTCCCATCGAAAATGTATAAAAACCCGCCAAATGCGCGTCGTACTTTATAGCTCGAAGGATTTTTTACTACCTACCTACCTCAACAAAATAAACCCGTTTCTTAAAGTAAAACCACTTCCATTATTTTTTATTTTTGGGAAATTCGAAAAATCCCTTCTTATGACGCCTACGTGATTTTCAAAGAACATGTCTACTAACAAAGACTATATTTCCTATACCGTCCTCTTATCCCGCGGGAAAATTGGAAAATCCCTTTGTATAGCACCTCTTTGACCATGAAGTAAATATGCCTGCCAAATACCAAGAAATTAAAGTAGCAAGTCAGCTACAGTTTTTTTTTCCTTATGCCACAGGAATTTCGTAAAACCCTGAAATTAGTTTTGAGATATCATAATTACCTATTGGTATGCCAAATTTAAAGATTCTAGTAGGTAATAATAGTTACGGAGATAAAAAAATTTCAAAGTTCTATAACATAAATCCCTTTTTTCTCTCTATCCCGCGTAAATTTCGAAAAGTCTTGTATTAAATTTTCAGCAGTTATGATTTCCTACTTGTGTGCCAAATTGCAAGACTCTTATAATTATAGAAATGGAGATAGGCTCGCTGTTCAGTGGACTTATAAACCATATTTATTCCCTATCCCGTGGGAATTTTGAAAAATCCCTCCTCGGTGCACCTCTATGATACTGAAGTAAAATTTGTTTTCAACACACTTGCTCGTAAATTGAGTCTTATTGCACTGCATTTAAGCTCATAATTGAGCTTATTACGCACAAGTGCTGTAATATATTACCGCACGAGTGCGGTAATATATATTTTCTCAAACATGCTCGGAAATGTATGCGTTAATGTCCCGATATGAGGACATGAAGTTTCTCGTTTATGGCTCCCTACATTACTTCTTGGCTTAGGCCACAAAAGTTAGTATGAAAATCCATTTTTGCCCGCTGCTCTAATTTTTTAAATTTCTATACTAAAATTAAATTGGCAAAGGAAAAAATTACATACAGCCAACCACCACCACAATCTGTACCTAAGCATAATTGCGACATAAAAAAAAAACTATGGTACTATATTTATGTGCGGTTAAACATGGTGCTCAAATAGCTGGATCAAATTAGTACATTTAAAAAATAAAAAAGGTGGCAAATCGAAAATCTTTTTTTCTGCTTATGCGTATTTTGTAGTGATTGTTATTATAATTTAACAGAAATAAAACACCATTAATGTGCCCGGCAAAACAATACATTTCACGTTTAAAAACTGCCCTAATATGTCCAATATTACCTTCAACATGAATTAGTACCTATTTAAATTACTTTTTCCCTATAATAAACTATGATTTACTTGATTGTCTAGTAGTTATTTTAATTTTAATATTTCCTCACATTGTTTGAGAAAAGCACTATACAAGCTTTGGCCGGAACAGGGATTGCAGGACTCGTTCTATCTGGCCTCGTCTTCGACTCGGCCACCTACCCCAAACTCGTCCAGCAATCCCTTACTTCACGGCCTCTGCAGTAATGTACTATTTTTTTAATCTCAGCAAAAAGTTCAGTTATCTATAGGAACAAGGAATATTTTCGTGAATATTAAACTATTTTAGGGAAAAGATGATAAATAAACATTTAATTTCAACAAATTATTCATTTTTATCTAAAACTGAACATAATTTGCAATCTCAGGCATTGATTAATTATTTTTTATTATAATTTTAATATTAGGCTGTTTAGCAGGCTGTGTCAGTGTCTTCATCACGCGCGTGCTAAGTGCACAGCGCGCATGCGCGAGTGCTGCGCGCGGATTGGCGCGGAGAAATAATATCTGCCGCCATTTTTCACTGATATTGTTGATTCAGACTTTGTTATTTTATTACTTTAAAAATTTCGAGTTCAAGTAATAAAGAAATGTAGTGTCCGTCGCTGGAAATACTAAAATATGTTCGGACAATGTTCGGACAGTCATATCAGTAAGAAATCCAAGGTGTTAATTACCAAATGATAAAGTAAAGTTCTAAAGCAACTCCAGGTAAGCAATGTCTGGTAACAAAGGTAAACTAAAGTTCTTAAAGTCCTTTTATTAACTAAATTTTATTTATTTTTCCTCGCAAATGTGTTGAAAAACGTCGTATGCGACGCGTGTGCTTTGGTAATTACACATCTCGGCTCTCTTACCCGCGCTCGCTATCGCTCGCGCGTACAATACGCCTCGTGTGTAATTACCAACATAGCACACTTGTATCATAATGTACTATTACGTTACGACTCTAGGCAGCTGCGACTTTTGACATGTTTATCGCTATCCCGCGGGAACTATGCAATCTTCCGGGATTAAAAGTAGAGTGAGACGTAAGAGTGTGCAAGCGAGAGCGCGGAACGAGCGATAGAGAGGCACGATCTTCTCGCGTGACGACAGAGCTAGCAGTTCGAATTATGTTTCTTTATGACGTTATGACGTAAAACTATCGTTCGTAAACCGACTTTGCAGACAATCGGTTGGTTTTTTTAACAAGATTTGAACTTCAATTTTGTCCCTACTTTCCGATACTTTTTCCCTTCAAATCTGAATTTTAAAAAGTGATCATAATTTAATCGTTTTAGCTGTTATTTTGAAAGCATGGACACGGAAAAACAAAAACAGCATTCAATACCAATCAAACGGCAAAGAGTGAAAGAGGCGAGTCTCAAAGGCAGTTCGTACGTTATTTATTGCCCCCACTAACGAGTTGCCGACGACTTGAAGTAGGATCATTAATAAGTTCCACCCTCAAACTCGGTAAGGTTCTAACTCTGCACTCCTTAACACTCAGATAAGACCTCTTCGCTGTAAGTGAACATTCGTTCGAGATCAAGCATTTGCAAAAGATCGTAAGTGCCCGTGTCTCGTTTTTGGTTTGCGTCTTTCTGGAGATACGGCGGTATCGACTGTTCTAATCAGATTTAGGAAGACTGATGTCTTGCATTAATACAGGTTGCGAACAGATTGGATCAACGGATTGCCTATTTAGACTAAACATTTCAAGATATTGACTTGACGGTGATAAAGCGTATTTAGATAGTGTTGGAAACTTCGAGAAGTGTAGTTGCTTTGATTGACTGTCAGCTAGATAATGTAAATGTTTGTGTAGTTGTAAATGTGAACGATTTTTGGTTGGTTGGTTTAGACTTTCAGTCAAAATCAAAATCAAAATGTTTTGCAAATTGGCCGCCAAGGTCTTTTTTACATGTCTTTTTGAAACTACCAGCGCATTCGGAAAGACCATCATTGCCAAGATGAATGCGCCGCAAGCAACTTGGCAGAAACATAAACGGCTGCAAAACGAATCAGCACCACGTATACGTAAAAGAAAACATCCAGTCCCAGCTCCCAGTCCAGGATGGAAGGTAAATGGATACATGGCATGGTAGGTATTTAAAAAATACCAAAACTAGACGGATAAGCTCCGATTAATAACAAAGGGTTACGAAATAGAATACTCATGATTTCATTGAAACAAAACTTGAATTATTGTGGCAATTTATTTAAGAGCCTTCGTCTAATAGGCTGCCTGGAGAAAATATGTAGAATGAAAACATCTGAAGTGTGTGTCGAGTGACAAACATAACTTGTCCCTTTTTGTGATAGGGAATTATACGGCGACAGATGTCTTGGTGTCTACGTTAACGCTCGACATACGCTTTGATTAAAAGATCACACTTCTAGATAGTTATCTTAAGACGTTATATGATGGGTGATCTCTGGATATCGAAATTTATTATGTCTTTAATTTCATTGGAGTTAAATGATTTAAGATTTTGAATAACGAATTCCATCAGCGACTATCTGGTAATGGCTCGCAGGTTCTTCCAATAAACTATAGTCTATGGAAACACTGTCTGAATCTGCGTCGTATTTGACCGATGGTGGCGCCAGCGCATTGATCGATACCCTCACATAAAGGACTTTCGTGTTCGGAGGACTCTGAAAAAAAGCTGGCACTTTAATTTTATTCATACGCACAATTAATTAAAATATATGAAAAATATAAATGTATTACAAGATAAATTATAATGAAGAAAAATTTACCTTCCTACTCCGCTACTCACGTGCAAGATGACCAAGCCTGTGTGAAATATATATGTTTTTCATGCAATCCTTGCCAATAAAACACATATAAATCCCACAAACGTAATTATCCCTTACACCACACAAACACTGACGCGTTTCGATCCCTCTACGGGATCATTATCAAAGTTTAATGAGCACAACTGTTACGCATGCAAACCAACGTCGCCAGGCTTGGTTATCTTGCACGTGAGTAGCGGAGTAGCAAGGTAAATTTTTTGTTCATTGAAATGGACCTCCGCAAAGTAACGCTTGATTGAATAAAAGATAAATTATGTATGTAGTTTTTTGTATGTATGCATGTATAACTGAGTAGCTACTTACATTGAGAGGAACAACAGTATGATAATCAAAAAGACCAATATCGCCTTGCAAGTTCACCAGTTCTACACCACCAGGAGTGCCTGTAACAACAACAGGCTTATTATCTGAATGACTCTGTATGGATCTGTACAGTGCCTGCAGTGTGCTGGCTCCCCAGGGTAGGCAGTGGAAGGGCAGGAGGTACAGGAACTTCCTTGAGACCTCTTGCGGTACAGTTCCTTTCATAGGCTCTAAGCCTCACTGAGGAGAAGGGTTACACTTAGGCCGATGCACCCTGGGCAACTACGGTAAATTAATAATTTAGTAAGTTATTTAACCGTTGGCTAATATTCGACTCGGGGGGCGAGGCGACAAGGTGAACCCGCAATTCGTAGCAAGGAATCCGAGCCAGCGGGATCAGAAATGAGGTCGGCGCCTCCGGGCATCTTTTTGACGAAGGTGATAAACTCAGTAAATAATGTAGAATAGAGTATGTACTAGTACTACGCAAACACGTTACGCAGTCACGTATGTGCCTTGCAAAAAAACAGTCATTTTATACAAAGGTAAAGGTAAAGAAACTTACCGAACTCAAAGTCATAGTCTGCAGCGGAAACTGCATTTGCCAGGAAGAAGAAGACAGATAGCCTCAGGATACTACTCAACACCATTTTGACTTTTTTTTCCTTCGACTGCTGGCCAGTAAAGACAAAGGTAACAGGTTCTTGCGACCACAGGAGTATTTATATCGCAAAATTAGAGATGCTTTGCCGCGTCGAAATTTTAAGTGATTTATTAGATTACATTTGCCACACAATTAACCACGTAAATAGGAATAAAATAGCGTAATCAATTTTATTTTTATTTTATTTCATTTTTCTTCCACGCTGGTCTGGCATTTAAGAAAAAACGTAGAATGTACCAGTTGTTTTTCTTCCCGCGCAGATGACAAAAGCCCATCGTGGGAGTTAGCGAAAATCTTAAGAATCAGGTCACAGGCGATGCGGCTAGCAACCCATCACTATTTTGATTCTCCTTTCTACCTATTAAGCCCCCAATCATGCTAAACACGGCCTTCAGGTCTTGTTGCCTTAGGCTTTGTCTTATAAGGGATAAAGACGTTCAGTTGTTTGTTGTTGAAGAAAAAACCTGCCGCGAGAAACGAATGCGACAAAATGATGATATTAATTATGTAACAAATCACTAATATATTCCTAAATAGCTTTTGCCCGCGACTTCGTCCGCGCCGATAACGTCAGAGTGACGTAACGATATACCCCATACATCCACTCATGTCTCCAAGTGCCCATAAGGTTTTTATTTCCCATCCCGTGGGAAATTCGGAAAATCCCTTTTTAGAGCACCTACGTGATCCTCTAGGAATTTTATCTACTAATAAGTGTCTTAATTATTAAACTCGTCTTTTTATCCCATGGGAAATTCGAAAAATTCCTTGGTAGCGCCACCTTTATACTAAGCATGGAATAATATGTAGATAAGTATGCCAAATTTAATGTCTGTAGCTTTATAGGAACAACATTTCGGGATTTTCCTATCCCGCAGCAAAATCGAGAGAAAAAGTAATCTATGTCCGTCTCCTGGTTCTAAGCTACCTCCCCACCAATTTTCAGCCAAATCGGTTCAACCGTTCTTGAGTTATAAATAGTGTAACTAACACGACTTTCTTTTATATATATAGAATAGGTAATACATTCGACTATACTGAAGAGTAAAAATAACTCATGTCTCCAAGTGCCCATAAGGTTTTTATTTCCCATCCCGTGGGAAATTCGGAAAATCCCTTTTTAGAGCACCTACGCGATCCTCTAGGAATGTTATCTACTAATTAGTGTCTTAATTATTAAACTCGTCTTTTTATCCCATGGGAAATTCGAAAAATTCCTTGGTAGCGCCACCTTTATACTAAGCAAGGAATAATATGTAAGTATGCCAAATTTAATGTCTGTAGCTTTATAGGAACAACATATCGGGATTTTCCTATCCCGCAGCAAAATCGAGAGAAAAAGTATTCTATGTCCGTCTCCTGGTTTTAAGCTACCTCCCCACCAATTTTCAGCCAAATCGGTTCAACCGTTCTTGAGTTATAAATAGTGTAACTAACACGACTTTCTTTTATATACATAGAATAGGTAATACATTCGACTATACTGAAGAGTAAAAATAACAGGTCACTGTTCTTACAAGTTTGTACGGAACGTGACCCGCTATCTATGTACGTCAGTGTAGTTTCTGTATATCTCTGAAGACCTTCCTCAGGGATAAGTGGCTTCAACCGAAAATAGCTATACCGTCGACTTGAAGAAAGTGAAGTGATACCTAAGACAGTTATAGATTCAAGATCTTCAAACGCCCACTCTGAGAGAATTGAAGTGTTGAATTACAATTTACTTCGAGTGGGTACCAATCAATTCACTGTTTTAAACTTAAAGTGGCTCCGAAAAGCTCAAAGCTATCATATTGTAAAATTCACAATATAATTTCTTCCACGCTGGTCTGGGAGTAAGGAAAAAACATAGAATTTACCAATTGCTTCTCTTCCCGCGCAGATGGTAAAAACCCATCGAGGGAATGGGCAAAAGTAAGCAACCCATCTCTATTTTGATTTCCGTTTCCACCTATGCGCCCTTAATCATGCTAAACGTGGCCTTTAGGTCTTGTTACCTTAAGCTTTGTCTACCCCGTAAGGGATACAGACGTGATTTATGTATGTATGTATGATTCTTTTAATATACTGAAATATTTGAAGTTATATTAGATATTAAATTAATTAGCTGATATTTTGTATCTACGACTTCATACGTCGCGAGTTTATAAAATTATAAGTTATAGGACTTATTTGTAGTTGTTTGTTTTTAGTATCTTCTCATTAAGAATTATTTATTTTATTGTTAGGCAGCCGTGGAAAATATGCAATAACAATGTAATCGATGTGCTTTGGACCAATTTTCACGTTATTGTAGAATTCAAATTAATTTTGCGCTTGTAAATAAATACATTACGATCCCAATGTAGGTACTTACGGTACACCGTGAACACGGTTTAGTTTTTTATTATGTCATTATTTATTTGAAATTCGGTCTGTGTAGGCGTGATTCCTGGAAACGCGTAGGTAATGGGAAAAGGAAAACATACATCACCCTAACTTATACTTTCACATTTTGCAATATTATTAGGATAGGATGTGAAAAAACTTTATATTACTCTCCTGGAATAATGCGATAGAGGAGATTTATCAGTAACATTATTAAAACTGAAACTAATGACATTATTTCTCTAATAAATGGAAATATCTTGCATGACTGACACATCAACGCTCAAATTAGAAGCCGGCATTTTATTTAAAGGTTCCATCTATTTATTGATGTAATATGATGAACAAGAAAGGATTCTGAGAAATTCCCGTGGGGCAAGTTCTACGATGAAAGTAATAACGCGGGGCAGTAACTATTTACAGTAATATTCTTGCCTAACAACCTACCTAATAGTCCGTAAAAGCTGTCCTTCTTCGAAGTCTTTTCAAGCGCGAATATAAAAAACTTAACGTTTTTTTTTCTCAAGCTCCTGTTTCAAAGTACGTAAGTACGTATTATTTTACAATTCATTTAAGCAAACATAACGTAGGCTCTCGCACATAAAAGCCTATATTCGCAAGTTATACGACCCGGGTTTTATAGGCTACGTAAAATAATATTAAAATGAAAACATAACTCTCGCATTACTCTTAATGGCGGCAAATGTCCGACCATGTCGACGTAATGCAGCCATTAGAGCGATAATTAAGGCCCACAAGATGGACGTTATTTAAATAAATAAATTTTATTACATTTTTAATGTCTACCAAATTAAGAGCTACTCAAACGTAGTTTCAGAAGTTAAGACACATAGTCCGGTCCCTTTAAGCAAGTCGACCAACATCTTTGGACTTAGAGGGGTTGAATTATTAAGAAACGCAGTAAGTACAATAATAATATTTAAAAACTCCCCACGCTTATTAATGAACAAATAAGTCAATTTATGCCAAAAATGCCTCTTCAAACTGCTGGACCGATTTTTACCAAACATGGCTAAGAAGGCAAGGAAACGGGCTTTCGAATGAAAACATAAGAGACGTAGGACGAGGACGTGTTGCAGACGCATCGTCTCTTTATATTGAATATTCCTATAAAATTTACAGAAGCCTCGCGCAGAAAATAGACACAAGAGACGAAGCGAGAACGCGTTGCGGGCGCACTTATTATTGCGCCCACGACGCATTCTTGTCTCTGCTGCGACCTGCGTCTACACTTCTAAAAGTCGAAGCGATTTGAAATTTGGTTTACATAATTTAGAATGGATGAAAATATAAATAAATTCTACAAAAGGCACAGTCGGTAAAAATCATTGTATTAGATAAACTGTTTTTTTAATATTGTTGAT
Source organism: Pandemis corylana (assembly GCA_949127965.1). NCBI lineage: Eukaryota > Metazoa > Arthropoda > Insecta > Lepidoptera > Tortricidae > Pandemis > Pandemis corylana. Next base: position 3,622,057 of record OX421860.1, read on the forward strand.
AGCGATAATTCCTAAGAAAAATCCAAATATATGGCATCACGGTCAGTCTGAATAACAGGGTTCCAATGGCAATCTTTGAATACTAAAACCCCAACTAATCTTGAGCTACAAACTGAATTTATTCTCACAAAATTTTATTTATTCGAATAGTCAAATATGGTACAATTCGACTACGAGACGATTGTGATCTTCAGTTTGTAAATACAGACACATAGGAGAGACGTTGTGGGGTAGGAATAGCGCCCCTTTTAATGAATGCCCATGCAAAATGTATAGCAGCGTCGAGATGCAAGGCACACAGAAGAGACGGGGCGAGGACGGGCGAATTCAGTAAAATGCCCGCGACGCGTGCTTGTCCCGTCTCTTCCACCTGGCCTATACCATAGAAAAAGCCTTTGAGCCTCAGTGTTTTTTTATATATATATATATATATATAAGAGGGGGCAAACGAGCAGACGGGTCACCTGATGGAAAGCAATCACCGTCGCGTAGGGACACCTGCAAGACCTGGGGAATCACAGGTGTCTTGCCGGCCCTTTAAGGAACAGGAAGGCTCGCTTTTTAAAGGTCCCTAAATTGTACCGCTCAGGGAATGTTGCAGCAGGATGTTGGTTCCAGATCTTTACCGTGCGAGGAAAGAAATTGCGTTTAAAACGACATATTTATGATAATTTATTTTTTCAATTGTATATCTGTACTCCTTTTGCCAATATTTTGTATTTGCTTAGAGTGACTTGGGTCCAAGAGTAATTTATGGAAACGGTGTTTGTGCTCTTGTCGAAATCCACCTTAGGCGACGAAACCGCTTCTACTGTCACTCTGACATAGGTCACTCGCACGTTTGAAGGTATCTGAAAATAATAAAAACATATTATTTTAAATAATTTCCTTGCTGGTCTGGAATTAAAGGAAAAACATAGAATGTAACAGTTGCTTCTCTTCCCGCGCAGATGATAAAATACCAAATAGTTAAGACGTGAAAGCGGAACAAACAAACCAACTCACTATCGCATTTACCATATTAATAAGGCTTCCAGCAAATGAAATAAATTTAATTACCTAAACCAAATTTATGTTACTTCAATACCTACATACCTACCAATATTACGAAAGTATACTTACTTGAAGAGTAAAATCATTTTCGTAAGACAACAACGAAATGACTCCTTCTTGTTGATCGACTATATACCCCCTGTTAGGGTCACCTGTGACAAAATGGTTTTTTGTTAATTACATAGTTACTTTATCTACAGACACAAATATCATAAGCACTTTAATAATGCTTTCAAAAACTCCAAATTACGACCAAGAAAAAAGAACAGCAACATCTCTGGAAAGTTAAATAATGTTGATTTTGACCTCAATTCTAATATCAGTCACAAGACATGTCATTTTATTCGAAACAAGCTGTGGCCCGTGGCATCGCCCCCATTCCAGCTTTTTTTTAAATATTGTGTTCAAATAACCGTTTCCTCACGTTAAAAATACAAAAATAAATAAATAAGTGACCAAGGCAAATAGAGATTATTTTTTATAAAAATAACAATAATAATAAACTTTGATGAAATGTTAGTTGCAAACAATTTTGACAAATCTTACGATCCTGGATACTGAATGTTATAATATTATGATAGTTGGGGCCAACTCTAGTTTGTGTCTGAAAAAAAAAATCTACGGTTGTTTGACATGCCGCCACTAGTCGCTCAGTTTTTTTTTTGCAAAAATTACTTTGTTTTTTTATTTATAAAATAACTGCGACGCCAAAAGAAACACCATTAATGCCCTATCGCAGAAATAAATAAAAAGTGTGCACTACCTCTGCTCCGTTTGCTTTCGGTGCTTGAAGTTGAGTCAGGGATGTATATTTTTAAATACCTAGGTACTGGGTATTAATGTGTTTATGTATGTAAGTACGTCATTTTTAAGTCCCAACAGAACAATTTTTTTCTAATTATAAAATAACTCACCAAAATCAAAGACGAATTCGTTGTCAGCAGTAACTACATTTAGTGCGACACAGCAACAAAAAACTAAACCAAAGATATTAAGTGAAACCATTTCTCTTTCTGTAGATAAGCTTCTGTTACAGACCAAGCTGAGAATAATATTTGTTTAAAAAAACTGCAGTATTTATAACATTAAATTATACATGCTTCTTTGCTGTGTCGAAATAACAAAAGGTTTGCTAATAGTTGTAGCGATTCGTTATGACATTCTATTTCTTATGTTTTTCACGGATCATTAGAAATAGCAGTATTATTAGTGTTCCGTGCCTTAAATGAAAACAACAAAACCCTTACACTATAAACGTTACAGGATTATACGTTATCCACGATGAGATCAATGGCAACCTATGGCGTAATGCTGAGCCAGCGACCACTTTTGCGAAGACACACACAACGCTGATGGCCTATTTTTCATATCTGTGTTTTTGTCTTGTTTCTTTTCTGTAAAATTGTGTATATTCTCTTATATTTGTGTGTCTTGCAAAAAGGAATAAATGCCTTCTTTGTTTCGTTCATTCTTTGAATACACAACCCAAAAAGCAACTATCTATCTAATCAGGCAGGCAGCATTCTCGCGCGGATTCACAATTGCTAGTCTTTGCGCGAGAAAGCTGCCTACGCGAGGGTCGTCCGTTGCATCCCTCAGGTGTTTACTTTGCTTATGGGACTTAGCAGAATGCGTGCGCCTCGCCAATCGAGTGTCTTGACACCAAATGCAACGAACTGGTAATGTGCAGTGGTATTTCGTCATCTTTAGCAGTTCTCGCGTATCCGCCGCCGCAACATGATTTCTTTCCCCAGAATTTTCTACACACTATTTTTCTTACACACAATCGATTACTCTATCAATTCTATACAAGAAAAAATGTGTTCCAAAACTTCCATTCCAGTTCGTCACTGTTTTGTTTGTCGATTTTTTATGTGTGAAATCTGTAAGCCACCTCATAGGGTGCCATCATCGAGATACCACACATTTAATTTTCAATTTAAACTGTGAATTATCGAATTGATGGCCAAACTAAAAATAGCTGGACCGAGGGGATAATAAGTAATGAGTAAGTAAGTAAATGGTTTATTGTACAAACATAAAGAAACAGACACAATTCACAAAAGAAAACATTAAATATATGCCAAAGGCGAACTTGTCCCTTTAAAGGATCTCTACTAGAATAATAAGCTACATATATTATTATGTACTGTTTATTCATCAGATTATTCAAATATGGTATACTTCGACATTACGGCAATTATGATTTTGAGTTCGTTAACCGCAGGCGCATAGAATAGACGTGGGACGGGGACGCGTCGCAGGAGCAGCGACACTTCTAATGAATTTTCATACAAAATGTACAGAAGCGTCGAGATGCAAGCCGCACAAGAGACGGAGCGAGGACGGGCGAATCCAGTAAAATGCCCGAGACGCGTTCTCGTCCCGTCTCTTCCTCGTGGCCTCATAGACATAAGGCCTCTGATCTGTATAAGTCTGCCATATTTAAACCAGTTAATTCGATTTTTTTAATTGTATTCTCCTTGTGCTAATATTTTGTATTTGCTAAAGGTGACTTGTGTCCACTCATAATTTATGAAAACGGTGTTGGTGAGCTTGTCGAAATCAACTTTTGGTGACGAAAGCGCTTCTACTGTCACTTTGACGTATGTCACTTGCATATGCGGGAGTACCTGAAAATAGTTAAGAAATACGACTTTTAGACATTTTTGATTACTTCCCTGTAAGCACTAAATTCACTTCGAGTTTCAAATTTCTGGTAAGTACTAGTTCTTATATTCACAAACTCGTCAGGTATTTTATACTAGTTCATGATTCGCCGTGGTCCTTTTTACTATGTCATTAAAGGTTAATTTTGATAAATCCACGTGTCAGGTCATCAGAATCTATGTGAATATCGTTATTGCTTTTTGGGACAGTTTGTACTTTTAATTGTTAAGATCAGGCGTTACTTAGCGGAGGTCCATATTGACGAACCAAAAACATTACCAAATTATTTGGTACCAATTGATAGCGGAATAGCAAAGTTAATGTTTTTTGACGTGATAACGTCTTATAAATCGATGAACGCCGGCTGCACTCACGAAAAAGCGTGACTCATTCGTTCCGCGTGACGTCAGAGTGTGCAAGCGAGAGCGCAGAACAAGCGATAGAGAGGCACGATCTTCTCGCATGACATCAGAGCTAGTTCGAATATGTTTCTTTATAACGTTATCTCGTAAAACTATCGTTCGTAATCCGACTTTGCAGACAATCGGTTTTGTTCGTTACCTGGTGTTCTAGCAAATTAACAGATTTTTTTTATCAAACTACAGTCAATGAGACCTTAGAGAGCCATTCGAGTTTGTCTTGCTGTCTCACTTACACTGGGTTTGATACTTGAATCGGCCGAGTGAGAAAGACAACAAAACAAATATGAATGACAATTCTAAGAGAACACGGACTGTAAGCGAATGAATAAAATTATGAACTCCAATACAATACAATACAATAACTCTTTGTTGAACACCACATATAACAACCAAAACAGAAAAAAGGTATACAGAATATTACAGAGCGATCTCTACCAGGCAACCATAATGGACTGGAGAACAGAACAGGTCTGAGCAGGTGGTGCAATCTAGAATATGTATTAATATACTAAGTACTGAAATACATAATATATTATACATGAAACACACATTTATAATAAATGGAGATATAAACAGACATATACACACATACCTACCTAAAAAAGGAAGCTACAAGATTCATGCACAAGATGACAGATAGTGCTGCTTCAACATAGATCCAACACCAATTCTGCTAACACGGAATACTTACGTGAATAGGAACTTCATTATTGTAAGATAACAATGGAATGACTCCATCTTGTTGATCAATTACTACCCCCCTGTCTTTGTCACCTAAAAACAATTTATTTGTTAAATATACACTTTAGTTCTTAAACAATCGAAAAAGATTTAAATACCGAAACAAGTCGAACGAGTTGCGATAAATGGGACCACACGCGATAAAGTTTTTCGTTTATTTAAAAACATACATACATCACGTCTGTATCCCTTACGGGGAAGCCAGAGCCTAAGGTAACAAGACCTAAGTACCCCGTTTAGCATGATTGTGGGAGTGTGGATGGAAAGCGGAATCAAAAACATAGTTTTCTATAAAACAATACAAACGTATACTTCATTGATGTGTTACAAACCAGAAATATTGAATGTAGTATGAAATAGTAATTGACGGGTAATAAATATCGGTTATATTATTTACTAGCTCCTGCCCGCGACTTCGTCTGCGTAGAATTATACTTTAAAACCTTCCTCTTGAATCACTCTATCTATTAAAAAAAACGCATCAAAATCCGTTGTGTAGTTTTGAAGATATAAACATGCATTATAGGGGCATAGGGACAGAGAAAGCGACTTTGTTTTATACTATGTAGTGATAACTTACCAAATTCAAAGCTGTATACATTGGCAGCAGTAACTACATTTAATGCGACAAGGCAGCAAAAAACAAGCCCGAAGATATTAAATGATACCATTTCTCTTTCTGTAGGTAAGCTTTTGTTACAGACCAAGCAAAGAATAATATACATTTTAAAAAGTACAGTATTTATAACATACAATTATATATGCTTCTTTCCTGCGTCGAAATAACAAAAGGTTTGCTAATAATTGTAGCGATTCGTTATGACATTCTATTTCTTATGCTTTTCACGGGTCATTAGAAAGCTGGGTACCTATTTTTAGGGTACCGTACCTTAGATGGAAACAACGGAACCCTTATACTATAAAAAATACAGGATTACCGCTACGTTAAGCACGATGGCGTTTATAAAATAGGCATACCTAATTATTTTATTCCATACTAGCTTCTGCCCGCGTAGAATTATACATAAAAACCTTCCTCTTGAATCACTCTATCTATTAAAAAAAACCGCATCGAAATCCGATGTGTAGTTTTGGAGATATAAGCATACATAGGGACATAGGGACAGAGAAAGCGACTTTGTTTTATACTATGTAGTGATGAAGCAGCTTTTCTTTTAATCGACTTCAGAAAAAGTAGGGAGTTTCTCAATTCGGTTATATTTTTGTGTTCGTTACTACAGAACTCTATCATTCGTAGAACATTTTTTTTTTTAATTAGGTATACTTAAACAATAAGCCGCTGGATGGGGTTGCATTCTGCCGCAACCGCATGAACATTATCGACGCCGCTGGGCAGTCGTGTATTATTTATTAAATGTTTTTTTTTTTAATTGTCCTACCTACTAATACCACTTTTTTTGTAAGTAACTAACCTCTATGGATTATGTCCGAAATAAATAGTTTTTATTATTATTAATAAAAGAAGCCGGATAACTAATAATAATGTTCTTTTAATAATCTCGATTGATTCGATGTACAATGTGTTTCCATTAAACTATTATGCATGTAGTTAATTATCTACGCATGAAAATGTAGCTATTACAACCAATATAGCTATTTACTTGAATTGAAATTTCTCGGGGCAATTTTCACGACATTATGTAGAATTCATATCAATTCTGAAACGTGGAACGTGCGCTTACATGAAAAGACTCGCATGTATATTTCTTGATACATTTTCAACGAGAATTTTTTTTCATTGTATGCCGAAAATAATCACCAGTATTAAAATTTGGTACCTACCATATTTGTAGTAGATGAAACGTCGCCATAATAAAGTATTTCGAGTACTGACACCCGAACGACTATGCCGTGGTAGCCTAGTGCTTTGACCTCTGATTTTTTTTTAATTTATGTGCGAAATTACATTTGACATTTACAATGAGCTCTTCGGTGAATCTGCGAAGCAATTTAATGGTGTGTGAAATTCCCAATCCGCAATGGGCCCGCGTGGGAACTATAGCCCAAGCCCTCTCACTCTGAAAGGAGGCCTGTGCCCACCAGTGGGACATATATAGGCTGAAAATGATGATGATGACTACTGATACCAGAATGCTTAGTGTAAGTTTTCGGTCACAAAATACTTCGCAAACCCACGCGTTAAAAATATCAAAAACTATGAAGACCGCTTGTTGTCGTTTCGAGGCAATTTTTCCATAGTAATTGTGACGTTTACATGAACGCGTGCATTCGAGCGCGCTCACTTAAATTTAGGGGACCCATTTGTTCGTTTTCCACTCTGTATCATTGAAATGAAATGAAATGAAATGAAATAATTTTTTTTTGAAATGAAATATTTTATTCGCAGTAAATGTTGTACAAAAAAGATGTCATGGATATTCTAGTATCAAACATTTAAACTTAAAAAGTCATGCAAATATAAAATTAATGTAGTGTTTAAAATTAAAAGTGAGTTTCCACGTGTACATACATCATACATTATGTAGTACAGTCAGAATTGATAAACAGTGGAAAGCCCAAAATGATACGACTCCACCGCGAAGGTAATATAGAGGTGATGTCATTCTGAGCTTCTTCGTTTTTCAACTTCTAACGCTGACTGTACTATGTATCGCTTCTGAATGGCTTGAAAATTTCAACAAAAACCGCATTATTATTATTACGATAGATAATATTGGACTCCCTATAGTGTTATAAATTCAACGCTGCCGCGCTGTTCCAATAGTGTCCATACTTTATCCTATTAATTTTGTAAATATGTTATATTATTTCGTAATCATGATATTGAGACTCAGTAATGTGCTTAGTTATAATGACGTGCTAAAATGTAATGTTGATTACTTGGCCAATAAATAATCTGAATCTGAATGCGAAAGTTTGTGAGGATGTATGTGACGATGTGAGTGTTTGTTCCTTCTTCACGCTGAAACGACTGGACGGATTTGGATAAAATTTGGAACGGAGATATCTGGTACCCTAGATTAACACATAGGCTACTTTTTATCCCGAAAAATTAGAAATTTCCCGCGGGATAATGATAAACATGTCAGAGGTCGTAGCTACCTAGAATCACAACGCAAATAATTATTGCAGACTTAAAACCATCACTATTAATAGTAGAGATCCCTTATAGGGATAAGTTCGCCTTTATGCATATATTTAATGTATTTTTTTGTGATTTGTCTCTGTTTCTTTATATTTGTACAATAAAGCATTTACTTACTTACTTACTATTCTGGTTCCGCTTTCTAGCCATGCGCCCATGGTCGTGCTGAACATGGCCTTTAGGTCTTGTTACCTTGGGCTCTATCAACCCTGTAAGGGCTAAAGACGTGATTTTATGTACCAACATCAGTTCTGAAGTCTTATTCTACGTGGACGAAGTCACGAGCAGAAGCCAGTTTACCAATAAAGGTGCCCCACAGAAACTTAAAAAAAAAACACGTCGCTATCATAAACCCCTAGGGCACGAAAATGGCACACACTCGCTTACCCCCGTACACGGGTTTCCACTTTGCAAGTCGTAAATGCGCCTTTTGTTAACACGCCTAATGCTTCAGTTAGCTTTTAAACTTGGGTAGCTGGCTAGGTATAAATTAGTTACAAAAAAAGTTTAAAAACAGGGTGATGTAATGGAATACACGTTGACGTTCTGACGTTGGTATTGATTTAATAACAAGGGTCTGATTTAAAAGCCGTGCTCTTTTTGTGGATGACTGTCTAGTAAATATTTAAGGGCGTAACGCGTCAGAGTTTTTTAAATGGTTGCGGTGATGGGCAGCTTCTGTAAGATGAACATACACACAATACACTAATCACGTGTTTATCCCATACGGGGAAGACATAGCCTAAGGTGGCAAGACCTACAGGCCACGTTTAGCAAGATTGTGGGGAAGAAAATGGAATCAAAATAGTAATGGTTGCTTGCCGCATCGCGTATAACATGATTCCTATGATTTTCGCCCTTTCCCTCGATGGGCTTTTACCCCGCCCGGGAAGAGAAGCAACTGGTACATTCTATGTTTTTTCTTTGCTCCCAGACCAGCATGGAAGATGAACATACTCGTAAACTATGTCTTGCGCATATGGATAGCTATGGCAGAGTAGTTGGCCAGCTAATTTATCAGTGTTCGTTGTACGCCGTCATTTGTTTACAATATTAAAAGCCTGTTGAAGTGGTGAAACAGGTTGTAAGAAAAATCAAGTTCGCTATTTTTAGTAAATTTTTATAATACAATACATTTCGAGGGCAGTGTAATAAAGAGTATCTATGATGGCAGGAACTTGTCACACAAGACAGAGGTGTGGGCGATAAACATGCGACCTAAGGCTTTCTTTATCACCGCCCGAGGTGTGTATACAATTTTACGTTTTCTCTTGGCCATGCAGTGGAAATTTTCGCTCGCGTGGCGTGGTAGAATTAAAATGTAAATGATTCACGCGTGTTTCCGTTATTTCTTATTAGAGGTAACAAAGCAAGACAAAAATATTTTTAAAAAAAAGATACAAAGACTATTTTGTTATTTTTTCGTTTTGCTGTCCTTGAGCTCTAAGAACGACAAGACGAACAAGTTGTGGGTACAATCGACCCTTTTATGTAGGTATCAAACCTATAACAGTGAGTGAAATAGCAAGATAGATCCGAAAGCCATTTTAGACCGCATTGTAGTTAGTGTTGCCAGATATTAACGCGTGTTGCCAGCATTAAAATTTATTGCGTAAGCGCAATCATCAAAAGGCGACGTTGGGAATGAACCGGGATGTTTTCCAGTTGGAAATGAGGTACGTGTGTTTTGAAGCCACGTTTTCCAATAAATTGTAGGGTGTCAAAAGGGCGCCGTCACGTAGGGCCATTCTGTGAGCATAACGGGACTGCCATATACTATACGTCTCTAGCGCTAGTGGTGTACCCAGAGCGAGTGAAAATCAGTGACAATATTGCCTAATATTGGCAATGATAAGTAGAGTAAGGGTTTGGTAGCTTTTTCGTAATTGAAACTCATTTGTTTCCGTGACTCACTCGTGCCTTGGTCCAAAATTAAAGAGGCAGACAAATGTAAAATCAATTGACCTTACAGTTTCTTTTTTTTCTTTTGAGGCATGAAACTCTAAAAATATATAATGTAGAGAAAAATACAACTTCTTCCTTTTCCAAGTTGAAATCTTATTGAAGTGAAACATTGTTGATTACGAATTATTTGTATTTATTATTTTAACTGTCATATATTATTATGGTTGCCGGATAAAGTTTCTTTATCTATCTACCCGTAACTAAGTCTTTATTTTATTGCAAAGGCAATGTTCACAAATATCGACAATATTACGTACATCCCCAGGAAACAAAATTGGCAGCAGCACATCATTATACACAGCTACTAATAAAACCGAAAGGTCTTATGTGACTGCGTCTATCGCTACGCGTTTGTCGTTTTATCTCTAGACTCGTAGGCTCCTGCAAACGACAAAAGTGTGCGGAAAATTGGTTCGTATGTTGTTAGCGTGAATTTACGACTTAATATAAAATCGCTTTCACTGCGACAATTTGTACCCAATGATGGCTCGTCTAATTATGTGTGCGACAACTACGTATATATTACTTAACGTTTCTTAGGCTTCATAATACAGTGAAACTTGGTTAAGTGGGACCTGGATAAGTGAGAAACCTCCATAGCTGGAACTCATGGTCCCGACACCTTAGCACTGAATTACCTCTGTTAGTGGGACAAAACAAACCTCTATATCTGGGACTCTTGTTTCGATTTTATCGTCATTGTTACCTCTATAACTGAGACATCCAGTGTATTTTACCTCTTTTACTGAGATTATATTTTAAGGAACAATTTTTCTAAATTGTTTCCTTTAAATTTCACTGGCAATAACCTCTGTAACTGAGACAAAATTTTATCACCTCTGTAACTGGCACTACATATTTTAATTTTCGTTTTATTTACTAAATTTAGCTAATTTTGTGCCTCAATGACCTCAGGTTTTGTTTTGTTTTGTTGTAATCGGCGTCTTTTTGAAAAATGACGAAATTATGGCCGTAATTATCTTTACGTGCGGTTTTGTACTATTTATATTAAAAAAAACATCTTGATTATTTTTGTGAACTACCTGTTTTATTTACTCATGTAGGTATGTATATGTTTTTACTACACATTATTTTATTTCATTGTCGCACCTCTATAACTATAGTAACCTCTATTTTCACCTCTATTAATGGGACCCTCTGTAAATGAGACAGATATTAATTTATACCTGGCTATCTGAGACACTGGGTATGTGGAATACCTCTTTAAGTGAGTAAGAGAGTCCCAGTTATCCAGGTTTCACTGTAGTATTTTATGCAACAGTTGTATTAGAGGGGTCAAAAAAGGCGAGTGGTGTGGGTTACGATGTGAGAGCAGCGAACATTGTAAGAAATACGACACGAGCTTTTTTGACTTACTTATAGAACGTCATGTTAATAAAATAATTTGTTAAGTTGGTAGTCATACATTTTCATCGTAAATTTAATGTTGATCGTGTAAAAATTTTACCTAGGTCTGGCTGTCTATGGCTGGCAGAGTAACGATGGAGCACTTTTGGAGACATAAGCCAGGCTTTTAAACGGAATAGACAATATAGACTTATCCAAAGTCTTTTTATGAGTGTTCTTATAGTTGTGCTCGTGATTAAATCACAGATAACAGTACAGGATTAGAAAATAGTTATTTATGTCTCTTCCTTGTCGGTATCAATCTTGACAGAGTGGTCGTTGTCATCACTTCAGGGTTTGGTGGCAAGTTTCACAACACGCCGCCACTCTTCTCTGATGGCCGCCTTCCTCGTACATTCATGTAGTGATGACGAGCCATTTACTGCCGCTTTTATCTGGTCAGTCCACCTCATAGGTGATCTTCCTCGTGGCCTGGTACCATCAACCTTTCCTTGGACCTCAAGTCGCTCAATAGGCACCTCCCCTCGGTGGCATACGTGACCAAAAAAGGTAAGGATACGAGACTGTACCAAAGAGGATCAACGCTGCTTGCTGCTTGAGTTATTTATGTGGCTGGTGCATTATTGCCTAATTATGTACAGTCGCATAGATAAGTCTATCTACTTTCATAACCACAAGTTTTTTATAATAAGCGTTTTCACATCAAATTACATAGATATTCTCTGTTCTTCGAAAGTTCGAAACGCTAAGACAATAGACACAGAGATTTTGTTATTTAAGATGTTCGAAGTTTGAATGTAATTAGAGTATCGATTTTGATACTCTAAAGTAAACATTATAGTACAACCACAGATACAGGTTTCTTAATGTAGGCCATTTGCTAATTGTTCCTGAACACATTGTAGGGTAGTTATGATGGGTGTTGATAAAAGATGGTTAAGCTTCTATTCGTTTGTCTTCGTTTGACATTTGACAGACTCGTGTCCAACCATAATTTAGCTTCAACTAGTTCGTGCCTTTTACACCAACAGGACTTTAAGCCTGCAATGAATTTTGACCCTATCTAGCAGTGGCGTGGCGTCAAGTATATCAGAAGGCAAGCCGAAGGGAATTTAACTAACCTTTACCTCTAATTCTGCACAATAAAAGTGCCCAACTGCCTTAAAATAGGCAAGCCGGTGGGAATCGAGTTCTATGGACGCCACGCCATTGCTATCTAGAGAGCTGTGTCAGTATCTGTCTTTTTCTTACAGTTCGTTCTAGAACAGGGGCCTAACTATGACGTCTAAATGCGATTCAATTCCGGCTCAGTTCAGGTTTTAGCTGTCATTTTCAGTATGGATCTGACAGAGAGCGAAGCTAAACTGGATCGGAATTGAAAATTAAGACGTCATGGTAACCCCCTGAATTCGTCCGCTCGTGGCAGGCTCGCGAGCCACGTCCACACTAGCGGTTTTGGTTACTGTAACGTGCAACAGTTACGATTGCAACTCATAGATGAGTGCCCGGCTTAAAGAGTGCACTTCGAACCTCTTCCGCTCCATAATCTGTTAAAGGTGAGCAATCCATTTCATTTAATGTGACTGTGAACCGATAAATTATGAAAATTCCTTCACCATACGATTCGCTAAGATTAAGAAATTGCCAAATAAATCAGGGCTCCGTAATTTATTGACGCGCGAGAGAATTCCGCTCGGTGCTAAAGAAAATCGAACAAATTGATGGATTCCACAAATTCCTCACTGAAAGCCACTGAACCGAACATTTGAGACGAATTTTTTACCAGAGCCATTTGCTTTAAAAGTTTTTTACGTTTTCCATTGAATAGTTGCTTTAGGGGAATTGAAAAGGAGGAAAGCGGTTTATGTTGAAGATAAAGAATGCTTTTGTTTTTTTACGAGGGGACTGTTTCAAAACCATTGGTGTAGGTACGTTTTTTGTCGCATCAAAAGTCTCGTAAAGTATCCAATACTATGACAGCAGTTTGTTGCTGGCTCACGGCTCTAGAGAAGCAGAATTTGCCCCTGGTATATAATCGTTAACATACGCATATAGACGTTAACACGTTACGTTGCGTTACGTTACGTTACGTGTTAACAGCTCATCATTAAACATCTGCTCCGTTAAAAATAGTAGCATAGCTTAGTTTTCAGTTTCCACTAATGACCTTCGTTATCGAAAGAATAAATTAGCAACATTTAATATGCCTTTATTAAGGAACTTGAACTAAACCACTCAATCGACTCAATTTACATACAACCATGTAATTTCGCTTCAGTTGTTCAACAATTATAATTGCTACGGAAATTAATATTATCGCTTCACTAATGTTTATGACGGCGTGTCGAATCCACCACGTGTTTCGGGACAATGTAATTTTAATTATAATATTGTCAATGATAACTAATTTAGATCACCATCCTTTACACGCACGATGACACACTGGGCATATTAACTAGTACACATAACAAAATGACCAATCTTGAAATGACCAACACGCATAACGACCAGAACTCTAGAGACAACTATCTCCATTTCGTCAATGTCAAGTCTATATCTCTCTTTGAAAAGTAGACATTTAATTACGTAGACATACATTAAACGTCTTAAATCTTAAAGTATAGATAAGAAACCAAAACTAAAACAGTACTAACAATGGATACAAGCATGTAAATAATGTATAAAAAAGATAATTGACATTGATAAGTCCGCCTTTGTGCATGTATCTCAGTGTTTGTCAATTGTATTTGTTTTATGTTTATTTTGCACAATAAAGAGTTAACATACATATATAATTTGTACCTACTTGTATTTAATTTGACCTTGATCGTATAGTCAAACAAGTTAAATAGTGTCAGTATTTTTTACAAACTTCTATTTAATTGGCCAGTGTTTTGAATGGCTGTGTATTAAAGAAAATATTTTAGATCAAACCAACTCGCTACGCACATTAGTGTTCGGATTGACTGGAAAACTGCTACATAATTATTTAGGACGGATGACAAGTCAAGTAAAGTTAGCAACAAAATGGTTGCATTTTTAACACACACATATTTATTAAACATTTTATTTTATTAAGCACCATTTTTATGTACATGGGTGGGCAAAAGCAACTGGGTCGCCTGGCGATATGTGAGCTTCGCAACGTATGGACACCCGATTCCGAAGGATTGCAGACGTCGCCAACCTGGGAGGATTTTTTTAGATTTTTCAGGAATCCCGCCGGTTCCATGCCAAAACAATGCAGCTAATTCAAGCCGTAATTCAATCAAGCTTGTCAAAAAAGCCCTATTCTGGATAATTAAAATGGCAAATCCGCAAAACAAAAGCTACAGTGCTCGTGTCTAAGCGGAGGCTACGTCTTAATTAATTACGCCGAGTTGTCAAGCGTGGCGCTGTCTTCGTGGATGCTCTCATAAATTTAGTTTGTCACTTAGATGTGCAGAATATGGATGCGGTTCATTCTTTGCGAGAGAAATTTATAAGTGTAAATAAATAAATAAAATAAATAAATAAATATCTTGGGACAAATTACACCAATTGACCCAGCCCCAAACTAAGCAAAGCTTGTACTATGGGTACCAGGCAACGGATAAACATACTTATATAATGTAGATAAATAAATACTTAAATACATACAACATCCATGACTCGGGCACAAACATTCGTATTCACCATACAACTGTCTGCCCCTACCGGGATTCGAACCCAGGACCTCTAGCTTCATAGTCAGGATCACCAACCACTAGGCTATCCGGTCGTGTATGGAGTTAAGCAGTTGCATGTCCTTTTCTAATATTATGTCAGCCATTATTATGCCAAGGCAGACTTATGTTCGTAGTAGTATTCTTTTAGAAAAATAATTAGATTATCCCCCGGTAAATTTAAATGAATGGGATCCCGGTATCATCTTAAAATACCATTAAATAATAATAAAAACCCCGGCATTAATCGAGTAATAAAAAAAAATTCAGAAGCGTTGGCTGTAAGGCCAGCAAATGCTGACTTAGGACCATTTTGTGACAAGCCATTTATTTGTAGATTTTTTTTTATTGTTTTCTGTTTCTTGTAACCAATTCTCCTCGACCTGCTTCAACTCATCATGCATGGGAAAATCCAGCGAAAGCGACCACCTGGAAGAAGGCGTACTTCGTGGCTTAAGAATCTCCGGACATGGTTCAACCTTAGCACAAGCTCACTGTTCCGAGCTGCTGTGTCAAAATTAAAGATAGCACTGATGATAGCCGCCGGTAGGAGCCGGCACCTCAAGAAGAAGATAACCAATTGTGTTTGTTATAAATAAACTTTATCTTTATTTCTAAATACCTTCGTTTCTAGCGTTTCCAGTCGCTCTACATCATTGTATCGAAGCAAACGTAAATTACAAAGCGACAGTAACGTCTCACTGATGTGCTGCGCACCTTGCCTATGCTCAGAATGGGGCCAATTTCGCATCATCACAAAGGACAAGCTTTTGCGAAAAAACATTTTAATAGGGGATCAGGAACTTTTTATAACAGGGAGTAAGAGTTACACGGAATGTTGAATTCCAACCTTATTGAATAGTAATAAGTTTCTGCCAAAAAAAAACATTTTTGCTGACTGTATTTGCATTGTCATCCGTCCTACACATGTGTACCAAATTTCAAGTCAATCGGACCAACCGTTGAAGGGTTCCCTCCTGCGGCGACGATCCTGACTGGGTCACCAGAACTCCACTACCAGATTATGGTATTGTCATCTGTCTTACTCCAGTCTGCAAAATGTCAGCGCAATCGGATGAAGATGTCTGCTTCAAAATTGAGTCGCAAGATTCCACCCGGACAAACATTATTCACATTACGTTGCAAGTTAATAATAATATAAAGCTTGTAATAAAAAAAACAGATAAGTGCGAGTCGAACTCTTGCCCCGAGGGTCCCGCAATTTTTAGGCTTGTAAATATACTTAGCGTCACAGAATTTGGCCCAGTCTCCATACAAAATTATCTATATTGCGTTCATACGAGGGCCATCTTTTTGCCACTGAGTATAAAAAAAAAAAAATTAGACAACTGCGTTTGGTCCATATTTTGTTAACTAGTTGAAATCGAATATTAAGTATGTTTATGTTAGTATGACATATTATAATAGGGGTAGTCACATAAGATCACCAATATAATTTAATGAAAAATATATAATAAGACTAATAAAAATAATAATAAATATTATGTGTCACCGACCTTATTGTTTGTGGCATAAAGGTGTATAAATGTTTTTGACGTCTTGGTAACGTACATATATTTAAGTTCTTGACTGTACTCGTTTTAAAAAAAACCATCCTTTTTCAACTGAGCTGCTGCGAACGAGGCACACGCCATTTGCATCTCGTATGTATGTTACATACGACATCTGACAGTTGGCATTCCATGCTGGCCACCACAAAGTACAAACCATCGTAAAACAGCCTTTTCACTGGCATTCGGCCAGTACTCGCAATACTGAAAAACAAATGAAGCCAGCAAAACTTTGAAACAACGCGTCGTCACTCCGCGAGCGCCCGAGTGCAGTTTATAAATGTTCAATGCCTTGTTTATAGCACCCATATACAGTTCTTGTAGCGCTTCGAGTAAAGCTTCTGGAGGTATAAGAGAAAACACCTGGACAAAGGCAATGTGCAAAAGATTTACCGCAGTACGTGTCTGTAACAACTACTTTCAAAATATTTATTTGAAACGAGCGCGCCCGTTTTTCGATTGGAAGTGTTGGACGTTTTCAATTTCTCTTTGAAAAGTTTTATATGCGGAGTGTGAATGGATACCTTGGGTGGGGAAGACCTAGACAGACGTTCCGTGACCAAATTGGGTACGTTTCCCGAAACCGATGAGCATGGATGAAGAGATGGATGAATATAGATGAAGCGAAAGAGGTGTGTCAGGATCGCAGCAAGTGGAACAAAGTAGTATCTGTCTACCCCTGTGGGAAAGAGGCGTGACGGTGTGTATGTATGTATGTAGGTACGTATTTCTAATACACAAATCACATCTTCATCAAATCTCAGGAATCATGTTATAGGCGATGCGGCTAGCAGTCCATCACTATTTTGATTCCTCTTTCCACCTATACGCCCACAATCATGCTAAACGTGGCCTTAATGTCTTGTTACCTGAGGCTCTGTTTTAATAATATTGTGAATTATTCGCACCGCCTGTTTCGTATATCGTTTTCATTACATTACTTTGAAGCAAAATAGTTTACCCTCGCAACTTCTGATGAGAAACCAACCAGCATTAGAGGAAACAACTAGCATTTAAAAAATACGAATTGAGAACCTCTTTCGATTTTTCGTCAAAATATTATTAGGTACATAAAGTCATTAGGTACTTGGCTAGCCTTTGTTATGCACCAAAGGTTTATAAAACGACAGTCACTTGTTTTTAAGACGCTAGCAAAACGTATGAACTACTATGTACTCAAATGTGGCAAACCTTAGGCACATGTTTATATACCTAGTTGCTCTTAGAATGCGAACATCCGCGCAGCGAACAAACATGGGCCCTGAGGAATTTCTATTACTCAATAAACACGCAAGATGGCGGAGGGCTGGAATTCGCGCAATTAACCTTGTGTTATATTTCTTTGATAGACCCACGGTTGGTGAACTCTGGCTTTATAGTTAGGGTGTACGCAATGTTTGGAGCAAAAAAGGTATTCCTTAATTAAACGTGTGAGTGTTCTTAAGTTGTTTTTATATTCAAATATAACGAACGTATTTTGGTTGTATCAGAGTTATTTACACATTTTTATGTCCTCATGTTGCTTCCATGCTGGTCTGGGAACAGACAGACATAGAATGTACCAGTTGCTTTTCTTCCCGCTCAGATGGTAAAAGCCCATCGAGGGAATGGGTGAAAATCGTAGGAATCATGTTATAGGCGATGTGACTAGCAACGCATTATTTTTATTCCCCTTTCCACCTATATGCCCACAATAGCATGCTAAACGTGGCCTTTAGGTCTCGTTACCTTAGGCTCTGTCTACCCCGTAAGGGATAGAGATGTATGTATTAAGTATGTATGTCCTCATTAAAAACTGTGTTCTAAGTTTATAAGGGAATGCAGGCAAAAATTAGAAGAGAAATACTGACATAAAGTTCCTAAAAAAAACTTTTTCCGACACTTCCAATAATTATCGTTCTATTTCTACCAATTTACACAAAACCCTATATTACAATATTAACCTTCGTCATGAATCAATTGGATAAAAAAATTCATAAAAATAAGTTTTTGAGTTTATTGCAAACAGACAGACAGACAGACGCCCGGAGGACTTCGATTGCTGGATTGTATTTCATTTGTTTTTAACTTTTTTAAAAGTCAAAGAGACTATGGAATAAAGAACAACAATGTCATACAGCCTAGTCGATGGCCGAGGAGTGCGCGGTTTGTTCGAGTCTAACGTTTTTATCAATGTTTCAAAGCGCTTACGGTGACATGACATAAAAAAAAACTTAAGAAAAAAGGCGGGAACGTGAAAACCACCTAAGTTGCGGGGAAGTTTAGTGCAATTTTGTTTTCATTTTCTCTCAATGTTTGTGAAGAAAATTATCTGCCTCAGCTGGAAGAGCAATTGCTGGATTCGTATCTTTAAAAAACACTCACCTGCGGTTCGTGTTTTTAAACAACTTAGTCAGCCAGCAATTGGTTACTTCCCAGGCCTCGGCATTAATCTACTGTTGTGTCACCCAGCACGAGAGCGAGATAGACTATCCGTCTCTTCATAGAACGAACAATAAGAAAAAGACGGGTAGTATCTCGCGCGCGACAAAGCTCTCGCGCGCGACAAAGCTCTCGCGCTCTCTTGTGCTAGCCATGCCATCTCTCAGTAGTTCTGTAAACACATTCAAAGGCAAAAACTAGTCTTCAATAACAGCATGCAAAGTGAGGCTATAAATTCACCCGTGTGGTAGTAATTTAGGGATGCTGACTGATTTATTAGGCTTGCGTTTTCCTTGACTGTATTATTAAATATTATGGTGCCTTCACACTCTTGGATTGATCGTGAACTGGTCTGGCTGTGTGATTTGCTAAACGTATGTACTATCGAATAATTACTTCCCGACCCGCCGCAGAACGTTCTCACAGTAAACGTCACATAATTTTTCTTGTCAATTCAATTTAACGACCCTATAACAATTTCATTTGCAAGAGCTCCACAGTGGGTCAGGAATCGATTTGTTTGATGGTATACGGAGCTGCGGGAATCAGACAATCGCCGGTTTTTTGAGCCAGAACAGTGCCTTTAGTGTAAATTTTTGACACAATAAAACGTTTTTTAAGTGTTCACGTTAGGCAACGTTTTAATTCATTATCATCATGATTATATATCAGGTGCAAGACATCTTTTGACGTAAGTCTTTTCCGAGGATCTCCACGAAGATTTGTTGTATACTACTCGCAGCCAATGACTAAACTGTAAATGGCCGCGTATAGGTGGAAAGGTGAATCAAAATACTGATGGGTTGCTAGGTTGCTACCCCATCGCCTATACTATGATTCCTAAGATTTTTGCCCATTCCCATTAAGTAATTATGTAATTTAGGACTAATTACAATTTGGCTAAAAATTCTGAAACATAGACCTCAATCCCTTTTTTGATTTGTAGGTCAAGAAAATCATAATTGCATCAGCAATTATAAATAATTACATATAAACGGATAACTTACGTATAAAAGTCGAGTGATGCTCGACATGTTTCGAACGAATTCGTATTCCTTCCTCTAGGAGCGCTCGCCCCGGCGGCAGCGAAACGAACACTACGAGCCAGTTATTCGTTTTTATGTAATTATGATTAAGTCTCACGGTAGTTTCATGTTGAAAGCAATAATAAACTTAACAAAGTTTTTTAACACATTTATACGATGATATCTGATTAATTCAAACTTTAACTTTAAGCGTTACGCTGCTCATTATTCTATTCAGGAACAACTTGAACAGTGAATTAGTTCCAACCACGACCCGAAACAAACCTTTAAAACTCAAACTTTTGTGCTTTAGAGAATATTAATTGAATGCCAATTGTTTTTATTTTTTACATCTGTATCCCTTACGCCGTAAGGCTTACGGGGTACACAAATCCTTGGGTAACAAGACCTGAAGGCCACGTTTGACATGTCTTGTGGACATACAGTTGGAAAGGGGAATCAAAATAGGGATGAAGTACTAGCCGCATCGTGTATATTTAAAATGATTCCTACTATTTCCACCCATTCCCTCGATGGGCTTTAACCTTTTTTCTTTGCTTCCAGATCAGTATGGAAGAACCTGGAAGATTATGAAGGTACTGACATAGCACATCTCTGATGAAAAACATTTTAAAGACGTTATTGATCTAAAAACTGTTGATCCACTCAGTCGTGTCTGAGTGCGGCGTAGAGAAAGTTGCGAAGATGACCCAACAGCCACAGTATCCAAATCAACGTTGACATTGCGAGGGCGTTTACAGGCCTCTAATCTTTTCGTTCCCTTTGTCTTCTCGAGTTATATTTTAATTAAAACCCAAGCCAATTTAAACTTAACCCCACTGACGTTTGTTTTTGGCAACTTAATGTAATCCACAGATGCAGCCCTAATGAAAGAAGTTTTGTTTAATTCGGTCTGAGAAAAAATGCTTTTGCAAAGTTTGCTGCTTTATTAAAATAGTTTTGTGACTTGAAATAACCTTTAGGGTTTAGAATGTGTACACAGTAAAAGTTTTAAGACTGCAAATAAATCAGAATCAATAAGAAAGGCTTGGCTGCTTCTTTTGTTGCGTTGAATTAAAAACGATTTTGATTTAACTGTCATTCCTTTTGTTGTTCAAATTAAGAAAAAAAGAAAGAAAGAAAACATTTATTCGCGATATATAATGACTGAATTACAAAAACAAAAAGAAGTAAAAAAACATGAGTAAATACATCACGAAATGGTCCCATCTCAGTATAATGCTGGCCCTGCAGCCAGCGCTGGTCTTCCGATGGGACCATCAAGTGAAATTAATTACGTTTTATCTCTGAAAGCATATTCATCGATAATTACAGAGTATAAATGGCAGTTGTTTTACGATTATTGATCATGTTTGTGATTACTATCGCTTCATAAAATATGCCCATTTTCAGTTAGTTCCATTGTCGTACTTCAGTAATATAGGAATAAAAAAATGAACGTTGTATAAGCTTATTCAACCTAATGATGCGTCACGTTTTGTACACAAAAGCATTTCGATTTAAGTTTCTCCTACATCGGAGCTGATCAAATCCAAGTTTATATATTTGCATCCCATAGAACGGTTATTAGGTACCTCGTACCCAATTTCGTAGGGCGAAGGGACGGGCACAAAAAGGTCGGAATGATACTGGAGGCTGATTGAAAGGTCCAACTGTTACATTATTTGCTGCGTCTCAGTTACCATTCCTCCCGATATTGTACGTTTTGGAAGGCTCTGGGAGGCGATGGTTAAAACCATGAAAAGGAGTAGGTACTTCTTTTATTGTAGTAGTGAGCTAACCCTTCCGCTTCTTAGTAATGATGCCGCATTTAAAACAAAAACCGATACTTTGTCGTTTATTATTGGTTGAAATCCGAAGTAAAGCTGTAAGTAGAAAATGAAAATGCTGAGATGGGATCATTTCGTGATGTATGTGCTCATTTTTTTGTTTTTTTTTAATTCTTTTTGTTTTTGTAACCCAGTCACTATACATATATCACGAATAAAGGTTTTCTTTCTTTCTTTCTTTCTTTCTTTCTTTCTTTCTTTCTTTCTTTCTTTCAAGAAACTGAAAATGAAAAATGAAAAATGATTTATTGTCACAACATTTTAGCACAACTATTAGTAGGTTTAGTTTTAGTACTCTTTCTAGCACGTACCTACTGATTTTAACTTTCAAGACGTCATACGTTAACCTTCAGTCAATAAAATAAACTATTTTTAAAAGCTATTTAAATTGCACTGTATGCTTTTTGTTTGGGTACTTCTAGGATGGATGCCAATTCAAATAATCAACAAAAAAAATCTAGTATTAATAATTAAATTTGCAACATAATGTAATTAAGTGTACAGGCATCGCAGTGTCACAGACTCAAAAACTGGCGTAACATAAATCGCCGCCCAACTTCAGTTAATCTAGTAAACATAACAGGATTTAGGTGCGTTTAGTGATAATCCCTCCCCAACTAGCCCCAGAATAAGGGGGACGGGTAACTGTCGACCAATTTGTGTATGCGATATTAGTCTGCGGTCTGGATTAGGTTTATAGCACTGCAATTCTGATGTTAGAATTGCGTGTCATCTTGCAGGAAGAATATTTTACGGAAATTAATGACATGATTGTAAATAAATGCTTTAGTGTACAAATATAAAAACAGACACAATAAAAAAAACATTAAATATATGCACAAAAGCGAACTTATTAAGGATCTCTCCCCGTTAACCTTTAAGTAGATGAGCATTAAACGAGGGACCGACAAATAGTTAGTTTAAAATGATCACAATAGAGCGTACGTCTTTAAAACAATAAACAATTCATAAAATAATCTACTGAATATCGTTAAACACATGCTTACATAATAAAATGTATACAATAAGAGTACATAATATATAATAATTAAGGAGATGGTGTGAGCCACATCTTCCTCAAGCCCTCCTTGCATGACGCCACGGAGGGAGACTGCCTGATAGAGGTCGGTAACCGATTCCGCAACCCAGCAGAGTGAAGGAGTTGGATTGTATTTTTATATTTCAATATAGAAAGGTTGGTACCTAACATAAGAACAGTGTTCTATTGATCAACTTGCATGTAAAATTTGAAGGCTCTAGTAATTGTTGTAACGGAATCAGGGTCAATTTGAAGCGAATATAAAGTCCCTTTCTTGATTACTCCGTGAAAATTTTTCGAAAAATTCTTTCTCGTAAATCATACTGACAGTGTGTCTACCAAATATTTGTCTCCATTGTAAATTACAGCTAATCAACGAGTACGAAAACAATGTTGTAAATGGTTTCTAGCTGTTATAATTGCCTAAACTATTTTCATGTCATATTTGAAAACTCCAATAATAAACTTTAATAGTCCGTTTCATATGTAAACGAAAAAAAATGAAAAAAAGCTCCTATTCGTTTGTTTGTCCCATTACAAAGTAATTCCCGGGGGCGTTCAAAGTTCGTTGAATAGACTGATTTGTAAACGTAGGTAAAACTTACTCGAACTTTCGCATTTCATTGTTACAAAAGCCTCCAAAACTTTGCTTTCTGAGTGAGCTTCGCGAAAACATTCAATTGGGAAGTTCACCGAAACATTTCTCGTGTAGTTTAAGGATTGGAGTCGGTTATCAGTACTGTTCCTTAATAAATATCCTTGGTAGCCGATAAAATATGATGTTAGGACGTATTCTTGCCGCGTAGCGCAGTGTAAGGTTGTGGTCAAATAAATAGCGGACCATAAAAAGCGAGACCGTAAATATAAAGCTGTGTGGCGATTGTATAAGATCTCATATAATTATTACAAAATATTTACCTTGCTACTCCGCTACTCACATGCAAGATAACCAAGCCTGTGTGAAATATATGTTTTTCATGCAATCCCTCCCTCCACTACTGCCAATAAAACACATATAAATCCCACAAACTTAATTATCTCTTACACCACACAAACACTGACGCGCTTCGATCACTGTACGTGATCATTATCAAAGTTTAATGAGCACAACTGTTACACATGCAAACCCTGGACCATGCAGGGTGTCGGGCTAGCTTGATTTAATAGCCCTGTAAATATTTTTAATGATTTTTGAATCATCCTCGTAGTCGACAAATGTTTCTATACATTAATCACAATGATTCACGCGATTCACATGAATCAAAGTGAACCACATCAAATACCAGACTTGCATTCAGCCAGACTCATCAAACCACCTGATGGAAGATTCCGGGACAATTTTAAGAGACCTTGTATCTTCATAATAAATTCAAATGTTTTGTTTTTGGCTTCCGCCAATCGGGTCTCAGTTCATATGTCTTGGACATTGAGTTCTAGGATAGATTATTAATAATCTATGGATAACGCCTGAACATTGCGCAGGTTATGTTTTTACTGGACGGCGGCTAATCCATGACACTATTTTCTTGTTCCCGAATCCGCTTTCGGTGTGGCGTGTCTCTCTAACTCCGCTGGCAATAAGCGCTGGACGGCGACTAAACCGCGTCACTACTGTTGCCCGACGAATACTTTACTCCCATGCTTTTGTACTGTCTAATAGACAGTGGCGTTACAAATCGAACCCGCTCCCGCTTTCGGTGTGGCGTGGCCCTCGAACTCCGCTGGCAATAAGCGCTGGACGGCGACCAGACCGCGCCGCTACTGTTGCCCGACGGATACTTTACACCTATGCTTTTGTACTGTCTAATAGAAAATGGCGTTACAACTCGCACCCGCTCCCGCTTTCGGTGTGCCGTGGCCCTCTAACTCCGCTGGCAATAAGCGCTGGACGGCGACTAGACCGCGCCGCTACTGTTGCCCGACGAATACTTTACTCCTATGGTTTTGTACTGTCTAATAGATATTGGCGTTACAACTCGCACCCGCTCCCGCTTTCGGTGTGGCGTGGCCCTTGAACTCCGCTGGCAACAAACGCTGGACGGCGGCCAGACCGAGCCTTTACTGTTGCCCGACGGATACTTTACTCCTAATTGCATCCGAGCCGTTTGTTAGTACAATCAAACTGATATTTTGTATATAATATAGTTCCACTGCTGTAAAATGTACTGCGGTCTCTGTGTGTATTTTGGCATCTATCTTTTCTGTTGTTTTATTAATTGTTTAGCTCCTGCACACTTTCACCTGCTTATTGTGGAACAATAAATACAATTCATATACGTTTTATTGAACGTTAAGAATGAGAACTCTTGAATTAAATCTCTTGTAGTTGTGACACCGTCTGACATTGATATCTCTTTTTCCAACTAACTTAAAATTATTGTCATTTTTGCATGCGAAAAAGAATCTCTCAATTTAAAGAAAATGCTTCAAAATTACGTGAACAACTCGCGACGGACTGTACATAACTTTCAGTTGGAATTCTGTGAAAAAAATACATCCGCCAGCTACCGTTCATGCCCCCTGCAGTTCGTTGACCTCGGCACGAGATGACGTCGTAAATCTAAGGGTGACGGCAAATAAACATGTGGTAAGTTCGCGGGTCAATGATGAATTGGATACAGGAGGTATCTATCGGTAGGTTTGAGAAATGACTGGCCAGATAGAATGAGGATGCAGTAAAACAGGGTTGAACTTTTTCTTAAATACCGATACGCTTGCATTCGGCCAGAATCATTTTGTGTTGGTCTAATATAAGATAAAAAATCGGCCCTGCTTGCACATGAGTACCTACACACGATACAAATTGGCAGTGGCAGTATGTACAAGTAGGTAGGCATCGCTCTGCCTACAAGCCTTTTAGTAGGCACGGTTAAGATGCAACGAGAATATGCATGGCAATATAATATAAGTCAATACATTATGAAATGTTTTTTTTGATACGAATGTACTGGCAACACTGTATTCATGACGTAACATTTAGTAGGAAGAATAAGTTTTGTTTTGGGATCGATAGATGTCGCTCTCAGATGTTTTTCTGAATCGCGCCGTTAGATAGATTTCTTGTATAATACAAGTGTAATTTAATAAATGTGAAGAGAGATCTCTCTATTGTGGGCAAACTCCGCAAATGCAAGCATGAACAATAAAACAATTTGCTATTTCCGCGATATAAGTAGTGAAGTCAAGTCGTGGAAAACAGGTA